>OX336398.1:233105119-234305119 GCA_946902985.2 Meconema thalassinum
TGTCTGGACTTTCACAGATCAATCTATCTCCCATCTTGTCACGACCAAGGACAAAGTCTCAGAAGATTGTTTCACCATTTATAGGTCAATGGTCTCTATATTAACCACCTGCTATAAGAACAATTTGTATTGTCAAACATGCTGATTGTTCAATCTTTCAGCGATATTTTCTAGTGGAAGTGTAAATATTTCTGATAACCAAATAGCATCTCTTTACCTCCTTGATCTAAGGTGATTGTAAAAAATATTATTTTAAAATAAAAACAATTAACATTTTTCTTAAAAACATTATTCTAAAAATCAGAATTAAAATAAATATGGCTATAAAAAATTAAATAAAAACTGTAAGCTTATAAAATTGAAAATTATACTTGCATATTAATGCTTTCACGGCCCGGATTATTATATAAATAATTCGTGCTTTTGGGCTAATGCCGTGTGTATTTTGATTTGAACCAAACGTTTCGGAGAAACCTTGCCTCCTTTTTCAATGGAAATAAACAATGTGGCCAAAGAAAGTATATCAATGAGATTACAAAAACTATAGATAAATTCCTCTGTTCGTCACCAGAGAGCAGCTGAATAGTAAGTAACGAGAAGGTAAAGGGGGCGGAGCGAAAATATAAAAATTCCTCGAAGAATGAGGATGTCCAAAAGAAAAGGGGGCGGGGGCTGGAGGTGGGAGGGGTAGATGGATATAAGGAAACATAAACAAAAGGGAAGAGTATCTGAACGATACCTAACGTCATACAGTCAACGGCGAAAAAACAGATGGAAACTCCTCCAGTGACGAACAAAGGAGATCAAATCCAGGCTCGGAGCCATAGAGGGGAAATGTACAATTTTAAATATGTGAAGAACAGAGAGACTGAGAGGAACTATCTCCCTAGTTCCTTAATAACTGGTAGCCAAGTGTCACGTAGCTGATATCCAGTGTCTCTGTTAAAATTATTGGGATTTTTACGAATTTCAACTGCCTCCCTTATAATACTAGACCGGTTGTGCTTAACAAGGGCAAGCGCATGAACATCCTTGAAACATACATCGTGCCCTGAAGACAGGGCATGTTCAGCTATAGCTGATTTGTCAGGTTGGTTTAGACGGATGTTCCTTTGATGCTCTTTGATGCGAGTTGCAATGGACCGTTTTGTTTGTCCAATGTAGACTTTTCCGCAAGTACATAGGACTTCATACACCCCAGGTTGTAGTATTGGGGACAATTTATCTTTGTTTAATCCTAAACGTTGACCAATTTTCGTCATAGTGCCGAAAACTGTTTTTGTCTTGTGCTTGCGGAGAATCTTAGCAACGCGGTCAGTGGTGTTGTGAATATAAGGGAGGTAAGCAGTTCCTCTCACGTCGGAGCTCTGAGAAGGTTGTCTATCCCTCCTTCTGGGATGTAGGGACCTATATATAGTGGATTCATTATAGCCATTACCCTTAAACATGGTTTGTAAGGCATGTAACTCTTCCTGAAGAGTTGATGCCTCACAAATACGTTCCACTCTTTTGGCTAGAGTTGTTATAATTCCTTGTTTTTGTGCTGGGTGGTGGTGGGAGTCCGCATGTAAACAACGGTTAGTGTGAGTTGGCTTACGGTAGACGCTGTGCCCCATGGAGCCATCCGCTTTCCTCCTCACAAGAACATCCAAAAAAGGTAAGCATCCACCTGACTCTAGCTCCATTGTGAAGTGGATAGAAGGTTGCAGCTGATTTAGGTGGTTCAGAAAGTGGTTCAGTTTTTCAGAACCCTCCTCCCACACCACGAACGTATCATCCATGGCTCCATGGGGCACAGCGTCTACCGTAAGCCAACTCACACTAACCGTTGTTTACATGCGGACTCCCACCACCACCCAGCACAAAAACAAGGAATTATAACAACTCTAGCCAAAAGAGCGGAACGTATTTGTGAGGCATCAACTCTTCAGGAAGAGTTACATGCCTTACATACCATGTTTAAGGGTAATGGCTATAATGAATCCACTATATATAGGTCCCTACATCCCAGAAGGAGGGATAGACAACCTTCTCAGAGCTCCGACGTGAGAGGAACTGCTTACCTCCCTTATATTCACAACACCACTGACCGCGTTGCTAAGATTCTCCGCAAGCACAAGATAAAAACAGTTTTCGGCACTATGACGAAAATTGGTCAACGTTTAGCATTAAACAAATATAAATTGTCCCCAATACTACAACCTGGGGTGTATGAAGTCCCATGTACTTGTGGAAAAGTCTACATTGGACAAACAAAACGGTCCATTGCAACTTGCATCAAAGAGCATCAAAGGAACATCCGTCTAAACCAACCTGACAAATCAGCTATAGCTGAACATGCCCTGTCTTCAGGGCACGATGTATGTTTCAAGGATGCTCATGCGCTTGCCCTTGTTAAGCACAACTGGTCTAGAATTATAAGGGAGGCAGTTGAAATTCGTAAAAATCCCATTAATTTTAACAGACACTGGATATCAGCTAAGTGACACTTGGCTACCAGTTACTAAGGATCTAGGGAGATAGTTCCTCTCAGTCTCTCTGTTCTTCACATATTTAAAATTGTACATTTTCCCTCTATGGCTCAGAGCCTGGATTTGATCTCCTTTGTTCGTCACTGGAGGAATTTCCATCTGTTTTTTCGCCGTTGACTGTATGACGTTATGTATCGGTCAGATACACTTCCCTTTTATTTATATTTCCTTATATCCATCTAACCCTCCCACCTCCACCCCCCCCCCCCCCTCACCCCCCCCCCCCCTTTTATTTTGGACATCCTCATTCTTCGAGGAGTTTCTATATTTTTACTCTGCCCCCTTTACCTTCTCGTTACTTACTACTCCCTCCGCCGTTCCACCATGGTTCCTACAGTAATTTCTGGCAGCTGCTCTCTGGAGATGAATAGAGGAATTTATCTATATTTTTTGTAATCTCATTGATATACTTTCTTTGGCCACATTGTTAATTTCCATTGAAAAAGGAGGCAAGTTTTCTCCGAATCGTTTGGTTCAAATCAAAATACACACGGCATTAGCCCAAAAGCATGAATTATTTATATAAAATTATACTAATTTTATAATATTGATATTAAATTAAGCGGCTTCGGTGGCGTAGATGGCAGCATGCTGAGTTTCTATGCCCAAGATCACGGGTTCAAACGCGGCCGAAGTCGTCGGATGTTTTAGAGCGTTAAAATCCCGCAGTCTGCCTCCATTCCGAGGGTAAGTAAAGCCGGCGGTCCCATGTCGTAGATTTATGGCAGGTTAAAGAACCTTCCACTAATTTCACCTTTATGAAGCTAAATTATATATAGGTTAAACATTTGACTAACGTTCTTAGGTTCCTACGTTCATCGTCAGGAGCAGACTGCGGTGGCATATAGTAACTAAGTTCTGAACTAGTTTGTCGTTGACGGTGGCGTTTGGCGTCAAAAGTAGGACCTACTTGAAAATTCAATGTCAGCAGTCCTTACTTGAATTAAAACAGATAACACACACTAATACAGCCATCACAATTAACACCGGTTATCAGACAGATTCTGCACACACCTAAAGTACACGGGGCTACATGACCACGTTGTCGCAGCCCCTAAACTGAGGAACCAACCAACCAACCAGCCTTCAAGATGTGCATATTTACCAGAATATCTGCTACGTGACCTTACATAAAAAGCCTATATTTAATATCCGTTCATGAGGTCAAAACACTTTATTCTTACCTGTCCACACTTGATATACTAGTAATAGCTATTTGACGGGCCGTTCCCATAAAATGCTGCGTGTCGACATATCGCCATGTAACCGAGAGACGTACAGTAAAATTGTGAACCTGTCCAAATGTCAGATATTTTCTCTTGCCCGTCACCTGTCATTGCAACCACCAGGTGAATGATCGGATGATTGACCTTTCATTATAGCAGTCGATTGAAGACATCACCTTAACGTAGAGGGTTTAGGAATTACAGCAATTGCCTGAGTTGTGGCGTAGTAACTTGCACTCTAGGATGAATCCACAGAGATTCATTTTCAATTCCCACTTTAGTCATGCTGGAAGACGTTTTCCGTGGTTTCTCACTTCTGCTCCAGGAAAATGCCGCGATGGTTCTTAGTCTAAGGCCAAGGCGCCATCGCTCCCAATCCTCACCAGAATACACACAGATCTACAGCCACCATAATAATACAGGTTGTCAGACAAATTACTACACACTCACATGGGGCTAAATGACCGCCATGCCCTAGCCTCACAACAGCAACAACAGGAACAACAACAACAACAACATAAAACAAATTTATAATTCGTAAATACATAAATAAGCCTCCGTGGCTTAGGCGGCAGCACGCCGGCCTCTCACCGCTGGGTCCGTGGTTCCAATCCCTGTCAGTCCATGTGAGATCTGTGCTGGACAAAACGGAGGCAGACAGGTTTTTCTCCGGGTACTCCGGTTTTCCCTGTCAAAATTTCATTCCAGCAACACTCTCCACTATCATTTCATTTCATCTGTCATTCATTTAATCATTGCCCCAGAGGAGTGCGTCAGGCCTCGGCAGCCGGCACAGTCCATATCCTCGCCGCTAGTTGGGGGCTTCATTCATTCCATTCCTGACCCGGTCGGAGACTGGAAGCAGGCTGTGGATTTTCATTTTTCAAATACATAAATAATAAAAACAAATCTTAATAAATAAAGAATGAATGCCAAATATCGGCATTACAATTCCGTTGTTAAACCAGAGGCAACGTATGGTAGTGAAACACTCTTCAAGCTGAACATCAAATCAGCAACTGAGAAACTGCAGAAAGCAGACAGAAGAATCATCATAACAATTATTAACAAAAAACATCAAGTAAATGGCCAATGGAGATTACTGCTGAATGAAGTGGTATATCGAGAGAGTGAATCAATAATAGATACAATGCGGAAAAGGAGAATCTTCTTTTCTGTCATATCTCACGCCTACCACAAACCAGACTAATGAATCAGCTGTTAGGTTGCTTCTGGAAGAGTAAATAAAGAACAACTGGTTCAAAGAGATCCAGCATGAATTAGATGAATTAAATTTAACGATGCTACAAATTAACAAGTAGTTCCGTGAAGAATTATACAGCCTATTTTCATATATCCTGCTCATATTAATTGCCTCTATCAACATACAAAATTTCAGTTTAGTTGCTGTAACAGATTCGTAGATATTGAGAACCGTCTAAATATTTCAGATGGTCGCCTGGTTGGATTTTTATTTTTGTACTATTACATTAAGATTATTGTGTACGTGTGGTATACAAACTTCAATCGCATGATAAGAACACAAGAAGTAAAAACGAGATTTTAAAATTACGCACAGCAGCCATCTTGTGATTATGCAAACAATTGAAATAAATTAGATGCCAATGGATCAACATTTGTATAAGCATTTAACGTGCAACGTTTCACGACACTCGGATAGTTAATTCGCGAGAAACGTCCATTTAAATATTTATACTTCGCGTCGCCGCCATGTTGGATATGTGCTCACCAGGTTACTGAAAGTCCTATAGGTGAACATGATGTTCATAGTCTATATGAACATTTAAAAAAATCAGTTTGGTTGCTGTAAAAGATTCATAGATATTGAGAACCGTCTAAATATTTCGGAAGCTCGCCATTTAGGATTGTTATATATATAGGCCATAGAGTTATGTACCATTCAGGGACAATTATTGCCTAGGTTCATTATTCAAACTTTCACTTCGATCGCATGATTACGACACAAGAAATAAAAACTTAATTTTAAAATTTCGTTCACGGCGCTAAGAGAGTTAAATCACGAGAAAAGTCTATTAAAATATTTCAAATTCGCTTGGTCGCCATGTTCGTTTTGTACTTTACTGGTTTATGAAATATACATAGGTAAACTTGTATCAGTACCCTTTATCACCGTACTAAATTTCAAGGTGATATCTGTAATAGTTTCGAAGATATAGAATGTCAGTGAAATATTTCGCACAGCCACCATTTTGAAGTTATGTAAACAATTGAACTAAATTAGACTCCAGTGCATTACAATGTGTATAAACTATTGTTGTACCATGTTTCATTACGTTTGGATACTTAAATCGCGAGAAAAGTCAATTTAAAAGTCTCAACTTCGCTTGGCCGCCATGTTGGTTTCGTAGTCAGCAGGTTTTTGAAAGTCTCATAGTTGAACTTCTAGTAGTGCCCTTTATCACAGTACACAATTTCAGGGCGATATCGGTAACAGTTTCGGAGATATTGAATGCTAGTGAAATATTTCGCACAGCCGCCATGTTGGATTGGTGAGACGTAACAAAATTTGAAGGGCACGGTCGAGGTCGCCGGGAATAGCGCTGTAAACTTACCGAGTTTCATTGAAATCGTTCCAGCCGTTTAGATTTTATTAGGGACACACACACACACACACCTCACACACACACACGGACAAAAGGTGATCTCATAAGCCTATTTTTCAAAATTGAAAATAGGCTAAAAATAGGGAAGAGAAGAATATTTTATGGAATAAATACTTACGATTCACATTAATAACATTTGAACGGAAAAACTACACCATCACAGATCAACAAAGGGCAGCCAGGTCAGATAGAAAGAAGAAATTGTGGGTGCAGAAGAAGCTGAAGCTGAATCGCTAATCACCAAAGACCATTGTTAGACTTAATTGTATTTGTATTGATTAAAGTGATCTAATGAGGGCGGAAAATATGAAAAAACACAATAATCCCTACTTCGTATAAAACAACGTCCCCTATTCTTTGATGTCACGGGTAATGTCGAGAACCACTGGATGGATTTTGATGCGGTTTCCACCATTCTGTAAAGGATATCACGAGGAAGGTTCCCGTAGAAAATAATTTATTTATGATCAAAGGAAGCTAAGCAGTAACGATTTCAGTGAAAATTTCAAAAAATACTGGCGTCCATGCGCTTTTTAAGCTTACGCTGGGCAAACCGTTAAAAATATCAGTATACTATGCGTGCAAGAATTGCTCAGCATTAAAAGCTCTACAAAAAAGTCCCCGACATCATACCTATATCTTCAACACATCGCCCACTTTAAGTGATTTTATGTTTAAATTTCTTCCAATAATCTCCATTCAATTACTAGCTTCGAGACAGTTTACGAGCTAACTGGCTGGCGTGTTTGGAGTTTCCCTGGAAGTGCATCTCGGCTTTTGCTCACTTCGCCTGTGAACTTTTCGTTCCGCAAAATACACAGTCAAGTTAAGATTGGACGGAAGGGGGATTTGTGTTTCGTAAACCTCGCCATTCTTAAATTACGTCTGACAAGAATTAGTTGCACATGCATCTCCATGATATTATAAATAATAGTCCAGTCAGTGATTTTAACCCATCATGCTGAGACGTAAAACGGATATAGGTCGTAGTTCATTGACATCTAGAAAATAGCTCTTATCACGTAATGCATTCATGACTGTTCCAGGGCGAAGCCGGGGCGGGTTGCTAGTTATAGATAAACTTTTGAACTGACAGTGGTTTTGAGGTCTGGGGGATGTGAAACACGAGGATATGTCGTATTTTTCTGGAAGTTGAAACATGGTATCCATTGCAACATGTAGCGATCTCATGAAATATACCTCAAATGAGAAATCAAGAACAAGTTCAATGACTCAAAACTTACTGGAAAATGAAGATTATCAGACATAATCCACTTATTATCATAAAGCGGATGACCGCGTGTTCAGCAAACATGTTGTTGTTGTTGTTGTTGTTGTTTGAGTCTTCAGTCTTTAGACTCATTTGCTGCAGCTCTCCATACACCCCTGTCCTGAACTAATCGTTTCATTTCTACATAGCTACCAAACCTTACATCCGAGGAAATCTGATTAATATATTCTAACGTTGGTCTACCCCTACATAATATCTTATACTTGACCTTTCCTTCCATAACTAACTTTGCTATTCATGGGTGTCTTAATATGTGTCCTACAAACCTAACTCTTCTCTTCATTATCAGTCGCGGGAAACATCTCTCGTCTCCCACTAGTCTTAATAGCTCGTCATTTTTAACCCCATCTACCCATCTGGTTTCATCATTCTCCTGTAACACCACATTTCAAATGCATTTATTTTCCTTTTTTCTACTGCGCCAGCATTCCAAGTTTCACTTCCATAAAGCACCACCCTCCAGACAAAGTCATTTAAAAACGACTTTCTATTGCCTATATCCATATTCCATGTCAACATATTCCTTTTCAGTAGAAATGCTTTCCTTGCCTGAGCCAGCCTACTTTTTATATCCTCTTTGTTTAGACCATCACTGGTTATTTTGCTTCCTAAGTAGCAGAAGTCTTCTGCTCCCTTTAGTTCTTCACCTGCCATTTTGACGTCAATTGGGGTTTCTGATTTATTTCGACTGCATTCCAATATTTTTGTTTTACAATTATTAATTTTCATTATGAATTCCATCCTCAAGACGGAGTCCATACCATTTAAGAACCTTTTGAAATGCTCTGGTGAGTCATTAGCAAATCTCAGATTTAACATGAAGTTGAGGTTTTTTCGTAGATCAGCAAGATCCATACACTTGTTTAACACTTGAATACTAACTTTATTCAATTGATGCTTCACATTGTGTTGGCGGAAACTCCCGAGATTAATTTTGCCATTATGGACACGGCCTACTGAATTCAAATGGTTTCTTTGACATGCCAACATCGGATGACATGCGTGTCGTATTTTTTCCGCCTTTCAAGAAAAATCACTTACCACGGCCAGGAGCGAACCTGCAAACTTGGGGTTAGTAGACCGACACGCTATCCACTCACCCACCGTGGCAATGCTTAATACTAATAATACGTTAAATTTACGTACATTACGAACTCTGTGCTAAGACACCAATTAGTTAAATGGTTGAAATTAATATATAATTCATATGTAATACTATTCATATATAGGGACAGGAAAAATTCGCGATCGCGAAATTCGCGAATTATTAAATGAAGTAATACACAGATGGTAATGTGTTGTAATAACCCTAAAAATGTCGAAAAAAGTGGTTTTTGAAGTCGCGAAATTTCGCGAAATTCGCATGAAGACGCGAATTTCGCGAATTATGCATGAATTTCGCATGAAAAAGCGAATTTTAGCTTTTTCGTTTTTTTCTTTACAGTGCACTTCCGATAATTCGCGGCAATTAATGCACGAATTACCGCGAATTATTGAAAACCGCGAATTATCCACAGTAATGTTTTTAAGCCTAGCAAAGCGAAAACTATTGGTTAAAAATATTGAAATATATTTTATGAACACGCAAAAAAATGAATTTAATACTTTATAACATAGTATTGTAAGACACACTATGTGGATTTTACCAATATTAAAAATTAAGAAAAATGACTGTCATCACTTTTCGTTTCTTAGATGGTTTATTTTTTCTAATTTTAGATTGTACAATTCTGAAGAAAACAATATATGAGAACGAAAATTCATCTTGATTTTCTATATAAGAGATAAGTGTGATTATAGACACACTAGCTTGACTGTGGGAACTTTCGTGATTTCCGTTGCATCACTCCTGCACTCGATATGTACTGGATCTCAGTTTACCTCACCGACAGTCAAATTCCGTACAATATCCTCAACGCTTTCATATCGGAAACCATGATTGTCTTTATCGAAGTCTAACTACTGGATGTCACTTTCTTCTGCATCTTGACATTCTTCCAGGTTTTGCCCTAATGTCATCATGGTGAGACGACCTTGCCCGTTTAAAATACCTTTTTTGTGCGAGTGTAGTAGCGGTAATCTTCTGGAGAGCATCCAACAAACACGGAAAGATTGGAAACTTAACAGTGGATAGCGTGCCTCACTTTCTGCATACAGCGATCTCTGTCAATCTGGGAAGTTACAGTACTTAGTTATTGAGTTTTTAAGGACCAGAACAGCAAGGTCATCTACCCCTTCATCCTAGTACCCACTCGACACGTGGCATCATATAGTGCGCCTTTCAGACATGAATATCTAAATGGCAAGTATCCAGATCAAAATGTGCTACTGTTTCCTGAACCAGTATTAACCAGGTGGTCTTCTTGGTTTCATTCTGTAGTGTGCCTGTCAGAGTACTTGAAAGATATTTTGCAATTTATGAGTGAAGTAGTAGGGACTGATAACTCTGTTGATTTTCTCTACAATGTTTCACATGACGAAATACCTGAGATTCAAAGAATTTAGCACAGACATCACTGAACTCATACCGGGTGAGTTAGCCGTGGTGGTTACGGCATGACTGCTGGCAGTCGCTCACATCCGGGAGGCGAGGAGGTTCGAATCCCCCCGCCGGCAACCTTGAAGATGGTCTTCTGTGGTTTCCCATCTTCCTTCCAGGCAAATGCCGGGGTTGGTCCCTAACTATAGGCCACAGCCGCTACCTTCCAACTCCTCGTCCTTACATTCCAACTTCCCTCCTTCCCTCCCCAACGGTACTTGTAGCTCACCCATTGGGTGTCCGTCTCGAAGCAGCTACAAAACTGGCGAGCCGAACATGTCCTCGGACACTCCCGGCACTACAAGCCATACGTTAAAAAAAATAAAAAAAATAAAATAAAAAAAACTGAACTCATCCCCTTATTAGAAGGCCACATCCAACTGTTCACCTTTTTTATGGACATCTACGGAGAATTCAGCAAGCCCATAAACTTTCTGTTTCTGGAAAGTACGGTACCAACATTAAGGAGCAGTTGGAGGGTTGTGGAAATGTGTTAAAAAGAGGGAAAATACATTCAGTTTTAGTAAATGCTGGGTCCCATGCTCTTGGAAAATTAATCAGCTTGAGATCCGTTGAACCCTGGGAACAGGATTTACAAATGTGTGCGTTTGATTCAGCAGAAATAGTGCCAATGAAGATCAATGAGGACATTGCAAACAAAATTAGGAAGTTACCGTTCTGTGGAACACTGGAAGAAAGTGAGATGTTAAGAGGATACAAAGAACTGCAAACTTTAATCAAGAAGCAGATGCATAACAGGACCAAGACAGACATTGTTGGAGTTTTGCAAGCAATGACATTTGTATTTCCAAAGTTCTCAGAATCTGTGTTGAAAACCATTTGGATCCTCTATTCAAACGCTGTGAACTTTTGTTTTTCAGCTTACACTAGCACGTTAAGGATATGCGTCACCATTTGTTACAAGAGAATTTGGATCTCTTCACTGAAGTATACTTTGAAGGATGACTGAAATGTGTTATGTTATGCATGTTATCCATGATATTTAAAAAATCCCGCCTAAAATTTACCATTTTGAAAGTACCGAAAAGTGCACTTGAATTCACCGAATTTGCCACTTTAAAATACCGCTTTCTTCACTCTGAAATCACCGAAAAATTCCAATCTCTATTCATATACAATGAATCTCTGTGGACTTTGAACTTTAATAAGCTAAGTTCCATCTTAAATTGAACAAATACAGAAGTCGTTTACTTGGACGTAAATGGCAGTAGGTAATCTCTCCAGAATCTTATACATTCTCTGGTTTTTATGAGGTTGTTTTTATAATCCCTCTTATTTATTTATTTATTTATTTATTTATTTATCGTATGGCTTTTAGTGCCGGGAGTGTCCGAGGACATGTTCGGCTCGCCAGAGTCTTAAGCTGCTTCCAGAGTGAGCTACAAGTTCCGTTCAATTTCAAGTAGTTCCGACTTTCACTACCAGATAACAATGATACCTAGTGGCGAACGTTGGAACTTTGATAGAGCGTTCCGACGAAATCTAACCTAACAATTTAGCTGCACATAAGTTTAGTCTGTGGATCTTTTACATGCCATAAATCTATGACATGGGACCGCTGGCTTTACTTCCCCTCCGAAGGAAGGTATACTGAAGGATTTTTAACGCTCTTAAAAATTCAGACGACTTCGGCCTGGTTTGAATCCGCTATCTTGGGCACAGAGTTCAGCATGCTGCTGACTACGCCACCGAATAATCCCTCTGAAGTGATGTGACAAATGTACATCATATTGTCCCCCTCTTTGTTACTGCCACGGTGAAACCAATAAGTTGTAAAATTCAAATATAGTTTCCAGGCAATTCTTTGCCGCATTATTATGCCCCTAGAACTGATTGGCATTAATAACAAAAGCGTTGACATCACCACCAGTGACCAGTAGAACCACTGCTGGGTGGGGACAGATCTAGAGGGAATTCTAAGCAGTTAAATTATTCACACACGTAAATTTTACGTATGTTAGTATTGTAGGTTAAAATGTTTAAAATGGCCAACATGTATGCACTGTGTAACACCATACGCACGGCTATGGATGTTAAAGGGGTTCCTCACTCACCCAGTGGCTGTGTTGAAAGATTGTATTCAACACAGTTACTGAAAACTAATAGACGCTTCGAAGGCAAATACGAACTAGTGTTTAATAATGAAACTCCCAGGAACATAATTAATATTTGTTGAAGTATATTTGCTTCTCAAATTAATTTCCAAGTTTGTTAGACATTTTACGGAACTTCAGTTCATTTAATTAATCCCCTATAAGAGTTTAGCCTGGAGTTCCTCCTTATTGAATTGTTTAGTGAAACAAGTTGACTACGGTACTGGATTTTGCTGGAGACATAGTTTCGATTACACTACGTAACAAAATGTTATCATTTTAAATGATCTTGTCGACTTCATCGTTACGCTGGGGTCTGGCGTTACGTTACGGTGACGGGACGAAATGTACCCAGATGCACTGAGGTGTGTGACGTCACAGTACTGCTTGGTGCATGTGTTCCCCGACAATCTCTACTTCGTTAGTATAAGACAAAAATCCCCGATTCTTGGATGTCATGGGTAATCTCGAAGACCACTGGATGGATTTTGATGCGGTTTTCACCATTCTGTAAAGGATAGCTCGAGGAAATATTCTGTAGAAAATAATGTATGTATGATCAAATGAAGCCAAGCAGTAACGACTTAAGTGAAAAAGTCGTAAACAAACTTGGCGTCCGTGCGCTTCTTAAGCTTACGCTGGGCAAACCGTTAAAAATATCAATATACTATGAGCGTAAGAATTGGTCAGCATGAAAAGTTCTACAAAAAAAGTCCGCGAGAGCGTATCTCTATCTTCAATGCATCGCCCACTATAAGTGTTTTAGACTGGATGGAAGGGGCACGTCCCCGCGTGCTTGACCTTGCTTTGCCCTTGGTTTGCACTTGCAGCTCGCGAGTAATTTGAAACAAGATAAGAAAGATAAGTATTATGTAGATAATTTTCTAACTTGTCAAGAGTCTTTGGCTTCGAGCGAAGCGAGAAGCCTCCAGCCTTTCTATCATTTTTCAGCATTTGTAGCATTTAAAATGATGCAAAGTCTAGTCTTTCAGACTGACTGTCACTTTTTTATCCTTTGAAAGTAAATGCTATTTTCTAATTGATTGTGCGTAGGTTAAACATAATTATTCATGTCAAACTTTGCTTTTGTGAGTAGAACATTGATATTTGTGATATTAACGAATTTTCATTTATTTTGCCACTTTTTAATAATAATAATAATACTAATAATAATAATAATAATAATAATAATAATAATAATAATAATAATAATAATAATAATAATATCGAAGGTCCAGGAGGTTAGATATCTAAGCTCCTTGAACACTATAGCGCTTTCTAGTAGAGAAATGAGGAACTTTGAGTTGGCGGAAATTCCCGAGATTAATTTTGCCATTATGAACACGGCCTACTGAATTCAAATGGGTTCTTTGACATGCCAACATCGTATGACATGCGTGCCGTAATTTTTGCCACCTTTCAAGAATCACTTGCCACGGCCAGGACGAACCTGCAAACTTGGGATTAGTTGACCGACACATTAACCACTCACCCACCGTGGCAAGCACTTATTTTAATCATAACAAGCAAAGGCACAAAGAAAGAGAAAGATTATGTTGAGTACAATTAAAATGCATGGAACATAGTGAAATAAATATCAGCACATATTTAGAAGTGTTTTGCTTCTCCACATGAACAAAGCAAAGTTTATGCAATATAATGGCCAGTTTATACTTTTAGGGATTAAATAATCAGGAAATAACCCTTTCAACACAAGGATAAACAAAATGTTAAAATTTGTTACACAGTGTTATTGGGCAAAGTAAATAACTACTTACATAATTCCCACAGCTCCTGAGAATGTTAGAAGCAAGCACTATTAGTACATGAACAAGTACACACAAGACACGGCACAAACCTAGAAGAATTGCTGAGTTTTAATTCACCGGCCGTGAAAGCCAATATACCATCTTTTTGGAAGCCTTCATAGGGAGGTTAAGGCTGCTTGAACTTTTAGTTCTCGTAGTCAAGTGGTGCAGTTGCACCTTATATAAAGGGAGGTGGCGCGCAGTTCGTCACTCCAGTGGGGGTCCGGGCGGGGACACCAAGAGCCCGCCGATGAGCCTAGCTTGGTGTCCTAGGCGAAACCCCACACAAGACACGGCACAAACCTAGAAGAATTGCTGAGTTTTAATTCACCGGCCGTGAAAGCCAATATACCATCTTTTTGGAAGCCTTCATAGTAAGGTTAAGGCTGCTTGAACTTTTAGTTCTCGTAGTCAAGTGGTGCAGTTGCACCTTATATAAAGGGAGGTGGCGTGCAGTTCGTCACTCCAGTGGGGGTCCGGGCGGGGACACCAAGAGCCCGCCGATGAGCCTAGCTTGGTGTCCTAGGCGAAACCCCACACAAGACACGGCACAAACCTAGAATTGCTGAGTTTTAATTCACCGGCCGTGAAAGCCAATATACCATCTTTTCAAAAATTTATGTTTGAAGAGATTATTTATAGCACCAACCATTGACCAAAGGGGTGGGAAAAAGTGTTTTTTTCGGGAAACATTAATCATATCTCTCTTAATAGGCTCAATATAAAAACCGTACAAAATGGACAATATTCCCCTAATAATTACCTAAAACTTTTGTCTGAAAGAATCTTTGATGTGACCCACCATTACGCCAAGGGATGAGAAAAATGATTTCGGAATTATAAGAAAATGCCAAGAGCTATCAGTGGTTGCCATGGCAACACTACTAAATTGATGAGGGATGAGCCATCAGACGTTGCCATGACAACGCACTTGGGCGAGATCAGATTTCGATTTCCATCTGACTAAGTGTGAAGCGGCTTCGGTGACGTAACTGGTAGCATGCACAAGGTCGCGGGTTCAAAGCCGGCCAAAGTCGTCGGATTTTCTAAGAGCGCTAAAAATCCCTCAGTATGCTTTCCTTTGGAGGGGAGGTTCCAACGTTCGTTGCGAGTTGCTGATTGCGGTGGCATCTAGTAGCCAAGTTCACAGCAAGGTGTCGTTGACGGTAGTATCTGGTAGCAACATTAGGAACTACTGCTTGACATTGAGCGTCTGCATTCCTTACCTGAATTACAGACTAATACAGCCATCACAATTCACACCGTTTATCAGACAGATTCTACACTCACCCAAAATACACGGGGTTACATGACCGCGTTGTCGCAGTGGTGTATTCTTTGAATACACGGTACCTGAGATATAATTTTTATTGCTCTTTGCATGTTCATTTCTTCCTTCCTTTTTGTCAAACACCAACAGTGATCATCTGTTTTCTCCTTGTTGGGCATATCTCTTATGTCTTCATAAGTCTGTTCTAGATATATAACTTCTGTGACCCACCTAGCGTCACCTCGCAGCGAATCTCTGAAGCTCCTCAACTCTTCCTGGTGCTAGAGGACTTACTTATCCATTTGGCCACCAGATCCTGTTACCATCTCCAGCTATTTTCTCCTTGAGCAAGAGGACTACGTCTACTTCTTTACTCACCATGCTGCGCTAGTATCATCTGTTATCAACTCTTAGAAGATCAGCTCAGCAAGAGATTAATTTTTTGTTTTAAAGTTGGTAATGCTTATATGTTCTCCTTTTGTCTCCTACCCCCCACTCTTTCCCCCTTTCTTGGTCCCTCCGTGCTCCGTTGAGCAGCTCTCACTTCTCAGTCTGCAGTTGACTCGGTCAGTCAAAGCTCCGCTCGAGCTTGCCTCCTCAAACCAAGAGGCTCACCCTCTTCTACGCCATGTTGGCTAAGTAGTCATCAACGGAAACTTCGACTTCAACACGAAATCAAGATAAGTACTATTTTAAAAGTTTTAACCTCATCTTCATGGTTTTAACTTCCACGTGCTTTTAATTATAATTTATAGACAGTGTGAAATTATTTACTTTGGGGCAAAAATCATTCTTCGTGGGATTTGCCATGTTGAGCTTTTGCTTGTATAAGCCAACCTTACTAAAAAAGAGCTTTTCTTAAGCTATTCAAATGAGAAATCTTCTCGCTACGTGGGATATTATCTAATATCCGCTGTCTATAATTATAAAGCTAGTTCCTCCGTTGGATTTTCTCAACCCCATTTTTCTGCTAAGGTCGTTCTGGAACCTTCGAGATCTTGTACTCTATCTGCGAGTCTTGCCGTCAAGTGTTTTTCGCTCACTTGGGACAATGATATTTAAAATGAGGAATCTTCCTTACAAATTTTTGCAATAGCTAACTTTCTTCCACCGCTGGAACCTCTGGAACATTCTATGGCGCATTTAATTGTAAATCACAACTTTTTCAAGAAATAGACTCTCACCTATATAGTGCAATCAGTTATTTCCATAATTGCAATAACTTTCTTTTTCATAAACTTTAGTGTTTCTACAGTGAACTTTGCATCCATCTTCATAGACTACAGTGATAAACAGTGCTTGCTCCACGTTTCTACCGCGTCGCGATCGTCCGGTTATATTAAATACGGCCATGAACATTGATCCCATATCCCAATGATCTTTCCTCAACCTTCTACTAACCACCATTATTAATAAAATTGAAACTTTTCTATAAGGTGTCACTCACGAAGTGCCCTTCCAACTTTGCTAGTTTAACATTAATTAAATTCTGCATAATTGCTTGTGTGATACAAGTTTTAAATCACATTGTTCCTTTCCTATAATAAGGGAAAACATTTCTTTAAACTCTTGAGCGAGTCATGTTTAGGTTTCACGAAATGGAAACTGTCCCATTTGGCGAGTGATTCCTGCTCAAACTTGGGGAGTCTAGAACTTTCCTTTTCATTTTCTCCAGGTTTCACAGTAAGTGACCTGCCCTCTTTGTATAATCCTCATATATTAATTCTGTATAAATATAAGAAGTTGTAGGAACTTCTATCTTATTTTTCATGTTGTTATTATTGTTATTTTCAAAGTTGTCACTTTCTCTAGAACATTCTCTCCAGAATTTCTTAAGGTGCACTTTTTGTACTCCAATTCACGTTCAAGCTTTAATTATTTCATTGCTCATTTGTTTAAATCTTATAAAGATTTTAGAAACATGTAAGGTTTGAAACCTTGTAAATTGTCAATTGCCTGGAGCAACCGTTTAATGTTGAGAGGTCTGCGACCCTATTTGTTGAAAAGTTCAAATGAACTATGTTTGTCAAAATTATATTGCATAGTTGTTAATTTCCTCAAACTTCTTCTAATTGTAAAATAAATGAATCGTTTCCCTTCGCTTTTTCATTTACGAATATAAAGTTTAGGCAAAATCCTGTCTTCCTTGACTCTCCGCACTCAATGACATTAAAATCATTAATAGAGCTTTCACCATTTGTTGCATTTGAGCAAGAACTCTTAATTTTCACCTCACTAAAGTTCTTTTTAGCGTTAATAGCTAATTCTAATTGGCCAGTAAGGCAAGTAAAGCTCGCTAAGCCAGCTACCTGCTTGTGGAGACCCTCTCCGAAAACGTATGGTCAGTTTTCTAAAAGATAAGTGTTTCTTTTTGTCTAAACTTTTAGCCGGCTCCTCGCTGAGTAAAAGCTTAGCCATTTTCCAATGCAACCATTGGTTCATTTACCAAGATTACCCAATAAGGCATAATCTTTTATCATTTTCCTTTTTAGAGACACTTGGTCGCCCTTACAGGAACTCCATAATTTTGGAAATTGAAAATACCAAACCTGAGTTAAATCATTGGCATTCTTCGAATTATTTTGTAAAACCTAATTTCTTTGAGAAGACATACAGTAAATTTGTTCTTCTCAGTCTTGCCAGACCAGCACTCTTCCCCATAGTAGTTTTATATATGCTTGAGAGGGATTATACGAAAGCCACTCTCTTGCAAACAGCCCAAGTTCTATCTGTGTTTCTCGTCAGCTTAGACCAAGTCCTTACTCATTTTAGGTATCCGAAAGCGGATTTTCGGTGGCAACCACCTTTATGTGTGTTTAAAACTAAACTTATTAATTTTGTGGGACTCTCCTCCTATTTTTCTATCCTTCTTTTCCAATCCAAAATCTACTTCCTTCTCTTAATCATCTTCCCTTGGTGGGTGGGTTATTCCTCAGCCAATAAACTACCCAAAATTTGGTCCCAGAAACCCGGGAGAGCCCATTTTTTCTTTTCTCTTTTTAAAATAGTGTCATTTGACAATACTTTGCATATTTCTAATATCTGTGTTGAATATTTCAGCTATAACCACATCGTGCAAAGCCTGTGAACGGGAAAGAGGCCGCTCCTGTCTCCTATGGTGTGTCCCATTCTTTCTACTCATTCGCTGCTGCCAGCTTGACAGCATTTCCAAGGTTCCACAGTTTCGTGAGTTACATTTTCATTTACCTTCTTTAATATGGCTCCCACTGATAAGGATATGGATGAAAAACTTACTTCTAAACGAGCATCCAATAAAGGGCAAATTACCCGATTCAGAAGGTACATAAAAGAATTAGATCCCTCAGACGCGCAATTAGATTTGTTGAAACATCGTGTAAAGGATTTTGAACGTTCTTATGAAAACTACTGTAACATTCAAACTGAAATAGAAACTTGCATGCTCAATCAAACAGAAGATCGTGTCGAAGTAGAAAACTTATATTACGAAGGCATAGGTTCTGCTTTCAAAATAATACGCCAACTCGAAGAGGAGCAGAAAAAGGACGCTTCTGTTCTTGGTTCCCTTCACGAACCCCAAACTTCTTTCCGTGAGGGCACTCACAAGCCCAAACCTACTTTACCGAAAATTGATTTACCCCATTTTTCTGGAGATGAATCCACTTGGGATTCTTTCTATGAATTATTTTGCTCCCTTGTTCATGACAATGAAGACATTCAAGTCATTTACAAGTTTCATTACTTGAGATCTATCCTTCGAGGTCAAGCTTTGCAGTTAGTTGAAGCACTTCCTCTGCGTGCCAAAAACTACCCCATTGCCTTTAATTTATTAAAAGAAAGATATGGAAATTTACGTTTACGTATTCAACGCCATATGAAGGCTCTATTTAACCTACCTGCGTCACAGCACAATGACGTCACTAGTTTGCGTACTTTAATTGACACTACCCAACTCCACGTTAAAGCTTTGTCCCAATTAGATCAACCTACTGAACATTGGGATACTTTCCTAATACATTTAGTAGTCTCTAAAGTTGATGCTGCTACCCTCAAAGCTTGGGAAATTGAACTTTCTAAAGAAGACGACTACTCTTACGAGCATTTAGTCACTTTCATAAACGCTAGATGCCAACTTTTAACCGCTCTAGCTAATCAAAGTGAACCTTCATCTCCTAGTTCCAAATTCGAATTAATGTCCATCAAATCCAAAAGTGAACGCTCAGCGTCCAATACCCAAAAACCCGGGTCCAGCTCATCCAAATTCAAATCAAACTCCACTGGTTACCCAACTAGGTCTAGTGAACGTCGTGTTGCTAGCTCTATTGTTTTAAACACGCAAAGCGAACCTCGCAAAAGTTTAAACGAACCTGTAAAGTGCATACTTTGTAAAGATCCCCATGCCCTATACCTTTGCAAATCTTTTAAAGAAATGTCAGTCGATGACAGACGAAAATTAGTCGCTCCAAACAAACATTGTTTCAACTGCCTAGCGCCCACGCATTCTGCTTCTAACTGTAAGTCCACAAGACTTTGCTACCATTGTGAAAAGGCTCATCATACTCTGCTACATCGTCATGATCAGGCAAGGTCATCGACAGCATCTACTTCGCCGAAAAATGATAGTGCTAACAATTCTAATGCTTCATCTTATATTCAAAATGCCAAGTCCATTCGCAGTGCTCAAGTATTGTTGTCTACTGTCCAAATTGACGTTCAGGATAACTTTGGCAACTGGGTCCGTGCACGCGGTCTTCTGGACTCAGCGGCAACTCATGATTTTGTGTCCAATTCCTTGATTAGATAACTAGGCCTACCTGTAAACCCCACTTCTATCAACGTGTCGGGCATCAACAGCTCAAAATCGCAAGCTTTACAATTCTCAAAGCTAACTATAAGAGATACTTGTCATAGAAACAACTTTCTTAAACTTAATTGTCTAATTCTTAATAGCATTGGAGAAGACACTCCAAGTCACTCTGTGGATATTTCAGGGTTAAACATTCCCTCGCATTTAAGGCTAGCCGATCCTTGTTTTAATATGCAGAACCCTATTGACATACTCTTTAGTGCCAATGTTTTCTGGAATTGCCTACGTAAACAGGTTCGTAAGTTATCCTCAAACGTGGTCGCCAGAGACACTAATTTTGGATGGATCGTCACAGGGCAACTCCCGCATTATTCTCCTCAACCCGCATCGCAATGTTACTTCTCCAATACTGACCTGGAACAGTTCTGGAGGCTTGAAAATGTTGATTCTCCTAATGTAACCTCTTCAGAAAATGAATTCTGTGAGCAACTTTTTTTGAACACCACCACTCGTTCTTCTGATGGCCGGTTCGTCGTTCAAATGCCAAGATTACATAATCCTCCTAAACTTATCAACTCTCAGTCTAAAGCTCGAAAAGCTCTCTTTGCTATCGAGAGCAAATTCAAAAAGGAACCTCTTGTTAAACAACAGTGCACTGATTTCATGGATGAGTATGAAAGCTTAGATCATATGGAAGTTGTTAACAAATCTAATGATGAATTGCACCCCCCAATTGAAACGGTTTATTTAAATCATCATCCCGTGTGGAAAAACCCTCTTGTAAAAGATAAAATTCGAGTTGTTTTTAATGGTTCATCACCCGACGTTAATGGCAACAGCCTTAACGACACTCTTTATTCTGGTCCTGCTATTCAATCAGATTTATCTGCTATACTCTTAAACTTTCGATTATTTCCCATAGCTGTCATAGCCGACATAAAACAGATGTACCGTCAAGTGTTAATTCAACCAGAACAACGAGATCTTCAAAGAATCTTGTGGCGTGATGAAACCAGTAAGCCCATTAAGGTATTTCGCTTGAAAACGGTTACTTATGGCTTAAAACCCTCTGCTTTCCTTGCTATCCGATCCCTACACTTGCTAGCCTCTCAAGATGGTCATTTATTTAACCCCAAAGCCTCTGAAGCACTAACTACGTCATTCTATGTTGACGATTATTTGCAATCCTTCCTCTCTTTGCAGGAAGCTTCTTTTGTATCTTTAGAACTTCAGGCATTACTAAGGAATGGAGGTTTCCCACTCCATAAGTGGAACTCCAACTCCCCTGAGTTTCTCGCTCAATTTCCCATCGAAGACGTAGATCCTTCTTCTGTCGAAATTTGTGGTAACTCCGAATCTATAAAAACTCTAGGAGTTCACTGGTGCACTAGCACTGACACTCTTATCTATAAAGTTTCACTCGCAGAAGAGCTTCCTAATACAAAAAGACAAATTCTCTCTGAAATTGCAAAAATTTTTGATCCACTTCAATTCCTTGCCCCAGTTATCGTTATAGCCAAACTCTTCATGCAAGAGCTGTGGTCGCTTAAATGTGAATGGGATGACACTGTCCCTCTTTCTTTTCTTAATCGTTGGCTCTCGTTTCGCAGCAATTTGCTGGATCTTTCCCTTATTGAAATTCCCAGGAATTTAATCAGCTCTCATTCTAATGCATCTTTTTTCCTTCATGTGTTCGCGGACAGTTCCGAAAAAGCTTATGGTTGCTGTGCATATTTAGTTTATCACGATTCACTCTATGGATCTCTAGTTTCCAACCTTGTTTGTGCCAAATCGAAGGTCGCTCCTCTTAAAACTATCACTTTGCCTAGGCTCGAACTGTGCGCTGCACTCATGGCTGCAGAACTTGTCAAGAAATTACGGGAAGTATTAAAGGTCGAATTCTCGCAAATCTATCTCTGGAGCGATTCCATGATCGCCCTTTCTTGGATCGCCAAGAACCCCTCTCACTGGCAAACTTTCGTTGCAAACAGGGTTTCCAAAATTCAAACTCTTTCTTCTGGATGTCAATGGAGGCATGTTCCCAGTGCGGATAATCCAGCCGATATTATCTCTCGTGGTTGTTTACCCTCTCAATTGGCAGCTTCCCAATTGTATTGGCATGGGCACTCGTGGCTAATCGAAGGATCTTCCTCATGGCCTTCTAAACCCCCAGCTACAAACTCCAACTTGCCTGACGCTAAAGTACCTCTACCCATTGCTTCGTGTCTTGTTTCCAACGCTTCTCATACTTTGTTGTCCCGCTATTCTTCTTTTCATAAATTACTACGGATTGTCGCCTATCTCCTTAGATGGAAATATCTTGTGGTTGACCAACCTCTTCTCCCTAAACCACACCTTACCAATCATGAATTGAATCTCGCTACCGTTAAGGTTTTACAACTGACACAGCAAGAAGCCTTTTCTTCTGAATTGTCATTGCTTTCTTCTAAAAGAGATCTTCCCAAATCCAGCCGTCTTCGTGCTTTAGCCCCGTTTCTTGATGACCATGGGTTACTTAGGGTAGGTGGAAGGCTCTCGCAATCTTTACTCTCTGAAGACAAAAAGCATCCCGTTATTTTGCCTTCTAAACATCACGTAACTTCCTTAATTATACGTGACTTTCATTACCGTAATCTTCATGTTGGTACACGTACTCTGCTTTGCCTCTTAAGAGAAAAGTACTGGATTATAAATGGAATTCATGAAGTTTCTTCTGTAATTCATAAGTGCATTCCTTGTTTCAAAGCGAAACCTAAAATCAATACTCAATTAATGAGCGATCTGCCCTCTTTTCGTTCTTCTCCTATACGCCCATTTGCTTTAACTGGCGTGGACTATATGGGTCCGTTCCAATATCAACGAAACTCTCCTGAAGCTAAACGCAAATTGTTTGGTAAGCTTTATGTTTCTCTCTTTGTTTGCATGGTTACCGGCGCAATCCACTTGGAACTAGTAACGAATGCTTCTACTTCTTATTTTTTATCAGCTGTCTCTCGTTTCACCGCTAGGCGTGGTGTTCCTTCTGAGATGTTCTCTGATAACGCTTCCACCTTTCAGGGCGCAGCTTCCCTATGGAAGAAAGCTCTCACTTCCTCTCCTGCCATGGAACAAATCTCTAATTTTTCTTATTCAAAAGGTTTCAAATGGCGCTTCATACCTCCTTACGCTCCGCATCATGGTGGTAGGTGGGAATCTTGCGTAAAGCTCACTAAACGTCATTTAAGAAAAGTCTTAGGTAATCGAATTCTGACTTACGAAGAATTCAATTCACTGTCTGTTCTGATTGAAGGTGTTGTTAACTCTCGCCCTTTAACTCCACTTTCCAATGACCCTGATGACCTACTTCCACTCACCCCTGGTCACTTCCTTATCGGCACTTCTCTTTCTGCCCCTCCTCCTCTTCCCAATTCTTACAGGGATTTTAATTTACCTATTGTTTGGCGTAAACTTGAAGCCCTCCGTAATTCCTTTTGGAAGAGTTGGAACTTGGAATATTTAACTTCCTTGCAACGGAGGCAGAAGTGGTTTCTTTCCAGTCCCGACATTAAAGTGGGGGACTTGGTCTTGGTTAGGGATGTTTCTCCCCCTCTAGTCTGGACTTCCGGTAGAGTGACTAAGTGTTACCCTGGAAGAGATGGGAGAGTCAGGGTGGTCAGAGTCTTGACCATTAACGGTTCGATTACAAGACCCCTGCCTTTGATCGCTCCTCTTCCCTTAAATGTGTAACTGTTTATTTGCTCTCTGTTGGTGTTTTTCCCCCCCAGTATGGTGTATTCTTTGAATACACGGTACCTGAGATATAATTTTTATTGCTCTTTGCATGTTCATTTCTTCCTTCCTCTTTGTCAAACACCAACAGTGATCATCTGTTTTCTCCTTGTTGGGCATATCTCTTATGTCTTCATAAGTCTGTTCTAGATATATAACTTCTGTGACCCACCTAGCGTCACCTCGCAGCGAATCTCTGAAGCTCCTCAACTCTTCCTGGTGCTAGAGGACTTACTTATCCATTTGGCCACCAGATCCTGTTACCATCGCCAGCTATTTTCTCCTTGAGCAAGAGGACTACGTCTACTTCTTTACTCACCATGCTGCGCTAGTATCATCTGTTATCAACTCTTAGAAGATCAGCTCAGCAAGAGATTAATTTTTTGTTTTAAAGTTGGTAATGCTTATATGTTCTCCTTTTGTCTCCTACCCCCCACTCTTTCCCCCTTTCTTGGTCCCTCCGTGCTCCGTTGAGCAGCTCTCACTTCTCAGTCTGCAGTTGACTCGGTCAGTCAAAGCTCCGCTCGAGCTTGCCTCCTCAAACCAAGAGGCTCACCCTCTTCTACGCCATGTTGGCTAAGTAGTCATCAACGGAAACTTCGACTTCAACACGAAATCAAGATAAGTACTATTTTAAAAGTTTTAACCTCATCTTCATGGTTTTAACTTCCACGTGCTTTTAATTATAATTTATAGACAGTGTGAAATTATTTACTTTGGGGCAAAAATCATTCTTCGTGGGATTTGCCATGTTGAGCTTTTGCTTGTATAAGCCAACCTTACTAAAAAAGAGCTTTTCTTAAGCTATTCAAATGAGAAATCTTCTCGCTAAGTGGGATATTATCTAATACCCGCTGTCTATAATTATAAAGCTAGTTCCTCCGTTGGATTTTCTCAACCCCATTTTTCTGCTAAGGTCGTTCTGGAACCTTCGAGATCTTGTACTCTATCTGCGAGTCTTGCCGTCAAGTGTTTTTCGCTCACTTGGGACAATGATATTTAAAATGAGGAATCTTCCTTACAAATTTTTGCAATAGCTAACTTTCTTCCACCGCTGGAACCTCTGGAACATTCTATGGCGCATTTAATTGTAAATCACAACTTTTTCAAGAAATAGACTCTCACCTATATAGTGCAATCAGTTATTTCCATAATTGCAATAACTTTCTTTTTCATAAACTTTAGTGTTTCTACAGTGAACTTTGCATCCATCTTCATAGACTACAGTGAAAAACAGTGCTTGCTCCACGTTTCTACCGCGTCGCGATCGTCCGGTTATATTAAATACGGCCATGAACATTGATCCTATATCCCAATGATCTTTCCTCAACCTTCTACTAACCACCATTATTAATAAAATTGAAACTTTTCTATAAGGTGTCACTCAAGAAGTGCCCTTCCAACTTTGCTAGTTTAACATTAATTAAATTCTGCATAATTGCTTGTGTGATACAAGTTTTAAATCACATTGTTCCTTTCCTATAATAAGGGAAAACATTTCTTTAAACTCTTGAGCGAGTCATGTTTAGGTTTCACGAAATGGAAACTGTCCCATTTGGCGAGTGATTCCTGCTCAAACTTGGGAAGTCTAGAACTTTCCTTTTCATTTTCTCCAGGTTTCACAGTAAGTGACCTGCCCTCTTTGTATAATCCTCATATATTAATTCTGTATAAATATAAGAAGTTGTAGGAACTTCTATCTTATTTTTCATGTTGTTATTATTGTTATTTTCAAAGTTGTCACTTTCTCTAGAACATTCTCTCCAGAATTTCTTAAGGTGCAATTTTTGTACTCCAATTCACGTTCAAGCTTTAATTATTTCATTGCTCATTTGTTTAAATCTTATAAAGATTTTAGAAACATGTAAGGTTTGAAACCTTGTAAATTGTCAATTGCCTGGAGCAACCGTTTAATGTTGAGAGGTCTGCGACCCTATTTGTTGAAAAGTTCAAATGAACTATGTTTGTCAAAATTATATTGCATAATTGTTAATTTCCTCAAACTTCTTCTAATTGTAAAATAAATGAATCGTTTCCCTTCGCTTTTTCATTTACGAATATAAAGTTTAGGCAAAATCCTGTCTTCCTTGACTCTCCGCACTCAATGACATTAAAATCATTAATAGAGCTTTCACCATTTGTTGCATTTGAGCAAGAACTCTTAATTTTCACCTCACTAAAGTTCTTTTTAGCGTTAATAGCTAATTCTAATTGGCCAGTAAGGCAAGTAAAGCTCGCTAAGCCAGCTACCTGCTTGTGGAGACCCTCTCCGAAAACTTATGGTCAGTTTTCAAAAAGATAAGTGTTTCTTTTTGTCTAAACTTTTAGCCGGCTCCTCGCTGAGTAAAAGCTTAGCCATTTTCCAATGCAACCATTGGTTCATTTACCAAGATTACCCAATAAGGCATAATCTTTTATCATTTTCCTTTTTAGAGACACTTGGTCGCCCTTACAGGAACTCCATAATTTTGGAAATTGAAAATACCAAACCTGAGTTAAATCATTGGCATTCTTCGAATTATTTTGTAAAACCTAATTTCTTTGAGAAGACATACAGTAAATTTGTTCTTCTCAGTCTTGCCAGACCAGCACTCTTCCCCATAGTAGTTTTATATATGCTTGAGAGGGATTATACGAAAGCCACTCTCTTGCAAACAGCCCAAGTTCTATCTGTGTTTCTCGTCAGCTTAGACCAAGTCCTTACTCATTTTAGGTATCCGAAAGCGGATTTTCGGTGGCAACCACCTTTAAGTGTGTTTAAAACTAAACTTATTAATTTTGTGGGACTCTCCTCCTATTTTTCTATCCTTCTTTTCCAATCCAAAATCTACTTCCTTCTCTTAATCATCTTCCCTTGGTGGGTGGGTTATTCCTCAGCCAATAAACTACCCAAAATTTGGTCCCAGAAACCCGGGAGAGCCCATTTTTTCTTTTCTCTTTTTAAAATAGTGTCATTTGACAATACTTTGCATATTTCTAATATCTGTGTTGAATATTTCAGCTATAACCACATCGTGCAAAGCCTGTGAACGGGAAAGAGGCCGCTCCTGTCTCCTATGGTGTGTCCCATTCTTTCTACTCATTCGCTGCTGCCAGCTTGACAGCATTTCCAAGGTTCCACAGTTTCGTGAGTTACATTTTCATTTACCTTCTTTAATATGGCTCCCACTGATAAGGATATGGATGAAAAACTTACTTCTAAACGAGCATCCAATAAAGGGCAAATTACCCGATTCAGAAGGTACATAAAAGAATTAGATCCCTCAGACGCGCAATTAGATTTGTTGAAACATCGTGTAAAGGATTTTGAACGTTCTTATGAAAACTACTGTAACATTCAAACTGAAATAGAAACTTGCATGCTCAATCAAACAGAAGATCGTGTCGAAGTAGAAAACTTATATTACGAAGGCATAGGTTCTGCTTTCAAAATAATACGCCAACTCGAAGAGGAGCAGAAAAAGGACGCTTCTGTTCTTGGTTCCCTTCACGAACCCCAAACTTCTTTCCGTGAGGGCACTCACAAGCCCAAACCTACTTTACCGAAAATTGATTTACCCCATTTTTCTGGAGATGAATCCACTTGGGATTCTTTCTATGAATTATTTTGCTCCCTTGTTCATGACAATGAAGACATTCAAGTCATTTACAAGTTTCATTACTTGAGATCTATCCTTCGAGGTCAAGCTTTGCAGTTAGTTGAAGCACTTCCTCTGCGTGCCAAAAACTACCCCATTGCCTTTAATTTATTAAAAGAAAGATATGGAAATTTACGTTTACGTATTCAACGCCATATGAAGGCTCTATTTAACCTACCTGCGTCACAGCACAATGACGTCACTAGTTTGCGTACTTTAATTGACACTACCCAACTCCACGTTAAAGCTTTGTCCCAATTAGATCAACCTACTGAACATTGGGATACTTTCCTAATACATTTAGTAGTCTCTAAAGTTGATGCTGCTACCCTCAAAGCTTGGGAAATTGAACTTTCTAAAGAAGACGACTACTCTTACGAGCATTTAGTCACTTTCATAAACACTAGATGCCAACTTTTAACCGCTCTAGCTAATCAAAGTGAACCTTCATCTCCTAGTTCCAAATTCGAATTAATGTCCATCAAATCCAAAAGTGAACGCTCAGCGTCCAATACCCAAAAACCCGGGTCCAGCTCATCCAAATTCAAATCAAACTCCACTGGTTACCCAACTAGGTCTAGTGAACGTCGTGTTGCTAGCTCTATTGTTTTAAACACGCAAAGCGAACCTCGCAAAAGTTTAAACGAACCTGTAAAGTGCATACTTTGTAAAGATCCCCATGCCCTATACCTTTGCAAATCTTTTAAAGAAATGTCAGTCGATGACAGACGAAAATTAGTCGCTCCAAACAAACATTGTTTCAACTGCCTAGCGCCCACGCATTCTGCTTCTAACTGTAAGTCCACAAGACTTTGCTACCATTGTGAAAAGGCTCATCATACTCTGCTACATCGTCATGATCAGGCAAGGTCATCGACAGCATCTACTTCGCCGAAAAATGATAGTGCTAACAATTCTAATGCTTCATCTTATATTCAAAATGCCAAGTCCATTCGCAGTGCTCAAGTATTGTTGTCTACTGTCCAAATTGACGTTCAGGATAACTTTGGCAACTGGGTCCGTGCACGCGGTCTTCTGGACTCAGCGGCAACTCATGATTTTGTGTCCAATTCCTTGATTAGATAACTAGGCCTACCTGTAAACCCCACTTCTATCAACGTGTCGGGCATCAACAGCTCAAAATCGCAAGCTTTACAATTCTCAAAGCTAACTATAAGAGATACTTGTCATAGAAACAACTTTCTTAAACTTAATTGTCTAATTCTTAATAGCATTGGAGAAGACACTCCAAGTCACTCTGTGGATATTTCAGGGTTAAACATTCCCTCGCATTTAAGGCTAGCCGATCCTTGTTTTAATATGCAGAACCCTATTGACATACTCTTTAGTGCCAATGTTTTCTGGAATTGCCTACGTAAACAGGTTCGTAAGTTATCCTCAAACGTGGTCGCCAGAGACACTAATTTTGGATGGATCGTCACAGGGCAACTCCCGCATTATTCTCCTCAACCCGCATCGCAATGTTACTTCTCCAATACTGACCTGGAACAGTTCTGGAGGCTTGAAAATGTTGATTCTCCTAATGTAACCTCTTCAGAAAATGAATTCTGTGAGCAACTTTTTTTGAACACCACCACTCGTTCTTCTGATGGCCGGTTCGTCGTTCAAATGCCAAGATTACATAATCCTCCTAAACTTATCAACTCTCAGTCTAAAGCTCGAAAAGCTCTCTTTGCTATCGAGAGCAAATTCAAAAAGGAACCTCTTGTTAAACAACAGTACACTGATTTCATGGATGAGTATGAAAGCTTAGATCATATGGAAGTTGTTAACAAATCTAATGATGAATTGCACCCCCCAATTGAAACGGTTTATTTAAATCATCATCCCGTGTGGAAAAACCCTCTTGTAAAAGATAAAATTCGAGTTGTTTTTAATGGTTCATCACCCGACGTTAATGGCAACAGCCTTAACGACACTCTTTATTCTGGTCCTGCTATTCAATCAGATTTATCTGCTATACTCTTAAACTTTCGATTATTTCCCATAGCTGTCATAGCCGACATAAAACAGATGTACCGTCAAGTGTTAATTCAACCAGAACAACGAGATCTTCAAAGAATCTTGTGGCGTGATGAAACCAGTAAGCCCATTAAGGTATTTCGCTTGAAAACGGTTACTTATGGCTTAAAACCCTCTGCTTTCCTTGCTATCCGATCCCTACACTTGCTAGCCTCTCAAGATGGTCATTTATTTAACCCCAAAGCCTCTGAAGCACTAACTACGTCATTCTATGTTGACGATTATTTGCAATCCTTCCTCTCTTTGCAGGAAGCTTCTTTTGTATCTTTAGAACTTCAGGCATTACTAAGGAATGGAGGTTTCCCACTCCATAAGTGGAACTCCAACTCCCCTGAGTTTCTCGCTCAATTTCCCATCGAAGACGTAGATCCTTCTTCTGTCGAAATTTGTGGTAACTCCGAATCTATAAAAACTCTAGGAGTTCACTGGTGCACTAGCACTGACACTCTTATCTATAAAGTTTCACTCGCAGAAGAGCTTCCTAATACAAAAAGACAAATTCTCTCTGAAATTGCAAAAATTTTTGATCCACTTCAATTCCTTGCCCCAGTTATCGTTATAGCCAAACTCTTCATGCAAGAGCTGTGGTCGCTTAAATGTGAATGGGATGACACTGTCCCTCTTTCTTTTCTTAATCGTTGGCTCTCGTTTCGCAGCAATTTGCTGGATCTTTCCCTTATTGAAATTCCCAGGAATTTAATCAGCTCTCATTCTAATGCATCTTTTTTCCTTCATGTGTTCGCGGACAGTTCCGAAAAAGCTTATGGTTGCTGTGCATATTTAGTTTATCACGATTCACTCTATGGATCTCTAGTTTCCAACCTTGTTTGTGCCAAATCGAAGGTCGCTCCTCTTAAAACTATCACTTTGCCTAGGCTCGAACTGTGCGCTGCACTCATGGCTGCAGAACTTGTCAAGAAATTACGGGAAGTATTAAAGGTCGAATTCTCGCAAATCTATCTCTGGAGCGATTCCATGATCGCCCTTTCTTGGATCGCCAAGAACCCCTCTCACTGGCAAACTTTCGTTGCAAACAGGGTTTCCAAAATTCAAACTCTTTCTTCTGGATGTCAATGGAGGCATGTTCCCAGTGCGGATAATCCAGCCGATATTATCTCTCGTGGTTGTTTACCCTCTCAATTGGCAGCTTCCCAATTGTATTGGCATGGGCACTCGTGGCTAATCGAAGGATCTTCCTCATGGCCTTCTAAACCCCCAGCTACAAACTCCAACTTGCCTGACGCTAAAGTACCTCTACCCATTGCTTCGTGTCTTGTTTCCAACGCTTCTCATACTTTGTTGTCCCGCTATTCTTCTTTTCATAAATTACTACGGATTGTCGCCTATCTCCTTAGATGGAAATATCTTGTGGTTGACCAACCTCTTCTCCCTAAACCACACCTTACCAATCATGAATTGAATCTCGCTACCGTTAAGGTTTTACAACTGACACAGCAAGAAGCCTTTTCTTCTGAATTGTCATTGCTTTCTTCTAAAAGAGATCTTCCCAAATCCAGCCGTCTTCGTGCTTTAGCCCCGTTTCTTGATGACCATGGGTTACTTAGGGTAGGTGGAAGGCTCTCGCAATCTTTACTCTCTGAAGACAAAAAGCATCCCGTTATTTTGCCTTCTAAACATCACGTAACTTCCTTAATTATACGTGACTTTCATTACCGTAATCTTCATGTTGGTACACGTACTCTGCTTTGCCTCTTAAGAGAAAAGTACTGGATTATAAATGGAATTCATGAAGTTTCTTCTGTAATTCATAAGTGCATTCCTTGTTTCAAAGCGAAACCTAAAATCAATACTCAATTAATGAGCGATCTGCCCTCTTTTCGTTCTTCTCCTATACGCCCATTTGCTTTAACTGGCGTGGACTATATGGGTCCGTTCCAATATCAACGAAACTCTCCTGAAGCTAAACGCAAATTGTTTGGTAAGCTTTATGTTTCTCTCTTTGTTTGCATGGTTACCGGCGCAATCCACTTGGAACTAGTAACGAATGCTTCTACTTCTTATTTTTTATCAGCTGTCTCTCGTTTCACCGCTAGGCGTGGTGTTCCTTCTGAGATGTTCTCTGATAACGCTTCCACCTTTCAGGGCGCAGCTTCCCTATGGAAGAAAGCTCTCACTTCCTCTCCTGCCATGGAACAAATCTCTAATTTTTCTTATTCAAAAGGTTTCAAATGGCGCTTCATACCTCCTTACGCTCCGCATCATGGTGGTAGGTGGGAATCTTGCGTAAAGCTCACTAAACGTCATTTAAGAAAAGTCTTAGGTAATCGAATTCTGACTTACGAAGAATTCAATTCACTGTCTGTTCTGATTGAAGGTGTTGTTAACTCTCGCCCTTTAACTCCACTTTCCAATGACCCTGATGACCTACTTCCACTCACCCCTGGTCACTTCCTTATCGGCACTTCTCTTTCTGCCCCTCCTCCTCTTCCCAATTCTTACAGGGATTTTAATTTACCTATTGTTTGGCGTAAACTTGAAGCCCTCCGTAATTCCTTTTGGAAGAGTTGGAACTTGGAATATTTAACTTCCTTGCAACGGAGGCAGAAGTGGTTTCTTTCCAGTCCCGACATTAAAGTGGGGGACTTGGTCTTGGTTAGGGATGTTTCTCCCCCTCTAGTCTGGACTTCCGGTAGAGTGACTAAGTGTTACCCTGGAAGAGATGGGAGAGTCAGGGTGGTCAGAGTCTTGACCATTAACGGTTCGATTACAAGACCCCTGCCTTTGATCGCTCCTCTTCCCTTAAATGTGTAACTGTTTATTTGCTCTCTGTTGGTGTTTTTCCCCCCCAGTATGGTGTATTCTTTGAATACACGGTACCTGAGATATAATTTTTATTGCTCTTTGCATGTTCATTTCTTCCTTCCTCTTTGTCAAACACCAACAGTGATCATCTGTTTTCTCCTTGTTGGGCATATCTCTTATGTCTTCATAAGTCTGTTCTAGATATATAACTTCTGTGACCCACCTAGCGTCACCTCGCAGCGAATCTCTGAAGCTCCTCAACTCTTCCTGGTGCTAGAGGACTTACTTATCCATTTGGCCACCAGATCCTGTTACCATCGCCAGCTATTTTCTCCTTGAGCAAGAGGACTACGTCTACTTCTTTACTCACCATGCTGCGCTAGTATCATCTGTTATCAACTCTTAGAAGATCAGCTCAGCAAGAGATTAATTTTTTGTTTTAAAGTTGGTAATGCTTATATGTTCTCCTTTTGTCTCCTACCCCCCACTCTTTCCCCCTTTCTTGGTCCCTCCGTGCTCCGTTGAGCAGCTCTCACTTCTCAGTCTGCAGTTGACTCGGTCAGTCAAAGCTCCGCTCGAGCTTGCCTCCTCAAACCAAGAGGCTCACCCTCTTCTACGCCATGTTGGCTAAGTAGTCATCAACGGAAACTTCGACTTCAACACGAAATCAAGATAAGTACTATTTTAAAAGTTTTAACCTCATCTTCATGGTTTTAACTTCCACGTGCTTTTAATTATAATTTATAGACAGTGTGAAATTATTTACTTTGGGGCAAAAATCATTCTTCGTGGGATTTGCCATGTTGAGCTTTTGCTTGTATAAGCCAACCTTACTAAAAAAGAGCTTTTCTTAAGCTATTCAAATGAGAAATCTTCTCGCTAAGTGGGATATTATCTAATACCCGCTGTCTATAATTATAAAGCTAGTTCCTCCGTTGGATTTTCTCAACCCCATTTTTCTGCTAAGGTCGTTCTGGAACCTTCGAGATCTTGTACTCTATCTGCGAGTCTTGCCGTCAAGTGTTTTTCGCTCACTTGGGACAATGATATTTAAAATGAGGAATCTTCCTTACAAATTTTTGCAATAGCTAACTTTCTTCCACCGCTGGAACCTCTGGAACATTCTATGGCGCATTTAATTGTAAATCACAACTTTTTCAAGAAATAGACTCTCACCTATATAGTGCAATCAGTTATTTCCATAATTGCAATAACTTTCTTTTTCATAAACTTTAGTGTTTCTACAGTGAACTTTGCATCCATCTTCATAGACTACAGTGAAAAACAGTGCTTGCTCCACGTTTCTACCGCGTCGCGATCGTCCGGTTATATTAAATACGGCCATGAACATTGATCCTATATCCCAATGATCTTTCCTCAACCTTCTACTAACCACCATTATTAATAAAATTGAAACTTTTCTATAAGGTGTCACTCACGAAGTGCCCTTCCAACTTTGCTAGTTTAACATTAATTAAATTCTGCATAATTGCTTGTGTGATACAAGTTTTAAATCACATTGTTCCTTTCCTATAATAAGGGAAAACATTTCTTTAAACTCTTGAGCGAGTCATGTTTAGGTTTCACGAAATGGAAACTGTCCCATTTGGCGAGTGATTCCTGCTCAAACTTGGGAAGTCTAGAACTTTCCTTTTCATTTTCTCCAGGTTTCACAGTAAGTGACCTGCCCTCTTTGTATAATCCTCATATATTAATTCTGTATAAATATAAGAAGTTGTAGGAACTTCTATCTTATTTTTCATGTTGTTATTATTGTTATTTTCAAAGTTGTCACTTTCTCTAGAACATTCTCTCCAGAATTTCTTAAGGTGCAATTTTTGTACTCCAATTCACGTTCAAGCTTTAATTATTTCATTGCTCATTTGTTTAAATCTTATAAAGATTTTAGAAACATGTAAGGTTTGAAACCTTGTAAATTGTCAATTGCCTGGAGCAACCGTTTAATGTTGAGAGGTCTGCGACCCTATTTGTTGAAAAGTTCAAATGAACTATGTTTGTCAAAATTATATTGCATAATTGTTAATTTCCTCAAACTTCTTCTAATTGTAAAATAAATGAATCGTTTCCCTTCGCTTTTTCATTTACGAATATAAAGTTTAGGCAAAATCCTGTCTTCCTTGACTCTCCGCACTCAATGACATTAAAATCATTAATAGAGCTTTCACCATTTGTTGCATTTGAGCAAGAACTCTTAATTTTCACCTCACTAAAGTTCTTTTTAGCGTTAATAGCTAATTCTAATTGGCCAGTAAGGCAAGTAAAGCTCGCTAAGCCAGCTACCTGCTTGTGGAGACCCTCTCCGAAAACTTATGGTCAGTTTTCAAAAAGATAAGTGTTTCTTTTTGTCTAAACTTTTAGCCGGCTCCTCGCTGAGTAAAAGCTTAGCCATTTTCCAATGCAACCATTGGTTCATTTACCAAGATTACCCAATAAGGCATAATCTTTTATCATTTTCCTTTTTAGAGACACTTGGTCGCCCTTACAGGAACTCCATAATTTTGGAAATTGAAAATACCAAACCTGAGTTAAATCATTGGCATTCTTCGAATTATTTTGTAAAACCTAATTTCTTTGAGAAGACATACAGTAAATTTGTTCTTCTCAGTCTTGCCAGACCAGCACTCTTCCCCATAGTAGTTTTATATATGCTTGAGAGGGATTATACGAAAGCCACTCTCTTGCAAACAGCCCAAGTTCTATCTGTGTTTCTCGTCAGCTTAGACCAAGTCCTTACTCATTTTAGGTATCCGAAAGCGGATTTTCGGTGGCAACCACCTTTAAGTGTGTTTAAAACTAAACTTATTAATTTTGTGGGACTCTCCTCCTATTTTTCTATCCTTCTTTTCCAATCCAAAATCTACTTCCTTCTCTTAATCATCTTCCCTTGGTGGGTGGGTTATTCCTCAGCCAATAAACTACCCACGCAGCCCCTAAACTGAGGAACCAACCAACATCTCTGAGGGAGATATAATTTTGCGTGAAGAAGTAACAGACCGTTACATAGTTACACATCAGTGTCGAAACCTTGCATAAGGACAGTGTGACCACAAGTATAAAAATGGACTCCAAATGACAAGAAGGTTACCGTCATCATAAGACAAAATGTTTAAAATATGCATAAAATGACGAAAACCAAAGTTAATTAATCTCCAATTATAAAATACTTTCACGCAATAAATTAGGTCTGATCGTTCTACGAAAACTTGCATGTTCTGCCTATTTTCGCCTATCCCCAAGTTTGTCCGGTGAAATCTACCTCCGCCTTCCGGCGTGCCGAGAGGACTTTTTTTTGTTAGAAATGGCCACATGATCAATCTGGAATTCTCCCCATACGGTGTTGGGTGCTTTCCATGTTGTAGGTTTTCGTCTTGGCTTTTGAAATTGTGTCGACATAATTTTGAGGTTAAAATTTTGACAATATTTTATGAGGTGTTCCCCATTTTAGGTAGATTTCATTAGAAAGCTAACTATTGCAATGGGTACCATGTTTCGACTTCCGGAAAATTTCGACATATCTTCGCGTTTCACATCCCCCAGACCCCAAAACCACCGTCAGTTCAAAAGTTTATATATAATTTATGTATGTATATATATATATATGTATATCAGTTTCTTGTGGACACGATAACTGCCGTAATTTTGCACCAATCACTTTGAATTTTTTACCGAATATGTATACCTATAAAATCTCGGTCGAGTTCGTTACTGGGCTAAATCGGTCGAAGGGGGGTGAATATGGGGGGGATTTTTTTCGAAAAAGTGAAATATTGCTCTAACTCTCTTAATATGTGAAATATCTAATCCGTTCAAAGTTCATACTATGTGTCGGATAAAGCCCAAAAATTTATGTTTGAAGAGTTTTTTTTATAGCACCAACCATTGACCAGAGGGGTGGGAAAAAGTGGGTTTTTCGGGAAACATTAATCATATGTCTCTTAATAGGCACAATATCAAAACCTTACAAAATGAACAATATTCCCCTAATAATCACCTAAAACTTTTGTCTGAAAGAATTTTCGATATGACCCACCATTACGCCAAGGGATGAGAAAAATGATTTCGGAATTATAAGCAAATGCCAAGAGCTATCAGTGGTTGGCATGGCAACACTACTAAATTGATGATGGATGAGCCATCAGACGTTGCCATAACAACGCACTTGCACGATATCATATTTCGATTTCCATCTGACTAAGTGTGAAGCGGCTTCGGTGACGTAACTGGTAGCATGCTAAACTTCTATGCCCAAGGTCGCGGGTTCAAAGCCGGCCAAAGTCGTCGGATTTTCTAAGAGCGCTAAAAATCCCTCAGTATGCTTTCCTTTGGAGGGAAGTTCCAACGTTCGTTGCGAGTTGCTGGTTGCGGTGGCATCTAGTAGCCAAGTTTACAGCTAGGTGTCGTTGACGGTAGTATCTGGTAGCAACATTAGGAACTACTGCTTGAAATTGACAGTCTGCAGTCCTTACCTGAATTACAGACTAACACAGCCATCACAATTCACACCGTTTATCAGACAGATTCTACACTCACCCAAAGTACACGGGGTTACATGACCGCGTTGTCGCATCCCCTAAACTGAGGAACCAACCAAATTCTCTGCGGGAGATATAATTTTGCGTGAAGAAGTAACATACCGTTACATAGTTACACATCAGTGTCGAAACCTTGCATAAGGACAGTGTGACCACAAGTATAAAAATGGACTCCAAGTGACAAGAAGGTTACCGTCATCATAAGACAATAAAATGTTTAAAATATGCATAAAATGACGAAAAACAAAGTTAATTAATCTCCAATTATAAAATACTTTCTCGCAATACATGAGGTCTGATCCTTCTACGAAAACCTGCATATTCTGCCTATTTTCGCCTATCCCCAATGTTGTCCGGTGAAATCTACCTCCGCCTTCCGGCGTGCCGAGAGGACTTTTTGTTTGTGCGATAGTGTGCTGAATGAGGGCATGTGACTTGTCTGTATTTTCTCTCCTTACCTAATTGCGCGTTAAAGTCTCCCATTAAAATTTTAACATGCCTTTCTGGTATGTTGTTGGTTAATTCTTCCATGTCTTCCCAGAAGTCTTCAACTTCTTGTGGTTTCCTTCTATTATGCTCATTTGTAGGTGTATGTGCATTGATAATCGTGTAACCTTTATTACCTGATTTGAAGGAGAGTGTGGAGATCCTTTCTGATATGCAATTAAAGTCAATAATGTTATCTATGACTGATTTGTGTACTGCAAATCCTGTTCCAAACAATGATGGTGTACCTCTTCTGACAGCAGGTTTACCTTTATAAATCCTATAATTTTCTGTGTTGAAATGATTTTCATCTTGAAAACGAGTCTCCTGAATCGCAAGAATTTTTATTTGAAATTTTTCTAACGTGTCTGTGAGTTGTTTTAGTTTTCCAAGTTTGAAGAGAGTATTAATATTGAGAGTGCCAATGTAGTGTTTGTGTAGAGATTTTGAGAAGGTCCGACTCTTCTCCTCATGATGTTCCTGGTCCCCCAGAATCCGATGACCAGGGAAGTCCAGCACGGTGACTGGGGCCTGGGGTAGCGGATTTCTTTCCTTTTGTTCCATCATGATTACTTCAAGTTGAAGGTGGTTGTGGCGATCTTAAAGAAAGATCACGATGATTGCTGACTTGATTGTTGAGATCAAGACATATTTCACAGCCGCACCAACTAGGTGAACAGACGCTGACCAATAATCGCTGGATACCAGAACAGACATTATTGGATTTTGTGTGTTTGGTCCGCGAGAGCTATTTTATTTCGCTCAAGTCCGCCGGCAAGCCGGTGAGGACCCCCCTATCCGCCACCTGGGACGCGCCACGTCGGAGTATCACCTCTCCGCCTGCTACGACAACGTAGTAGGTTCGTGGATATGTTTATATATATGTATATCAGTTTCTTGTGGACACGATAACTGCCGTAATTTTGCACCAATCACTTTGAATTTTTTACCGAATATGTATACCTATAAAATCTCGGTCGAGTTCGTTACTGGGCTAAATAGATCGAAGGGGGTGAAAATGGGGGGCTTTTTTCGAAAAAGTGAAATATTGTTATAACTCTCTTAATATGTGAAATATCGAATCCGTTCAAAGTTCATACTATGTATCGGATAAAGCCCAAAAATGTATGTTTGAAGAGTTTTTTATACCACCAACCATTGACGAAAGGGGTGGGAAAAAGTGAGTTTTTCGGGAAACATTAATCATATCTCTCTTAATAGGCACAATATCAAAACCGTACAGATTGGACAATATTCCCCTAATAATTACCTAAAACTTTTGTCTGAAAGAATTTTTGATATGACCCACCATTACGCCAAGGGATGAGAAAAATGATTTCGGAATTATAAGCAAATGCCAAGAGCTATCAGTGGTTGCCATGGCAACACTACTAAATTGATGAGGGATGAGCCATCAGACGTTGAAATGACAACGCACTTGCACGAGATCAGATTCAGATTTCCATCAGACTAAGTGTGAAGCCGCTTCGGTGACGTAACTGGTAGCATGCTGAACTACTATGCCCAAGGTCGCGGGTTCAAAGCCGGCCAAAGTCGTCGGATTTTCTAAGAGCGCGAAAAATCCCCCATTATGCTTTTCTTTTGGAGGGGAAGTTCCAACGTTCGTTGCGAGTTGCTGGTTGCGGTGGCATCTGGTAGCCATGTTCACAGCTAGGTGTCGTTGATGGTAGTATCTGGTAGCAACATTAGGAACTACTGCTTGAAATTGACCGTCTGTAGTCCTTACCTGAATTATAGACTAACAAGCAGTAGTACCCGGCTTCGCCCGGTGGAATGATGATAATGTATCAAAGTCTCCTTAGAAATATAATGGACATAAAATCTAGGTCATTTCCCCCCCCCCAAAGACAATGAGGGCGTAATATCTAGGTCATTTGCCCTTTTGATAAGGATGATAATGAAAACTACTGTTGAATTGACACGTCAAACTTACAAACTACCTTAATAGAAATACATATTTCAAACTTCACAGGCGAGGAAGACTTATTGTGTGTGGTGATTAATGGTGTAATGGGCGTAACATCTAGGTCATTTGCCCTTATGATGAGGATGATGTGGGAAACTACTACCTGTATTGAATTGACACTTCAACTTATAATGTACACAATGTACTGTAATAAAAATAGAAATGTTAAAAATCACAGTCGAGAAAGAGTTTATGCGGCGGTGATTAGTGGAATGATGCGCGTAACATCTAGGTCATTTGCACTTATGATGATGATAATAATAAGGTAATGAAAAAATAACTACTAAACGAACATGTTGTAATTTACAACTGATATAGGTAATTCAGATGTCTAGCTTCGATGTCTTCCAAAGTCTCAACCTTATTTTCTGTCTTAGGCCTGTACTCGATGCGTCTAGTGAAAGAGCTTATGGCGTACTGCTCGGCAAAGAAAATGGGTCCAAGCTGCACGAACCTGAGATGATCGTAGATGATGACGAAATATGATGACACACGTTCGGGGTTCCCCGTCGTATTTAAATTGGCCGGGGAATCACGCAATCTTTCGCAACACCACAGTGGCTTGAGCAACGGCCCTGTGCTGGCATCAGTATAGACAGCTCTGGAAAGTCCTCTCATGTCACCTCGCGATGAATCAGCAAGCTATTCTCACAACTGCCCCCCCCCCCAGAGTCTCGCAACTTGTGGGACGTGGGTTGGCGACCACCGGACCCCAACTGAGTCTGACATCGCTTCTACTTCCTGGTGCCAGGCTCCTTTCAGTTCTCTTTCCTGTCGGCCTCCCTTGGTCAACTCTTGTTCTCTTCCGACCCCAACTGCATTAGGGCATCCAAGAGCTAGGGAGTCTTTCAATTTCCCGGTTAAATGGCCGTTGTCACATCTTTCCTGATGCCCTCATTCTTCGAGGGGTCTGCCTTCTATTCCGTTTCATTATATCTCCTGTCTTCTGCTCAAGGCCCTCAATGAGGCAGGGTGTGTGTAGCACCACCATTTCTGGTACACCCTCAAGGGCTCATGGTGGGTGAGATAGGAAGCTGGCAACCCCGAGGGATTCCTGAGCTAAATGCAGGGAATGGAGAGGTATGTCAGAAATTTAAAGTGGACAGTGATAATCGTTGGGTTCCAAAGAGTAAGTATACAAATTTTGATCCAGATTGGTGAAACGATGTAGATTTGTGACAAAGGGTCTAAATACAGGGAATGGAGTGCTCTGTCCGAAAGTTCAAGCAGACAGTGTTACTGATCGGGTTCCAAAGGGTAAGTAACTTACATAAAGATTGGTTGAGATGGGTGAAACTATGTAGATTTTTGCCAAAGAGCCTAAATGCGGTAAATGGAATGGTCTATCCGAAATTTCATGTAGAAAGTGTTACACGTCGGGTTCCAAAGGGTGAGTATGTAAAATTTGGCTCAGATCGGTGAAACAGGGTAGATTTTGCCAAAGGGCCTAAATGAGGGAATAGAGTTGTCTGTCCAAAGTTTTAAGTGGACAGTGTTACTCGTCGGGTTCCAAAGGGTAAGTATACAAATTTAGGTTCAGATCGGTGAATCGATGTAGATATGTGCAAAAGGGCCTAAATGTAGGGAATGGAGTGGTCTGTCCGAAATTCCAAGGGGACAGTGTTAGTCATCGGGTTCCAAAGGGTAAGTATACACGTTTTGTTTTCGATCGGTGAACGATGTAGATTTGTGCCAAAGGGCCTAAATGCGGGGAATGGAGTGGTCTGTCCGAAATTTCGAGTGGACAGTGATACTCGTCGAGTTGCAAAGGGTAATTATTTGAGATCGGTGAAACGGTGTAGTTTTGTGCCAAAGGGCCAAAAAGCAGGGAATAGTGTGGTCTGTCCGAAATTTAAAGTGAACAGTGTTACTTGTCGGGTTCCAAGGGGTAAGTATGTAAAATTTTGGTCAGATCGGTGAAACGGTGTAGATTTGGGACAAACTGCCTAAATGCAGGGGTTGGAGTGGCCTCTCCGCAATTTCAAGCAGACTGTGTTAGTCGCAGTGTTCCAAAGCGTAAATATACAAATTTTGGTTGAGATCGGTGAAACGGTGTAGATTTGGGCCAAAGGGCCTAAATGCAGGGAATGGAGTGGTCTGTCCGCAATTTCAAGCAGACAGTGTTACACGCAGGGTTCCAAAGGGTTGTACCCGTTCGTCCTGGGGATGCGATGACCCATCTGCTATTACATCGCATTCCTGGATTTCCAGGACAGAGCGGAGTTAAATGAACCTCTAGTCAAATAAGGAATGAGTCGGAAATTCAGTTGAAATATCTCAAAAGCAGAGGGTAACACGAGATAAAGTATCTCCAGGGTCGTTACGGGTTTAAATTTAATTTTAAAAAATGCAAATATAAATGGGCGCCATCAACTGAATCGCTAGCAAACCACATCCTTCCTGGTTAAGCCTTAATTAAGACAAGGAAAGAAAAAGGAAAATCACATCACCATCAGATCACAACTAAGATAAAAACAAATGTATTCAACTTTGATAGTCAGACAAACATATTAAACACTCATCCTACCTGAGAGCATGGTCGAATGCCAACGTTAAATTGTCATTGTCCAGAAAATCGAACCATCTCCATTCTACTCAAAGTGTATTTAATCCACATAAAATAGGAAAAATTTCTAAAGTTCTCTTGGGTTCTCAGGATCACCGTAGCACTATGCCTTTGCGTCACTGACATTCGTGATAACTGAGAACTAATTTCTCTTTAAATTAACATCATGAATGTGGATGTAAAAAATATTATTAATCTGTCTAAACACACATATTATAATCACATATTTTAAATATCACATAATTTAAGGCTTGCATGGCATTATTCAAAGGCTGAATATGTTAGTAAAATGCTCCTAAACATCGAATAACTAATTTACATTATTTACACTGTCATTAATCATTGCTTATTTGGGAATCACAGAAAATCCACTATTCATTGGTTATAATCATCATCATCATCAAATTTAATTGTTTAATTCATCAATACAAGTTGCAATTCTTCAAATCATATCTCAAATAAATTTATTTAAATTCATTTAAATTTATTAATCATCAGCTTCTTTATTTAATTATCACCTTCCAATTCAGTTATTCATCATCTATCTAATCATCTATTAATTTATTTAAATCAGCTTATTTATTCAATCTTTAATTCATCCATTTATTTAATTCATTGATCTATTCCAAAATTTAATTTATCAACTTATTTAAATTTTATTCATCTGGTTATTTAGATTTTTATTATTTCATCTAGTCATTCTGATTTTTATATCATTAGGTCAGATCATTAATATGCTTAAATTTCAGATTATTATTTCATTAATTATTATTATCAAAAATCTTGTATTATCAACACTATTTATTTGTTTAATTTCCTAAAAAATTGTTTAATATGGGTTATAGAACGTTGTCTTACAGTTTTATCACTTCCAAGTTATATCTCGTATTTAATTATCATGCCAAAAAATATTATTGCCTTCACAAATTCACGTTGGATCTCACTATCCACAACTACATTATATATTTTCACTTTATCAAATATCACATTAGAATACCACAATTATTCCACAAACTCCATAAATATTCAGCGCATAGCATGAATCTCAAAAATAATGCTAGACTGGGTTCGACAACCTCATGTCTGCTTCAAAATACATTAGCAATATTGCAACTTCCACTCGGCAACTTCCACAAAATGCCTATCACAAACTTCACTTAATCACGTTGCATGATCTACAAAAATACATAACTGGCTTCAAATTATCAACGCACACAATCTCCAAAAACTGTAATTAATCTGATCACATCTAGACAACTTCTTAAACAATTAGGAAAAATATTACCTTAGTAATCGTAATCAAATTCAAGATCTGCTTTCAAATAGCATAAATTCTCTTTAAATTCTCATAATTCACTTCACAGAAAAACACCAATGTGCTATAATCTCTCACATCGAAATATGCAATACTGATCTGCCTTAAAATAAATCTGACCATTAATGATTCATCTTATAAGATTCAATTACTTTAAATCCTTCTCAAAGGTATCAAATTCAATCGTAAAAATTATCAAAAGCATCAGCTGTATCAGCTGTTAAACTGAAAGTACTCTCAAAAGAGTATAGCAACAAAATATTGGATTGGCAAACAAGAATTACAAAATGTAACCCTGCAGACATGTATTTTTAATTTATTTAACAAAATTCGACTGATATGTGACTAGTAGTTCCTTGTTTGATCCTCTTACAATCTCAAGTACACTCGGATGATAAAAATGAGTTCCTCAATGGCAAGTAAGACGAGTAACCACCACACGATCGTATAAATACGAAAGGCCTTGCCCCGTCGTCTAACATGATAATGCCCTGAACGATGGGTAAAGATGTGTACCACCACGCAATCGTATAAATACGAAAGGCCCCATCTCGTCGTCTCATGAGTGAATGTACCAGATTGGAATCAACAAGTCTCTAGTTGTCATATAAAAGCGATATTCATTCACTTGAGTGAATAACATCTTAATATCTCCAAACAATCCTATGGAAAAATCCCTACTGATGAATAATACACACTCGCTAGTATGCAATGAACTGACGAAGTGATTTAAATAATCCAATTGCAGATCACGAGTTCGAAATACTCGTCACAAAAAAAAATAACTATCCAAGGAAACTATCCTTACTGGAAAATGTCTAAAAGACCAAACATCTGCTTAATAAAGCCAACCAATGGTGAGATTTCCGTATAATGGTGCCTGCCATATCATATGGTAACGCCATATTCTAGCAAAACTCGGAGCAAATCATGTTTAAGCCATGTCTAAATAATTGTAGAACTCCTACTAGAAAAATATATACATGTATGCCCAGTGCTCATGAAAAGGTCATATTAGAAAGTCATAACTCTTACAGTACCTTCTCATGTCAGCTGTTATTATATTTCAAAGATCGTCGATTATTCTTGTGTGTAATAAATTTCTCGAAAGATCGACGTGAATATCGTTTCACCCACGCAATAACGATCGCCCTCATATCCCAAGTGAATCAGCTGTTAGACCTCCTCTTCTTCAGGAATCGAATCCATCGCTCCGTGGTGCCATCGCGTCTCTGTCATCGTTGACTCCGACATGATGAACTGCATGTTATCCATAATGGATACTGTCCAAAATCTTACGTAAATGTTCATAAAAGCAGCGTACCCCATATTCTCCTTCTATGTTACGCCACTGTCCCATATAATGTTCGGTTCGCTTGTTAAAAGTTCAATCTCCACAGCGGTTAAGTCTCACTTGCAGAAAATAAATTTTATTTATGAGAGTGTATAAGTTTTTGAAACACCCTGTAGCTGTGTTCGTACTCGATATTTTATGACAATTCATGAAAACGAATTCTATTAATGCACGTGTCAATGTTCATAAGTGCATATAATTGTAACAGTTCGTTTGCTTAAAAGCGTTAATGTTGTTTGGACCCCATGGTCGCTCTACATATTCCGTTATGAAATGCATAGTCGTAATGTAATTTGAATGTCTAAGTTCATAATTGCAGTATATTGTAACTATCTGCCTGCACAGTTCTATTACTGAATACAAGTCCCAACTCAATGTTGTAACTGAATGTTGAAATGAAGTTCAGCTTCTTTAATGTTGCCTGCGTATAAAAGTCGGAACTAGCCCGCTCTGATCTACTGCATTGTTCCAGAATGAACTATGCTTAAAGCCGGCCTCGCCATGCCGCTTTGCTATACTGTTCTGCGTTATAAAATGCAGCTCGAAATAAAGTTCTCAAACTCGTATTACAATGCTGTTCTGAACCCCGGCTTTTTCTCCTCCGTACACGACCCGTACAGCCTGCCGCTTAACCGGTCCTCTCGCCGTCAACCGTACGTTGCTCGCCTTGGCTCACTGACCTACTTCCGCTCTCTGCTTGGTTAAGTAATACTGTCGCCTTCGCTTTACGTAACAAGTGCTGTTCACCGCTCGACTTTACCGTACGCTCTGCGCATGTGTACCACTTCAGCTCGCTGGCTGAACTCGACTGACTTCTCTAAACTGCATTGACCAGCTCCTACCTGGCGCGGTCACGTGATTCTCTCCCACCATCTACGGTCGTGCGTCACAAATATAATCTCGACCACCTTCATCTCGGCTATTAAGTTATACAATAACTTAAGGGATTATCTGTCTTTTTTCAAGTTATTATCATATATAATGCTTGTTATTTCTTCTCTTCTGAGATGATTAAATATACTGTTCCATAACGATCTTAATAAAACTTTAATATTCCTCCCATAATTCCATCTACTTGACTGGCAGTGCCTTCTTGATCCTTGGCCTTCTACGTCATTTTCTAGCATTCCTCTCGACCCTATGTGAGCGCTATCTTTACAATTTTTTCCATAAATCTCAACTACGGCTTAATGTCAGCTGGCGTAGCTGATAGCCTCAACTAGGTATCGGGTACAGGGTAAGTATACAGATTTTGGTTCTGATCGGTGAAACGGTGTAGATTTGTGCCAAAGGGCCTAAATGCAGGGAATGGAGTGGTTTGTCCGCAATTTCAAGCAGACAGTAATACTCGCAGGGTACCAAGGGATAAGTATCCGAATGTTGGTTCTGATCGGTGAAACGGTGTAGATTTGTGCCAAAGGACCTAAATGCAGGGAATGGGGTGGTCTGTCCGAAATTTTAAGTGGACAGTGTTACTCGCAGGGTTCCAAAGGGGTAAGTATACAAATTTTGGTTCAGATGGGTGAAACGGTGTAGATTTGTTCCAAAGGGCCTAAATGCAGGGAATGGAGTGGTCTGTCCGCAATTTCAAGCAGACAGTGTCTCTCAGGGTACCAAAGGGTAAGAATACGAATTTTGGTTCTGATCGGTGAAACGGTGTAGATTTGGACCAAAGGGCCTGAATGCAGGAAATGGGGTGGTCTATCTGAAATGTTAAGTGGACAGTGTTACTCGCAGGGTTCCAAAGGGTAAGTATACAAATTTTGGTTCAGATCGATGAAATAGTGTAGATTTGTGCCAAAGGGCCTACATGCAGGGAATGGAGTGGTCTGTCCGCAATTTCAAGCAGACAGTGTTTCTCGCAGGGTACCAAAGGGTAAGAATACGAATTTTGGTTCTGATCGGTGAAACGGTGTAGATTTGGACCAAAGGGCCTGAATGCAGGAAATGGGGTGGTCTGTCCGAAATTTTAAGTGGACAGTGGTACTCGCAGGGTTCCAAAGGGTAAGTGTACAAATTTTGGATCAGATCGATGAAACGGTGTAGATTTGTGCCAAAGGGCTTAAATGCAGGGGATGGAGTAGCCTCTCCGCAATTTAAAGCAGACTGTGTTAGTCGCAGTGTTCCAAATGGTAAATATACAGTGAAACGGTGTAGATTTGTTCCAAAGGGCCTAAATGCAGGGAATGGAGTGGTCTGTCCGCAATTTCAAGCAGACAGTGTTTCTCGCAGGGTACCAAAGGGTAAGAATATGAATTTTGGTTCTGATCGGTGAAACGGTGTAGATTTGGACCAAAGGGCCTGAATGCAGGAAATGGGGTGGTCTGTCCGAAATTTTAAGTGGATAGTGTTACTCGCAGGGTTCTAAAGGGTAAGTATACACATTTTGGTGCAGATCGATGAAACGGTGTAGATTTGTGCCAAAGGGCCTAAATGCAGGGGATGGTGTTGCCTCTCCGCAATTTAAAGCAGACAGTGTTAGTCGCAGTGTTCCAAAGGGTAAATATACAAATTTTTGTTGAGATCGGTGAAACGGTTTAGATTTGGACCAAAGGGCCTAAATGCAGGGAATGGAATGGTCTGTCCGCAATTTCAAGCAGACAGTGTTACTTGCAGGGTTCCAAAGGGTAAGTATACAAATTTTGGTTCAAATCGGTGAAACGGTGTAGATTTGGACCAAAGGGCCTAAATGCAGGGAATGGGGTGGTCTGTCCGAAATTTTAAGTAGACAGTGTTACTCGCAGTGTTCCAAAGGGTAGGTATACAAATTTTGGTGCAGATCGGTGAAACGGTGTAGATATGTGCAAAAGGGCCTAAATGCAGGGAATGGGGTGGTCTGTCCGAAATTTAAAGTTGACAGGGTTACCCGCAGGGTTCCAAAGGGTAAGAATACAAATTTTGGTTCAGATCGGTGAAACGGTGTAGATTTGTATACATAACAGATAGACAGACAGACAGACAGACAAACTTTGTGCTTTATATATATAGAAGAAGATACAGCCATCCCAATTCACACCGTTTATCAGACAGATTCTATACTCACTCAAAGTACACGGGGTTACATGACCGCGTTGTCGCAGCCCCTAAACTGAGGAACCAACCAAAATATCTGCGGGAGACATAATTTTGCGTGAAGAAGTAACAGACCGTTACATAGTTACACATCAGTGTCGAAACCTTGCATAAGGACAGTGTGACCACAAGTATAAAAAATGGACTCCAAATGACAAGAAGTTTACCGTCATCATAAGACAATAAAATGTTTAAAATATGTATAAAATGACGAAAAACAAAGTTAATTAATCTCCAATTATAAAATACTTTCTCGCAATAAATGAGGTCTGATTCTTCTACGAAAACCTGCATATTCTGCCTATTTTCGCCTATCCCAAAGATTGTCCGGTGAAATCTTCCTCCGCCTTCCGGCGTGCCGAGAGGACTTTTTTATTTAGGGTACCATCCCAGTACTTGTCTTGAGTAGTAGTGTGGAAACCACCGTGCGCCTTAGCACGCGCAGCTATCGCGGTGGGTTTCAGGTATAAATCAGTAAGCAAGCACAAACCTAATTTGATCCCCCAATAACTGACCCTGGTATTCAACACTGAGAGGATTGTAAATAAGGTTAATTACTCCACTGGTCCACGCCACCTTACCACGCTATGGCTGGGAGCCGAGGCCGGTTCATTTGCCTCCGCCTTGGTAAACAAATCATCCCAGTGATGGTCATGTTGGTACACTGCATTACTGCGCATTGTTCGGCTTAATAGAGGCTTCGTGAGATGGGTTTAATGGCCCACACTCCACAGTGCGGTCTAGGAAGTACCATCTTAACTCATCACAATTTGTACCCATAGCAGCGCTGGTAATTTCAGATGACAAGGATACGATGTTACTAATTAAATTGATGATGATAATAACTGTTGTTTCAAGGGGCCTAAAATGTAGGTTATCAGCCCCCCCCCCCCCTTTTTTTCTTTTTTTTACCAAGGATTGTGGAAAATCTGCTTCCAGAATTTTGAAGAGGGTCTGCACTCTTCAAGTGTGTGAGGCTCTTACCCACTAAAAACCACACACCCTTCTCCCACGACGTGTATATCCGCCCCGGAACCTCTCTCGCATTGCTTCAGTGCGGCGTCGATTATGAAGCATCTTATGTTCCTTCCTCCTTCAGTTCTTCTTTACTAAGCGTCTAGATACCACTTCTTTAGGCGCAAAGTACTCTCCACATATACTGCCACCTGATCCCAGGATTCCTGGTTTTGTAGCATGACATGGACTATGTTGTCTCGCGTGAGCTCTTCCTGCACTGCCTCCAAACATCTTCTTTGTGACAGCCAATGGTCACGTGTAAAAGAAACTATGGAGTGCATCATCAATTTCACTGCAGCAGACGCACGCTGACTACTCGCTCGCTCTAGTCTGTAGAGGAATTAGCGAAAGTATCCGTGACCTATCAAGAACTGCGTCAGGTAATAGTTCACCTCACCGTGATTCCGGTTTACCCAGTCAGCCAATAATGGTATCAGCTTCTCCGTCCATTTTCCCCGAGGCTCATTTTCCCATCTCTGTTGCCATCGCCTCATCCTTTGGGGAAGCGCCAGCTCCTTTGCCTGTTTCCTTCCCAGCTCTCCTTCGGTACGCCAGATCTCCTTTCTTTCTAAGGCAAGTAAGTCAATAGGAGCTACTGCTGCCACTATAAGGATCGCAGGTTCTGGCACCGTACGATATGCGCACGTAATTCGGCCCCTGTTGTTTTGGGTGATAGTGAAAATGATAATGTAATGTAAACTATAACTAAGACTAACTATACACTTACACACCAGAAGGAATGGAAAATAAAAGGAGAATTAGGTAAACTACAGGATAAAAGGAAATTCCCTCAACCCTCTAGGATTGAGGGACTTGGAAGGAAGGAGAGCCATGAAAGGCAGATAGGAAAGGGAAAGATGAGAGAGCACGCCCCAAGTCAGTGGAAAAAGGGGAAAAACCGGAACCAGCTCAGGAATCCCTCGGGATCGCCAACTCCCGAACTCACCAGTCGAGAGCTCTTGGGGGTGTAGCAATATCCAGGGTGAACCAGAAGTGGTGGGGCTACCACACCATACTTCCTTGAGGACCTTGTGCAGAAGGCAGGAGATATCATGAGAAGAAAAACAAGGCTGACCCCTCGAAGAAAGAAGCTATCAGGAAAGATGAGACAAGGGCAATTAAGGCGGGAAAGTGAAAGACTCCCTAGGTCTAGGATACCATAATACCGTCGGGGTCAGAAGAGAACAAGTGTTGACCAAAGGCGGTCGACAGGAAAGAAGACGGAGAGGAGCCCGGCACAAGTAAGGTGAAGCAATGCCGGACTCAGCTGGGGTCCCGTGGTCGCCAACCCACGTCCCACTAGATGTGAGCCCCTGGGGGGACTAACGAAATTAATTGATATTACAACTCTTCAGAGGGTCAACATAACCAAATACGAATTACTGGGACATGCAAAAAATAACCGAAAATTATATGTGTTTAATATTGGAGAGTTTGGATGACATTCATTCATTCATTCATTCTTTTATTTGCAATTGGCGGTGTGTACCCCGGTGGCGAATTGGATATACATAACAAATAAATAATTATACATAACGATTCTATAACAATTAAATTGGAGTATTTACACAAATAGTCAGTCTTTTCTTAGGGGGAAACGGAATCGCCTATCTTCACAATGTTAATTTATAGGTACATTTTCTTGGAAACCATGATAGCTATATATCTCACAATTTTACAGCGTATGAACACAAACATTATGCGTATACTGAAACTATAACAGTTTTCTAATAGGAATAATGAGAGAGATATTTTTCTTATTTACCTAACATTTATTTTTACCTCCCGTCTAAGGTAAAACAAAAATTAATATCTCCCTCATCATTCAAATTAAAAAAGTATTAACTTTTCAGTATACTCACAATGCCTGTGTTCATATGCTGTAAAAATTTAAGCTATGTAGCTATCATGGTTTCCAAGAAAATGTACCTATAAATGAACATTGTGAAGATAGGCGATTCTATTTCCCCTTAAACACACCTATATCACAAAAGAAATGAAAGCTGAAATCAACACGCCAAATATTTGAATCCTTATGGTGACTTATAATCGTGTTTCAAATTTACAGTTTATTTATTTTCTGTTTAGATACCTAAATGTTTTCTTACATCCTTTTAAATGCGAATTGCTAAACCAATATTATAGTAATAACTCAGCCATGATGCTTATCATCATCATCAACATCATTAGTTCCTGTTTTATTAGTGTTTGTATTTCCCTATTAATTTCTTACTTTAGCAATAAATAATTAATTAACATATATTTTCCTACGCCATGCTTACTTGCCATTATTTGTATTGTGATTGGATCTGAAATGTATTCCTCTTAGATATAAGTACCATTGTTAAGTTCTGCTATAATTGTAATAATGTATTAATTGTAAAATCTGGTTAGAAGGAAGAGAGGGCCCAATGACCTTGATCTTGCCAGACAAAATAAAGCTATCTATCTATCTATGTTTGGTTGGGAAAAGTCTCTAAGACTGCGGCAGGTAGAGAGTTCCAGTTATCAATGGCACGGTTTACGAAAGAATATTTACCATAATTTGTTCGCTGTGGTCGGCCCTTAACTTTGAAAGGATAATCGCTCCTACCCATATAAGTGGGCTTGCCCATACGTTTGCTAAGCTCACCCCATGCTGGTTGATTTGTATACGTGTTGTACCTAGCGCAGAGTCTAGATTTCATCCTCCTAGCCTCAAGTGATTCCCAACCTAGTTTCTTTAACATACGGCTCACACTGCTCCTGGGATTGAAGTCACAGAGCACAAATCTAGCGGCCTTTCTTTGTACCATTTCCAACTCATTGTTGAGCGACACTTGATATGGATCCCAAACCGCCGTGGATCCCAAACCGCTTAGTATGGTGTATTTCGTATCCCGAATGTTGTCTCTAATGTGATGTATACGAGTTGCTCTTCAAATTTTGTTACTTCTCACCAATCCAACATGGCGGCTGCGCAAAATATTTCACTAGCATTCAATATCTCCGAAACTATTACCGATATCGCCCTGAAATTGTATACGGTGTTAGAGGGTACTACAAGAAGTTCACCTATGAGACTTTCAAAAACCTGGTGACTACAAATCCAACATGGCGGTCAAGCGAATTTGAGACTTTTAAATAGACTTTTCTCGCGATTTAACTATCCAAACGTAATGAAACTAGGTACAGCAAATGTTTATACACATTGTAATGCACTGGATTCTAATTCTGTTCAATTGTTTACATAACCTCAAAATGGCGGCTGTGCGAAATATTTCACTGACATTCTATATCTCCGAAACTATTACAGATATCACCCTGCAATTTTGTACGATGATAAAGGGTACTGATACCAATTTACCTATGTATATTTCATAAACCTGTAAAGTACAAAACGAACATGGCGGCAAAGCGAATTTGAAATATTTTAATAGACTTTTCTCGTGATTTAACTCTCTGAGCGCAGTAAAATGTGGTACAGTAAATGATTTTGCACATTGTAATGCACTGCCATCTAATTTAATTCAATTGTTTACATAACCTCAAGATGGCGGCTGTGCGAAATTTTAAAATTAAGTTTTTATTTCTTGTGTCGTAATCATGCGATCGAAGTGAAAGTTTGAATAATGAACCTAGACAATAATTGTCCTTGAATGGTACATAACTCTATGGCCTATACATATAATAATCCTAAATGGCGAGCATCCGAAATATTTAGACGGTTCTCAATATCTATGAATCTTTTACAGCAACCAAACTGACTTTTTTTATGTTCATAGAGACTATGAACATATGTTCACCTATAGGACTTTCAGTAACCTGGTGAGCACAAATCCAACATGGCGGCGACGCGAAGTATAAATATTTAAATGGACGTTTCTCGCGAATTAACTATCCGAGTGCCGTGAAACGTTGCACATTAAATGCTTATACCAATGTTGATTCACTGGCATCTAATTTATTTCAATTGTTTGCATAATCACAAGATGGCTGCTGTGCGTAATTTTAAAATCTCCTTTTTAGCCTACTTTCGATTTTTGCAAAAAATGAAAGTAGACTTATGAGATCAACACAGGGCGAAAAAAAAGTGTGTCTGTCTGTGTGTGTGTATGTGTGTGTGTGAGTCTGTGTGTGTGTGTGTCTGTGTGTCTGTGTGTGTGTGTGAGTGTGTGTACTCTGAATGTCTGTCCCCCCCTATCAATTCGAACACGGTGAATGCGAATTGAACGAAATTTGGTACAAAGGTAGCACTAGCAAAGGACACCTCAGTGTCATGTTTTATATCGCCGCCATCTTTATTAAAACTGAATGGCGGCCACTCAAACGTTCAAAACGTAAAATCAAATAACGACTAACCAAATCATCCGATCTCTACCAAATTTGGTAACAACATACCTTGGTATAGGATGCGTCTTGTGACCAAACTACAAGGTCGTCCGCCATACCATTTCAGGATGGCGGCCGTGCGAATTATGCAAACTTTATAATCCATATCATGGGACCCACCAGTTCCGATTATCGAGCCGAGAATCGTTTTAACTGTTCTAAAGGAAGAGGCACGTTCGAAATTAAAAGTTTATTTTGTAATACTATAGTGCAGATGTGATTTTAAAAAGCTGAGCTGATTTAGTAATAAGACAAGATGGCAGCGGATATCTTGTGCCTGACTTATATTTCACTAATTTGAGTATTGCATGCAATATAGCGTACTGATATATAATAAATAAACTTTGTATGAAATGCTTTATATATAAATAATATACTCCAGTGATGAAATCGTTTAGTATAAATCACTATTTGCTAACAAGTTCTATGTAAGTCATTTTATATAGAACGATATTCGTTGACACAATTAGCTCAGTGGTAGAGCGTTAGCCTATCGCTCAAATGTCTATGGTTGAAACCCGATCAGAGCTAGTTTTTTTGCTTGAAATTTTATATGTTTATTGTTTTGTAATGACTCAGATGTTTTAAAATTAAGCGTTATATTGTGCATATTATGGTGTAAAATATATATTTAATTAAAACATAATTCGCCAGCAGATTTACTCGAGACATCTAGCTGCCAAAAAGGTAACTGCACGCCGACCAGATTTTATTGAAAAGTTTCTTCTTCTGGCCGCTAGAATGCACTCGCTCTGTTAGGATTATATTGTTAGATATTTCACCACTAGATATCTCGACTAGTCTACGTGGGGCTCCATTGATTACTATACCATTTGCATTCTATGCGCATCGAATTTGAAGAATGACAAGATGATACTACGATACATTTTTACTTTCTATTTTAAAGGGTTTGTAACAGCCTATTGTGCGTTATTTGAAAATGTTAATTGAAGTAAAGAACAAAACGATTTCACATAGTATCTGAACTCTACCGTTGGTGCTAGTTCAGGATATTAATTAATACTTCTATTTCAGCCAAATAGCAATCGAAAATATCCACATAGTTGGTATACACACGTCTCTGTAGGGTCATGGAAAGATTTGTTAATTCAATTAGGGTTGTGAAAGTCATACGCAGCCAGACGTGTAAAGACATGCCTCAACTCAAAGTTGGATGTTGCCCGCGTCAGGCCGATTATGTAATAATAATAATAATAATAATAATAATAATAATGTTATTGGTTTTACGTCCCTTTTAACTACTGTTGCTTTTAGAGACGCCGGGGTGCCAGAATTTTGTCGCAAAGGGGATCTTTAACGTGCCAGTAAATCTACTAACACGGCTCCCTCGCATTTGTGCACCCTCAAATGCCAGCTGACTGCGCCAGGATACGAACCTGAAACATACGGTCCAGCAAGCGAGAACGTTACCGCTGAGCCACGCCGCCAGTCCGGTCGATTATGTCTCCAGATCCATAACATTCTTTAGATACTTCTTATCTTTCTTTCTTCAATGATGGTAGCAGTTTTTATCTAGGTTGTGGCGTTTGGTAGAGGTAAATCGTTTCTAAGGTCTTCAACAAAGAATAGTTCTATTATACTCTTTGATAATAACAACGAGTTATAACTATACTCATACATTTAGGAGAAAGTAGGCTATATGTTCTTTACTGAACATCTTGTTACTTCTTGTGTTCTAATCATGCGATTGAAGTTTGAATACCACCCGTCCACAATAATCTTAATGTAATAGTACAAAAATAAAAATCCAACCTGGCGACCATCTGATATATTTAGACGGTTCTCAATATCTACGAATCTGTTACAGCAATTAAACTGAAATTTTGTATGTTGATAGAGGCAATTAACATAAGTAGGATATATGAAAATAGGCTGTATACTTCTTCACGGAACTACTTGTTTTTTCATTCAATCTCTTTGCTAACAGAATGTATTATTGAACAACTGAAGTATAATGCTGACGCCATGGCCGAATAGTAGACTGCATTATGCAACAAGCCTATAATGGCAATAACTAAGACACGAGTATGTTTATAAAACGGGCGAAGCGAGATTTATAATTTCCGTACGAGTGTATTAATTTCCATTATAGGCGAGGTGCATTCGACTTTTTATGTTCGACGATAATTATAACTATTTTATGTTCCAACATAAATATTCATAAACATCTGTCGGGATTTCGCCAGTTTTATGTACTGAAAAGAGCACATGGGACGCAGAGAATACCATGGCCTCCTCGAATACCCCACTATGACCCCAGTCACGAAGTGACATTTAAAATAGGAGGCCGTGGAATTCAGCGCAGGTGCAATGCTATCCTTACCTAATTGGTCACACAACTGTTTCTTGAGCTCTGATTGGTGGGAGAAACAGTATCATAATGAAAACCTGTACTATAATGAGCCTCATTATACTGTAGTACAGTTTTCTGACATATAATATTTACATTTCGCCATGGTCGAACAAAAAAGTTATAAGGATGTGTCAGTGTGCAGGTTTGTTGAATTTACCAAAGTACAGAGTTCTAAAGACGAAAATGATTAAACTGTGACGGAAGACAAATGTGAATTTTTGACATTTCTGATATTCCTACATTGGACTGGTCACTGATTGTTGATGAAAACAGTTGAGAGTGAAGAAGTAGAAAGTTTGCAATCTATTCGACAATGACAAAGTTGTGTCTTCACACAGTCTTACATCAGTTCAGCTCATGTCTGAATGGAGTCAGTCGTTGTCATAATTGAAACAACTTTCAAAAGTTTTGTTACAAAAACAAACTAAACAAGCCGAGAGAACAAATGACTGGCCATCAGCGCCACGAAACACTTTTAAAAACTCTTGTCTGACCCATTTTCACAAACATGGAGAATGGTTACTCTTTAGTTCCGTCTTCTTCGTTTTCTTTTCATTCTACTAACACACAAAAATAATAAAACAAGGTCTTGCTACTTCTTTCTTTCTTTCTTTCTTTCTTTATTATGTTGGCTATCCTTGGAGATAGCTATCCGCACCAGTACATTCCGTGACAAGCTGCCATATGATTTCCTTGCGTGCTGATCCCCCTCCCTTCCCCCACTCAAATACTGTCGCCATCTCTTTCTGCTCGACTTCCCCCACCACCGCTTCTGCTTTCACTGAGAACATCGATAAGAAACACACCGCAAAATACGGTACTTAAGAAAACATCACAATGATAATGATAATAATGATAATACGGCAAATGTGGAGACAGGAAAGAGTAGTGGCTCTGCCCATAGTCATTTCTTCTAACGGCATCATCCCTAAATCATTGGCTTGCAATCTTGAAATATTGGGAATACATCCAGGTCTACATACCACCATGCAGAAGGCCGTAATCTTGGAGACCTGTTCCATTGTTCGTTCGTTTCTCAATGTGCCACCTTAAGAGAATTAGCCATACCGTCTTGCAAACAAGCCGACGATATGTTAATTTGCCCCACTTATGTGGCGAAATGAATGTGATTGCAAAAATAATAATAATAATAACATGCCCTGTTTATGTTAATGGAATGTGGATTAAAAGGAAAAACCACAGACTTGTACGCAGTAATCAATAAGTTCACTGCTACCGTGCGTAAGAAATGATTGAAGATCACATCTGCAGAATGGACAACACCAGATATGCAAAATAACTGCTCGATATAATACATTCAAAGAAGGTCAAAATCATTTGTTTAGAAGAAATCAACAGGACTTCAAAGAAATAAACATCACAGGAGATATCATCATGAATCGCAAGGCTTTTGGAAGTCTACTTACAAATCACTCTTTCACCGAAAAAGACCATTGGAAGAAAATGGACGGAAGAACGTAAGAAGGGGCATAGTGAGTTCATGAGGAGATTTTGGGAGTAGATGAAGAGGAAAACACCAGCAACCCGAGTCAACAAGTTCAAGCGCGCTCGTTAAGTGGGCAAAACGAAGAAAGAAAGAAAGAAAGAAAGAAAGAAAGAAAGAACAAGAATATTATTAATAATAATAATAATGAAATTGCATATAAAACTGGACTCCGAATTCCACATGAGAAAACCCGATACATGGAAAGATGTCCTCGATACTTGGACAAACAACGTCTGATTACTCATTTTGGAACAATCCCTCAGGTAAATAATTTTAAAAACTTCGGGAAAAACATACAACCATGAAGCAAACAAAGGGTGAATCTCTAAATTACAAGAAGCCTATAGAATCACCTGGAACAGATAAAACAAACAATCAATATCTCGTAATGAAAAATTAATACACGATAGCACGGTAATTCAACCCGAAGTATTATACACTTCAAAGCCCATGATCATTGGTAGCAGATCACTAACTAAGCATCCAGAAAAAAAAAACAGAAAGGACAATCCATAGAAAAATCTTTGACGCAGTGTGCATAGAGGAAATGTGGATGCAAAGAAGGTCTCACGAGTTATACCAACATTCCGAGAAAATATTAGAAAAAGACGATTTAAACTTTTTGAACTTATTCAAGGAATGGATAATGAAAGACTCATTAATAGGATATTTCATCATGTTTCCTTACTAAAAGTGAATAATAATAATAATAATTAAATAATCGAAATTGAAAATGACCTACAAGGAATCAAGGTGACGAGCGTAATGTTATAGAACAGATCGTTGGTGGACAAACTTCCCTTTGCTACAAATCCCTGGATGAGAGCCCCCACTGCATGGACTGAAGAGAGGAGGAGAAATTTTACTGAGAGAATGAAGAGATTTTTGCCAGGGGAAAGAGCAAAAACATAATTCATCTTAGTTAGGATAACGTTGTAAAGTACTAGGAATTACTCTTGACACGAAACTGACATACTGGTCTCATATACGGAAGGCAGCAGACAAGGCGGAAGTAGTGACAGCTGCCATTAGTAGACTCACGGCTAATGTGCATGGTCCTAGACCAGGGCCATCCAAACAGCGCTCCGGCTGAGGTAAGTAGACTATAAGGTAGGACACTCCGGTGCCTCTCGCTCCCATAGATGATACACTGTGACGCAGCTCGGATGTAGCAGGCGCATGCCAGCTGATATTTACAATGCATTCTTACGGGAAACACAGTCGTATTTCACTTCTCTTTTCCGCTCGTGGTATTCAATCACAATAATGGCAATAGGCGCGTTATAAAGAGAAAGGTATAAACAATATATTGCAGTGGTTTGTAATGTGAAATATACTTCATAAACACACAAAAATAATACTTCAGATTAGCTACGGTACCGCATCTTAGTATCAGCTGAGCTAAAGAAGAGCCTCACAAAACACAATAACAGACGTGCTAAGGATAGAAATACGAAATATAGCAATAGATAGGCTACATAATCATGCTTTAGCGATCCTGAGGTGTAGTGAAATGCGTTAAATTGCTCGCTACTACCGCGATGGGAGGCTGCAGGAAGTCGGGAGTTCAGAGGTTCAAATCCCGTCGCTGACAGCGGCTTTCCACACTCTCTCCAGTCAAATGCCGAGATAGTAGCCTACCTTGTTTCAAGTTCCGGAGCACTTACCCCATTTCCGTCCCTAATAATTACGGTCACACACACACATTACAACAGTCACCTTAAAAGCACGGATTACAAATTGAATACACAAGTACACGGAGCTGATGACCAAGATGTCCCAGTCCCAACAACATACATTATTAATGTAACATTGGTATGAAAATGATCAGTTTATAAACACTTACCTTTTATGCGACTTGAGTTTTAGATGACGAAGCGACCCGAGTTTGTTCTTTTTTGCTGCATATTTCTCCAGTAATTTGATCTCGATATGCCTATTCAGGTGACGGATTCTGATAAAAGTCCTTGTCCTCACGTATAAACGAATTATCTTCACATTCACTTCCGGGAATTTTGATTTTATTAAGGTGGTCAGGTAGGTCATTACTTTTTTAGCCTACTTTTCACATTTTGCAAAAATGAGGAAAAAGTAGACGTATGAGATCGGGCAAATGTGTGTCTGTCTGTCTGTCTGGCTGGCTGTGTGTGTCCCCACCCCTATCAACTCCTAAACGGCTGCAGCAATCGAAACAAAATTTGGTAGCAGTAAAGATATATACCTGAATATCTCACGGCCATATTTGAAAATGATGTCAGTGCTACCAACTGCTGAAAAATCGCAATTGAAATTTGAGCTCCATGTTGGATATCTTTGAAGGTATGAATGGGAGCTATTTCAAAATTGGCACACGTATAGATAATAATATTGCAGTTTAATTTCCAGGAGGCCATACATGGCAGTGTTGCCAAAATGATTATAAGCTTGCTGATAGGTCCAAATTTTAAATGCATATAACGTCTACACTATCAATTGGATTTCAACCAAATTTCGTATGTGCTATGCGTACATAAACAGGTATGATTGAGCGTATTCTTAAGAGCCACCAGGGCTGCCAACTGTTAAAAAATGCTCTCAATTTTTATCCAAATACCCATACATCAGAAAGTATGCAAACCGACAGCCTAAAAGTATGCACACGTATAGTACCTGACATTCTATATTAATTTGGAGTAACTTATATACGTCAGTGCTACCAACATGATTCTAAGCCTGCTGAGAGGTCCAAATTTAAATACATGTAACTTCTATACTATCATTTGGATTTCAACCAAATTTCGTGTGTGCTATGTGTACCATAACAGATATGACTATGCCAATTCTTAAGAGTAACCAGGGCTGCCAACTGTTAATAAATAATGTCTCTATTTTTGTTACCCTAATATCAATATATCAGAAAGTATGCAAGCCAATAGTTCTAAATTTTGCACACGTATAGATCTGGCATTCTAGATTAATTTGGAGTAACTAATATATGGGTGGTACAGCCAGAGAATGAAGTCCCCAGAAGATCGGGGACTAAGTGGTCAGAAGAAAGGAAACAAGCGCACAGTGAAAGAATGAAAGCAATATCGTCTGTTAGAAAGGCGAATCATAAATGTAATGCGTGATCCAATAGGGTCCATACGCACATAATAATAATAATATAGGCCTACGCCAGTGCTGCCAACATGATTCTAAGCCTGCTGATAGGTCCAATTTTAAAATACATGTAACTTCTATACTAACTAATGGATTTCATTCAAAATTGACACTACAATAGATCATATTATTTCAGATTATTTCTGACCAATACATGTATTCATTGTTGCCAACATGATTTTACGCGCGCTGTTAGATCCAATGTTTAACTGCATGTAACGTCCATGCAATCCATTGGACTTCAACCACATTTTGTATTCTGTACCTTAAGAAATGGAACTAAGAATATATTCAGTCACCAGGGCTGCCAACTGTAGTTCTCTATTAGGCTACAGTATGCCATGTATACAGTATTTCGAAATAATTAGAAATTTCGATATTACCATCTTAATTTCGTCATTATTCTAGATAGATCCATATAGATTAATCATTGGCTTGAATCTTAAATTTTAAGAAAAGTAGGCTCTTTAGTTCGTCACGGAACTTCTTGTTCTTTTTCGATATAGTTCGTCCATGAAAAGAATCGAACAAAACTTAAAATCCAATCATTTCATGAATCCACTCATGTGTTGGATGAGTAAGTCCCCCCCCTTTGCAATGATGGATATCCAATCATCCCTGCTCTCGTCTGTTACACACAAATTTTCCCCCTTCACACTTAAACTCTCATCAATGAACCTACGCTTCAATGCCACATAACCGGCAAGGTACTTAAGTGCATCTAGCAATACGTCATCTTCACTGGAGAATTATTTTCGATGCAACTGGTAGCAAGTTTTAATTTTCAGCTTCTGGCGAGCAAGTTAGATGACTCAATACCAAGATAAGTAGACTATAACTCAGATGCTGACAATATTACAGGGACATTTTTATCGGTCTAGCAATAAATCGGGGACCGGCAAAATGCGTGCGTAGCCGGGTGACTCACAGCCGAGATATTATATTAATGCAGCTGCTATATTGCTAGATAATATAATTAATGTTATTGGTTGAACGTCCCTTTTAATTGCTGCTTTTCGAGACGCCGGGGTGCCGGAATTTTGCCTCTAAGGGGATCATTAACGTGCCAGTAAATCTGTTAACATGGCTCCCTCGTACCCTCAAATGCCAGCTGGCTGCACCATGATTCGATCCAGCAACCTTCGGCATAGCAGGCGAGAACGTTACCGCTGAGCTACGCAGCCAGCCTATATATTGCTAGACCGATAAGAAAGACCCTGAAGTTTCGTAAGCGTGAGAGTCCTTTTGTAACTGTACCACAAATTCCTGCGAGGGTGTGCCCGATTCCCGAAAACCTTAGGAATTGAGAACTAAGATATTTAACCTATTTAAAAGATGTGCATTTGTATGATCTATGCATATTATGAGAGTCCAGAACACTCTCACGTTTCAAGTTATTTGCACGATACAATGCCAAAGAATTTAAGTGTCCAATGCAGTTAGCTTATTGATTATTTAACATTTTATTATATTCCTTATTTAAAACTACAGTAGTTTTCAAGAAGTAGTAAATCAGTTGGGTGCAGCCCAAAATATAACTGTTGATTCATTTGAGTAGTTTGGACATCGTGGCCATTTAGCCCTGTGCACTTGGGTGTGTGTTAAATTTGTCTGGTAACCTGTGTTATTGTGGTGTATGTGTAGTTGAAAATCAGATGAGGATTGAGAAGAAGGCGGCCGTGGCCTAAGTTAGGAACCATCTCGGCAGTGGCAACCCACGGAAAACCACTTCCAGGCTGGCTGAGGTGGGAATCGAACCCACATCTTCTCAGATTTGCCTCACGAGGCTGAGTGTACCCGGACAGCCACGAATACTAACCGCTACACTACGTGATGGTCACACAGTAGTCTGACTTGGGACTTCGATAACGGTTTAGCTCTTGGTTCAATGTTGTTAACCTCACTGATTAAATTTCAACATTATCATTTTGGAGTTCTATTTATTAGTTTTACGTAACCATGAATCTTGTGATTATGAGCCACAGGACCTTCTTTTTTTACGTGGAATCCGAACCACAGGACATGGCATTTCACTTCGAAAATCTCATATGGATTGACCGGGTTATTTTATCAGTCTCCTGACAGAAGGGTAGCAAGTTTAATGGTACAGACTGTAGTGATACGCCCTTTATAGGGAATTAGTTGACTGCAGAAGGGCATGCGAGGACCACCACATTCATATTTCTCTTTAAAAGCGTCCCTTTTTGTTGCTAGAGGCAGCTGAGAACTGTTTGTTATACATGGTCGCCACGAAGGTGCCCAACCGGTGACGTCAGCAGCAGCCTATGCTCTGGCAAGCCGAAGCGCGGAGCCCGGAGTGGCTCCCCCTGGCTCCGGCTGCGCTCTGAGCCAGTGCACCGAGCTCGTGGATTGTTTCAGTATTGGTGGGAGGAGCTTGGCTAGCTGAACACGTGTTCTGTCCGCCGCGTCGAAGTGGGCACCTGACCCATCAGTCGCTACTCTATGACCCAATGCGCTTTGTTGACAGCGTATAAGTAAGTCAGTTTCGCAGTGGTCATGACTGAACATCATACAAAAACAAGAAGGAGTGGTGAAGCAGCAGCCTTTAAAGCAGATTGGGAAAATTCATTTTTCTGTACAGCTTATAAAGGGCATGCCAAATGCTTAGTGTGCCACCGAGATTTAATGTGTAAAAAACACACAATTTGGAACGGCACTACAGTGCCAACCACAGGGATGATTACGGTGACTTTACAGACGCCAGTCGCCAATCGAAGTTGGAAGAATTTAAAGAAAATTTCAAGCAGCACTTTCCTGTAAGTATTATTGCCTTAATTTTAAAATGCTTGTTTACAAATGGGAATGAACAAATTATTTAATTATCTGAACAACACTAAAATTGTGACTTTCCGTATTTTTGTCTGACAGGAGATAAAGGAGAGTGAGGTTGGTGGACCCATTTTACGAGCAAGCTACAAATGTTCGATGCGAATTTCCAAAGCTGGGAAACCCTTCGCGGAAGGAAATTTCATCAAGGAGAGCCTAATGGACGTGGCGGCATGTATTTGTCCTACGGAGATAGTTGAGAAATTTGAAAACATCTCTCTTTGTCCTCAAACTGTGGCTCGCAGAATAGACGATGTGTCCGTTGATATGGAACAGCAATTAATGGAGAAGGCAAAAACATTTGTATCATTTTTCATCGCCCTCGACGAATCAACCAACAAAGCGGACACAGCACAGCTCGTTATTTTTATTTGAGGGGTGGATGGCGATCTTCGGGTCACCGAGGATTTCCTTGACTTGGTAGCTCTCAAAGACACCACTACCGGTTTCGATATTTTCCAAGCTGTGAAGAGTATTTTTGAATCAATGGGATTAAAATGGGAGCGGTTGACGAGTATAACGACGGATGGAGCTCCTGCTTTACGGGGTGTACGCACGGGGTTCCTCAACTATGTAAAGTTAAAAATGGCTGAGAACGGTAGTACCCTAATGGCGGCGATCCATTGCCTCATACACCAGGAGGCAATCTGTACAAAATCGCCAAGCTTAAAGATGTAATGGGAACAGTTGGGCGAATGGTAAATTATCTTCGCTCCCATGGACTCACGCACCGTCAATTCAAAGAGTTCTTGGATGACATCGAAGTGGAGTACAGTATCCGGTTATCCCGTACCGTACAGAAGTAAGATGGCTGAGCAAAGCGAAGATGCTGAATCGTGTGTTTTGCTTGCGGAACGCAATATATACATTCTGTGACATGAAAGGGCGGCCTGAAGTTCTTTTGCGTGACCCTAAGTGGGTGGCGGACTTGGCATTTTTATGTGACATTACTGCCCATCTGAATGATTTGAACACTTCGCTTCAGGGCGAAAAGCACAACATCTGCGATTTGGTGGGAAAAATTGAAGCGTTCACAAGAAAATTGATTATGTGGGAAAGCCAGTTGCGTGCAAGGAACACAGGACATTTCCCGTCGCTTGAAACAGTGAAAGAAGGTAGTTCGCCAATTACAAGAAGAGTTTGACAAGCGATTTTCAGAATTATCAGAACTCCAAGCGGTGTTAGATGTATTTGTTCGACCATATTCTATTAATGCAGACATTGTTCCACAGCTATTTCAATTAGAGCTGATTGAACTGCAATGCAATGTTCGTCTTAAAGACCGCCTTCTAATGTCACGAAGTTTAGAAGAATTTTACAGTGGCTTTCCGCAAGAAGACTATCCCCTTTTGTATAGACATGCAAGTAAAGTTCTGTCAATGTTCGGCTCAACGTACATTTGTGAGCGTTTCTTTTCAGTTCTTAAGCTTACCAAAAGTAAACATCGTGCAACGATGAGTGATAGAAACTTGCGCAAAGGTTTACGGATAGCTGTGTCCAGAAATATTGTACCCAATTTGGAGAAGATTGTTTCCTCCAAAACTATTGTTTCCTCCAAAACTAGACATTCGTAAAAACGACGGAGAAAAAGTCACTCAAGGCCTGTACTATCTGTTCATATTAGTAAAATGTTGTTGAATTTTCCTCTCTAATATGTTCTCATTTCATTTTGTAATAAATCACAATATTCTTTACTTAACACTTGCGTTCGTTTCCTGCACATTCCATGCATCGGAGTACCATTCGATTTGTAAACACATATATATTATGGCAGTATATATCCTATTATGGTAAAACAGCCCTATCAATATGATGTCAACAATCCCACAAAATCCGTCGCCTGCACGACTGTGCGTACGTATCTAGTTATTGCGGTCCGAACATAGTCCATGTGTCTCAGGTCTCCTCGCTGCCACAGTGTAGTGGTGGTAGGGGAAGGAGCGCTAGTCTGACTGCCCAGTGCTTCCCGAGCGCAATGACTGGATGGCCCTGTCCTAGACAAAGCAAGTGTCGTCTACTTTTGTCCACAGTGTAGTCTATTCTCCTGTATGGAGCGAAGATTTGCTCTGATCCGCTGAGGATAGAGAAGTATAGGAAACGCCTGGCTGCAATTCAGAGGAGAGGAGCTCAGAGGGTGGCGTGTGCTTACCGTACAGTTTCGGAACCTGCAGTTCTGGTTGTCTCAGGTGTTGCGCCAATGGACTTACTCGCGCAAGAACGTAAAGACGTATACTTCCGACGAGTAGAACTGGGCAAGGCTCAAGTCCGGAAGGGAGCCGTAGCACGCAAGATGGAGCTTTGGCAGCAGAGGTGGAATGACGAACTCAGAGGAAGATGGACAGCTTGGCTGATACCGAGTCTGGTTGAGTGGGCTTTTGAGCCATTTTTATGAGATATATAAGTTACTCCTTTGTGCCATTTTTATCTGACGTGATCAATGCACGCCTTTGTGAAACTTTGGCTGTGAAGCTATTAATAGCCCTCTGATGTCTTAATACCATATATGGACATATCTGCATCTTGTCCCCTTATTGGCCAGTGATTTATATTTTGGAAGGGGTCGTGACCAATCAAATTTTAGCACGCAGTTACCTTTGTGTTGCGTCGTCATTTGCTTTGTTTCGAGGCATTTCTTCCTTGCAGCCAAGTAGGCTAGACGTATTCCGATATTCTACGGAAAGTGCCCGCGTTCAAGGTGAAACCATGGCGAGGTGTCTGTATGTCGTAATCAGTAATTGATTTACTGCAGTTCTGTTTCATATTTCGGCAATTTAAAACTCTTATTCTGTGCTATTTTTCTTTTGGTCGCGTGTACTTGTCCCCTCCCGATATTTTCCCTCCGCCCTTTGTGTGCGTGTAATTGCTGGTAAGTTTTTGTTTTGTATGATAGTGTTATTTTTATTTATTTTGATAACGTAGTTTTTGTACTTTAAGGGTTGAAAGCCATGTATGTGGGCTTGTCTTCGCTTTACTCTGGTGTGCTTGACGGTTGGTTTGCCTACCTTGTAGGGGGCATCTTTGGGTCTGTCATCCAGAGTGTATCTTATCGTAGAACAACATAACGGGATTGGAGATTATTTTTCTTGCTTCCCGTAATGCTTTGTTCTTTATCTTAAAGAGTTCACAAAAGGAGGTCTCGCCTTTGCTATTTTGCTGGTGACCTAACCTGTGATATTCTTGTGTCTGTGAATGCCCATATTTTGCGCATCACATATTTTCGTCGTCTTTGTGTGCCCTTATCTCCTACGCATACTTTCAATTTTTAAAGTATATTTTCGGCTTTGCCGATAATTTAATGTAATTTTTACTTTTGTCTAAATTCCTATTTTTCTTGTAACTCACTAGATCTTGCATGTGCCTCCGCGTCTTTCTTCCTCATTCCTCCCCCCCCCCCCCCTCTCACCCCTCTCCACCCCTTTCTGAACCATTGTACCCCCCTCCTATTTTGTTCATCCCTTTTGACACGCTTTGTCTAAATTTTTAGAACGTATCTTGACTTCGTAGAGTGTAGTCGTTTCTGAGTTTTGTCTTTTTATTTAATTGCGACATACTTACATTTAGTCTTCCTTTCGTCTTGCCTTGAACACGTTACCTTAACTTATCTTATTTTATTTCATTTTAATATAATTTAATTTAGTATATTTTCGATTTTCTTCCTAATTTGTATTTTTCTTGCGGTAAACTAATTTTGTGTTTAATTTGTTGGTCATTTCTCTTCTTGCTTTTAATATCTCTGGGATCGTTGTACATTGTGGTTCTTATTTAAATACATTTTATCTTTGCCTAAGTATCTCTGCTTTTGCGTCACGCCTTATTTTAATTTTAGTTACCTTCTTCGAGTTTTGTCTGGTTTTTACTACATTTTGGTTTGTCGGTCTTATTAGCGTACTTGTGACGTTAATACGACCTACACGGCCTCTGATTTAAATTTGTTCATCTTTGGATTTTACCGTAGTTTAATTTTAATTAGCTTTCCCCCTTCCTTTTGGGATTGCTTTCTGGTTTGCCTTTTAAAATTTGGGCCCAGCGAAAGCCAAACAAGACTGCGATCTCCCCGTTTTTCTTTCTTCTATTTTATTTTTATTTTATATTTCTTCGGGGATAGGGGAAGAGCTTCAGCTACGTTTCCACTGACGTCTGCTGCGTACGTAAGTATATGTTTATTTCTATTATTTCATCTTAAGTAGCGTACAAATGGATTTCAGAGCGTGGTTTTGAGACAAAATCACCTTTCTAATTTAACAATTTTTTTTCAGCTGATCGTTCCTGAGACTTCGAGCTGAATTGCATGGTGAAACGTTTCCATCCTTTTCGTACCTATAGTATAATGTTGTTTTTTTGAGTTTTAAGGTGCTGAGAATTTCATGAAAGAAGAGAAAGGTCTGGTATGGTCTATCAACATTTGAAAAACACACAGCCGCAAACAGTATGTTTCGTGTGAGGATGACGACTTGGTGCCCGTGAGTAAATTACCACGTGGGAAAGCAACATCTTACGGTAATGTGATGTGCACTTATTTATTTCTTCTCGTAATACTGTTTAGATACCTTTTATATTTTTGAAGTAGTTTGATATTAGTAGTCTTTGTAGTCCTCTTTCTTATCTCGTTGGTGTGTACCGTGCTGTGTTTTTAATATTTTTCGTCATGGATAAATCTATTAAGCAGGAAGTTCGTTTACCGTCCTATAATTTTGAGTCGTTGACTGCACCTATTTCTTCAAGTAAGGCTATTCCAGAACCCCAATTTTTTAGTGTACCGAGGGACTTACTTATGTTTGACCCGTTGTCTAGTGGCTACGTTTCTAATCCTACCAGTGGTGGTCATTCTGACAACGTTGCATCCATTGTGAGCAGGTGGAATCTTACTTTTTCCGGGGAAAATAACACATCTTCAGTTTTTTGGTTCATTCAGAGGATTGAGGAACTGTGTCAGTGCCATGACATAAGTCCCGATAAGATAGTTCGTTGCCTACCAATTTTACTTTCTGGTAAAGCGTTGCAGTGGTACAGGGTGTCACCATTCCATTACACTTCATGGAACGAATTTGTGTGCAACATAAAAGCCCGTTTCACTCCCCAAGATTTCGCGTATGCTTTGAAACAGGAAATCTACGCTCGAACTCAGGGCCCCTCCGAGAAGATTGACGATTATGTCACGGCTGTACGCCTCCTCACAGCCAATTTGCCTCAGCCATTCCACCCACAGGAACTTTTCGAAATTATTTATAGGAATTTAAATCCTATATATAAGTACTTCATACGTCGCATTTCGGTACGCTGTATTGAGGACATAATTCTACATGGACGCGAATATGAGAACAATTCTCGGTCGAGTTTGAGCTATGTTCCACCCCCTATTTCCCACGAAGTCATGTTTCCTGAACTAGCTTGTGCGACTAGCACACAGCATGCGTTTACTTCTGTGGCCCATCCCGTTATCTCAAACAAGACTGTCTCTTTTAATCTCCCCTCTCGTCCTCCCATAAATCACGTCCAAAGTGATAGTCACGCTGCCAGCCAAACTCATTCTACCTCCCGTGTCCACAATAATCCTCCAGATACCAAACGAGTCTCCGCAAATATCTTATGTTGGAATTGCAACAATCACGGTCATAACTTCCGTGAATGTGCCGCTAGATCCCGTAAGTTCTGCTACGGTTGTGGGATGTCAGATGTGACTAAATTGACCTGTCCAAATTGTAATTTCAACCAGGAAAACTGTTGAAGTGCTGTCCTGAGTTCGACCCGTCGGGCAGCCCTAAAAGCAGGTATCGCGATCCTTATCTTTGTTTTGCTTCTGTATCGCAACCTTGGGTCACATTATCTTTTCATCATGTCACAACTCAAGCCATTTTGGATTCTGGAGCCACGGAGAGCTTTATCCTTCGCTCTGTGGCGGAACAAATTCCAGCGCTGCGCATCTGTCCTCACGAGGATGGACGTGAGCGAAAGTTCGTGTCAGCTGGTTCATCTACTATCAACGTTACCGGTACTGTTTTATGTCATCTCAAGATCCATGGTTTTTCATGGGATCACCAGTTCCACGTAGTTGATAATTTATCCACCCAAGTCCTTTTAGGGACAGATTTCATGCGCAAAACAGGTTTACAATTAGATTTTGCGAGTAATTCATTTAGCTTTCTGTTTCATTCCAACAAACAATTCCCGTTCGAAGAATGTACCTCTCGTGTTAGTGAAGTGTCCACAGTGCATTCTGTCCAGCTGCCTCTGTCTTTATTTTCGGAAGAGCGTGATGTGCTGAGTGATTTGGTGAACGAATTCTCGGATGTCCTCACAGATAAATTAGGTTCAGCGGTAGGTCACGAATGTCATATCGATCTCACAGATAATGTCCCGGTTCGATCCCCGCCATTTGCATGTTCACCTCCAAAGCTGTTGGCTATGAGAAAATATGTCAAAGAGCTACAAGATAAAGGAGTAGTCGTTCCTTCCAAGTCGGCGTATGGTTCTCCAGCTTTTCTGATTCCCAAGAAAGACGGCGAATATAGATTAGTTGTCGACTACAGGAAGCTGAATAAGAAGGTTGTTTTCGACAATTTTCCGTTACCTACACTCGACAGCGCTTTTCAGCATTTTCATGGAGCTAACTATTATTCAATTATTGATCTCAATTCCGCATATCATCAAATTCCGTTGGACGCCGAGAGCCGTGATTTTACCGCCTTTTCCACACCTTTTGGGTTATTCACATTCAATAGATTGCCTATGGGTATCGCTGTCGGAGCACAAATTCTTAGTCGTGTGTTAGATGATCTCTTGGGTGACTTGAAATTTAAGTTTGTCTTCAATTATTTAGATGACCTTGTTGTTTATAGAAAATCTTTCGAGGAGCACGTAACTCATCTCCGTGACGTTTTCTCTCGCCTCAGAAAAGCGGGACTCACTATCAATCCCGAAAAGACCTCTTTGGCCCGTACGCAGATCAAGTTTTTAGGACATGTTCTGTCGACTAACGGTATTAGCGTCATGCCTGATAGAGTTGAATGTATTAAGAATCTACCGGTGCCTACCTCTGTGAAAGCTCTACGCCGTGCCATGGGCATGTTTGGGTTTTATTCCAGGTTTATCAGACATTTCTCAGATATTTCGGCTCCGTTGAATGCCCTCAAAAAGAAGAACGCTAAATTTATATGGGGTCCAGAGCAAGATAAAGCTTTTAACACTTTAAAAGAGAGTCTTATATCTGCCCCTGTGTTGCAAGCTCCAGATTTCGAGTCTAGGTTCTTCCTCCATTGCGACGCTAGTGATCTAGCTGTGTCAAGCGTTTTAAGTCAACACGTGGACGGGAAGTTTGCGCCTGTAGCTTTTGCTAGTCGCATGCTTAATGAACATGAACGTCGCTATTCCATCTTTGAAAAAGAGTCCCTTGCTGTTGTCTTTGGCTGCAAGAAATTCAGGAGTTTCCTAGAACATCGCCATTTCACTGTCTACACCGATAATGAAGCTCTGAATTGGAGCATGTCGCATGTAAAGAAACTTGGTCGTATCAATCGGTGGATTTTGAGACTATCGTCGTTCAAGTTCGACATTGTACACGTGAAAGGTAGTGAAAACTCTGTGGCTGATTGTCTCTCGCGCATGTTCGAGGATTCCACTATTTCCGCTCCTAGTCAGATTGTTCCTCCTTCTGTCGAAACTTCACCTCAGGAAATGCCTGAAAATGTGTTTTTATTACAGTTTAGTCCATGGTCCTTCGTAGATATACGTAAGTTTCAGGCAGATGATCTTTATTGTCGTGAACTCCGTGAGAAAATTACCAACAAGGACCCCACTGTGAGTGAATTTTGTGTCCGTAATGATGTAATTGGCCGTCTCCTCCCTGGTTCAAACTCCTTCAGAATTTTCGCCCCTGAGAATGTTCGTAATATGCTCTTAACATACTATCATTCTTCGGCTATAGGCTTACACGTTGGAATGTACCGTACTTTACGCAAAATTGACTCTGAATTCTATTGGCCTACAATCAAACCAGATGTGTTTGATTTTGTAAAAAAATGTCACACCTGTCAACGCTCTAAACCAGCGCAAAATACGCAGATAGGTTTGCATAGTGCTCATGGTGTTACTCGTCCTGGAGAACGGTTATTTATTGACATATTCGGTCCTATGACACGTTCTAAGTCTGGTCATCAGGCGATTTTGACGGTGATCGACGGTTTTTCTAAGTTTGTCTGGCTCTTTCCTGTTAAGGACATTTCTGCAAAAGGGACGGTCCATTTATTATGTAAGCATATTTTTGCTATATTTGGCCCGCCCAAGTTCCTTGTTACCGATAATGCTACCATCTTCAAGTCCAAAACTTTCAAATCTATGACCTTCAGTTGGGGCATTAATCACGTGTTATTGGCGCCATTCAGACCACAAGGCAATCAGGTAGAGAGATTTCATCGTAATCTGAAAGCTTGTCTAACCGCCTTCCATAATGTGGAACAATCCAATTGGGATGTTAACTTGCATTATTTTACCTTAGGTTTTAATACCTCGTTTCATTCGTCTATTCAAACCACACCGGCGGAATTGTTTATAGGCCGTAAACTTGTTGATCCCCTGATGCTCCGTTGGAATATCGAGTATTTGTCTATCCCGTCTCGAACCGTCTCTACTCAAGAGAAATGGGATTCCGCCGTCGCTAGCCTTAAGCGGGCTAGACAGAAGGTCTCAGCACGGTACAACCAGCGTAGAAAACCTGTTCATTTTCAGATAGGAAATAGGGTTTTGGTACGACTACACCCTATTAGTAACGCAGCTTCCGGCATCTCCAGTAAACTGTGTTTGCGGTGGTCCGAACCAAGGACCATAACCAGGTTCCTGAACAACGTGACTGTGGAAATGATTTCTGATGACGATCCTCAACTAATTTCTGTTTCTCATGTAGCAAATCTTAAGAAATACCATGAATAATGTGGTGTCTGTGTAATTATTTGTTTATCTAGAGTATGTATTTCTTTCAGTGTTTTGACGCGGCGATCCCAGTGTTGATGTTTTTACAGGATCCCTGCCTGTTTATTTTAGTTTAGTGTGTCCATGATTGTTTTCAGTATCTCTTAACCGTCCGCCTGTGTTATCGCGCGCTGTTTTCTTTCTCTCTCCCTTACCCCACACCGCATCCAAGTTGTGTAATATCATTTTATCAATGGTTGTGACGACAGAACATTCCATTGGAAATACAGGGTGCTCCACAGATTAAGTTTTATTAACCATTTATACCACAATGTAACTGTTTTTTTTTTCTATATTAGGAATATTGGGAGGAAGGAAAATCTCTGCAGCCTTGACGTCAACTGCAAAGGTCCTGGGTTCCCCCTTGTTCATCTTCAGGCCTTTGGATTACAACTTCTCGTTATTCTTCGGAAATTTCAAAAACAGAAAAATGTTATTCCTTGTGAGATAACTCATAACTTATATGTTAATTTTTTTTTCTCCCTAGTCAAAATTTGCTGCCAACGTGTTTAGTGAATTGAGTGTTTTGTGTGATAAGGTCGGTACCACCTTCTCTCATGGGACGCTGCTTCGCTGGCATTTTGGGCAGCGGATTTTGTATTCGTTGCGTTTTTGCACCTAAATTTCATTTTTCTAGGTTTACTTAGCCAAAATTCCCCTCACTCATTTAACTGCTTGTGCGTTTGATGTATACTTCAAAGAGATGGACTTGTGCTATACCAAGCCTCTGTGAAAGGCAAAGAGTTTGGAACTCTAATGTGAGCTACTCCGTGTGTTTGTGTGATATGAGACTCTCTCCTTGCGAGCCATTTTATGAATGAAACAAGAGTGCATCTTATACCATATATACAAAAAAAAATGTTTTGTGTATGTATTTTTGTAAACATTTTTTTTTCCAAGGAAGTGGGGGAATTTTGAGCCATTTTTATGAGATATATAAGTTACTCCTTTGTGCCATTTTTATCTGACGTGATCAATGCACGCCTTTGTGAAACTTTGGCTGTGAAGCTATTAATAGCCCTCTGATGTCTTAATACCATATATGGACATATCTGCATCTTGTCCCCTTATTGGCCAGTGATTTATATTTTGGAAGGGGTCGTGACCAATCAAATTTTAGCACGCAGTTACCTTTGTGTTGCGTCGTCTTTTGCTTTGTTTCGAGGCATTTCTTCCTTGCAGCCAAGTAGGCTAGACGTATTCCGATATTCTACGGAAAGTGCCCGCGTTCAAGGTGAAACCATGGCGAGGTGTCTGTATGTCGTAATCAGTAATTGATTTACTGCAGTTCTGTTTCATATTTCGGCAATTTAAAACTCTTATTCTGTGCTATTTTTCTTTTGGTCGCGTGTACTTGTCCCCTCCCGATATTTTCCCTCCGCCCTTTGTGTGCGTGTAATTGCTGGTAAGTTTTTGTTTTGTATGATAGTGTTATTTTTATTTATTTTGATAACGTAGTTTTTGTACTTTAAGGGTTGAAAGCCATGTATGTGGGCTTGTCTTCGCTTTACTCTGGTGTGCTTGACGGTTGGTTTGCCTACCTTGTAGGGGGCATCTTTGGGTCTGTCATCCAGAGTGTATCTTATCGTAGAACAACATAACGGGATTGGAGATTATTTTTCTTGCTTCCCGTAATGCTTTGTTCTTTATCTTAAAGAGTTCACAAAAGGAGGTCTCGCCTTTGCTATTTTGCTGGTGACCTAACCTGTGATATTCTTGTGTCTGTGAATGCCCATATTTTGCGCATCACATATTTTCGTCGTCTTTGTGTGCCCTTATCTCCTACGCATACTTTCAATTTTTAAAGTATATTTTCGGCTTTGCCGATAATTTAATGTAATTTTTACTTTTGTCTAAATTCCTATTTTTCTTGTAACTCACTAGATCTTGCATGTGCCTCCGCGTCTTTCTTCCTCATTCCTCCCCCCCCCCTCTCACCCCTCTCCACCCCTTTCTGAACCATTGTACCCCCCTCCTATTTTGTTCATCCCTTTTGACACGCTTTGTCTAAATTTTTAGAACGTATCTTGACTTCGTAGAGTGTAGTCGTTTCTGAGTTTTGTCTTTTTATTTAATTGCGACATACTTACATTTAGTCTTCCTTTCGTCTTGCCTTGAACACGTTACCTTAACTTATCTTATTTTATTTCATTTTAATATAATTTAATTTAGTATATTTTCGATTTTCTTCCTAATTTGTATTTTTCTTGCGGTAAACTAATTTTGTGTTTAATTTGTTGGTCATTTCTCTTCTTGCTTTTAATATCTCTGGGATCGTTGTACATTGTGGTTCTTATTTAAATACATTTTATCTTTGCCTAAGTATCTCTGCTTTTGCGTCACGCCTTATTTTAATTTTAGTTACCTTCTTCGAGTTTTGTCTGGTTTTTACTACATTTTGGTTTGTCGGTCTTATTAGCGTACTTGTGACGTTAATACGACCTACACGGCCTCTGATTTAAATTTGTTCATCTTTGGATTTTACCGTAGTTTAATTTTAATTAGCTTTCCCCCTTCCTTTTGGGATTGCTTTCTGGTTTGCCTTTTAAAATTTGGGCCCAGCGAAAGCCAAACAAGACTGCGATCTCCCCGTTTTTCTTTCTTCTATTTTATTTTTATTTTATATTTCTTCGGGGATAGGGGAAGAGCTTCAGCTACGTTTCCACTGACGTCTGCTGCGTACGTAAGTATATGTTTATTTCTATTATTTCATCTTAAGTAGCGTACAGTGGGCAAGTAGAAAACATGGAGAAACTAATTACTTTCTGACTCAGATGTGACTAGGTCATGGCTACTTTCGGTGTTACCTTCATCGTATGGCCAAAGTAACGAACCCAGTATGTATTTACTGCGAGAACGAACGAGATAACGTATATCATACGTTCTTCGTCTGCGCTCGTTGGGCAGCGAAAAAACAACGACTTGAAGCTGAGGTTGGTCCAATAACGCCGGACAATATAGTTGGAATTATGCTGAGGAACGAGCTCAGCTGGGATACGGTCGCTTTCTTTGTGCTAAAGAACGGTCACTCCGTGGGAAACATCTACACCAAGGAGTTTAGGCAGCCAGACAATCCCAGTGATCTCCTGGCTCAAAATATTGCTTGATGTCACAAAACGTGAATACAAATAGCCCTTCTCAGGGTTTTCCAGCTAAGACATAAGAAGATCGAAATGTCAAGTACTACAAAAAATCCTATTACAAAATGAAAATATTTGTATACCGATTTGTGTAGATAGTTGTAACAGCTGGAATTTGTGTCAAACTCATGTATGTGATAATTTTGATGTTTTAATGTGCCATACGCTAAATAAATAAATTTGTTGAGGTGGTCCTTCGTCAGAAGTCGTATGGGGACTTGCTCGATTTAGGTTATTAAGTCTGCGATCCGCGGACTGAGCATGAATTCAGAAGCTAGAAGGTGCTTGTGATGCAAAGAAAATGGCTCCATCCTGAAGTAATACGAAAGAGGTCCCGGGATGGGTTTTGTCAAAAGGATAGGGTGTGGTTTTTTAGTGGGTAAGAATCCCCCACACTTGAATAGTGTGGACCCTCTTCGGGCGTCTTGATAGAAGATTTTTCCACTTTCCTCGTAAAAAAAAAACTCTTCCTTATATGTTATGTTTCATAGCTTGATTAGTGTGCAAGTCACTTTGGACACCCCAATGATCCCTATCCTCTGTGGCCTCCTTGTCTTCTACACCTCTCACTTTGAAATCGTTCAGCACTGAAAGTAACCATCGCCTCACAGATCTGACTCTGCTACTCGTTCTTTCCATTCCTTAGTTCGTTTAAGTCATAGATTTCCTTGAACAAGAGAGGACGACATTAACTATAGTGCTTGATGCAAGCGGGGATTAACTACAAAATTTGTGAGAAATTGCACCTAACTAGGCTATACGGTGAAATTATTTGCAAATTTGGAGCAAGAATGAGGTAGATACGCTGGAAAATGACGGTAATAACATAATTAAATACTTCACTCCATCCAAGATGTAGCTGAAAAACTAAATCACACGATGCCATGTGAAGTACTGAAGGGGTTACTCAGGGGAATGTACTGACTCCATTACAAGAGACGAAGACACCACTTAAATGGAACATTCCACTTACTATAGTGATTGTGTCAGTTTTATTTTCTTTGTGTACGTCTATTATAAGAACTTACTGCTTTAAGCAATTCTTCTAGGTTTGTGCCGTGTCTTGTGTGGGATTTCGCCTAGGACACCAAGCTGGCTCATCGGCGGGCTCCTGGTGTCCCCACCGGGACCCCCACAGGAGTGACGAACTGCGCGCCACCTCCCTTTATATTAGGTGCAACTGCACCAATTGACTACGAGAACTAAAACCTCAAGCAGCCTTAACCTCCCTATGAAACCCCACACAAGACACGGCACAAACCTAGAAGAATTGCTGAGCTTTTATTCACCGGCCGTGAAAGCCAATATACCATCTTACTGCTTTAAGTTATATTTATAATCCTTTTAAATATTTTGGCGCAAAATTATTATATTAACATTAATCGGTTTGAATTTCCAAATATGCATTACTGTCTTAAGGTAAGTACTTCGAACATATAGAATATCACTCAGAACCATCCGAGCTATTTGCAATATATTTTTCAGTTTATGTCTCTCTTTTAAATATTGGAAAAGTGGAGTTATACACCTGTTGCAACAATTCCTTTCTCAATTTATATTCTGTAAATTTCTTCTTCCTATTTGTAAATTACTACGGAAGTTCCGAAAATAAGTTTCGTTATTTCATTCCCAGGGACCCTTTATTTCCAAACTGACATACACCAAGTTGTTGTTGTTTGGGTCTTCAGTCTTTTGACTGGTTTGATGCATCCCTCCATGTCACCCTGTCCTGAATAGTTTTATCTCTACATAGCTACCACACCCTACGTCCGAGGCAATCTGTTTAACATATTCTAACCTTGGTCTACCCCTACAGTTCTTGTCCTCGATCCTTCCTTCCATAACTAAGCTTGCTATTCCTGGGTGTCTTAGTAAGTGTCCAACCAACCTATCTCTTCTCTTCATTAGCAGTCGCCAGAAACATCTCTCCTCTCCCACTAGTCTTAATACCTCTCCATTTGTAACCCTATCTACCCATCTTATCTTCATCAGTCTCCTGTAACACCACATTTCAAACGCTTCAATTCTCCTCTTTTCTGCTTTACCAATAGTCCAAATTTCACTTCCTTATAGTGTCACGCTCCAGACAAAAGCTTTCAAAAATAACTTCCTAATACCTAAATGTATATTCGATGCCAACAGATTCCTTTTCTGTTGAAATGCTTTCCTTGCCTGAGCCAAACTGCTTTTTATATCCTCTTTGCGTCGACCGGCACTGGTTATTTTGTTTCCTAAGTAACATAAGTCTTCTACTTCCTTTAGTTTTTCACCTGCCAATTTGATGTCCATAGAGGATTCTGATTTATTTCGGCTGCATTCCAATATTTTTACATTAATTTTCATCATGAATTCTTTCCTCAAGACGGAGTCCATACCATTCAAAAACTCATTCAAATCCTCAGGCGTGTCGGCCAAGATGAATATGTCATCGGCAAATCTCAGAGTTGAAATTATTTCTCCTTGAATCTTCACTCCCACTTTAAACTTTTCTCCTATTTCCTTCATTGCTTGTTCAATGTAAAGATTGAAAAGTACGGTTGATAAGTTGCAGCCTTGCCTTACACTTTTCTGAATACCAGCTTCTCTCTCATGTCCTTCAGCACGAATGACTGCTGTCTGGTTTCTGTATAGATTGTAGATCACCCTCCTATCCCTGTAATTTATTCCAATCGTTTTCAAAATGTCAAACAATATATTCCAATCAACGTTATCAAAATCCTTTTCTAAGTCTACAAATGCCATAAACGTTCTCTTATCTTTGCTTATTCTAGCTTCCAAAATCAACCTAAGACTTAGTACAGCTTCCCTTTTTCCTACATTTCTCCTGAAACCAAACTGGTCTTCACTCAACTCCGTTTCTATCTGGCGTTCCATCCTCTTGTAAATAATTATAGACAGGATCTTTGAAGCATGAGTAATCAAACTGATTGTACGGTAATCTTCACATCTGTCAGTTCCCACTTTCTTCGGTATAGGGATGATAACATTCTTCTTGAAATCAGAGGGTACCTCACCTGTCTCATAAATCCTACACACCAAGTGAAATAACCATGTTAGACCTCATCACCTATGCAGAGTAGCAACCCAATCGGTATATCATCTATACCTGGTGCTTTGTTCCTGCTTAAGTCTTCCAATGCTCTGTCAAATTCTGATCTCAATATTGAATCTCCTTTTGCATCCTCATCAATGTCCTTCTCCCTTTCCATTACATGATTCTCAATCTCCGTTCCCTTATACAAACACTATATGTAAGCTCTCCATCTCTCAACCTTTCCTTCCCTATCTGTTACGGGCTTTCCATTTTTGTCCATAATATGAACTATACACCTTGCAGTACTTTTTGCCATAGTCACCACCGACATTGAGACACATGACGTAGCGTGCAACCAGTTTAAAGAAACCACTCTGTGTAGAGAGCAGCATCGCGCTACAGTATATCTGACAATGGATCCCTACAGATTTGAAGAAGTGAACAATGGATTGTGAGATTGTTCTCCAGTTTCCAATAGTAAGCCAACCGAAACTGAATTCCTTTGCATTATAGGGTTCCTGCGAGTAGCGTGTGGTTAGTTCACAGATATCCTCTTATCAGCATGGACTGCTCAGGTCATTGAAGCCCCGTGTACTTGAATATATGTATAACCTGTGTTAGTGTGTTCATATTATATTTATTATTTTTTATGCAGCAGAAATATTTTAAACAACACTAAGAAAATTATTTAAAGTTCATTGGTACAAAGTATTTTGTTATATGGAGCAGAAACGTGGACGTTAAACAGACAGCAAGCTAACAAATTCTTAGTAACAAAGATGGATTATTGGAGGAGGGCGGCAAGAAAATGAAGATTGGTATAAATTAGAAATACGAGAACAAGAGAAGTTATGCAGGTAAATAAAATGAACTAGAAGTGCTTGAAGAAAAAAGATTACAATGGTTTGGACATGTGAAAAGGTTGCAAAATATTAGAATTCCAAATTTAATGTTACATTGGCAAGCTGAAGGCAAACGGAAACGGGGTGAACCAAGAGACCAATGGATGGATGGTGTAAAGAGAAGCATGGCTACCAGAGGCTTAACCGAGGAAGATGCTGAAGACCGAAATTTGTGGAGGAGTAGAGTATTATTGGGTTGAAGGAAAACTACTCTATTGTAGAATATTCGTAATAAAGATTATTATTATTATTATTAATATTGTTGATTAATTGAAGCGTTACAAATATACACATTTAAAAAATTTCACAAAGGCGGTGCACATTTGATGAATTTCCTCACACTTCCTACTCATTGTTTAACCTGTAAATTTACAATTATTAAATTATATTGTTACAATATGATAAAGACAGGTCGAAACAGGATATCAAATTCATCCAGAGCAGAAAGAGATATCACATATGCCACTACCCTTGTCTGTGGCATGCATATCATTGATTACTATTCATATAATTGTATAATGGCTTAGTCGATTAACACGTTCTATGTATAACTTATGCTTTATGTACGGCGGTTGAGTGGTTATCGTGTCGGACTACCAACCCTAGCTTGCAGGTTCGCTCCTGGCCTTGGTAAGTGTTTTTTTTTGAAAGGCGACAAAAATCACGATACGCATGTCATACGATGTTGGCATGTCAAAGAACCCATTTGAATTCAGTAGACCGTGTTCATAATGGCAAAATTAATTTCGGGATTTCCCGCCAACACAAAGTTCCTCCATACTCTACTAGAAAGCGCTATAGTGTCAAAGAGCTGAGATATCTAACTTCCTTGACTTTCGTAGCGTTCCAAAGAACAACGAAATTCGACATGCAAGCTACCATCTGGGTGTAAATTAACAAATCTTGCAACCGGCACCCGAGTCCAAACGATATTATTATTATTATTATTATTATTATTATTATTATTATTATTATTATTATTATTATTATTATGTACTAAAATTAAGAATATGAAGGAAAATTGAATTTGCGTTTGTATAAAATTGTAGGCTCAACTAGTTATATTATATTTTCAATTTTAATTTTGTTTTATCTGAGAAAATGTACCATTTCCTGTACTCGAAGAATGGTGTTTTCATTCGTGTATGTGGAGGAACGCCCACAATCTGTTGTCCTTCACTGAACTTGCTACACCACAGACCGACCAATTGACGAGACATGACCGCGTTACCCTACACAGTCTGTAGGCTGACACACTAGTCCTACGTGGCCATTCATACCACACTTCCATAGGCAACCACGTTGTGAGTACATGATTCTCTGCCAGCGAACGATATCAAGCACGCCGGTTTGCTGCTTCTCTCTCTCTCTGCGCATGTGTCATTCCCCCACCACAGAAGCTCCATCCGTCGTTGAACCAGCCCCGGGCGTGGATTCTCATGGCCATTATTTCTGTCATCTGGTGTAGCACAGTGCCAGCTAGCGGATAATTGCTCTGGGTGTTGCACTGTTTTCATAAAGGGGATAGGAAAAGAGACTGCTTGATATCAGAGAAAACTGTATTCTATTGCACAGTAAAACGGAGTGCCTCATTCATCACGAATGTCGCATTTCAGAGAACATCACATTGCCATCAGATTAAATGGATTATAGCTTGCCACGGTGGGTGAGTGGACAACATATCGGTCTACTAACCCCAAGAATGCAGGTTCACTCCTGTCCATGGTAAGTGATGTTTGAAAGGCGGCAAAAATTGCGACACCATGTCATACGATGTTGGCATGTCAAAGAACCCATTTGAATTCAGTAGGCCGTGCTCTTAATGGCAAAATTAATCTCAGGAGTTTCCGCCAACATAAAGTTCCTCATTTCTCTACTAGAAAAGCTATAGTGTTCAAGGAACTTAGATATCTAACCTCCTTGACATTCATAGTGCTTCAAGGAACAACGAAATTCGACATGCAAGCTACCCTTTGGGTATCAAATAACAAAACTTGCACCAGGCACCCGAGGCTATACGATATTATTATTAAATGATTTATAAGTTAGTCTACATGAAAACCTTCACGGGAACAAAACAACGTAATGTACGTTTATACGAGGGCGAGGAAGAACGCTCAAATTACATTGCAAGACATAGTATGGGCAGTTGACGGAGCATCTCGGAGGTCTCCGTCAGCGCCTCGGCTCCCTTGTTGCAATCAGCGGGCAACGACCAGCCGAGTTAACTGTTGGGTTAGGACTTACTCTGCCCTACCCTTCACTATTGAGATCTGGTCGGTGCTCGGGCCTGGCAACGACCAAACGGACGAGCGCTCCCAGACAGTTGACGCGCTTCGCTTTCTCAGACAGTTCACAGTAACTTACTACAAGATATCCTGAATTATTAATGAACACAATTGTGAATCCCTGTGCATATCAAAGGAAACATACAGCTATTATTACTAAAAATGTAATTACGGTGTTAATTGATTTTCTGGAATTAATCTGGTCGTTGCGCAACACCGCAATCTTATTACCGGCCGACACTGGTGGAATAAAATAACGAAACTTACTTTCTGAACATCCCTCGGATTAAATACTTGTAGTATCAATAGAATCTTCATCAATGGGAACCACCAACAATGATGTTCCTTCTTATTCAAACAACTCTACCCGAATTATTTCTTCTCGACTAAATTCCGTGACGCGCTGCCATATGCTCTCCTTGCGTGCAATACGATTACCCCTCCCTTCCCCTCAAACACTCCCAACCCCCTCCGTCACCCACCACCCCCCTCACAAGAACATCGATAAGCGCACAACTCATAACGATATTAACATAAAGATCTGACATTCAGACATTTGTCAACATAACATTTTCCTTTATTCCATGTTCCACTTTCATCTCCCTTTCTTCACACGCGCGACTGAAGTACAGTACTCTTGATCGCCGGTTTAGGTTCCTTGACGTGTTTAGATATTCTGAACAAGATTACACTTCTCCAGTAGCGTTTAATAAGAATTATTCAGAGTAAAGGAAGCTATCGTGTTGTGATAAATGTTGGTGATAACAGCGTAATGCATAAGAATGTCCACAATAGTGACTCAGTAAGTACGAGCCTATTTTGTGTGGAAAGTCTAGAAACTACTGCTTACAGTGGGGGCCATTCCCAGGGGACTAGGACATCATTAACACTTTACACACCACAACTATATTGTGTAGAAGGTTTAGAAATTACTGGTTACAGTAGCGACCACTCCCAAAGGACTAGGACATCATTAACGCTTTACACACCACAAATATATTGCGTGGAAGGTTTAGAAAATACTGGTTACGGTAGCGACCATTCCCAGAGGTCTAGGACATCATTAACGCTTTACACACCACAACTATATTGTGTAGAAGGTTTAGAAATTACTGGTTACAGTAGCGACCACTCCCAAAGGACTAGGACATCATTAACGCTTTACACACCACAAATATATTGCGTGGAAGGTTTAGAAAATACTGGTTACGGTAGCGACCACTCCCGGAGTTCTAGGACATCATTAACGCTTTACACACCACAACTATATTGCGTGGAAGGTTTAGAAAATACTGGTTACGGTAGCGACCATTCCCAGAGGTCTAGGACATCATTAACGCTTTACACACCACAACTATATTGTGTGGAAGGTCTAGAAACTACTGGTTACAGTAGCGACCACTCCCGGAGTTCTAGGACATCATTAACGCTTTACACACCACAACTATATTGCGTGGAAGGTTTAGAAAATACTGGTTACGGTAGCGACCATTCCCAGAGGTCTAGGACATCATTAACGCTTTACACACCACAACTATATTGTGTGGAAGGTCTAGAAACTACTGGTTACAGTAGCGACCACTCCCAGAGGTCTAGGACATCATTAACGCTTTACACACCACAACTATATTGTGTGGAAGGTTTAGACACTACTGGTTACAGTAGCGACCATTCCCAGAGGTCTAGGACATCATTAACGCTTTACACACCACAACTATATTGTGTGGAAGGTATAGACACAACTGGTTACAGTAGCGACCATTCCCAGAGGTCTAGGACATCATTAACGCTTTACACACCACAACTATATTGTGTGGAAGGTATAGAAACTACTGGTTACAGTAGCGACCATTCCCAGGGGACTAGGACATCATTAACGCTTTACGCACCACAACTATATTGTGTGGAAGGTTTAGACACTACTGGTTACAGTAGCGACCATTCCCAGGGAACTAGGACATCATTAACGCTTAACACACCACAACTATATTGTGTGGAAGGTATAGAAACTACTGGTTACAGTAGCGACTATTACCAGGGGTCTGGGACATCATTAACGCTTTACGCACCACAACTATATTGTGTGGAAGGTTTAGACAATACTGGTTACAGTAGCGACCATTCCCAGGGAACTAGGACATCATTAACGCTTAACACACCACAACTATATTGTGTGGAAGGTATAGAAACTACTGGTTACAGTAGCGACTATTCCCAGGGGTCTGGGACATCATTAACGCTTTACGCACCACAACTATATTGTGTGGAAGGTTTAGACAATACTGGTTACAGTAGCGACCATTCCCAGGGGTCTGGGACATCATTAACGCTTTACACACCACAACTATATTGTGTGGAAGGTTTAGACACAACTGGTTACAGTAGCGACCATTCCCAGGGGACTAGGACATCATTAACGCTTTACACACCACAACTATATTGTGTGGAAGGTTTAGAAACTACTGGTTACTATAGCGACCATTCCCAGGGGACTAGGACATCATTAACCCTTTACACACCACAACTATATTGTGAGGATGGTAGAGAAACTACTGGTTACTATAGCGGCCATTCCCAGGGGACTAGGACATCATTAACCCTTTACACACCACAACTATATTGTGCGGAAGTTAGAGAAACTACTGGTTACAGTAGCGATCATTATCAGGGGACTAGGACATCATTAACGCTTTACACACCACAACTATATTGTGTGTAAAGTTTAGAAACTACTGTTTACTATAGCGACCATTCCCAGGGGTCTGTGACATCATTTACGCTTTACACACCACAACTATATTGTGTGTAAAGTTTAGAAACTACTGTTTACTATAGCGACCATTCCCAGGGGTCTGTGACATCATTTACGCTTTACACACCACAACTATAGTGTGTGGAAGGTTTAGACACTACTGGTTACTATAGCCGCCATTCCCAGGGGACTAGGACATCATTAACGCTTTACACACCACAACTATATTGTGTGTAAAGTTTAGAAACTACTGGTTACTATAGCGACCATTCCCAGGGGTCTGGGACATCATTAACCCTTTACACACCACAACTATATTGTGAGGATGGTCTAGAAACTACGGGAAACTGTGGTGGCCATTATGTGTAAACATATCCGCAGTACCTAATCTCAGCCTAGATGATGATGATCGCATGACGATGGAAAGAATTCATCCAATAATAACCCCCTCTTTTCCTTGTTTGTTTTTTAGTTCAGTGATCAATAATTCATGTAATATTTTCTATATGGTCCGTGTTTATTCTCCACGTAATACAATCCTATAATAGATCACTAAGCAAAACGGAAAAATTGCTTCAAATACTTCAATACTTGTTCAAGACTTGGCACCAAATATGTGTTATATTGTTATGCCCTGGACCCCCGTGGGGAATAATCATCCCCCTGCCCATGCCATGGCCATAAGGACAGCAACACAAACAGCAACACCGGACTGACGAACCAACTTACATACATGAAGCAACATTTCGACACGAGGTTAACACGGAGCCATAAACATTATCTAGCACATGCCGATACACAAAAATCTGACACAAGGTTTCGTCACGATGAGAATTACTTTAAATAGAGGAGCATCAAAGACCAGGGATCTCTCTCTCTCGGGTATACGCTGTCCGTTGCTCCGTCGACGCCGCTCCTGCCTTCTACAAGCTGGTGAGTGTCGCTCTTTGCTTATTTCCTTCAAACTCATCCATTCAATTCCACACCTAATTACTCTGTAATCGTCTCTCATTTCATTTCATCCCATTTTTAGCCTACTTTTCACATTTTGCAAAAATTAGGAAAAAGTAGACTTATAAGGTGGATCCAGTCAACTGTGTGTGTGTATGTCTGTCCGTCCGTCTGCCTGTCCTTGTGTCTGTCTGGCTGTGTGTGTGTGTGTGTGTTCCTATCAACTCCTAAACGGCTGCAGTAATCGAAACCAAATTTGGTATGAGTAAAGATCTATACCTGAATATCTCAAGGCCATATTTAAAATTATGTTATTGTTACCAACTTCTGAAAAATCACAATTGAAATTCGAGCTCCATGTTGGATATCATGGAAGGTATGCATGGGAGCTATTCCAAAATTGGCACACATATACTATAGATAATAATATTTCAGTTTAATTTTCAGGAGGCCATATATGACAGTGTTGCCAAAATGATTCTAAGCCTACTGATAGGTCCAATGTTAAATGCATATAACATCTGCACTATCAATTGGATCTCAACCAAATTTCGTATGTACTAAGTGTACATAAACAGATATGACTGAGCGTATTCTTAAGAGCCGCCAGGGCGGCCAACCGTTAATAAATGCTCTCTCCATGTTTTTCCAAGTACTAATATATCAGAAAGTGTGGAAACCGACTGCTTTAAACTATGCACACGTATAGTACCTGACATTCTAGATTAATTTGGACAAACTTACAAACGTCAGTGCTACCAAAATGATTCTCACCCTACTGATAGGACCAATTTTTAACCACGTGTTACTTATATTTGGATTTCAACCTTATTTTGTATGTGCTATAACCTCGATGTTAGGCCCCTTAAAACAACAATTATCAGCATCATCATGTATGTGCTATGTGTACCATAACATACACGACTATGCGTATTATTAAGGGCAACCATGGCTGCCAACTGTTAATAAATCCTGTCTCTATTGTTTTTCCCTAATATCATTATATCAGAAAGTATGCAAACCAACAGCTCTAAACGTTGCACACGTATAGTACCTGACATTCTAGATTAATTTCGAGTAACTAATATACGTCAGTGCTGCCAACATGATTCTAAGTATGCTGATAGGTCCAATTATAAAATACATGTAACTTCTATACTAACAAATAGATTTCATCCAAAATCGGCTCAACAACAGATCATAATATTTCAGATTATTTCTGACCAACGCAAGCATGGCATTGTTGCCAACATGATTTTACGCGCGCTGATGGATCCAATGTATAACTGCATGTAACGTCCATGCTATCCATTGGGCTTCAACCAAATTTTGTATTCTGTACCGTAAGAGACGGACCTAAGAATAGGATTAAGTCTCCAGGGCTGCCAACTCTAGTGATCTTATAGGCTACATTATGCCAGGTATATTTCGAACTAATTAGAAATTTCGATATTACCAACTTAATTTCGTCATTATTCTAGATAGGTCCATATAGATTAATCATTGGCATGAATCATACATTTTAAGAAAAGTAGGCTCTTTATTTCTTCACGGAACTTCTTGTTATGCTACAGACCTAGTAACTTACACTCATCACATTTGTGGAATAGACCACTAATACAGCATCAGACTGTCGCCTTGCTTTCTTAAACGGCACACTCGAAATCCTGACTCTGATTCCCGGCTCCTTCCCTGACTAGGCAGTTCTGGTCTATAGTGCGTCTCAACCTCAAAAGACAGTATGGAATTAAATGTAGTATTTGCCTCTCACTCGCACTCCTATGTCCTGCAATTAGCTTCGTCCTCTTCTACCCCGGCGATGTTGCCATTTTCCCAATAATTGAAAGTGACAAATCTAAGAAAGTGTTTGCGTGGTCTTATAGAGAATTTTCCGCTCTTTATGATGATGTAAAAATAAAAGCCATACTTAATTAACACATGGCCCAAGTCTCACAATTACGATATGTTAGCGCGAATCTATATTTTTGCAGATATAAAACTTATCACGCCATAGAACTAATGATCGCAACAGATCAAGAATTTATTTTTAGATTGCCTGATGTTGGTAGAATATACTCTATTTCTCAGGGCAGCAATTATTTTCATAGTAAGAAAGTTATGATTTTTTTTTCTTAAATGTTAGCCTACTTGAAAATTCTGAGATGGTATCACAGGAGAGTTACGTAGCGACAAACTTTTTTGCTAATGACTTTACGTTGGTGACTAAGCGAGAATAATAATGTTCATAGATATGTGAAAAAGTTTTAAAAACAAACCAGAGCTCGATATCAGATAGCATTCATAAGTTATCGCACGTATTCCTCCCGCCCAGCGCTGACGCTGCGTAAGTTTGTTGACTCAAGTGCCGGTATCTCCCCGACTGATGGTGTGATGGTGTGAAATTAAACTGTGAAATGAAGTGGTCCTTGTGTTCTTTATAAATTGTCCGCCTTGTTGCGTACCGTAGTGGCTAGCATTCCTGGCTGTCACCGTGGAGGCCCAGGTTTGAATCCCGGCTCTGCCAAGAAATTTAATTCTGGTCTGAGGGCTGGAACTGGGTGTACACAACTTCATGAGACAAAACTGAGAAGAGGCGGGTTCGATTCCTACCTCAGCCATCCTCGAAGTGGTTTCCGTGGTTTGCCTTTGTTCATCCCGGAAATGAACAAGGGTTCGTTAGTGGTGCCTAGTTAACGTTTCTGAGGCAAAAGAACACGGCAGACACCCTCGACGAAATAACAGGTGAAGTGTAAGAAAAGTGGTTCACTGAGCAATTGTTGCCCAATGTTCCCGAAGGATCTATCCTAGTAATAGACAATGTAGGCTACCACAGTCGGAAAATCGAACTTTTATCTATAACGGAGAAAACACCGAATTATAGATTGGCTCACTCAAATGGGGTCCCTCTTCGAAATGATATGTTAAAACGGAAGCTTCGTTTTATTGTGACTCAAAACAGAGTCAGATATGATAAATACATCATTGAGGAGAAGGCTAAATCAGCAGAAAAAATATGTTCTTCGCTTGCCACCAGCCACAGTGAACTTAATCCCATCGAAATGGAATGGGCGCAAGTGAAGAACTATATAAAATTGAACAACGTCTCATTCAAGAAACAAGAAATGAAGAATTTAATTTCGGCTGCATACCACCACTTGACAACACAACACAACATTGGGTAAATTACGTGGACCACAATATATATACCACAGGTATATATAATATTTATCAAAAATGTCATATTATAATTTATTTTAACCTATTATATTCGAGAAAGGCAGCCTCCGTGGCTTAGGCGGCAGCACGCTGGCCTCTCACCGCTGGGTCCGTGGTTCAAATCCCGGTCACTCCATGTGAGATCTGTGCTGAACGGAACGGAGGCAGACAGGTTTTTCTTCGGGTACTCCGGTTTTCCCTGTCAAAATTTCATTCCAGCAACACTCTCCACTGTCGTTTCATTTCATCTGTCATTCATTTAATCATTGCCCCAGAGGAGTGCGTCAGGCCTCGGCAGCCGGCACAGTCCATATCCTCGCCGCTAGATGGGGGCTTCATTCATTCCATTCCTGACCCGGTCGGAGACTGGAAGCAGGCTGTGGATTTTTTTTCATATTCGAGAAAATGTAATATTATAAATTATAACTTATTATAATATTATCATATTCATGAATAATTGAAAAATATAAATTGTTATAATGTGTGCATTAAAATCCCGCTCTGAGGTTCGGTGTATCATATCTAAATATTGTAACGTCGTTCGCTTCAAGGCATGAGCTACAGTTATATACAACAAACAAATATTTTGGAAATTTCCCGAGTTTTGCGTAAAAGCACGCCTGTATACGAGTTATATTACATCATGTGCCCGCCCTTGCAGAACTTTGTATATGCAAAAGATCTGGCATCAGCGCGCCCATTTAATGCGTTCCGTCTTTTAAGGTAGAGACGCACTATAGCTGCCTTCCTGCAAACTGTTACGTCAGCATCGTTGCGGTTACTCACCGTGGCAAGGCCACTATAGAGCGTCTCTACCTTAAAAGACAGTATGGAATTAAATGTAGTATTTGCCTCTCACTCGCACTCCTATGTCCTGCAATTAGCTTCGTCCTCTTCTACCCCGTCGATGTTGCCATTTTCCAATAATTGAAAATGACAAATCTAAGAAAATGTTTGCGTGGTATTATAGAGAATTTCCCGCTCTTTACGATGGTGTAAAAATAAAAGCCATAAATAATTAACACATGGCCCAATTTTCACAATTATGATATTTTAGCGCGAATCTATATGTTTGCATTTATAAAACTTATCCCGCCATAGATAATGAACTAATGATCGCAACAGATCAAGAATTTATTTTTAGATTGCCTGATATTGATAGAAGATACCCTACTTCTCAGGGCAGTAATTATTTTCATAATAAGAAAGTTATGATTTTTTTTCTTAAATGCTACTTGAAAAATCTGGGATGGTGTCACATAAAAGTTAGCTAGCGAGAAAGTTTTTTGCTGTTGACTTTACGTTGGTGACTAAGCGAGAAGAAATGTTCATTAATGTCTGAAATAGTTTTTAAAACAAACCAGAACTCAATATTAGGTAGCATTCATAAGTTATAGCACTTCGCTTAGTCCTCCCGCTCAGCGCTGACGCACCGGAACTTTATTTACTAATGTGGCCCGCAGGCTATCTCCCCCGACTACGTTTGAAGGAGGGTAGGTGATGATGTGAAGTAAAACTATGAAATAAAGTGGATCTTGTGTTCATTATAAATTGTCCGCCTCGTTGCGTTTTTGGCTGTCACTGTGCTGTCACCGTGGAGGCCCGGGTTTGAATCCCGGCTCTGCCAAGAAATGTCATTCTGGTTTGAGGGCTGGAACGGGGTGTATTCAACTCCATGAGACAAAACTGAGAAGAGGCGGGTTCGATTCCTACCTCAGCCATCCTCGAAGTGGTTTCCGTAGTTTGCATTTTTTCGTCCCGGGAATTAACAAGGGTTCGTTAATGGTGCTGAGTTAACGTTTCTGTGCCAAAAAGAACACGGTAGACACACACGACAAAATGACAGGTGAAGTATATTATGAAAAGTGGTTCGCCGAGCAATATTGTTGCTCAATGTTCCCGAAGGATCTAGCCTAGTAATAGACAATGTAGGCTATCACAGCAGAGAAATATGTTCTTGCTTGCCACCTTACCACACCACCATACCACAGTGAACTTAATCCCATCGAAATGGTATGGGCGCAAGTGAAGAACTATATAAAATTGAACAACGTCTCGTTCAAGAAACAAGAAATGAATAATTTAATTTCGGCTGCATACCCCCACTTGACCACACAAAATTGGGTAAATTACGTGGACCACAATATATTATTATTATTATTATTATTATTATTATTATTATGTCATATTATAATTTATTATAACCTATGATATTCGAGAAAAAGGCCTTATCATATTCATGAATAATTGAATAATTGAAAATTATAAATTATTATAATGTGTGCATTAAAATCGCGTTCTGAGCTTCGGTGTATCATAATCTAAATATTGCACCGTCTTTCGCTTCAAGGCATGAGGTACAATTATATACAACAAACAAATATTTTGGAAATTTCCCGAGTTTTGCGTAAAAGCACGCCTGTATACGAGTTATATTACATCATGTGCCCGGCCTTGCAGAACTTTGTATATGCAGCAGATCTGGCATCAGCGCGCTCCATTTAATGCGTACTGTCTTTTAAGGCAGAGACGCACTATAGGCGATCTTTAGCGCCCACACGTCATACTCTCAACACCAGCTACACTAACGTCCTACCCTCCAGACAATCCGCTGCCCCTTACACCAAATACCGCCCTTACTTGAGCTACACCCCCGAGGGTAAAACTATATTGGTCGACAAGCACAGGAAGTTAGGAATGCAGGAAGCGGAGAGAGGGTTAAGTGATAACGTAACAAGACAGGAAATATCTTCCAGTTCGGTTCAGGCTGCTGCGTGGATAAGGACCACACATCACTCAACAGCTAAGTGTACAATCCACAATAACCTGACCATTTAATAACAATCACATAATCACACTAAGCAAGCGAACTTTATGGTCAATCAGTATCTCAACAAAAATAAACCACATCTCGACGAGTTGTGCTAGAGTATTAATACTGCAACTAAATAAGTGTGTACAGGGTGTAACAAAATGTGCGGCACAAAATGCAGGACATATTCCTCACACGTGAGACGAAGATAATATGTTATATGAACATGGGTCTGGAAACGCTTTCTTTCCATGCTACACCTCATTGTCTGCAAGTCATTAATCATGGGAAACACACAAGAACAGAACGTTCCAGCATACCACATGCAACTCTTGCTCACAGGAGATGTTCAATATGGCATCCGTGCGCATTGATTCATACATCAACCCTCAGACGTAGTGAATCTCGGATGCGCTGATGTATGCCTGGAGTACTGCGTATGGTTTCGTAGCCTTCAATAATACGGGCACGGAGACTCTGAACATCTTGTACTGGGGTTCGATATACAAGAGCTTACAAATGCCCTCACACATACAAGTCCAGACATTTTAGGTCCGGAGAGCGTGGAGGCCAGGCAATTGTTCCACCTCTACCTATCCATTTGTCAACAAATCTGTTATTTAGAAGCACTAAAATGAGGTGGTTATCCATCGTGCATGAAGAACATGTTTTGTCGCACAGCTAAAGACACATCTGCTAAGTCACATGGCAACGGGCCGTGTAAAACAAGCCACTGGCGGTGCACCTACGATAATGACAACGTAACCAGACGTAACCAAGAGTGCATGTTCCCCACGATTCTAACGTTCTGTTCTTGTGTGTTTCTCATGATTAATGAGTTGGAGACAATGAGGTGTAACATGGAAACAAAGCGTCTCCGGATCCATGTTCATGTAAGATCATTTCTTCGTTTACGTGAGAGGAATGTGTCCTGCAATTCGTGCCGTACATTTGTGTTACACCCTGTATATAAGTGATGATACCCCATACTTACAAATAGCCCAAGTGTAAAGAATCTGATGAAGACACTTGACGATCTAAACTAGTCATCGAGGTTTATTAATTAATCTCATGTAACATTTTCAGGATTAGGGAACCACCCATTACAATTGAGTACAATTTTGGTGACCGACTGAAAAGCATTATCATTTGGATTACTATGGCAACACTGTAAAATGGCTTCCAACATGATAACAAACTGCAACATGCCTTACCCACACACAGCTAAGTGCACGAAGCTGATAACAACTATGTTCAATACTTTATATGGAAACATAATAAATAGTACATATGAATGTAGAGTTTGGTCGGCTGGTTAGTTCCTCAGTTTAGGGGCTGCCACAACGCGGTCATGTAGCCCCGTGAACTTGGAGTGTGTAGAGTATGTCTGATAACGGGTGTTAATTGAGATGGCTGTATTAGTGTGTGTTATCTGTGATTCAGGTAGAAGGACTGCGGATAATTAATTATTTCAATTAGTTCCTACTTTTGCTACCAAATGCTACCGTCCACGACACCTAGCTGCGGACGTAGCTACTAGATACCATCGCAGTCAGCACCTGGCGATGAACGTTGGAACTAATATACCGTTTTCAAACTAACCTACACATTTTAGCTTCCACAAGTGTACTTAGTGGAAGGTTCTTTTTCATACCATACATCTATGACATGGGACCGCCGGCTTTACTTCCCCTCCGAAGGAAGGCATACTGGGGGATTTAAACGCTCTTAAAAAATCCGACGTCTTAGGCTGGGTTTGAACACACCATCTTCGGCATAGAAGCTCAGCATGCTACCAACTACGCTATCAAAGCCTCTCATATATGGAGTTTGATATTAACAAGTCAAATGTTATATTGTTGTGTGTTGCTTTTGTGGTTATGCTACGTTACGTTATATGAAGCTGTAAGCCTCTAATACAGGCGCGATCCATGTAATTCGCATCGCTGATAAATTCACTGCTCTGAGCTGATGAAACCACGCGCCCAATAGAAAATACACCTACACTAAATTATGGCTGTCAGATGACCTCTACAGAACATAAAGCTCCATACTCGGAAATTATTTGTTCGATTTTATTCAATGGTTTGATAATTTCACGTTCAACTTCACCTGTTTATGCGCTGTGAAATAATTTAGGGCTGAATTTAACGTGAGTATTGGTAGAGAATTAGCGACAGAAAGTTTGGACGTCTCATAATGACATTGAGAAGGTTAAAAGACATATAAACATTGCCTACCCCGGTTAAAAGTTCCGTAAGTTGTTCTAGTTTGTTACAAATTACACTTTCTTCGTCTGTTTTAAATTATTTATTCAGTATTACTTATTTTTTATTCATTTTATTTATTTAATTCAATTTACATGTGGCCGAGCATTGTCATGTACAGTATAAGCACATCTGCACTCCACGTCAAGTAAGCGACATTTAATCCGGGGTAACAACATCACATGACCGAGATGGCGGCCAGTCACGCAAAGAAATTCTCAGCAGGGTTGCCATCCAATAGATGAGAAAAATCCCTAGATTTACCCCAAAATACGTACCTTTATCTAATTTCATTTTTGCCCTATGAGCTATTTCCTGATACCTTCATTGTCCCAGGGTTCAGACCTCTTCTTTCCTTTGAATTATATCTCCTGCCTTCAGCCCAAGACTCTCATGGAGGCAGGATGTGTTAAGCACCACTCTGGATAGTGCTACACCGTCAAGTATCATCTCCCTTCTACACAATGCCCTAACGGAGGTAGGGTGTGTGTCTCCCAACCCTGGATAGTGCTACACCGTCAAGTATCATCTCCCTTCTACACAATGCCCTAACGGAGGTAGGGTGTGTGTCTCCCAACCCTGGATAGTGCTACATCCATAAGGGTTCACAGTATTTCTTGAGGACTGTACAAGAAACTAAAAGTGGCAGGGTGTGTTATGCACCGCCGGTCCCGTGGTGTTGGGGTAGCGCCTGCTTCTCATCCGGAGGCCACGGGTTCGATTCCCGGCTCTGTCAGGGATTTTAGAAACTGATGTGAGGGCTGGAACGGGGTGCACTCAGCTTCGTGAGGATAATTGAGTAGCTGTCTGACAGTGAGGCAGCGCCGCAATTCCGAAAACCAAGATTAACGACCGAGGGGACCCGATGCGCTGATCACGTGTCACCCTAATATCTGTAGGCCAAATGGCTGGGTAGCGGTCGCTTGGTAGGCCTAGGCCCTTCATGGGCTGTAGTGCCAGGGGTTATTTTTGTGTGTGTGTTATGCACCACTCTCGATAGTGTTACATTCTCAGGGGCTCACAGTATCACCTACTTTCTGCACAAGGCCCTAATGGAGGTAGGGTGTGTGTAGTCCCACTCTGGATAGTGTTATATCCTCAGGGGCTCACAGTACCTCTTGCCTTCTGCACAAGGCCCTAATGGAGGTAGGGTGTGTGTAGCCCCATCCTGGATAGTGCTACACCCTCAGGGGCTCACAGTATCACCTACCTTCTGCACAAGGCCCTAATGGAGGTAGGGTGTGTGTAGTCCCACTCTGGATAGTGTTATATCCTCAGGGGCTCACAGTACCTCCTGCCTTCTGCACAACGTCCTATAGGAGGCAGGGTGTGTGTAGCCCCACCCTGAATAGTGCTACACCCTCAAGGGCTCACAGTACCTCCTGCCTTCTGCACAAGGCCACCGAGGAGGCAGAGTGTCTGTAGCCGCACTGTGAATAATTCTACTTTCTCAAGGGGTCACAGTCGGTGAGTTCAGGAATTTTGAACGCCGCAGTAATCGTAAGCTGGGTCCAGTTTTTCCTCTTTTTCCATTGGCTTGTGGCAGGCCCTCTTTTCTGGCCCTTTCCTATTTATTTTTCATGGGTCTACTATTCAAGACCCTCATAATTCATTCTTCCAGGACTCAGGGCATTTCTTTTACCTGATATTTGATCCCCTTAATTTTTGATGTCATTTTCTTCTCCTAGTGCGTAACTTAGTTGTTAAGTCAGTATTAATTCTAGTTGTAGGTTACATGTCATCAACTTGTATTTTCATTTTCACCGAAACGATTACAGCCCTTAAGATCATAAATATCATCATCATATTTCCCATCTAAATATGTTTACTTTAAAATAAAATGTTGGCAAACTATAATTTTGGATGGTCTCCGTAATTGGGAGTTGGATTCATGTTGGGGGAGTTCTTGGCCTTGATTTCGGTACCATTCCATCATTTGCCTTTAGTAGGTGTGAGATTCCATGTAAAACCACTTCAAGGATTGTTGACGTGGGAATCGAACCCACCACTTTTCAGTTAAGCCGTCACGATGAGAATCTGAAACACTAGTCCCACGCTCCCAGCTACCACACTGGTTTGCAATCGAATGCACCCGGGCACGCCTATCTGCTGCTTCTCTCTCTGTGTTGGCCTTCAGCGCATGCACTAGTGCTCCTCTGCTCTTGCTCTTACTGCTGAGAGTTCATCAAAGAGTGTCCTTCGTCATAGCGATGTGTTTTCTCACTTTTTAACATTGTAAAACACGAGGGCTGGTTTTCTTTCAACCTATGATCTTGCATCTAAGTAAACAAGAGATAGGGGTGGGGAAGCCAGGTCTGCGCTACGTCCTCTTCACAACCTGTGTTATTGTGGCCTCAAATGAACCAGTCATAGCTGAGCTACGGGCAATTGAGTATGGTCGCTACCATCGATACTTCCGCCAAGTGTGAGTTGGGGGAAGTGTAATACGTTTTCTGCAAAGTCAAAGCAAACGAAGAAACATGTTATCGTCGGGTGTGGTTTTGATCCATGACAATGCATGACCATATTGTGCTAACATGACGAATCACCGACATCATTATCAGTTTATCTGCCTGATGGCAGGATTCCTCACAAGCTTATAAGATTTATCAATCTTGATGGAATCCAGCATCTGAATCCTTCTTCTTCCTCTTCGTATTTTCCCTTGGACTTTTCACCAAACCATCTCCTCTTAGGCAGTGTCCAATCCAATTCATTTTTCTTTTCCTTATCTTCTTTATCAACATCCTTTCTTCTCCTACTTTCTTCCTCATTTCTCACTTTGTCCTTCCAACTTATTCTTCTCCACAGCCTCTTTTCGAAAGCCTCTATTCTTCTGTCGTCTTGTTTCCTAAGCGTCAAAGTCTCCGCTCCATACATTGCTACACTCCAAACAGAACATTTCACTAATCTCTTCCTTAGGCTTACGTGACGAATGACCTTCCCAGAAAATTCAAGTGGAAAGTGTTCGATCAGCGGCTTCGGTGGCATAGTCGGTAGCATGCTGAGCTTCTATGCCCAAAATCGCGGGTTCAAACCCGATCGAAGGCGTCGGATATTTTAAGAGCGTTAAAAATCCCTCAGTATGCCTTCCTTCGGAGGGGAAGTAAAGACGGCGGTCCCATGTCATAGATTTATGGCATGTTAAAGAACCTTCCACTAATTACATCTGTATGAAGCCAAATTATAGGTTAAAACAAATGACAAACGCTCTTAGGTTCCACGTTCGTCACCAGGAGCTGACTGCGGTGGCATCTGGTAACCAACTAGTAGTCGTTGACGGTGGCGTTTGGTGGCAAAAGTAAGAAATACTTGAAAAAAATCAATTATTCCTGTCCTTACTTGAATTAAAAACAGATAACACACACTAATACAGTCATCACAATTAACACCAATTATCAGACAGATCCTACACACAACCAAATTACACGGCGCTACATGACCGCGTTGTCGCAGCCCCTAAACTGAGGAACCAACCGAAGTGTTCGATCATCCGCCGATTAGTCCAAACCTAGCACTGACTGATATTCACCTTTCTCGAGAATTGAAGTTTTGGTTGGATGGCAACGCCTCGCCACCAACGATGAACCTAGGTACTGACTTCACTGGCAGAGTATATTGGAAAGTTGGTGTCACGATAAGACAAAGTTTTCAATAGCTTTGGGGATTATGCTGAAAAATAAGAACCACGCTTGCCGCCGAAGACGATTGAGAATGAGCCAGAGGCTGAAAGATCCTTGGCAGGAAGCTAAACGGCAAGGAAGAAACACCTTAAAGAAGAAAACCTGACAGCGGCTGGAAGATCCTTGGCAGGAAGCTAAACGGCAAGGAAGAAACAGCTTAAAGAAGAAAACCTGACAGCGGCTGGAAGATCCTTGGCAGGAAGCTAAACGACAAGGAACAAACAGCTTAAAGAAGAAAACCTGACAGCGGCTGAAAGATCCTTGGCTGGAAGCTAAACGACAAGGAAGAAACACCTTAAAGAAGAAAACCTGACAGCAGCTGGAAGATCCTTGGCAGGCAGCTAAACGACAAGGAAGAAACAGCTTGAAGAAGAAAACCTAACAGCGGCTGGAAGATCCTTGGCAGGAAGCTAAACGGCAAGGAAGAAACACCTTAAAGAAGAAAACCTAACAGCGGCTGGAAGATCCTTGGCAGGAAGCTAAACGACAAGGAAGGAACACCTTAAAGAAGAAAACCTGACAGCGGCTGATAGATCCTTGGCAGGAAGCTAAACGACAAGGAAGAAACAGCTTAAAGAAGAAAACCTGACAGCGGCTGGAAGATCCTTGGCAGGAAGCTAAACGACAAGGAAGAAACACCTTAAAGAAGAAAACCTGACAGCGGCTGGAAGATCCTTGGCAGGAAGCTAAACGGCAAGGAAGAAACAGCTTAAAGAAGAAAACCTGACAGCGGCTGGAAGATCCTTGGCAGGAAGCTAAACGACAAGGAAGAAACACCTTAAAGAAGAAAACCTGACAGCGGCTGATGGATCCTTGGCAGGAAGCTAAACGACAAGGAAGAAACAGCTTAAAGAAGAAAACTTGACAGCGGCTGGAAGATCCTTGGCAGGAAGCTAAACGACAAGGAAGAAACACCTTAAAGAAGAAAACCTGACAGCGGCTGGAAGATCCTTGGCAGGAAGCTGAACGGCAAGGAAGGAACACCTTAAAGAAGAAAACCTGACAGCGGCTGGAAGATCCTTGGCAGGAAGCTAAACGGCAAGGAAGGAACACCTTAAAGAAGAAAACCTGACAGCGGCTGGAAGATCCTTGGCAGGAAGCTAAACGACAAGGAAGAAACAGCTTAAAGAAGAAAACCTAACAGCGGCTGGAAGATCCTTGGCAGGAAGCTAAACGACAAGGAAGGAACACCTTAAAGAAGAAAACCTGACAGCGGCTGGAAAATCCTTGGCAGGAAGCTAAACGGCAAGGAAGAAACAGCTTGAAGAAGAAAACCTGACAGCGGCTGGAAGATCCTTGGCAGGAAGCTAAACGGCAAGGAAGAAACAGCTTAAAGAAGAAAACCTGACAGCGGCTGGAAGATCCTTGGCAGGAAGCTAAACGGCAAGGGAGAAACAGCTTAAAGAAGAAAACCTGACAGTGGCTGAAGGATCCATGGCAGGAAGCTAAACGACAAGGAAGAAACAGCTTGAAGACGAAAACCTGACAGCGGCTGGAAGATCCTTGGCAGGAAGCTAAACGACAAGGAAGAAACACCTTAAAGAAGAAAACCAGACAGCGGCTGGAAGATCCTTGGCAGGAAGCTAAACGACAAGGAAGAAACACCTTAAAGAAGAACACCTGACAGCGGCTGGAAGATCCTTGGCAGGAAGCTAAACGACAAGGAAGAAACAGCTTGAAGAAGAAAACCTAACAGCGGCTGGAAGATCCTTGGCAGGAAGCTAAACGGCAAGGAAGAAACACCTTAAAGAAGAAAACCTGACAGCGGCTGGAAGATCCTTGGCAGGAAGCTAAACGACAAGGAAGAAACAGCTTGAAGAAGAAAACCTGACAGCGGCTGATGGATCCTTGGCAGGAAGCTAAACGACAAGGAAGAAACACCTTAAAGAAGAAAACCTGACAGCGGCTGGAAGATCCTTGGCAGGAAGCTAAACGGCAAGGAAGGAACACCTTAAAGAAGAACACCTGACAGCGGCTGGAAGATCCTTGGCAGGAAGCTAAACGACAAGGAAGAAACACCTTAAAGAAGAAAACCTGACAGCGGCTGGAAGATCCTTGGCAGGAAGCTAAACGGCAAGGAAGGAACACCTTAAAGAAGAACACCTGACAGCGGCTGGAAGATCCTTGGCAGGAAGCTAAACAACAAGGAAGAAACACCTTAAAGAAGAAAACCTGACAGCGGCTGATGGATCCTTGGCAGGAAGCTAAACGACAAGGAAGAAACACCTTAAAGAAGAAAACTTGAAAGCGGCTGGAAGATCCTTGGCAGGAAGCTAAACGGCAAGGAAGGAACACCTTAAAGAAGAAAACCTGACAGCGGCTGATGGATCCTCGGCAGGAAGCTAAACGACAAGGAAGGAACACCTTAAAGAAGAAAACCTGACAGCGGCTGATGGATCCTTGGCAGGAAGCTAAACGGCAAGGAAGGAACACCTTAAAGAAGAAAACCTGACAGCGGCTGATGGATCCTTGGCAGGAAGCTAAACGACAAGGAAGAAACACCTTAAAGAAGAAAACCTGACAGCGGCTGATGGATCCTTGGCAGGAAGCTAAACGACAAGGAAGGAACACCTTAAAGAAGAAAACCTGACAGCGGCTGATGGATCCTTGGCAGGAAGCTAAACGACAAGGAAGGAACAGCTTAAAGAAGAAAACCTGACAGCGGCTGATGGATCCTTGGCAGGAAGCTAAACGGCAAGGAAGGAACACCTTAAAAAGAAAACCTGACAGCGGCTGGAAGATCCTTGGCAGGAGGCTAAACGACAAGGAAGAAACAGCTTAAAGAAGAAAACCGGACAGCGGCTGGAAGATCCTTGGCAGGAAGCTAAACGACAAGGAAGAAACACCTTAACGAAGAAAACCTGACAGCAGCTGGAAGATCCTTGGCAGGAAGCTAAACGACAAGGAAGAAACAGCTTAAAGAAGAAAACCTGACAGCGGCTGAAGGATCCTTGGCAGGAAGCTATACGACAAGGAAGAAACACCTTAACGAAGAAAACCTGACAGCAGCTGGAAGATCCTTGGCAGGAAGCTAAACGACAAGGAAGGAACACCTTAAAGAAGAAAACCTGACAGCGGCTGGAAGATCCTTGGCAGGAAGCTAAACGACAAGGAAGAAACACCTTAAAGAAGAAAACCGGACAGCGGCTGGAAGATCCTTGGCAGGAAGCTAAACGACAAGGAAGAAACACCTTAACGAAGAAAACCTGACAGCAGCTGGAAGATCCTTGGCAGGAAGCTAAACGACAAGGAAGAAACAGCTTAAAGAAGAAAACCTGACAGCGGCTGAAGGATCCTTGGCAGGAAGCTATACGACAAGGAAGAAACACCTTAACGAAGAAAACCTGACAGCAGCTGGAAGATCCTTGGCAGGAAGCTAAACGACAAGGAAGAAACAGCTTAAAGAAGAAAACCTGACAGCGGCTGAAGGATCCTTGGCAGGAAGCTAAACGACAAGGAAGAAACACCTTAACTAAGAAAACCTGACAGCAGCTGGAAGATCCTTGGCAGGAAGCTAAACGACAAGGAAGAAACAGCTTAAAGAAGAAAACCTGACAGCGGCTGAAAGATCCTTGGCAGGAAGCTTAACGGCAAGGAAGAAACAGCTTAAAGAAGAAAACCTGACAGCGGCTGAAGGATCCTTGGCAGGAAGCTAAACGACAAGGAAGAAACACCTTAACGAAGAAAACCTGACAGCAGCTGGAAGATCCTTGGCAGGAAGCTAAACGACAAGGAAGAAACAGCTTAAAGAAGAAAACCTGACAGCGGCTGAAGGATCCTTGGCAGGAAGCTAAACGACAAGGAAGAAACACCTTAAAGAAGAAAACCTGACAGTGGCTGAAGGATCCTTGGCAGGAAGCTAAACGGCAAGGAAGAAACAGCTTAAAGAAGAAAACCTGACAGCGGCTGGAAGATCCTTGGCAGGAAGCTAAACGACAAGGAAGAAACACCTTAAAGAAGAAAACCTGACAGCGGCTGGAAGATCCTTGGCAGGAAGCTAAACGGCAAGGAAGAAACAGCTTGAAGAAGAAACCCTGACAGCGGCTGGAAGATCCTTGGCAGGAAGGTAAACGACAAGGAAGAAACACCTTAAAGAAGAAAACCTGACAGCGGCTGATGGATCCTTGGCAGGAAGCTAAACGACAAGGAAGAAACACCTTAAAGAAGAAAACTTGAAAGCGGCTGGAAGATCCTTGGCAGGAAGCTAAACGGCAAGGAAGGAACACCTTAAAGAAGAAAACCTGACAGCGGCTGATGGATCCTTGGCAGGAAGCTAAACGACAAGGAAGGAACACCTTAAAGAAGAAAACCTGACAGCGGCTGATGGATCCTTGGCAGGAAGCTAAACGGCAAGGAAGGAACACCTTAAAGAAGAAAACCTGACAGCGGTTGATGGATCCTTGGCAGGAAGCTAAACGACAAGGAAGAAACACCTTAAAGAAGAAAACCTGACAGCGGCTGATGGATCCTTGGCAGGAAGCTAAACGACAAGGAAGGAACACCTTAAAGAAGAAAACCTGACAGCGGCTGATGGATCCTTGGCAGGAAGCTAAACGACAAGGAAGGAACAGCTTAAAGAAGAAAACCTGACAGCGGCTGATGGATCCTTGGCAGGAAGCTAAACGGCAAGGAAGGAACGCCTTAAAAAGAAAACCTGACAGCGGCTGGAAGATCCTTGGCAGGAGGCTAAACGACAAGGAAGAAACAGCTTAAAGAAGAAAACCTGACAGCGGCTGGAAGATCCTTGGCAGGAAGCTAAACGACAAGGAAGAAACACCTTAAAGAAGAAAACCGGACAGCGGCTGGAAGATCCTTGGCAGGAAGCTAAACGGCAAGGAAGAAACACCTTAAAGAAGAAAACCTGACAGCGGCTGGAAGATCCTTGGCAGAAAGCTAAACGGCAAGGAAGAAACATCTTAAAGAAGAAAACCTGACAGCGGCTGAAGGATCCTTGGCAGGAAGCTAAACGACAAGGAAGAAACACCTTAAAGAAGAAAACCTGACAGTAGCTGGAAGATCCTTGGCAGGAAGCTAAACGACAAGGAAGAAACAGCTTAAAGAAGAAAACCTGACAGCGGCTGGAAGATCCTTGGCAGGAAGCTAAACGACAAGGAAGGAACACCTTAAAGAAGAAAACCTGACAGCGGCTGGAAGATCCTTGGCAGGAAGCTAAACGACAAGGAAGAAACAGCTTAAAGAAGAAAACCTGACAGCGGCTGAAGGATCCTTGGCAGGAAGCTAAACGACAAGGAAGAAACACCTTAACGAAGAAAACCTGACAGCAGCTGGAAGATCCTTGGCAGGAAGCTAAACGACAAGGAAGAAACAGCTTAAAGAAGAAAACCTGACAGCGGCTGAAGGATCCTTGGCAGGAAGCTAAACGACAAGGAAGAAACACCTTAACGAAGAAAACCTGACAGCAGCTGGAAGATCCTTGGCTGGAAGCTAAACGACAAGGAAGAAACAGCTTAAAGAAGAAAACCTGACAGCGGCTGAAGGATCCTTGGCAGGAAGCTAAACGACAAGGAAGAAACACCTTAACTAAGAAAACCTGACAGCAGCTGGAAGATCCTTGGCAGGAAGCTAAACGACAAGGAAGAAACAGCTTAAAGAAGAAAACCTGACAGCGGCTGAAAGATCCTTGGCAGGAAGCTAAACGACAAGGAAGAAACACCTTAAAGAAGAAAACCTGACAGTGGCTGAAGGATCCTTGGCAGGAAGCTAAACGGCAAGGAAGAAACAGCTTAAAGAAGAAAACCTGACAGCGGCTGGAAGATCCTTGGCAGGAAGCTAAACGACAAGGAAGAAACACCTTAAAGAAGAAAACCTGACAGCGGCTGGAAGATCCTTGGCAGGAAGCTAAATGGCAAGGAAGAAACAGCTTGAAGAAGAAACCCTGACAGCGGCTGGAAGATCCTTGGCAGGAAGCTAAACGACAAGGAAGAAACACCTTAAAGAAGAAACCCTGACAGCGGCTGGAAGATCCTTGGCAGGAAGCTAAACGACAAGGAAGAAACAGCTTAAAGAAGAAACCCTGACAGCGGCTGGAAGATCCTTGGCAGGAAGCTAAACGACAAGGAAGAAACACCTTAAAGAAGAAACCCTGACAGCGGCTGGAAGATCCTTGGCAGGAAGCTAAACGACAAGGAAGAAACACCTTAAAGAAGAAACCCTGACAGCGGCTGGAATATCCTTGGCAGGAAGCTAAACGACAAGGAAGAAACACCTTAAAGAAGAAAACCTGACAGCGGCTGGAAGATCCTTGGCAGGAAGCTAAACGGCAAGGAAGAAACACCTTAAAGAAGAAAACCTGACAGCGGCTGGAAGATCCTTGGCAGGAAGCTAAACGACAAGGAGAAACACCTTAAAGAAGAAAACCTGACAGCAGCTGGAAGATCCTTGGCAGGAAGCTAAACGACAAGGAAGAAACACCTTAAAGAAGAAAACCTGACAGCAGCTGGAAGATCCTTGGCAGGAAGCTAAACGACAAGGAAGAAACATCTTAAAGAAGAAAACCTGACAGCGGCTGGAAGATCCTTGGCAGGAAGCTAAACGACAAGGAAGAAACAGCTTGAAGAAGAAAACCTAACAGCAGCTGGAAGATCCTTGGCAGGAAGCTAAACGGCAAGGAAGAAACACCTTAAAGAAGAAAACCTGACAGCGGCTGAAAGATCCTTGGCAGGAAGCTAAACGACAAGGAAGAAACAGCTTGAAGAAGAAAACCTAACAGCAGCTGGAAGATCCTTGGCAGGAAGCTAAACGACAAGGAAGAAACACCTTAAAGAAGAAAACCTAACAGCAGCTGGAAGATCCTTGGCAGGAAGCTAAACGGCAAGGAAGAAACACCTTAAAGAAGAAAACCTGACAGCGGCTGGAAGATCCTTGGCAGGAAGCTAAACGGCAAGGAAGAAACACCTTAAAGAAGAAAACCTGACAGCGGCTGAAAGATCCTTGGCAGGAAGCTAAACGACAAGGAAGAAACACCTTAAAGAAGAAAACCTGACAGTGGCTGAAGGATCCTTGGCAGGAAGCTAAACGGCAAGGAAGAAACAGCTTAAAGAAGAAAACCTGACAGCGGCTGGAAGATCCTTGGCAGGAAGCTAAACGACAAGGAAGAAACACCTTAAAGAAGAAAACCTGACAGCGGCTGGAAGATCCTTGGCAGGAAGCTAAATGGCAAGGAAGAAACAGCTTGAAGAAGAAACCCTGACAGCGGCTGGAAGATCCTTGGCAGGAAGCTAAACGACAAGGAAGAAACACCTTAAAGAAGAAACCCTGACAGCGGCTGGAAGATCCTTGGCAGGAAGCTAAACGACAAGGAAGAAACAGCTTAAAGAAGAAACCCTGACAGCGGCTGGAAGATCCTTGGCAGGAAGCTAAACGACAAGGAAGAAACACCTTAAAGAAGAAACCCTGACAGCGGCTGGAAGATCCTTGGCAGGAAGCTAAACGACAAGGAAGAAACACCTTAAAGAAGAAACCCTGACAGCGGCTGGAATATCCTTGGCAGGAAGCTAAACGACAAGGAAGAAACACCTTAAAGAAGAAAACCTGACAGCGGCTGGAAGATCCTTGGCAGGAAGCTAAACGGCAAGGAAGAAACACCTTAAAGAAGAAAACCTGACAGCGGCTGGAAGATCCTTGGCAGGAAGCTAAACGACAAGGAGAAACACCTTAAAGAAGAAAACCTGACAGCAGCTGGAAGATCCTTGGCAGGAAGCTAAACGACAAGGAAGAAACACCTTAAAGAAGAAAACCTGACAGCAGCTGGAAGATCCTTGGCAGGAAGCTAAACGACAAGGAAGAAACATCTTAAAGAAGAAAACCTGACAGCGGCTGGAAGATCCTTGGCAGGAAGCTAAACGACAAGGAAGAAACAGCTTGAAGAAGAAAACCTAACAGCAGCTGGAAGATCCTTGGCAGGAAGCTAAACGGCAAGGAAGAAACACCTTAAAGAAGAAAACCTGACAGCGGCTGAAAGATCCTTGGCAGGAAGCTAAACGACAAGGAAGAAACAGCTTGAAGAAGAAAACCTAACAGCAGCTGGAAGATCCTTGGCAGGAAGCTAAACGACAAGGAAGAAACACCTTAAAGAAGAAAACCTAACAGCAGCTGGAAGATCCTTGGCAGGAAGCTAAACGGCAAGGAAGAAACACCTTAAAGAAGAAAACCTGACAGCGGCTGGAAGATCCTTGGCAGGAAGCTAAACGGCAAGGAAGAAACACCTTAAAGAAGAAAACCTGACAGCGGCTGAAGGATCCTTGGCAGGAAGCTAAACGGCAAGGAAGAAACAGCTTGAAGAAGAAAACCTGACAGTGGCTGAAGGATCCTTGGCAGGAAGCTAAACGACAAGGAAGAAACAGCTTGAAGAAGAAAACCTGACAGCGGCTGGAAGATCCTTGGCAGGAAGCTAAACGACAAGGAAGAAACAGCTTGAAGAAGAAAACCTGACAGCGGCTGGAAGATCCTTGGCAGGAAGCTAAACGACAAGGAAGAAACAGCTTAAAGAAGAAAACCTGACAGCGGCTGGAAGATCCTTGGCAGGAAGCTAAACGACAAGAAAGAAACAGCTTGAAGAAGAAAACCTGCCAGCGGCTGGAAGATCCTTGGCAGGAAGCTAAACGGCAAGGAAGAAACACCTTAAAGAAGAAAACCTGACAGCGGCTGAAAGAGCCTTGGCAGGAAGCTAAACGGCAAGGAAGAAACACCTTAAAGAAGAAAACCTGACAGCGGCTGGAAGATCCTTGGCAGGAAGCTAAACGACAAGGAAGAAACACCTTAAAGAAGAAAACCTGACAGCGGCTGGAAGATCCTTGGCAGGAAGCTAAACGGCAAGGAAGAAACACCTTAAAGAAGTAAACCTGACAGCGGCTGAAAGATCCTTGGCAGGAAGCTAAACGGCAAGGAAGAAACACCTTAAAGAAGAAAACCTGACAGCGGCTGGAAGATCCTTGGCAGGAAGCTAAACGACAACGAAGAAACATCTTAAAGAAGAAAACCTGACAGCGGCTGGAAGATCCTTGGCAGGAAGTTAAACGGCAAGGAAGAAACACCTTAAAGAAGAAAACCTGACAGCGGCTGAAAGATCCTTGGCAGGAAGCTAAACGGCAAGGAAGAAACACCTTAAAGAAGAAAACCTGACAGCGGCTGGAAGATCCTTGGCAGGAAGCTAAACGGCAAGGAAGAAACACCTTAAAGAAGAAAACCTGACAGCGGCTGGAAGATCCTTGGCAGGAAGCTAAACGACAAGAAAGAAACAGCTTGAAGAAGAAAACCTGACAGCGGCTGGAAGATCCTTGGCAGGAAGCTAAACGGCAAGGAAGAAACAGCTTAAAGAAGAAAACCGGAACGGTTGTTGTGTATTTGTAGTCCAAAGGTGGCTGTATCAAATAATAATAATAATAAAAAATAATTGTATTATTTCAATGTCTATCTTTTAAAGCACATCGGAGGTTGAAAAAGGACAGCCCACGTAGAATGATCATAGTTGGATTTTGAATAACTCTCGTATTTTATATTATGTGTTTTTTATTTTTCCTTATTTCATACCAATATGGAGTTTGATATTAAGTCAAATATCAGGTTGTTATTTATTGTATTAGTGGCGGTGTTGTGGTATTATTTATAACACAATTCACGTCAATATGAAACTGTAATCCTCCAATACAATGAAAATCCACATAATTCGTATCGCTGATAAATTCACCGCTTTGAGCTGATGAAACCGCGCGTCCAATAGAAAACAAGCCTCCAGTATATTATGGCTGTCAGCTCTATGAAACATGGAATTGCATTCTCAAATTACTTGTTCACTTATGCGAGCAACAAAAGCACTTATTGTAGAACCACCATAGCCTACCTCTACAGGCCGTCAGTGCAACACATGTGAAGCAGTTGCTCATAGTAATATTGTTTTATGCAACCCAACTAACGTGTGTTATCAGGAAAGTGATATTTCGGTGCATTCACTGTAAGCATACCCTCTGGGTGTCAAATTACAAAGCTTGCACCCGGCACCCGAGGCCATACGATATTATTATTATTATACTGTAAGCATATCCCACAAGCGACACTGAAAACTATTATTTTGTTGACTATTCAATTAACTAGCGGACCCGAGCGAGAAATCACGCATTTTCATAAACCACACTTTCTCCAATCATCATAAGCTATATATTATTTCAGTAGTATAGATCCCTCCTGCGGCGCTCACAAGTGACCGATCGTGAAAAATGGGCATTCAAATGAATGAGAATATACATTACCAGTGACGCATTGCACTCTCATTTCATAAATATCTATTATTTCTTAAAAAAAATACTTTAAAAAAAACTGTACGAAGTGTGCGATTTGCAGATACCGTTGCTGCAGGAAGATACGCTCCATAATTGCTGTCCATTTCACATTTTGGCCGCTGTGACGCCTGTTTCATGTCATTTTAACATTATGAGGTCTTTCCTTTATCATTTTGCACGGATTTCAGAAACAGTAATATAAAGGAATGAGTACTCAATCGTATAATTTCATAATTATCGAATAACTGGTGAGAGTTATAGCTAAGCTGTCAATCAATGGACTCAGCACACTAATGACATTCGCAGTGACGAATTGCATTCTAATTTTAGAAATATCATTTTTTGTAAGAACTGTGCGATTCGCAAATACTGTTGGTGTAGGAAAATACGCGACATCATTGCTGGTCCGCTCGCATTTTGGCCGTACGGACGCCTGAAACGTAAATAGTGTTCTATAATCATTTGGTTCAAATATAAACAGAACAATCTTTCTCCTTAAGTCTCTTATTATAAACCTATTGGGGAAAGTGTGGTTTATGAACATGCGTTTATAATGAGAGACGTAAGGAGAAAGGTTTTTATGTTTTTATTTCAATCAAATGATTATCGAACACTATTTACAGCATGTTTCAGCATGTTTCAGCAACATTACTTGCAACTCGCACACTTCTTACAAAAATCGGTATTATCAAATTACAGTGCAATGCAGAAGAAAACCCTGCAATAGAATTAACGTTTAATAGTTTTAAGGTTTTAGACGACAACTCAAATTCCAGCTTGTTAGAGCAACAGTATTTGCAAATCCAGCTTATCTGTAACACTCACCGGTTATTCGATATTTATGAAATTATACGATTTGAGTACTCATTCCTTTGATTTACTGTTTATGAAATCCATGCAAAATAATAAAGGAAAGACCTCAGAATGTTAAATGACAAGAAACAGGCGTCACAGCGGCCAAAATGTGAAGTGGAGAGCAATTATGGAGCGCTTTTTCTGCAGCAACAGTATATGCAAATTGCACACTTCGTACATGTTTTTAAAGTCATTTTTAAGAAAATTATAGATATCTATGAAATTAGAGTGCAATTCGTCACTGCTAATGTCTATTCTCTTTCATTGGAATGCTCATTTTTCACGATCGGTCGCTTGTGAGCGCCGCAGGAGGGATCTATACTACTGAAATAATATACTGTATATGATGATATGAAGGATCTGCAGTCAATTATTGTGGTGCAACATATCATCTGAGTGAAAATGTCGTGCCAAGTTGCTGTCTATCGCAAAATATGAAATTAACTATTACGATATAGTATAGTATACGATTTGGAGGAGTAACGATCTTAATACAAAGCACCAGCAAAGCTGAAGCGTAGCGCATGTCAGTTACATCTTACCAATTGTGATCTGATCTGATACCGCATTGGAGAGTTGAGATCGCAAGATAATAACCAGTCTCTCCAAGCAACGTCTTCGTCACCCACGAAGCTCTATGGGAAGATTATACCTGTCCCGTAATAATGGAGATAGAGGTCTGTTAAATCCGCAGGTTCCATGTCAATCATAGGAGATGAAAATGAGGTATATTTCAAGTCTTGTAAGTATACCCTTCATCAAGCAGTGTGCTTGGACGATCGGGACATAACTCCCTTGTCACTAGATATAGCAGATGCGGAATTTATTTTGAAGTCAGCAAAGCAGAAGATAGATGTCAGGAGGCAAAGTTCCCTACAAGGAAAGTCCCATATTTTAACGACAGACCAGATCAGGTTCTGGACAATGAAGAAGCCAAGATCTTACAGTGATTGTCGACAAAGTCGAGTGAAGGGGCAGATGACCTTTTAGTTCCACCCCTTAAAACAACAATAACTAACTAACTAGAGTTGAGTGAAGTTGACACTGTTCACAGCTACAGCGTGGAAGACACCCAACCAGATAAGTAGTAGCATGCACTATACAGTACAACCATAGTTGACTTTTTACAACCATGTTGTCACTCCAAACAGACAAATTCCGGTTTTCTATCAACATTTTAGCATTTCACCCAACATCATATATACTACAACTAGCATACACTGACAAGTTGCATTACCAATACTGCAACTAAATAATTGCACATATTGTAAATATTTTCAGCTGTATTTTCAGACATAGATTTTATAGCCGAAGTGTAATGGATCTGATGATGATCGCTTGACGATCAAAACTGGTCATCCAAATGTATTTATTAATATCATGTAATTTTTTTCTGGATTAGGGCATAACCCAACTCTTTTGGGTACTTTCGTGTTGACCGACTGAAAAGCACCAGACTTTTGAACCATCATTTTGCTGAGGGAATAAATTCCAGGACCAATTAATCATGGACGGAAGAACGGAGGAAGGTTTTCAGTGCCCAGATGAAGAGATTTTGGCAGAAAAAAAATATAACCATGATCTGCATACCAGTTAACCAAGAGAATCTATAAGGTGCGTTCAAAAAGTAACGAGCCGGAGGCTGGAATGCGGAAACCGGTGACGACATCGGCTAATCGTGGCGTGTGTAACGAGTTGTGGTTCCGACCAGAGCTTGTGAGGTCACAGCCCGTCGCTAGAGGGCACGCGTGCTCGTCACGTGACGATGCAAAGCGAGCAGCAGCATGCATCAATTGTCCAACCAAGACCAAGACAGTGGGCCATTCGACATGCTTCCTGGTGTGGTTGAAGACTGTGGTTCACCCATTGGGCACACACTTTCCGCAAGTGCAGTCGTTCCTTCATGATGGTGTGCACACTTCCGACGCTCAATCCAACCACGGCGGCTATGGCGTTCACTGTCACTCGGCGGTCCTGGGTAATTAATGCATCAACCAGCTGGACGTTGTCATCGGTAATGCAGGGGGGTGCCCCAGACCGGGCATCATCGGCTAACGACACTCGTCCTTCCCTGAAGCGCTTGTGCCACGCCTTGACCCTTGCAAGGGACATGCAGTGTTCGCCGTACACTTGTGACATTCGGCGATGAATGTCCGTTCCCCCTAATCCTATCGCTGTCACAAACCGAACAACACCTCTTTGCTCTTCGTTTGATGCCTCCATGTGACTGTTTGCAATGCGACTGGGAGCGTTGGACGATTGATGCATGCTGCTACCCGATTTGTATCGTCACGTAACGTGCACGCGTGCCCTCTAGCGACGGGCTGTGACCTTCCACACTCTGGTCGGAACCACACCTCGTTACACACGCCACAATTAGCCGATGTCGTCACCGGTTTGCGCATTACAGCCTCCGGCTCGTTACTTTTTGAACGCACCTTATATAACAAGAAATCACTGTCCCTAAATGCCAAGCTTCTGCATTACTGCACCCTAATCCGAACAGAAGCCCCATATGCCGCAGAGTGCCTTACGATGCACAGAAACAATCTTATGGAGAAACTTTAAACCAAGGAAAGGAAGACCTTACGTAAAATCAAGAAAAACGGTGATTACTGACGGAGACACGACCATGAACTCTACACACACGTTAACAAAATCACTGAAGTGGGATTGTGTTCTACGGTCACTTAACAAGATTGAGCCCAATGCGATTGTCAAACAAAATCTTTACTTACTTTCTAGGTAAGAAAACCATGGTAGCGTGGTTCACAGAGGTAGAAAAGGATTTTAAAGGAGTGGGAACTACATACAACGATATTCAGATGCGTACGCCCCTTAAAATAAAACTAACGGAACACCAGAGTTTCCAGGACAGGCCTAAACTAGCAACAGGCAAGACGTGGAGTGAAGCCAGGAAACAGCAGCATCGAGAAGACTGAGGCGTTACTGGGCGAATGTTAAAGCTCGAGGAAGTGAGCAGCAGTGATCCATAGCCTAAACTAGCATCAGGCAAGACGTGGAGTGAAGCCAGGAAACAGCAGTATCGAGAACACTGAGGCGTTACTGGGCGAATGTTAAAGCTCGAGGAAGTGAGCAGCAGTGGTCCATAGCCTAAACTAGCATCAGGCAAGACGTGGAGTGAAGCCAGGAAACAGCAGCATCGAGAACACTGAGGCGTTACTGGGCGAGTGTTAAAGCTCTAGGAAGAGCAGCAGTGGTCCATAGCCTAAACTAGCATCAGGCAAGACGTGGAGTGAAGCCAGGAAACAGCAGCATCGAGAACACTGAGGCGTTACTGGGCGAGTGTTAAAGCTCTAGGAAGAGCAGCAGTGGTCCATAGCCTAAACTAGCAACAGGCAAGACGTGGAGTGAAGCCAGGAAACAGCAGCATCGAGAACACTGAGGCGTTACTGGGCGAGTGTTAAAGCTCTAGGAAGTGAGCAGCAGTGGTCCATAGCCTAAACTAGCAACAGGCAAGACGTGGAGTGAAGCCAGGAAACAGCAGCATAGAGAACACTGAGGCGTTACTGGGCGAATGTTAAAGCTCTAGGAAGAGAGCAGCAGTGGTCCATAGCCTAAACTAGCAACAGGCAAGACGTGGAGTGAAGCCAGGAAACAGCAGCATCGAGAACACTGAGGCGTTACTGGGCGAATGTTAAAGCTCTAGGAAGAGCAGCAGTGATCCATAGCCTAAACTAGCATCAGGCAAGACGTGGAGTGAAGCCAGGAAACAGCAGTATCGAGAACACTGAGGCGTTACTGGGCGAATGTTAAAGCTCGAGGAAGTGAGCAGCAGTGGTCCATAGCCTAAACTAGCAACAGGCAAGACGTGGAGTGAAGCCAGGAAACAGCAGCATCGAGAGCACTGAGGCGTTACTGGGCGAGTGTTAAAGCTCTAGGAAGAGCAGCAGTGGTCCATAGCCTAAACTAGCATCAGGCAAGACGTGGAGTGTAGCCAGGAAACAGCAGTATCGAGAACACTGAGGCGTTACTGGGCGAGTGTTAAAGCTCTAGGAAGAGCAGCAGTGGTCCATAGCCTAAACTAGCATCAGGCAAGACGTGGAGTGAAGCCAGGAAACAGCAGCATCGAGAGCACTGAGGCGTTACTGGGCGAATGTTAAAGCTCTAGGAAGAGCAGCAGTGGTCCATAGCCTAAACTAGCAACAGGCAAGACGTGGAGTGAAGCCAGGAAACAGCAGCATCGAGAGCACTGAGGCGTTACTGGGCGAGTGTTAAAGCTCTAGGAAGAGCAGCAGTGGTCCATAGCCTAAACTAGCATCAGGCAAGACGTGGAGTGAAGCCAGGAAACAGCAGTATCGAGAACACTGAGGCGTTACTGGGCGAATGTTAAAGCTCGAGGAAGTGAGCAGCAGTGGTCCATAGCCTAAACTAGCAACAGGCAAGACGTGGAGTGAAGCCAGGAAACAGCAGTATCGAGAACACTGAGGCGTTACTGGGCGAATGTTAAAGCTCGAGGAAGTGAGCAGCAGTGGTCCATAGCCTAAACTAGCATCAGGCAAGACGTGGAGTGAAGCCAGGAAACAGCAGCATCGAGAGCACTGAGGCGTTACTGGGCGAATGTTAAAGCTCTAGGAAGAGCAGCAGTGGTCCATAGCCTAAACTAGCAACAGGCAAGACGTGGAGTGAAGCCAGGAAACAGCAGTATCGAGAACACTGAGGCGTTACTGGGCGAGTGTTAAAGCTCGAGGAAGTGAGCAGCAGTGGTCCATAGCCTAAACTAGCATCAGGCAAGACGTGGAGTGAAGCCAGGAAACAGCAGCATCGAGAGCACTGAGGCGTTACTGGGCGAATGTTAAAGCTCTAGGAAGAGAGCAGCAGTGGTCCATAGCCTAAACTAGCAACAGGCAAGACGTGGAGTGAAGCCAGGAAACAGCAGCATCGAGAACACTGAGGCGTTACTGGGCGAATGTTAAAGCTCTAGGAAGAGCAGCAGTGATCCATAGCCTAAACTAGCATCAGGCAAGACGTGGAGTGAAGCCAGGAAACAGCAGTATCGAGAACACTGAGGCGTTACTGGGCGAATGTTAAAGCTCGAGGAAGTGAGCAGCAGTGGTCCATAGCCTAAACTAGCAACAGGCAAGACGTGGAGTGAAGCCAGGAAACAGCAGCATCGAGAGCACTGAGGCGTTACTGGGCGAGTGTTAAAGCTCTAGGAAGAGCAGCAGTGGTCCATAGCCTAAACTAGCATCAGGCAAGACGTGGAGTGTAGCCAGGAAACAGCAGTATCGAGAACACTGAGGCGTTACTGGGCGAGTGTTAAAGCTCTAGGCAGAGCAGCAGTGGTCCATAGCCTAAACTAGCATCAGGCAAGACGTGGAGTGAAGCCAGGAAACAGCAGCATCGAGAGCACTGAGGCGTTACTGGGCGAATGTTAAAGCTCTAGGAAGAGCAGCAGTGGTCCATAGCCTAAACTAGCAACAGGCAAGACGTGGAGTGAAGCCAGGAAACAGCAGCATCGAGAGCACTGAGGCGTTACTGGGCGAGTGTTAAAGCTCTAGGAAGAGCAGCAGTGGTCCATAGCCTAAACTAGCATCAGGCAAGACGTGGAGTGAAGCCAGGAAACAGCAGTATCGAGAACACTGAGGCGTTACTGGGCGAATGTTAAAGCTCGAGGAAGTGAGCAGCAGTGGTCCATAGCCTAAACTAGCAACAGGCAAGACGTGGAGTGAAGCCAGGAAACAGCAGTATCGAGAACACTGAGGCGTTACTGGGCGAGTGTTAAAGCTCGAGGAAGTGAGCAGCAGTGGTCCATAGCCTAAACTAGCATCAGGCAAGACGTGGAGTGAAGCCAGGAAACAGCAGCATCGAGAGCACTGAGGCGTTACTGGGCGAATGTTAAAGCTCTAGGAAGAGAGCAGCAGTGGTCCATAGCCTAAACTAGCAACAGGCAAGACGTGGAGTGAAGCCAGGAAACAGCAGCATCGAGAACACTGAGGCGTTACTGGGCGAATGTTAAAGCTCTAGGAAGAGCAGCAGTGATCCATAGCCTAAACTAGCATCAGGCAAGACGTGGAGTGAAGCCAGGAAACAGCAGTATCGAGAACACTGAGGCGTTACTGGGCGAATGTTAAAGCTCGAGGAAGTGAGCAGCAGTGGTCCATAGCCTAAACTAGCAACAGGCAAGACGTGGAGTGAAGCCAGGAAACAGCAGCATCGAGAGCACTGAGGCGTTACTGGGCGAGTGTTAAAGCTCTAGGAAGAGCAGCAGTGGTCCATAGCCTAAACTAGCATCAGGCAAGACGTGGAGTGTAGCCAGGAAACAGCAGTATCGAGAACACTGAGGCGTTACTGGGCGAGTGTTAAAGCTCTAGGCAGAGCAGCAGTGGTCCATAGCCTAAACTAGCATCAGGCAAGACGTGGAGTGAAGCCAGGAAACAGCAGCATCGAGAGCACTGAGGCGTTACTGGGCGAATGTTAAAGCTCTAGGAAGAGCAGCAGTGGTCCATAGCCTAAACTAGCAACAGGCAAGACGTGGAGTGAAGCCAGGAAACAGCAGCATCGAGAGCACTGAGGCGTTACTGGGCGAGTGTTAAAGCTCTAGGAAGAGCAGCAGTGGTCCATAGCCTAAACTAGCATCAGGCAAGACGTGGAGTGAAGCCAGGAAACAGCAGTATCGAGAACACTGAGGCGTTACTGGGCGAATGTTAAAGCTCGAGGAAGTGAGCAGCAGTGGTCCATAGCCTAAACTAGCAACAGGCAAGACGTGGAGTGAAGCCAGGAAACAGCAGTATCGAGAACACTGAGGCGTTACTGGGCGAATGTTAAAGCTCGAGGAAGTGAGCAGCAGTGGTCCATAGCCTAAACTAGCATCAGGCAAGACGTGGAGTGAAGCCAGGAAACAGCAGTATCGAGAACACTGAGGCGTTACTGGGCGAGTGTTAAAGCTCTAGGAAGAGAGCAGCAGTGGTCCATAGCCTAAACTAGCATCAGGCAAGACGTGGAGTGAAGCCAGGAAACAGCAGTATCGAGAACACTGAGGCGTTACTGGGCGAATGGTAAAGCTCTAGGAAGAGCAGCAGTGGTCCATAGCCTAAACTAGCAACAGGCAAGACGTGGAGTGAAGCCAGGAAACAGCAGCATCGAGAACACTGAGGCGTTACTGGAAGAATGTTAAAGCTCTAGGAAGAGCAGCAGTGATCCATAGCCTAAACTAGCATCAGGCAAGACGTGGAGTGAAGCCAGGAAACAGCAGTATCGAGAACACTGAGGCGTTACTGGGCGAATGTTAAAGCTCGAGGAAGTGAGCAGCAGTGGTCCATAGCCTAAACTAGCATCAGGCTAGACGTGGAGTGAAGCCAGGAAACAGCAGCATCGAGAACACTGAGGCGTTACTGGGCGAATGTTAAAGCTCGAGGAAGTGAGCAGCAGTGGTCCATAGCCTAAACTAGCAACAGGCTAGACGTGGAGTGAAGCCAGGAAACAGCAGCATAGAGAACACTGAGGCGTTACTGGGCGAGTGTTAAAGCTCTAGGAAGAGCAGCAGTGGTCCATAGCCTAAACTAGCAACAGGCAAGACGTGGAGTGAAGCCAGGAAACAGCAGCATCGAGAACACTGAGGCGTTACTGGGCGAGTGTTAAAGCTCAAGGAAGAGCAGCAGTGGTCCATAGCCTAAACTAGCAACAGGCAAGACGTGGAGTGAAGCCAGGAAACAGCAGCATCGAGAACACTGAGGCGTTACTGGGCGAGTGTTAAAGCTCTAGGAAGAGCAGCAGTGGTCCATAGCCTAAACTAGCAACAGGCAAGACGTGGAGTGAAGCCAGGAAACAGCAGCATCGAGAACACTGAGGCGTTACTGGGCGAGTGTTAAAGCTCTAGGAAGAGCAGCAGTGGTCCATAGCCTAAACTAGCAACAGGCAAGACGTGGAGTGAAGCCAGGAAACAGCAGTATCGAGAACACTGAGGCGTTACTGGGCGAATGTTAAAGCTCTAGGAAGAGCAGCAGTGGTCCATAGCCTAAACTAGCAACAGGCAAGACGTGGAGTGAAGCCAGGAAACAGCAGCATCGAGAACACTGAGGCGTTACTGGGCGAGTGTTAAAGCTCTAGGAAGAGCAGCAGTGGTCCATAGCCTAAACTAGCAACAGGCTAGACGTGGAGTGAAGCCAGGAAACAGCAGCATCGAGAACACTGAGGCGTTACTGGGCGAGTGTTAAAGCTCTAGGAAGAGCAGCAGTGGTCCATAGCCTAAACTAGCATCAGGCAAGACGTGGAGTGAAGCCAGGAAACAGCAGCATCGAGAACACTGAGGCGTTACTGGGCGAGTGTTAAAGCTCTAGGAAGAGCAGCAGTGGTCCATAGCCTAAACTAGCAACAGGCAAGACGTGGAGTGAAGCCAGGAAACAGCAGTATCGAGAACACTGAGGCGTTACTGGGCGAATGTTAAAGCTCTAGGAAGAGCAGCAGTGGTCCATAGCCTAAACTAGCAACAGGCTAGACGTGGAGTGAAGCCAGGAAACAGCAGCATCGAGAACACTGAGGCGTTACTGGGCGAGTGTTAAAGCTCTAGGAAGAGCAGCAGTGGTCCATAGCCTAAACTAGCAACAGGCAAGACGTGGAGTGAAGCCAGGAAACAGCAGTATCGAGAACATTGAGGCGTTACTGGGCGAGTGTTAAAGCTCTAGGAAGAGCAGCAGTGGTCCATAGCCTAAACTAGCATCAGGCAAGACGTGGAGTGAAGCCAGGAAACAGCAGCATCGAGAACACTGAGGCGTTACTGGGCGAGTGTTAAAGCTCTAGGAAGAGCAGCAGTGGTCCATAGCCTAAACTAGCATCAGGCAAGACGTGGAGTGAAGCCAGGAAACAGCAGCATCGAGAACACTGAGGCGTTACTGGGCGAGTGTTAAAGCTCTAGGAAGAGCAGCAGTGGTCCATAAACTAGCATCAGGCAAGACGTGGAGTGTAGCCAGGAAACAGCAGTATCGAGAACACTGAGGCGTTACTGGGCGAGTGTTAAAGCTCTAGGAAGAGCAGCAGTGGTCCATAGCCTAAACTAGCATCAGGCAAGACGTGGAGTGAAGCCAGGAAACAGCAGCATCGAGAACACTGAGGCGTTACTGGGCGAGTGTTAAAGCTCTAGGAAGAGCAGCAGTGGTCCATAGCCTAAACTAGCATCAGGCAAGACGTGGAGTGAAGCCAGGAAACAGCAGCATCGAGAACACTGAGGCGTTACTGGGCGAGTGTTAAAGCTCTAGGAAGAGCAGCAGTGGTCCATAGCCTAAACTAGCAACAGGCAAGACGTGGAGTGAAGCCAGGAAACAGCAGCATCGAGAACACTGAGGCGTTACTGGGCGAGTGTTAAAGCTCTAGGAAGTGAGCAGCAGTGGTCCATAGCCTAAACTAGCAACAGGCAAGACGTGGAGTGAAGCCAGGAAACAGCAGCATCGAGAACACTGAGGCGTTACTGGGCGAATGTTAAAGCTCTAGGAAGAGCAGCAGTGATCCATAGCCTAAACTAGCATCAGGCAAGACGTGGAGTGAAGCCAGGAAACAGCAGTATCGAGAACACTGAGGCGTTACTGGGCGAATGTTAAAGCTCGAGGAAGTGAGCAGCAGTGGTCCATAGCCTAAACTAGCATCAGGCAAGACGTGGAGTGAAGCCAGGAAACAGCAGTATCGAGAACACTGAGGCGTTACTGGGCGAGTGTTAAAGCTCGAGGAAGTGAGCAGCAGTGGTCCATAGCCTAAACTAGCATCAGGCAAGACGTGGAGTGAAGCCAGGAAACAGCAGTATCGAGAACACTGAGGCGTTACTGGGCGAATGTTAAAGCTCGAGGAAGTGAGCAGCAGTGGTCCATAGCCTAAACTAGCATCAGGCAAGACGTGGAGTGAAGCCAGGAAACAGCAGCATCGAGAACACTGAGGCGTTACTGGGCGAGTGTTAAAGCTCTAGGAAGAGCAGCAGTGGTCCATAGCCTAAACTAGCAACAGGCAAGACGTGGAGTGAAGCCAGGAAACAGCAGCATCGAGAACACTGAGGCGTTACTGGGCGAGTGTTAAAGCTCTAGGAAGAGCAGCAGTGGTCCATAGCCTAAACTAGCAACAGGCAAGACGTGGAGTGAAGCCAGGAAACAGCAGCATCGAGAACACTGAGGCGTTACTGGGCGAGTGTTAAAGCTCTAGGAAGAGCAGCAGTGGTCCATAGCCTAAACTAGCAACAGGCAAGACGTGGAGTGAAGCCAGGAAACAGCAGCATCGAGAACACTGAGGCGTTACTGGGCGAGTGTTAAAGCTCTAGGAAGAGCAGCAGTGATCCATAGCCTAAACTAGCATCAGGCAAGACGTGGAGTGAAGCCAGGAAACAGCAGCATCGAGAACACTGAGGCGTTACTGGGCGAGTGTTAAAGCTCTAGGAAGAGCAGCAGTGATCCATAGCCTAAACTAGCATCAGGCAAGACGTGGAGTGAAGCCAGGAAACAGCAGTATCGAGAACACTGAGGCGTTACTTGGCGAGTGTTAAAGCTCTAGGAAGAGCAGCAGTGGTCCATAGCCTAAACTAGCAACAGGCAAGACGTGGAGTGAAGCCAGGAAACAGCAGTATCGAGAACACTGAGGCGTTACTGGGCGAATGTTAAAGCTCTAGGAAGAGCAGCAGTGGTCCATAGCCTAAACTAGCATCAGGCAAGACGTGGAGTGAAGCCAGGAAACAGCAGTATCGAGAACACTGAGGCGTTACTGGGCGAATGTTAAAGCTCGAGGAAGTGAGCAGCAGTGGTCCATAGCCTAAACTAGCATCAGGCAAGACGTGGAGTGAAGCCAGGAAACAGCAGTATCGAGAACACTGAGGCGTTACTGGGCGAATGTTAAAGCTCTAGGAAGAGCAGCAGTGGTCCATAGCCTAAACTAGCAACAGGCAAGACGTGGAGTGAAGCCAGGAAACAGCAGCATCGAGAACACTGAGGCGTTACTGGGCGAGTGTTAAAGCTCTAGGAAGAGCAGCAGTGGTCCATAGCCTAAACTAGCATCAGGCAAGACGTGGAGTGAAGCCAGGAAACAGCAGCATCGAGAACACTGAGGCGTTACTGGGCGAGTGTTAAAGCTCTAGGAAGAGCAGCAGTGGTCCATAGCCTAAACTAGCAACAGGCAAGACGTGGAGTGAAGCCAGGAAACAGCAGCATCGAGAACACTGAGGCGTTACAGGGCGAGTGTTAAAGCTCTAGGAAGAGCAGCAGTGGTCCATAGCCTAAACTAGCAACAGGCAAGACGTGGAGTGAAGCCAGGAAACAGCAGCATCGAGAACACTGAGGCGTTACTGGGCGAGTGTTAAAGCTCTAGGAAGAGCAGCAGTGGTCCATAGCCTAAACTAGCAACAGGCAAGACGTGGAGTGAAGCCAGGAAACAGCAGCATCGAGAACACTGAGGCGTTACTGGGCGAGTGTTAAAGCTCTAGGAAGAGCAGCAGTGGTCCATAGCCTAAACTAGCAACAGGCAAGACGTGGAGTGAAGCCAGGAAACAGCAGCATCGAGAACACTGAGGCGTTACTGGGCGAGTGTTAAAGCTCTAGGAAGAGCAGCAGTGATCCATAGCCTAAACTAGCATCAGGCAAGACGTGGAGTGAAGCCAGGAAACAGCAGCATCGAGAACACTGAGGCGTTACTGGGCGAGTGTTAAAGCTCTAGGAAGAGCAGCAGTGATCCTTAGCCTAAACTAGCATCAGGCAAGACGTGGAGTGAAGCCAGGAAACAGCAGTTTCGAGAACACTGAGGCGTTACTGGGCGAGTGTTAAAGCTCTAGGAAGAGCAGCAGTGGTCCATAGCCTAAACTAGCAACAGGCAAGACGTGGAGTGAAGCCAGGAAACAGCAGTATCGAGAACACTGAGGCGTTACTGGGCGAATGTTAAAGCTCTAGGAAGAGCAGCAGTGGTCCATAGCCTAAACTAGCATCAGGCAAGACGTGGAGTGAAGCCAGGAAACAGCAGTATCGAGAACACTGAGGCGTTACTGGGCGAATGTTAAAGCTCGAGGAAGTGAGCAGCAGTGGTCCATAGCCTAAACTAGCATCAGGCAAGACGTGGAGTGAAGCCAGGAAACAGCAGTATCGAGAACACTGAGGCGTTACTGGGCGAATGTTAAAGCTCTAGGAAGAGCAGCAGTGGTCCATAGCCTAAACTAGCAACAGGCAAGACGTGGAGTGAAGCCAGGAAACAGCAGCATCGAGAACACTGAGGCGTTACTGGGCGAGTGTTAAAGCTCTAGGAAGAGCAGCAGTGGTCCATAGCCTAAACTAGCATCAGGCAAGACGTGGAGTGAAGCCAGGAAACAGCAGCATCGAGAACACTGAGGCGTTACTGGGCGAGTGTTAAAGCTCTAGGAAGAGCAGCAGTGGTCCATAGCCTAAACTAGCAACAGGCAAGACGTGGAGTGAAGCCAGGAAACAGCAGCATCGAGAACACTGAGGCGTTACAGGGCGAGTGTTAAAGCTCTAGGAAGAGCAGCAGTGGTCCATAGCCTAAACTAGCAACAGGCAAGACGTGGAGTGAAGCCAGGAAACAGCAGTATCGAGAACACTGAGGCGTTACTGGGCGAATGTTAAAGCTCTAGGAAGAGCAGCAGTGGTCCATAGCCTAAACTAGCAACAGGCAAGACGTGGAGTGAAGCCAGGAAACAGCAGCATCGAGAACACTGAGGCGTTACTGGGCGAATGTTAAAGCTCTAGGAAGAGCAGCAGTGGTCCATAGCCTAAACTAGCATCAGGCAAGACGTGGAGTGAAGCCAGGAAACAGCTGCATCGAGAAGACTGAGGCTTTACTGGGCCAATGTTAAAGCTCTAGGAAGAGCAGCAGTGGTCCATAGCCTAAACTAGCAACAGGCAAGACGTGGAGTGAAGCCAGGGAACAGCAGCATCGAGAACACTGAGGCGTTACTGGGCGAATGTTAAAGCTCTAGGAAGAGCAGCAGTGGTCCATAGCCTAAACTAGCATCAGGCAAGACGTGGAGTGAAGCCAGGAAACAGCAGCATCGAGAAGACTGAGGCTTTACTGGGCCAATGTTAAAGCTCTAGGAAGAGCAGCAGTGGTCCATAGCCTAAACTAGCAACAGGCAAGACGTGGAGTGAAGCCAGGAAACAGCAGCATCGAGAACACTGAGGCGTTACTGGAAGAATGTTAAAGCTCGAGGTAGAGAGCAGCAGTGATCCATAGCCTAAACTAGCATCAGGCAAGACGTGGAGTGAAGCCAGGAAACAGCAGCATCGAGAGCACTGAGGCGTTACTGGGCGAATGTTAAAGCTCTAGGAAGAGCAGCAGTGGTCCATAGCCTAAACTATCAACAGGCAAGACGTGGAGTGAAGCCAGGAAACAGCAGCATCGAGAACACTGAGGCGTTACTGGGCGAATGTTAAAGCTCTAGGAAGAGCAGCAGTGGTCCATAGCCTAAACTAGCATCAGGCAAGACGTGGAGTGAAGCCAGGAAACAGCAGCATCGAGAAGACTGAGGCTTTACTGGGCCAATGTTAAAGCTCTAGGAAGAGCAGCAGTGGTCCATAGCCTAAACTAGCAACAGGCAAGACGTGGAGTGAAGCCAGGAAACAGCAGCATCGAGAACACTGAGGCGTTACTGGGCGAGTGTTAAAGCTCTAGGAAGAGCAGCAGTGGTCCATAGCCTAAACTAGCAACAGGCAAGACGTGGAGTGAAGCCAGGAAACAGCAGCATCGAGAACACTGAGGCGTTACTGGGCGAATGTTAAAGCTCTAGGAAGAGAGCAGCAGTGATCCATAGCCTAAACTAGCAACAGGCAAGACGTGGAGTGAAGCCAGGAAACAGCAGCATCGAGAACACTGAGGCGTTACTGGGCGAGTGTTAAAGCTCTAGGAAGAGCAGCAGTGGTCCATAGCCTAAACTAGCAACAGGCAAGACGTGGAGTGAAGCCAGGAAACAGCAGCATCGAGAACACTGAGGCGTTACTGGGCGAGTGTTAAAGCTCTAGGAAGAGCAGCAGTGGTCCATAGCCTAAACTAGCAACAGGCCAGACGTGGAGTGAAGCCAGGAAACAGCAGCATCGAGAACACTGAGGCTTTACTGGGTGAATGTTAAAGCTCTAGGAAGAGCAGCAGTGGTCCATAGCCTAAACTAGCAACAGGCAAGACGTGGAGTGAAGCCAGGAAACAGCAGCATCGAGAGCACTGAGGCGTTACTGGGCGAATGTTAAAGCTCAAGGAAGAGCAGCAGTGGTCCATAGCCTAAACTAGCAACAGGCAAGACGTGGAGTGAAGCCAGGAAACAGCAGCATCGAGAACACTGAGGCGTTACTGGGCGAGTGTTATAGCTCGAGGTAGAGCAGCAGTGGTCCATAGCCTTAACTAGCATCATGCAAGACGTGGAGTGAAGCCAGGAAACAGCAGCATCGAGAAGACTGAGGCTTTACTGGGCCAATGTTAAAGCTCTAGGAAGAGCAGCAGTGGTCCATAGCCTAAACTAGCAACAGGCAAGACGAGGAGTGAAGCCAGGAAACAGCAGCATCGAGAACACTGAGGCTTTATTGGGTGAATGTTAAAGCTCAAGGAAGAGCAGCAGTGGTCCATCGCCTAAACTAGCAACAGGCAAGACGTGGAGTGAAGCCAGGAAACAGCAGCATCGAGAACACTGAGGCGTTACTGGGCGAGTGTTATAGCTCGAGGTAGAGCAGCAGTGGTCCATGGCCTAAACTAGCAACAGGCAAGACGTGGAGTGAAGCCAGGAAACAGCAGCATCGAGAACACTGAGGCTTTACTGGGCCAATGTTAAAGCTCTAGGAAGAGCAGCAGTGGTCCATAGCCTAAACTAGCAACAGGCAAGACGTGGAGTGAAGCCAGGAAACAGCAGCATCGAGAGCACTGAGGCGTTACTGGGCGAATGTTAAAGCTCTAGGAAGAGTGGCAGTGGTCCATAGCTGGCCGAAACGTCAAGAAGAAGAATTGGTATTCCAGCAACAAAAAATCACAACAGATACACATTTCGGCAAATGGTCAAAACTATCGAAATTGTAAAGTGGAGTCTGAGCCTAGGAGACGGAGAGGGCCGCTGATCGATGGACTCTAGAAAAACTGGGAGGATGTCAAGAGCATGATCTAGACACAAACGATACTGGTTGTTAACATGCAGTTCATACAGCCTCAACTCAAAAGTCAAATAATAACAATAATAACCGAATAGGCATCAAAAGAGAGGTAAAAGGAAACCAAGGATCGACACGGAAATTCTGAAACAAAACAAAAATTTCTATCAAGAAAACCTGTCAACGTTGGAAATGAATAACTGGGAAGAAATTAGAGAATCGTTAACTAAAGCGGTCGAAAACGTGGGGCTGCGAAAAAGAAAAAAGAAACACAGGTGGTGGAACATACCATGTGACAACGCTGTTGACGAGAGGCTGAAGACATGGAAGAGGTGGTATTCCAACCCAACGAAGGAAAATTGGAATGATTTCAGTCAACAAAGGAAAGCCACAGCCAAGATCATCAAAGGAGAAAAGAGACAATATGATAAAGACCGGTTAGAAAGTATAGAAGAAGACTTCAAGAAAAATAACACCAGAAAGTTCTACAGAACTTTTAAGGAAGAATTACAACAATACCAACCTCCAAGTCTATGTTTTAAAAGGAAGGATGGTACACTCGCATTGAGTAACGAAAATTGCCACCTGTTGGCCAAGTATTTCGAAAGCCTGTTAAACTGCAAGGAACCACTGGAAAAACTGAAGTTCGAGAAGCCACCAAAGATGAATCCACAGTCTAAACCACCAAGCCTCATAGAAATACAGAAAATCATTAAAGAACTCAAAAACGGTGATGATATGATGATGATAATTGTTGTTTTAAGGGGCCTAACATCTAGGTTATCGGCCCACTCAAAAACGACAAAGCACTAGGAGAAGATGGTATAGTAGCTGAAATGTGGAAAATTGGAGGAGATAAGTTAGCGGAGAACTTACACCGTCTAATCTGTGATATTTGGGAAATACCCAAAGACTGGAAAGGCGCACTTATACATCCGCTCCATAAGAAGGGAGATCGGACTGACCCAAACAACTACCGGGGAGTTTCGATACTATCTATTGCTTACAAAGTACTTTCGAAGGCGTTGCTAAACATCGTAGAAGAACAGGTGGATCATCAAATAGGTGAATATCAAGGGGGCTTTTGAAAGGGAAGATCCTGTGTGGAACAGATCTTTGGTCTGAAAGTAAGAGCTCTACGAAGCAACAACACCGTAGTTGTGTTCATTGATTTCAGAAAAGCATATGATTCCATCGACCGGCAGACACTCTTCAATGTTTTGGAGGAATTTGGAATAGATGGCAAAACGCGGGCAATTATAAAACAGACACTAACAGAAACCGTCTCCAAAGTAAAATTTCAAGGAGAAATCTCAGAGGCTTTTGAGATTAAGACAGGAGTCAGACAATGAGACGGACTATCACCAATTTTGTTTAACATCGTCCTGGAAAAAATAATGAGAGTATGGAGGAAAGCAATAAAAGAAGAAGGTATAGAAGGAATCTGTTTAGGAACAAAAAAGCAAGGTGTAAAGGTGGATTGCTTAGCGTTTGCTGATGACATGGCATTGCTAGCCAAAGGAAAAGATGAAGCTCGAATAATGCTTGAAAAATTACATGAAATAGCTGAGAAGACTGGACTCAGGATCTCATACGAAAAAAACAGAGTACATGGAGTACAAACACAATAAAGAAAAGCATCTGGAAACAAGATATGGGAAAATCAAGAGAGCTGATAAATTTAAATATCTTGGAGAATGGATCCAGCCGAATGGACTTGATAAAGGAGCAAATAGAGGAAGAGCTAGAAAGATGGAACTAGCCTATAAATTAGTACAAAATAGATACAACAAGAGAACTATATCCTACAGGGCAAAGATAAGACACTATACCACGGTTGTCAAGCCAGAGGGACTCTATAGCTCAGAATGCTTGATATTGAATAAGAAAGGGGAAATCAAGGATTTAGAGAAGAAGGAAAGGAAAATCTTGAGAAAGATCCTAGGACCTGAAAAACAAAAAAGATTGTACATGGAGGAAGAGGAGAAATGAAGATCTCTACAGACAGGCAGAGAAAATCACAGACACCATCCGTAAGAGGAGATTGAAGTTTTATGGACACCTCATGAGAATGAGCGAGAGTGGACTAACGAAGAGAATCTTTAACTACATCACCAAGATCAAGGCAACTACATTATGGATAGAGGAAACGAGAAAAGACATGGAGGAAGTGGGGATAAATCCAGAAGACATTTGGAATAGAGATGTGTTTCGAGCTAAGATTGATAAATTCAAGGGGTTCCAGGAAAAGCAATGTAAAAGGGCCAAAAACACCTGGTCAGATGAGAGGAGGAGGAACCACAGCGAAAGGATGAATAAATTTTGGGAGAAGAAAAAAAGACTAACCAACAAATCAGTTCTTTTCCGTGGTCCACAGTAGGCCACAATCGAAGGAAGAAGAAGAAGAAGAATAATAATAGTGGATGACGTAGCCATACTCAGTATTAACACCCCGGAAGCAATGGAAGCACTGGAACGCTTGCATGAAATAGCAGCCAAAACAGGTCTACAATTATATTAAGCGAAGACTCAATACATGGAACGACAGACCAACGATGTGCAAACCATGCATACGATATATGGATCCATAGAGAGAGTCGATAAATTCAAATATTAAGGGCAATATATACAAATAGCAGGATCAAACAAGGCGTCTAACATAGAACGAACGGTAAAACTTCAGAAAGCATACAAACTCACATGATCACATTGTAATAAGAAAAGCGTATCAAGACAGGCCAAACTTAGACACTTCAAAACAGTCGTACTACCAGAAATATTATATGGGTCAAAAACGACAACAATTGGTGCATCAGGCATCATAGGAACTGAAAAAATAGAACGCAAAATTTTCAGAAAAATATTTGGAGCAATATACAGAGATGGCATATGGATGAAAAGGCCTACCAAATAGCTATACGAGTACGCAGACAGACTCTCCGATATGATCAGAAAACGCAGACTAACTCTTTACGGGCACAAACAGGGAATGAACAACAACAGACGTACAAAGAAGATCTTTGATGTAGTAAACAGCTCAAGCAGGAAAACTAATTGGTATCATGAATTAGAGGAAGACTTGAGGCAGGTGGGGATCGACAGGCAAATGATTGGAGACAGAGGAGAATTCAGAAACAAAATTAACAATACGAAATTTATAGCAAATGAAAAGAAGACAAGAACATTGTGGACAGAACAACGGACTCAGGAACAGTCAAAGGATGAAGAGATTTTGGGAAGAGAAGAGGAAGAAGGGAGGGAAGTGAAAATTGTGTCAAGTAGGGGGGTAGTGACAGTTCTAACGAGTGTCATGGCCGCCGCGTGAGTCCAAGCCAATATCTCGTGAACCCATGGTCGGATTTTAACAAATGACGTGTCATTGGACTCGGGCTGACGCCCTCTTTCCAATGGACTACTCATTTCAATCCCTAAATAAAACCTACCCCTACTAGGGGGTGAAATTGTAATTTTTTAGTGAAAGTCTCTTTTCAAATGCGACATGTATAAGGTACGCTGCTAAAATGAACTTAAACGTGGTTGCTCATATCGCGCATGCGTTTTACGAAATGCCGCTATGGATTAACATTTTTGTTTTTGTTTTGTACGCATGCGCACTAGGGATTTTTGTAAGAGGGCGAGCTCTTTGAAAAAAATTATTGATAAGAAGGGGTTTTGGTGGTGGGGAGAAAACCAGATAGTCGCCTACTTTCCTACGAAGTTTGCCGATATCTCTCGAACGCAAGGACGGATTTGGACGTGTGACGTGTCAAATTGCTTGTCTCGAAGCCCTATATATGTTATTAATAGGTTAAAGTTTTGAGAATGAGGGAAACTGGCTTTTTGGGGGTAAAACCTTGATTTTATACTTTTTCTGATATTTCACGAATGCATGGTCGGATTCGGTCCTATGACGTGTCAAATGGCTTGTCTCGAAACCCTCTTTATTTTTGTAATAGGTTAAAGTTTTTGAGAATGAGGGAAACAGAATTTTTTGTTGTAAAACTGTGATTTTAGACTTTCTGTTATGTATCACAAACCAATAACGCCAGAGACGTATACGAGGGGTCGTAGGACTCGGGGTGACGCCCCTCCCCTCCCCCCCCCCCCTTTCGAATATAGTATTTATGTTTTAAAAAATGCGAAAGGGCCTAACGACACTTATGTTGAAAACATTTCAGTTTTTAAAACTTTTCTTAAATCTGTCTAAAATGTTCATGACGAGTGGTTGTAGATAGAAAGAGACGATACCACTGGACACGTGTTTCAACGAAGCTATTACTGGCCACGGTGGTGATATACCAATACAGTATTCGCTATTTCGATGAGACGGCGGGTTCAGGGTTCGTTTTCTGATTTTTCCTATGATGGAATTCCTAATGTAAACGATTATGAGTGACATGACAAATGATAATTCCTTGATCCGATGAAGTTGGCTTTAGATAGAACAAACAGAACTTGGTTATATGTTGCTTGAAGTGAGTATAGAAAACAAACTTGCTGGGGCAGACTGACAGGATGTGAATGTTATTTGAGCTTATTGGAATGCATTGACTTGACTTGACAATAGGGCAATGAAAAAAAGCACAGAGATGCTGAAGACACTTGAAGGTCAAACGATATGGCAATCATGGTGGGAGGGGGAAGCTAGGATGATGTCGCCGATTATGTTCAATGTTCAATGGATGAATTTATATTTTGCGAAGCATTGTTCGGAGAGGGTCATGTGACGACTTGTTTTAAGGGTATTTATTTTTTCAATGTTTCCTATGGTGGACTCATTGATTGAAATAATCCAAAACTGCTAGGGCATGGCCTTGAGATTTTATAAACCGATAATGGGATTTTGACATACAAGATCCACTCAGAACTTGACATGATGTCATTCTTTTTATGGCTTATGAATTTCCCCAAAAAAGACCCAAAACAACAAGATCATGGACTTTTGCTTTTCTTAATATATTGCAAACCCATAATGTAAGATGTTTACTGTGAGTGACGAAATCTAGCTAGGTAAAGAAAGAATTATTGTAGGATATATGTATGGTGACTGACACGTCTTTGACCATTGGAACTTGTTTTCAGATCTGACTGTAGTACATAGGGAGTATAGGTTGTAGGCATGGATTGACAAACGGTGCACACAAATTTCAATTTATCGATTCAAGAATTAAGAGTAGACTATCATTAATTAATTGGTTAAAGAGTGTAGCTAAACATAAAAAAATGGTGACTACATTAAACTAAACTGAACCAAGTCGAATCAAACCCAACTGAACCAAACCAAGCCTAATGAAAACCAAACCTAATCAAGAACAAGCCAAGGGCTTAAGTGCAAAACTTGTGGGGGAATGCAGTCATTGGCAATGTCCAAAGAAAGGGATAACGCTCTACCTCTAGAGGGTAAGGTAAAGCTAGCGCATGGAGCTAATGCATATTCCCAAGTACATGAACCACACACACACACACACAACTATTCTATGCTGTTTTTATGAGTTAACTTTTAAAACTTACTCAGAGGTTACTGAGCAAGATGGTCGCTACACACAACAAGCTTTAAATACCTGAGGCTAATAATCTATACACACACACACACACACACACACACGCTTGTTCTAAACTAAACTGTCTTGCTGGCAGTGCTCACACAGTAGGCAAATGACAGAAATGCTTGGCTAACAGAAATACAATCATTTTCGTTTGTCTAATGTTACCAGCTAACCATTACATGCTATAGTGGTGAGCACATGTGCCTCTTGCACTGGAGTTCGTAACTCGATTTCTAGCTTTAATGCCTAGAATGAATCAAACTAAGAAAGAAGGGTATGGTGACGCAGTGGTTAAACTGTTAGCCTTTCACTAAGGTAGACTAGGGTTTGATTTTAGGTTAATATACATGTCATAAACAAACAAACAAACAAACAAACAAACAAGCAAACAAACAAACAAACAAAAAAGCAGAGATAATGTTTAAAACTGATTACACATGTCGCTTTTCAAATTATTACTTAGATTGCAAATACAAAGGTGGACTGGGTTTGATATACAGTTAATGCTGCCTATCGCATACTAGCCTGTAAGAAAGCCAAACAAGCAAAAGGCGTAGGTAGAGCAGTGGTAAAATCGCTATGTGTAGAGAACTACCTAACGGTTTTATGAACTGGCAATGGTATGTCGCATAAACAGTGCAGGATACAATCCAGCAACCATAATTTTTATCTTGTGGAGCAGAGAAAACATATATAGAGAGAGAGATATAGAAAGCTTGTGTATGTATGGGTAGCATTGATTGTTTGACCAGAGAAAATACGATGAGGTAGGGTGGGGAGAGGGAGAATTAACACTTATATATGAATGAATGGTAAATAGTATTTTTGTTTTTTTTTCAATAGTTTTGTTTTTCAAATGCAGTGGTAGATAGCCGTTATTTTGTAAAACATTCTTACTTGCAGTAGTAATAAGACTCTATGGTTCCGCTAACACATAGATAGACTGTATTATTGCCATGGTCAAGCACTCACATTAAGATCATTTTCAAAATCATAAAATGAAAAATAAAAAATCTTGTTTTGGAAATATCGTTTTTCAACATACACAAAATAAATATATAAACAAATTGTAAACAGCAAAATGGAAAATCCATGGTCAAGCACTCACATTAAGATCATTTACAAAATCATAAAATGAAAAATAAAAAAATCTTGTTTTGGAAATATCGATTTTTTTCAACATACACAAAATAAATATATAAAAAATTTGTAAACAGCAAAATGGAAAATCCATGTTTCCATATAGACAAAATTTAAAAACCTTAAACGGACATTTAAGAAAATATATGCAATTGGGAAATTGACAAATGTGTAAATATGAAAATGGAAAAATCCATGTTTCCATATCATGAAATTGAAAAACATCAAACTGTCATTTAAAAAAAAATGCAAATGGAAAATTGACAAATTGCAATGTGTGAAATGTGAAATTGAACAAATGGCTATCATTATTTAAAAAAAAAGAACATGGTGCTCTATGGTTGAGGTGTGAATCAAACCCTCTCTACTTATTTGGACCACCCGAGACTGAGTAGACTAGTTTTAGTTGTCATACCGCTTTTAAAAGTTTGTCTTAAATCTAGGAATTGAACCCAAGAGCTTGTAGGGGAGATCCAAGGTTATAATATGTTAAACAGATAGCCTTGAATGTAGGGTGTGGTAGCTATATATATATAACATTGCAGTTATGAGTCTTGTGAACTGGGTGTTTAATATAGGGTTAAAGGCATTTTAAAATAATTTTAGAAAAGCTCTTAGGTATCGTGTCATGGGTTTTAGTAATGCATTACTGTTCGTTGACTAACATTTACCGTTACACAACATTATTTTGGTGAGCTCTACATGTTGTTGTTTGAGTCGTTAGTTTTTTGACTGGTTTGATGCAGATCTCCATGCCTCCCTCCCCCGAGCGAAACGTCTCATCTCTATATAGCTACCACACCCTACATTCAAGGCTATCTGTTTAACATATGATAACCTTGGATCTCCCCTACAAGCTCTTGGGTTCAATTCCTAGATTTAAGACAAACTTTTAAAAGCGGTATGACAACTAAAACTAGTCTACTCAGTCTCGGGTGGTCCAAATAAGTAGAGAGGGTTTGATTCACACCTCAACCATAGAGCACCATGTTCTTTTTTTTTTTTTAATAATGATAGCCATTTGTTCAATTTCACATTTCACACATTGCAATTTGTCAATTTTCCATTTGCATTTTTTTTAAATGACAGTTTGATGTTTTTCAATTTCATGATATGGAAACATGGATTTTTCCATTTTCATATTTACACATTTGTCAATTTCCCATTTGCATATATTTTCTTAAATGTCCGTTTAAGGTTTTTAAATTTTGTCTATATGGAAACATGGATTTTCCATTTTGCTGTTTACAAATTTTTTATATATTTATTTTGTGTATGTTGAAAAAAATCGATATTTCCAAAACAAGATTTTTTTATTTTTCATTTTATGATTTTGTAAATGATCTTAATGTGAGTGCTTGACCATGGATTTTCCATTTTGCTGTTTACAATTTGTTTATATATTTATTTTGTGTATGTTGAAAAACGATATTTCCAAAACAAGATTTTTTATTTTTCATTTTATGATTTTGTAAATGATCTTAATGTGAGTGCTTGACCATGGCAATAATACAGTCTATCTATGTGTTAGCGGAACCATAGAGTCTTATTACTACTGCAAGTAAGAATGTTTTACAAAATAACGGCTATCTACCACTGCATTTGAAAAACAAAACTATTGAAAAAAAATACTATTTACCATTCATTCATATATAAGTGTTAATTCTCCCTCTCCCCACCCTACCTCATCGTATTTTCTCTGGTCAAACAATCAATGCTACCCATACATACACAAGCTTTCTATATATCTCTCTCTATATATGTTTTCTCTGCTCCACAAGATAAAAATTATGGTTGCTGGATTGTATCCTGCACTGTTTATGCGACATACCATTGCCAGTTCATAAAACCGTTAGGTAGTTCTCTACACATAGCGATTTTACCACTGCTCTACCTACGCCTTTTGCTTGTTTGGCTTTCTTACAGGCTAGTATGCGATAGGCAGCATTAACTGTATATCAAACCCAGTCCACCTTTGTATTTGCAATCTAAGTAATAATTTGAAAAGCGACATGTGTAATCAGTTTTAAACATTATCTCTGCTTTTTTGTTTGTTTGTTTGTTTGCTTGTTTGTTTGTTTGTTTGTTTGTTTATGACATGTATATTAACCTAAAATCAAACCCTAGTCTACCTTAGTGAAAGGCTAACAGTTTAACCACTGCGTCACCATACCCTTCTTTCTTAGTTTGATTCATTCTAGGCATTAAAGCTAGAAATCGAGTTACGAACTCCAGTGCAAGAGGCACATGTGCTCACCACTATAGCATGTAATGGTTAGCTGGTAACATTAGACAAACGAAAATGATTGTATTTCTGTTAGCCAAGCATTTCTGTCATTTGCCTACTGTGTGAGCACTGCCAGCAAGACAGTTTAGTTTAGAACAAGCGTGTGTGTGTGTGTGTGTGTGTGTGTGTATAGATTATTAGCCTCAGGTATTTAAAGCTTGTTGTGTGTAGCGACCATCTTGCTCAGTAACCTCTGAGTAAGTTTTAAAAGTTAACTCATAAAAACAGCATAGAATAGTTGTGTGTGTGTGTGTGTGGTTCATGTACTTGGGAATATGCATTAGCTCCATGCGCTAGCTTTACCTTACCCTCTAGAGTTAGAGCGTTATCCCTTTCTTTGGACATTGCCAATGACTGCATTCCCCCACAAGTTTTGCACTTAAGCCCTTGGCTTGTTCTTGATTAGGTTTGGTTTGCTTTAGGCTTGGTTTGGTTCAGTTGGGTTTGATTCGACTTGGTTCAGTTTAGTTTAATGTAGTCACCATTTTTTTATTTTTAGCTACACTCTTTAACCAATTAATTAATGATAGTCTACTCTTAATTCTTGAATCGATAAATTGAAATTTGTGTGCACCGTTTGTCAATCCATGCCTACAACCTATACTCCCTATGTACTACAGTCAGATCTGAAAACAAGTTCCAATGGTCAAAGACGTGTCAGTCACCATACATATATCCTACAATAATTCTTTCTTTACCTAGCTAGATTTCGTCACTCACAGTAAACATCTTACATTATGGGTTTGCAATATATTAAGAAAAGCAAAAGTCCATGATCTTGTTGTTTTGGGTCTTTTTTGGGGAAATTCATAAGCCATAAAAAGAATGACATCATGTCAAGTTCTGAGTGGATCTTGTATGTCAAAATCCCATTATCGGTTTATAAAATCTCAAGGCCATGCCCTAGCAGTTTTGGATTATTTCAATCAATGAGTCCACCATAGGAAACATTGAAAAAATAAATACCCTTAAACAAGTCGTCACATGACCCTCTCCGAACAATGCTTCGCAAAATATAAATTCATCCATTGAACATTGAACATAATCGGCGACATCATCCTAGCTTCCCCCTCCCACCATGATTGCCATATCGTTTGACCTTCAAGTGTCTTCAGCATCTCTGTGCTTTTTTTTTCATTGCCCTATTGTCAAGTCAAGTCAATGCATTCCAATAAGCTCAAATAACATTCACATCCTGTCAGTCTGCCCCAGCAAGTTTGTTTTCTATACTCACTTCAAGCAACATATAACCAAGTTCTGTTTGTTCTATCTAAAGCCAACTTCATCGGATCAAGGAATTATCATTTGTCATGTCACTCATAATCGTTTACATTAGGAATTCCATCATAGGAAAAATCAGAAAACGAACCCTGAACCCGCCGTCTCATCGAAATAGCGAATACTGTATTGGTATATCACCACCGTGGCCAGTAATAGCTTCGTTGAAACACGTGTCCAGTGGTATCGTCTCTTTCTATCTACAACCACTCGTCATGAACATTTTAGACAGATTTAAGAAAAGTTTTAAAAACTGAAATGTTTTCAACATAAGTGTCGTTAGGCCCTTTCGCATTTTTTAAAACATAAATACTATATTCGAAAGGGGGGGGGAGGGGAGGTGCGTCACCCCGAGTCCTACGACCCCTCGTATACGTCTCTGGCGTTATTGGTTTGTGATACATAACAGAAAGTCTAAAATCACAGTTTTACAACAAAAAATTCTGTTTCCCTCATTCTCAAAAACTTTAACCTATTACAAAAATAAAGAGGTTTTCGAGACAAGCCATTTGACACGTCACAGGATCGAATCCGACCATGCATTCGTGAAATATCAGAAAAAGTCTAAAATCATGGTTTTACCCCCAAAAAGCCAGTTTCCCTCATTCTCAAAACTTTAACCTATTAATAACATATATAGGGCTTCGAGACAAGCAATTTGACACGTCACACGTCCAAATCCGTCCTTGCGTTCGAGAGATATCGGCAAACTTCGTAGGAAAGTAGGCGACTATCTGGTTCTCTCCTCACCACCAAAACCCCTTCTTATCAATCATTTTTTTCAAAGAGCTCGCCCTCTTACAAAAATCCCTAGTGCGCATGCGTACAAAACAAAAACAAAAATGTTAATCCATAGCGGCATCTCGTAAAACGCATGCGCGATATGAGCAACCACGTTTAAGTTCATTTTAGCAGCGTACCTTATACATGTAGCATTTGAAAAGAGACTTTCACTAAAAAATTACAATTTCACCCCCTAGTTGGGGTAGGTTTTATTTAGGGATTGAAATGAGTAGTCCATTGGAAAGAGGGCGTCAGCTCGAGTCCAATGACACGTCATTTGTTAAAATCCGACCATGGGTTCACGAGATATTGGCTTGGACTCACGCGGCGGCCATGACACTCGTTAGAACTGTCACTACCCCCCTACTGTGTCATCATGAGATATTTAAGTTCAAACACTGTCCATAAGGGCAAAAATGATATAATAATAATAATAATAATAATAATATCACCCAGAATACTGCAGGTGAATGAAGAAGAAATAAAACAGGCAGAGAAATTCAAAAACCTCGGTGAGTGGATAGGGTCCAACATTTGTGAAAAAGAAGCTGTCGTGTCAAGAATCACCGAAAGAGAAATGGCTTACCATCTAACCAAAGACACCTACAATAAACGATCAGTGTCCTTCAAGGTTGAACTAAGGCACTACTGTGCCGTTAGTTAATCGGAGGCGTTATATGCATAGTAATGCCTTACGGAGAATATGGAAGTCCTGGCAGAACAACTGGTAGCCAAAGAGAAAGATCTTGGCCCCAGTCAAAGAACGAGGAGAATACCGAAGACGACACAACAATGAACTATATCTTCACGAGGAGAAGATACCGGGCACCAAACGCAAAAGCAGAATCTCTTTCTATGGCCATTTGATACTAATGAGCTCTGGAAGTTTGTCCAATCGGATATGTGCCTACGTTGTGGAAAAGAATACCAAAAGGATCTGGTATAAAGAGGTGGAAAAAGAATTGGGAATATCACTTGAGGTCATCTTGGAACGAGACCTTTGAAGAAGAAACTTGGAGAAATAAAGAATTTTCAGCCAAAACCCAAAATGAAAGCAAGCAAGATGTGGGCCGAAGAACATAAGGAAGCTCACCGAAGAAGAATGCGAGAATACTGGGCAAATATGTGGGCTCGAGGGAGAAATAGCGTGGTCCATAGATGACCAAAAGGAAATAATATAAATAAATAATTAATAATAACAATACTTGAGGTTACAACTGAATACAAGAATCCAAAATAGTGCATAAGTAAGGGTCAATATTTAGTAGAAACTGTATTTTATGGTGAATAATGTCACAAACGTACATCCAGGATTCCATATCACATAGAGTGTACACGTTTTCTAGCAAAATGCAGAAGTATCATATCACGCAGATTTCAATCCATATTTCAGTCATCATCGTTATCACTTCCCCTTGCCACGCAACCCATTTAACACGGCTATGCCCCTCCTCTAAACTGAATATCACAGCCATATCGATCAGACCAACTGGTACGTTTTTAATACTCATGAAGCAAACCAGAGATAAAGGAATTGTGTTCGCTCTGATTATTAAACGAGTCAGAACACAAAACTCCAACCAACTGGCATCACAAAAAACTTGCTACTACAGCTGAAAATACCGTCAATAGAAGCGCACATTCGTATGTAATAATTTCCAATCTGAATTTCAAAAGAGAATTGATTTTCCTTCCCTCTCTGTCTCGCGCAGTGCAGCATGTGCTTGGCTTCAAGTAGGATGCAGTGCGATGGGTGAACCCTGACATTGAGCAGCCTAATATTACATTACCTGTAAGCTGTAAAAGTGAATGAATTCAGTTTTAAAACAAAAGCAAAGAAAATGAAATGGGAGATTTTATAGCTTCAAGCAGCGTATAAAATATGCGATGTATGTCTACCTGGTTGCGAAATGGAGATACAAAAATTATTACTGTTAATTAAAATTTTCTGTCCAAGCTTTAAATTCCTTTCTGATTACATTTTTTGTGTCGTAGGATTAGAGTGTGGGGGGAAATTGCATTTTATTTGTTCTGTTTTTTGGTAATACCATTGTTCCGAATGGAAGGATCAGTGATATCTGTAGAACAGACCGGATTTGCGTTATATAATAGAAAGATAAGGTCTGGCTCTTTCATGCTCATTGAATTGATATTGATATTTTGAACTAGTTCTAGCTTTATGATAATAGGAGCGCTTCGCTTCACTTGGGAATTTCAAAGATCAGCAATTCTTTTGACAGTGTTATTATGGTGCTGGAAGGTATCGATCGGTGTTGCCTTAGTATTCGAGATTTGGTGCTTTTCAGTCGGTAAAAGCGGCAGGTGAAAAGGAAGCAAAATAACCAGTAATTGACGAAGCAAGGAGAATATAAGTAGTTGATTGGCTGAGCAAGGAAAGCATTTCTACAGAAAAGGGATCTGTTGACATCCAAATAATATAGATGGGAGGCCTATTAGAAAGTCATATTTTAAAGCCTTTGTCTGGTGCGTGGCGCTCTATGGAAGTGAAACTGGAGTGTTGGCGCGGACGAAAGAGGATAATAGAAGCGTTTGAAATGTGGTGTTACAGGAGAATGATGAAGATCAGATATAGTAACAAATGAAGAGGTATTAAAAGACGATAGGGAGAGGAGGGACGTTTCTGGCGACCGCTAATGAAGAGAAGAGATAGGTTGGTAGTACACATGTAGTACTAAGACACCCAGGAATAACAAACTTAGTTATGGAAGGGAGGGTCGAGGACAAGAACTGTATGGGTAAGCCAAGGTTGTTAAGGACACCACGCACTCTTACACGATGAAAAGGTCTATTTTTGTGGCATCATTTCACTAAGTATTTTCTGGGTTTATGCTAAAGGTACAGCTATGATTCTTGTCACATATAAGAAGCGGTATATTCTGAGCTGTTTTTTACCTTGTAGAACTACTTTGCTTTTATAGGATGTGTGAAATGAATACAAATTTGGACAGATGCATTTTAAAAAAATGTTGTATAAGTTGCTTCAGGAACACATTTCTCAGTTGTTTTTCAATCAAATACTCTCAAATTTTGTTCACATACATGGAATGGATCATGGCAGATGAGTAACTACTTTGTTTGGGACAGAATGCAAGAAAATAAATCCGAACTCTTTCTTTTTAAATTTATTCAAAAATATGTATCAATTTTTCTCTTCCTAATCCATGCCTACTATGTTTTGGAAGTGAAAATAGGTTAACATTCAAGTACTCCATTAGGCAAGTTAATGTAAAAAATAGCCTTCTATCTTAAATGGTTTCCTAGTTATTGGTACCTAAAAATGAAAAATTAGTATTAACGGAAACAGCTGGCAAAGTTAAAAGTGCATTATTCAGAGCATGCGACGCTAATTTAAAAAAAAATTAAGGTTGTAGACATCAAAACCCTAACAAACTATATATATTTTGATTCAGAAAAGAATGAAGAATTTTATGGCGCCAAAATCAGAAAATCGATTTTTTCATCATGCAAGAGTACGCGGTGTCCTTAAACAGATTGTCTCGGAATTAAGTTGTTATGGCTAGGTTGAGATTAAACTATTATCTCAGGACATGGGGTCATAGAGGGCTGCATCAACACAGTCAAAAGACTGAAGACTCATACAACAACAATAGTCGGTCAAGACGAGAGTACCTAAATAAAATGGGTGTCTCCCTAGAACTGAGGAACTTACACGAGATAAATACATTCACATGGCTAACCAGGTTTGAACCCGCGATCTTGGGCATAACAGTTCAACATGCTATTTACTACGTCAGGGTTGAGATTCCGTTAGAAATGGAGTTGTGTTGAAGGCCAAGACTCAAGAGACGCTCTGTAACTTAGGCATTCCATTAGGCGCTTCACTCGGAGTTGTTCCAGACAGGGCTGTTCCCACAGCGAGCTTCGAGCTTAGAGTGTGGTCAATGTATTGGTCGATAGCTCGCGTTCAGACAGAATATTACATGGCTTAGCGTTCATCACCTCAAACACCCTCCAACGTGTGGTGGTGTAGTGGTTACCGCAGTTGGCTCCCACTGCTGAGCTTGCCGATTATGGCAAGAAATGTTATTCTTGTCCGAGTTTCAGAAAGGAGTCCTGTGAGAGGTTTCCCATGGCAAATGTTGGGATGTTTCAAAACTTGAAGCCATGGCTGCCTCCTTCATAATCCGACCCTCATAATAAAGTTTAATAACCGGCCGAGAGCGCTTATGCGCTACCACGTGCCTTGCTGGCATCGGGAGAGCGTGGGTTCGAATGCGACCACGGTCGTCCTAAAAATGGTTTATGTGGTTTCCCATTTTTACCACCAGGCAAATTACGGGACGGTTCCTTCCAATATCCCTTTCCTGACCCGTCCTGAAAAGAAAAGTACCTGACCATGGCTGCATTAATAAAATTATAATAAAGGTTAATATTGGCGCTGTTTGTGAAAGCCTCCGTGGCTTAGGCGGCAGCACGCCGGCCTCTCACTGCTGGGTCCGTGGTTCAAATCCTGGTCACTCCATGTGAGATTTGTGCTGGACAAAGCGGAGGCAGACAGGTTTTTCTCCGGGTACTCCGGTTTTCCCTGTCACAATTTCATTCCATCAACGCTCTCCACTAAAATTTCATTTCATCTGTCATTCGTTTAATCATTGCCCCAGGGGAGTGCGACAGGCTTCTGCCGCCGGCACAGTGCATACCCTCGCCGCCAGATGGGGTCTTCAATCATTCCATTCGCTGACATTGTCGGCCGACTGGAAGCAGGCTGTGAATTTTCATTTTTCATTGGCGCTGTTTGTATTCTTCTTCTTCTTTTGCTTTAGTGTTTGTCCCGCCTCGTGGCAGGGTCCGCTATGTGAATCCGCTGTCTCCACTTTACTCGGTCATGGGCCATGTCCGGATGAAGGTTGACGATGTGCAGTGTATCGGCCCAACGTTGTCTCGGTCGCCCCTTTGGTCTCTTCCCGGCGACCTCGCCGCTCCTGACCATAGCAGACGACCCTCACGCATTGTGTTGTTGATTGCCGTGACACCAAATCGTTCCCTTATTCTTTCATTGGGGATGTGATCCAACCTAGTAATGCCAGCATCTTGGTCTCCATGAAACTTAGCTGACGTTTTGCTTCCTTGGTATAATAATAATATCGTATGGCCTCGGGTGACGGGTGCAAGCTTTGTTATTTGACATCCAGAGGGTAGCTTTCATGTCAAATTTTGTTGTTCCTTGAAGCACTATGAAAGTCAAGGAGGTTATATACCTAAGCTCCTCGACACTATAGCGCTTTCTAGTAGAGAAATGAGGAACTTTGTGTTGGCGGAAACTCCCGAGATTCATTTTGCCATTATGACCACGGCCTACTGAATTCAAATGGGTTCTTTGACATGCCAACATCGTATGACATGCGTGTCGTAATTTTAGCCACCTTTCAAAAAATCACTTACCACGGCCAGGAGCGAACCTGCAAGCTTTGGGATAGTAGACCGACACGTTAACAATTCACCCTCCGTGCCTGCTTCCTTGGTGATAGGCCAACATGCAAAGCGCCACTGGACGAATAACAGTGCGGTAAAATATCTTCGATTGTAGGTGGTCTCTCATCTGGCGGTCGCACATGACACTTGTCGTTGTTCGCCGCTGGGGCTGTTTGTATTCAAACTATTTATCCGAATGTTTCCAATAATTTCCAACACGTATATTTTGTTTGAACATATGAATAGCTGGACTATCCGAATTTTCAGCCTTGTCGAACATTTGAATTTTGAAACATCGCATTAGTGCAATAAACAGACTATTCAGTCAATAGTGCACTGTATCGACGAACAAGTAGAATCATTCGGAATGGTGCTAAAACTATAAGACACAAAGACAAGAAGAGACTCTACGCGCGCTGATAATTTAACGTCCATAGTATCTCTAGGTATAGCCCTGCATCCACACGTTTGTTATCCGAATCCGTAATGCTATTTCTTATCTCTACTTAGTATAAAACTAAGTCCCCGATTCTTGGATGTTACGGGTAAACTCGAGAACCACCGTTTGGATTTTGATGCGGTTTTTCACCATTCTGTAAAGGATATCTCGTGGATGATTTCTGTAGAAAATAATTTATTTATGATCAAAGGAAGCCGAGCAGTAACGATTTCAGTGGAAAAGGTCGAAAAAAAACCTGGAGTCCAAGCGCTTTGCAAGCTTACGCTGGGCAAACCGTTAAAAATATCTAAGTAATATGAGCGTAAGAATTGTTCAGCATGAAAAGTTCTAAGAAAGAGTCCGCGAGAGCATTTGTCTATCTTCAATACATCGCCCACTATAAGTGTTTTTACGTTTTAATTTCTTCCAAAAATCTCCATTCAGTTACTGAGGCGACAGTTTACGAGCTAGCTAGGGATGAGTCTATCACCCCAGTTACAGCTTAACTAGCGGACAAGCTTATTGCCCCAGATACAGCCAGCAGCAAACTGTCATGTCGTGTTGAGTTAAAAACTTTAGAGAAGGGTGGTTGTGTTTAGAGTTTCCCTGGAAGTGCAACTCGGCTTTTCTTCATTTCGCCTGTGAACTTTTCGTTCCCTAAAATTCACAGTCAAGTTAAGATTGGACGGAAGGGGGATTTGTGTTTCATGCACCTCGCCATTCCTAAATTACGTCTGACAAGTATTTGTTGCACATGCATCACCATGATAATTAATAGTTCAGTCATTGATTTTAACCCATCATGCCGAGACGTAAAGCGGATATTGGTCGTTGTTCATTGAAATTGGAAAAATAGCACTTATCACGTAATGCATTCATAATTGTTCCCGGGCGAAGCCGGGTCGGGTTACTAGTTTATTATATAAAGCAGAAAGCATTAAGGGGAGACCGTACCTTGTATACCACCCATGTTAAATTTCCAAAGTTAGTACCCCGTTTTCTCACAAACTAAGGTACTGCATGAATCTTACTAATATTTTGTGTAATTAGCCTATACATTAGAACAATACATTCTTCATCCAATGATATTTTAAAAAAATGGACCTAAAAAGTTTTTCTTTTTTTAATTTGCCTATTTTACGTTAAATGTAGACAATGAACTGCCTTGCAACTCAGCCTCATTTGCAGGTATGATTTGAAAAAATCGTCCGTTATTACTAAGTTAGCCCTTCTATATTGCGTTAAAATTTCAAGTTCTTGTGATTTATAGTTACTGAGAAAATGGAGCATTAGCATGGCAAAAGTCATTTTAGAGAAAATTGAACTTAAAGATGATGCTTGCATTTAGCACATCCCTGCACCATAGAGCTCTTCATCTTCCTCCTCCACATCTTCTCGGACCCTCTTCAGATTCCTAGATTTCTTTCTAGCCACCATCAAGAAATTCTGTACCTCTCCAATTTCCAAGAATAAATATAAGCCTAAGCAAACTCCATGACGAAACAATATCCAAAATTGGGCGTAACCAGCTAGGCTTGTGGCTATATATGAACACATTATTTAAGGCCTTTCCAGAGATGATAGAGGAAATATAAGTACATATTCAGAAAGAACCGACTTCAGGCAAAGAACGTAAATTGCATGTTCCCGCGAAAATAAGGTACTGTAAGCCCTTAAAGCAACAATTTTAAACATTTGAGAAGAGATTCGTTCCTCTAGGCTATGTGTGTCATGTGCTATGTTTAAAATGAGACTTTTCTCAGTTCGGAGTATTAATGACGCTTAATGGCATAATTTGAATGAGATTAGCTTAAATCGTCATCTTACATTTGCCATGGATAAAACATAGCGGAAAGAATATGATATGTCATTAAGAACTAGGTCCTATTAATGATATTCAACGAGTTAGGATACTTCAACTACTTTTTATTTAGGCATAATATAAAAATATACACATCGCACATTAAAAACTAAAACATTTTGTTTTGTAGGCTACACGCGATTTGGTGCTGCATCTTCTAGTTCATTCGATTCCGCATACAATGTCTACAAGGGTAATTTTAGTATTATAGCTACAGGCATACATAATTTCACGATACCATTATTACTAAAAGGAAATTAGAACATGAATTGAATATCTCAACTTATTTAAAGAATGAATACAAAGGGAAAAAATAAAACGTATCCTACACGACTATTTCCAAGATTGCTGTTTAGAAATACGTCATCATCAACTGCTCATAAACTCCAATTGAAATCAAATAGGGAAATAGCAAGAAACGTGAAAACTTAACAAAAAATAAAAAATATTTTTAAAAAAATCCAGTTCAATTTTTTTTTAAAGCTATCGGAAAATTTACTCCGAACATTATCCGCTGATTTTCCACCATTCTCACGGCCATGCAAACTATATCCACAAATGAAGGATGTTGCGCATATCCGCGGGATTATCTGCGTATATCCGCATCCGCGCAGGACATGAATCAAAATTTGTATGAGCATTGTGAACCTTAAGAGATGGAACTATGAATATATTCAGATTCTCCAGGCTGTTGGTGAATACTCTTCAAGCCAACAGAAACTTATAAAATACAATATGACAGATTAATTTTGAGTAACTCATACATGGCACTTTTGCCAACATGATTCTAAGCATGCTCATCGGTTCAATGTTTATCTGGAAGAGACTTCCATTCTGACGAATGGATTTCATCCTAATTTTGATCGTGCATTGTATGATTTGGGACATATACAATAACTGTGCTTGTTATTAGAGTCAGCAGGACTACCAACTGTGTATTAATAATCTCAAATCTTTTGAACCCGTGATCAACCACCTCGAAATATTCTCTCTGGGTAGTGAAATAGATAGGGTCGAGCTTCAGGAATGCCAATGCAGTGAGCCCTGTGTTGTGATCTACAGTATTCTGCAAGAAAGATGTTAGTAATTCGACATCGCTCAGTATATAGACTAACCTTGCTGTATGGAAGAGAGAGCAGGATATCTGATACATAAGCTAGAGGTAACTAATATGAGGATAGCTGGGACAAATAGATGGGAGCAATGGCAGGAAGGTACTCGCAGTAAAGAGGTCAAGCCTAAGTTAGAAATGAACCCTGTAGTTGAGGACGCTCATCTTCACCAACGCAGACGGTCATATGATGAGAGAGGGCGGATCAGAGAGTAAGAGAAGTGAAAGTATAGCTAGGAGGCAATGCATATATTCAGTGGGAGGTGCCTTGTTCTCAAACAAAGACTTACAGACGCGGTAAGAAAAGAATGACAGCAAATAAATAAATAAACAAACAAATAAACAAATAAACAAATGAAAAATAAACAAATAAACTAATAACCAAATAAACAAATAAACTAATAACCAAATAAACAAATAAATAAATAAACAAATAAACAAATAAACAAATAAACAAATAAACAAATAAACAAATAAACAAATAAACAAATAAACAAATAAACAAATACACAAATACACAAATAAATAAACAAATAAACAAATGAAAAATAAACAAATAAACTAATAACCAAATAAACAAATAAACAAATAAATAAATACACAAATAAACAAATAACAAATAAATAAATAAATAAACAAATAAATAAATAAATAAACAAATAAATTAATAACCAAATAAACAAGTAAACAAATAAACAAATACACAAATAAACGAATAAACAAATAAACAAATAAATAACCAAATAAAAAATAAACAAATAAACAAATAAATAAATACACAAATAAACAAATAAACAAATAAACAAATAAACAAATAAATAAACAAATAAACAAATAAACAAATAAACAAATAAATAAACAAATAATCAAATAAATAAATAAACAAATAAACAAATAAACAAATAAACAAATACACAAATAAACAAATAAACAAATAAACAAATAAACAAATAAACAAATACGCAAGTACACAAATACACAATAAATAAATAAACAAATAAACAAATAAACAAATAAAGAAATACACAAGTACACAAATACACAATAAATAAATAAACAAATACACAAATAACAAATAAATAAAACAAAAAAACAAATAAACAAATAAAGAAATACACAAATACACAAATAAACAAATACACAAATATACAAATACACAAATAAATAAATTAATGAATAAATAAATAAATAAATAAATAAACAAATAAATAAATAAACAAATCAGCAAATAAAAGAAATAAAAATTAATAAATAAATAAATTAAAAAAATATATAAATACTTAAATAAATAATACTGGAGGAGGTCAAGGCCGGTAGAAAAACCAATTGAAATTGATCGCTGACATGCAGTCCATAGACGCTCAATTCTATTGTAAATTGAATAAATACATAAATATAATACTAATTTGTTAAATAATTCAATAAATAAGTAAGAAATAAATTAATTTAAATAAATTTAAAAAATAAACAATTGGAAATTAAAATAAATAAATAAATAACTAAATAAGTATGGTGATGAAGAGGCTTGTGGCTGGAGAGGTCGTTACCACGTGACACACAGTAGAAGTGGAGCGCCCGCCGCGCCGCGCCGAGGCTGTGTGGATTGTAATTACGTCACGCAGACTGTTAGTAATCCTCGACGCCATGCGGATGAAGCTAGCTGTCTCATGTCGCAATATGAATATGGAAATCTCAGCGTAAAGCACTTAAGTGGATCAGTAGCAGGAAAACGGTGCCAGAGATGTTTCGATAAGGACGGCCGACACAGACAGAGAGAACTTTATAATCCTCCAGGGAAATAATAAAGAGCAATATGCGGCTTGGAATTGAAAGCTGAATAATTATGCGTGCACCCTATTTGTAGAGTGTGATACACTTCGGCAAGGATGGGGTCTTTCAGGGATCGATACGATTACTGTAACCCATCCTTGATTTTATGTTTCAGTTTCAGTTTGACGGCCTTACAATCCAGCGATCCGGCAAAATCGCTGTGTGTATTGAGGCACTCATCCCACCGACGTACCAGGCGAATGAGAAGTTATCATGTCAGACTACCAGCTTACCACGGTGGGTGAGTGGATAGCGTGTCGGTCTACTAACCCCAAGCTTGCAGGTTCGCTCCTGGCCCTGGTAAGTGATTTTTGAAAGGCGGTAAAAATACGATACGCATGTCGTACGATGTTGGCATGTCAAAGAACCCATTTGAATTCCGTAGGCCGAGTTCATAATGGCAAAATTAATCTCGGGATTTTCCGCCAACACAAAAAAGTTCCTTCAATCTCTACTAGAAAGCGCTATCGTGTCAAGGGACTGAGATATCTAACCTGCTAGACTTTCACAGCGTTCCAAGGAACCAAAAAATTCGACATGAAGCGCTTCCTAGATTTCAATCTATGTCTTGGAGGAGTATATCCGTGCAGCGGGTGTAGCTGACTTTCTTCCACTTTCTTTCGGCATTTGCGGCTACTTTCCGACTTATTTAAGCGCGAGCAATGCCTGCCACTTAGTACAGCTTGTCGACGGGAGTCGGTTTCAGGCAACCTGTAATAAGCCTTACAGTTTCATAAAGAGCTACGACAACTTGTTTTGCATGGGCTGATTTCTGCCATACAGGGCAGGCATATTCACCGGGGGAGAAACAGAGTGCTATTACAGAAGTACGGACCACCTAGGTTTGGACACCCCAATTATTATCAATGAGCTTCCGAATGATGTTTAATCTGCCATTGATTTGTGAATGTTAAAGGATATTATAGTGGCTTACAATTCAATACACGTAGAAGGTTTCTAAAGAGTATAAGTTAGAGGTCTTAGTATATTTGTCCACTTAACAATTGCATTTTTAAAATTCTACTAATGGCTTCCGTGGCGTTGTTGGTTGCATGCTGAGCTTCTATGCCCAAGATCGCGGGTTCAATGCCGGCCGAAGTCGTCGTATTTTAAGAGTTTTAAAAATCCCTCAGTATGCCTTCCTTTGGAGAGGAAGTTAAGCTGGCAGTCCCATGTCATAGATTTATGGCATGAAAAAGAACCATCCACTAACTACACTTGTGTGAAGCTAACATTTGTAGCTTAGTTTGATAACGCTATCTTAGTTCCAACGTTCGCCGCTAGGTCCTGACTGCGATGACATTAAGTAGCCACGTCCGCAGCTAGGTGTCGTGGACGGTAGCATTTGGTAACAAGAGTAGGAACTACTTTTAAAAAATAATCGTCCGCAGTCCTTCTACCTGAATCACACATAACACACACTAATACAGTCGTCACAGTTAACATCGGTTATCAGACAGTTTCTACGCACACCCAAAGTACACACGGGGCTACATGCCCGCATTGTCGCAGCCCCTAAACCAACCAACCAACCAAAATTCTACTACTTGTTGGTACATATTTCTGCCCTGCACGAGTCCTTCATCGGCTACCATATACCGTAACAATCTATCGTACAAACACACAGCAGCAGTAATATAAGAAACTGGTGTTTTCATGTGACAAAACTGTTTAAAAAACTCTTGAAACTAATACAACGTTTCTTGCTGAGAAAACACATAAGTTAATTATACGCCAAAACAATACTAATAAAACACACTTAAATGTCTACAATTTATGGATCATTTGAAGTGTACATGTTTCGAAACAACAATGGTTTCTTCTTCAGCACAATTGAGAGAGAAAGACTTATTCTTAGGAAAAACTTAAATAAAAATGGATATCCTTACAATACGTCTTAAAAGAATAATTTTGAAAAATATTTATAAATCCTTAAAATTATCTACGAAAATTTAGGCAATTATATGGTTAATCTTCTGAAAAATATATATGAAAAATATTGTAAAAATTCCTCTTCTGAAAAATGTATTAGTTAATATGGTTCTCTGAACACAAACAGTACAGTTCTTTAAAGCTTTACTAGTTTCTTTTTTAAGATACTGTTGGTAGTTGTTGGCGGGAGTGATTAGGAAGAAAGGTCTACTGGTTTCCTCTATTTCTGCGATGAAGGGCCACTGGGGATCTAACGCCAGTAGGCTACTATAGATTCCCGGAGAGATGGTATGTCTAGGACTTTTGGTAGCTTAACCACTATGAGTGTTGTTGTTCTTGAGAGGTCGACATATTTGTTCTTGAGGGCGAGTGGTTTATCATAGTCGATGGTGTAGGTAGTGAGATGCCGGCTGATGGGTCAAAGTGAGAGCGCGATTTGTTCATGATTTGGTGTTGCTGTAGTTTTATGTGTAAGTGAAATGAGAAGGTCTAACGCCGTAGCGGACCTGTTGGGGAGGACTTCGTCCAAGAAGATTTTCTCAGTTTTGGGACCCAGTCGCTTATGGTTGCTAGCTTTGTTCGGCTTAGGGGCCGTGACAATAGGCGAGCTGGGCCTTGGCTGAGCGTCGTGAGGTAGGGCGAAGGTAAAGGGTGCTTGGTTTGGCAGGGAGACTTGCTGCTGGTAGGAATAAGGTATTTGGTAAGAATTACTTGATTTGGGTGGCTTTGTGAGGAAAATGTTTGGCGGGGATGGGTAAGGAAGCTTGGTAGGGCGTCGCCTAGGCGTCGAATAGCGTCCAAGTGCTTGTAGCCCCGTGGAATGGCTGGCGTGATGGCTGAGGATCTCAGCCTGCTGGGTGCTGTCCGCTGCGTAACCCGTCAGTCATCAGAAGTACACTCTGTTCCCGCAGCAACTGTCACTCACTCACTCACACGATAACAACCATTATTTATTTCACTCGTTACAAACTGTATTAGGTGATTAAAATACTTAAATGACACTAATACATGTAATGGAATAATATTGCAACGAAAATATTATGACTATGTAGTTCGGCACTGTACTGTTAATAATCAGCCATTTTTTCTTCGTGTTGTGTTACGATGCGTTGTCAATAACAAGCACTGAGTTGCGTTGCAAATTAGGGATCAACTTTTCTTTAAACCAACGAATATAATATTCACTGTTCATATCTTTGTGTTAGTCTTCACTTCTTTTATGTGACTGGTAAATCAGTAGCACGTTGGGAACAACTGGCTGACTGTACCTCCCTGTTATAAATCTGTCACAAGAAGCAGCCTTTCTTCCTTCACCCCCTCTCGCCCCTTCCCAACCCTCTTCTGCATTGCAAGCTGTCATTGAACTCGAGGTAGGCCCGGTGGCCCGCTTCAGTTTCTCACTCACGGGCCAATTTGTTCCGAGGGACTTATAATATAAATTTTCATCTCAAATATGAACGATATGTGACAAATGAAACCCTTCGTTCATGTGTGCTATGTGTGGGAGACTTGAAGCATTTTCTCTCTGGATAGGTATGCTTTCTTCTTGCACAAGGTATTATATTGATCTCGAGTCTCCAGACATGGAAACTAAACAGGATCCAATGCAGAATATTCACTGATTTGGGAGGAGAAGTAATCAAAACTTAAGAGCTGTGTGTTTGTTGTCTCGCTACGTCTTGAACTTTAATAAGCCCCGTCTGAGCTCGGGACTGACCGAACCTGTAATATTTTGCGATCAATCGTCTCAAATGACCTCAGGAACGATTACAAGAGGTCGTAATATTTTCCAGAATGGGCTGATATAAATGATGAATGGTTTCTTCTTGCCAGTAAATGGTTCAGAATGATACGGTGCAGCCGTTCCTTGGTTCATAACGACCCCGCAATAACAGTCTGCCGTAATCTTTTATAACCAGATCTACTCAATTACAGGCTGCCATGAAGGGCAAGGAAAATATAGGACTGCCTCAATGGTCGACTGGCTAGAATAACAACCTAAAGAGAATCGAAATGTAATGATTTTCAGTCGGTCCACATGACTGTACCCAATGGTAATGTGCCTCTCCAATAACCTTAACCATTTATACGTTAGTTGTCTCTATATTAACCCCCTTTTATATTGATGAATCTTTCAGCGAGATTTCCTTGTGGAAGTGTTAATATTTCTGAGAACCAAATATTGTCTCTTCACCTCCTTGATCTAAGGTGATTGAAAATATATATATAAAAAAAATTGAATTAAAAATTTAAAAAATATTACAGTAAAATTCATAATTAAAATAAATATGGTTGTAAATATTAAAAATTAATGAGCTTATACAATTTGAAATTATAATAATTTTATAATCTTACTTTTAAGATTTTAAAAATAATGTAAAAATTCAAATTTCAAAACTAAATATAAACATTAAAATATTAATGAAAACAAAAATTAAAACCAATAATAATTAAAATAAAATATTAATAAACAAGTAGTTCCGTGAAGAACTAAGGCCTATTTTCATATATCCTACTTATGTTAATTGCCTCTATCAACATACAAAATTTCAGTTTGATTGCTGTAAAAGATTCGTAGATATTGAGAAACATCTAAATATTTCGGATTGTCGCCATGTTGGATTGTTATATGAATAGGCCATAGAGTTACAATATGTACCATTAAAGGAAATTATTGCGTAGGTTCATTATTCAAACTTTCATTTCGATCACATGGTTACGACACAAGAAATAAGAATTTTATTTTAAAATTTCCCACAGCCGCCATTGAACTAAATTGAAAGCCAATGCATTGCAATATGTATACACATTTTCTGTACCATATTTCACTGCGCTCAGATGGCTAAATCGCGAGAAAAGTACATTTCAGAGTTTCAACTTTGCTTGGCCGCCATGTTCGTTTTGTAGTTATTATTAGGTTTTTGAAAGTCTCATATGTGAACTTTTATTAGTGCCCTTTATCTCTCTTCAAAATTTCAGGATGATATCAGTAATGATTTTGGAGATATAGTATGCCGGTGAAATATTTCGCACAACCGCCATGTTGGATTGGTGAGACGTAATAACATTTGAAGGGCACGGCCGAGGTCAGCCAAAATGGTACTATTACCTTACTGAGTTTCATTGAAATTGCTTTAGCCACTTAGAAGTTATTAGGGTGGGGGGACACACATACACGCACACACACACACGGATACAAAGTGATCTCATAAGTATATTTTCATTTCCATAAGTCCAAAGAAAGTCAATCTACATTGCGGTAGTGATGTTTTCAAATTTTTCATACCTTTATCGGTTTGGTATTAGGTGGAAGGTAATTTAATCTTTTGTATTGTTGGGGGCAATGACCCTTGCAGTAAACTGTCTCAGCAGGATGTAAGCATTGGCTGTGAACTCTGCATTTGGACGTACAGGAAAGTATTAGCAAGTATCCCCACATACATTATATCCATTTGATTCCTTCTCATTGATATTAGGAGTTTGAATCTGCCCAAGGGACTTGAATTTCTTAGCTCTTTTGACGTCACTTCACCATCCACGTTGGATCTGTAGTATTTATGTTCAAATATTGTGTTTATCAAAATACATTTTCAGTATTGTCTCTACCGACAGTAGTGGCTACGCGGGTTAAAGCTACGCGTTAGGTCAAGGGGCCAAGCTCTCTGCTGACTCGGTAGACGCGTGGGTTCGAGCCCCACCGTCGGCTGTCCTTGAAATGGTTTTCCGTGGTTTCCCATTTTCAACACCAGGCAAATGCTGGGACAGTACCTTCTGACAGGCCACGGCCGCTTCCTTCCACATCCTTGCCCAGTTTCATTCATCTTCATCCTTTCCATCTCTCATCCCGACGCGCAGGTCGCCCACGGGCGTCGACTAGAAAGACCTGCACTCGGCCTCTCAGGAGGCTACACGAAAAAAAAAAAAAAAAAAAAAAAAAAAAAGTATTGTCTCTCTTATTATTATTATTATTATTATTATTATTATTATTATTATTATTGTTGTTTTAAGGGGCCTAACATCTAGGTCATCGGCCCCATTATTATTATTATTATTACTACGGTATTCATATGTTCACAATGTCATTGGGTATAATTCGCCACTTCATCGGCATTTGTTGCAAAATGGAGTGGAGTACTCTATGTTGAAAGGTTGGGGAACGAACGAACTATGGAGCAAGTCTCTAAAAATTTCCATCTGGGCTTACAGGATTGAGTCGCATCGTGTACCGGTGATAAGCCTATAGCAGTACTGCCTACGGCCCGCGGGCCATATATGGGCAGCGAGACTATTTTGTCCGGCCCGCGCCGTGTCGCCAAAACTTAGAAACAAGTTCCAGTCGTCACACTCAACTAAATTATCATGAACTTTATTTCATAACTGGATTATTAATTGTGTCAAATGAACAAAAATACTTACTCTTTGTTATTCGTGCTGTATGAGTGTATTGGATATCATCGTACTTCCATTTTAAAGGGATTTATAAAATATTTACATTTACTTTTAGCCTATTTTCATTTATGAAAAAAAAAATAGGCTTATGAGATCACATTTTGTCCGTGTGTCTGTGCGTATGTATGTGATTCATGTGTATGTCCCTCCCTAATAAATTCTAAACGGCTGGAGCGATTTCAATGAAACTCGGTAAGTTCATAGCACTATTCCGGACGACCACAACCGTGCCCTTCAAATTTTATTACGTCTCACCAATCCAACATGGCGGCTGTACGAAATATTTCACCAGCATTCAATATCTCCGTAACTATTACCGATATCACCCTGGAATTTGGTACGGTGATAAAGGGATCTAATAGAAGCTCACCTATGTGACCTTTGAAAACCTACAAAACCAACATGGCGGCCAAGCGAAATTTTAAAGTTTTTAATAGACTTTTCTCATGATTTAATGATCCAAGCGCAATGAAAATTGGTACAGCAAATGTTTATACACATTGTAATGCACTGGTATCTAATTTAGTTCAATTGTTTACATAACCTCAAGATGGCGGCTGTGCGAATTTTAAAATTAACTTTTTATTTTTTGTGTCATAATCATGCGATCGAAGTGAAAGTTTGAATAATGAACCTACGCAATCATTTTCATTTAATGGTACATGACTCTATGGCCTATAGGCCTATATATAACAATCCAACATGGCGACCATCCGAAATATTTATACGGTTCTCAATATCTACGAATTTATTACAGCTAACAAACTGAAATTTTGTATGTTGATAGTGGCAATTAACATAAGTAGGATATATGGAAATAGGCTCTAGTTCTTCACGGAACTGCCTGTTGTTGTTTAATTTTTCAACCAATACAAATACATATAGAAACTAGCTACAATAATAAGAAATTAAGCCCAAACAGCCACAAAACGCACCATATTGCACCTATATTTTTTAAAAAAATTCCATACTCCTCAAACCCCCGGAATGTTATTGCTCCGCAAGGTCCCCCAATTATTTACAATGTGGCCCTTAGTTCAAAAAGGTTGGGCACCCCTGGCCTAGATGATAAACTAGACACCGGTCACCTTCAAAAGGTTTAACTTACTCTCATGCGTTAACAAGAAGTTCCTTGACGAACTAAAAGCCTACTTTTTTTAAAATTTAAGATTCATGCCAATGATTAATCTATATGGATCTATCTAGAATAATGACGAAATTAAGTTGGTAATATCGAAATTTCTAATTAGTTCGAAATACTGAATACCTGGCATACTGTAGCCTAATAGAGAACTACAGTTGGCACCTCTGGTGACTGAATATATTCTTAGTTCCATCTCTTAAGGTACAGAATACAAAATTTGGTTGCAGTCCAATGGATAGCATGGACGTTACATGCAGTTAAACATTGGATCTAACAGTGCGCATAAAATAATGTTGGCAACAATGACATACATGTATTAGTCAGAATTAATCTGAAATAATATGATCTATTGTTGTGTCAATTTTGAATGAAATCCATTAGTTATTATAGAAGTTACATGCATTTTAAAATTGGACCTATCAGCAGGCTTAGAATCATGTTGGCAGCACTGGTGTAGGCCTATATTAGCTACACAATGCACACACGAAATTTCGTTGAAATCCAAATGATAGTATAGAAATTACATGTATTTAAAGTTGGACTTCTCAGCAGGCTTAGAATCATGTTGGTAGCACTGACGTATATAAGTTACTCCAAATTAATATAGAATGTCAGGTACTATACGTGTGCATAGTTTAAAGCTCTCGGCTTGCATACTTTCTGATATATGGGTATTTGGTTTAAACAAATTGAGAGCATTTACTAACAGTTGGCAGCCCTGGTGGCTCTTAAGAATATGCTCAGTCATATTTGTTTATGAACACATAGTACGTACGAAATTTGGTTGAAATCCAATTGATAGTTTGGAAGTTATATGCATTTAAAATTTTGACCTATCAGCAGGCTTATAATCATTTTGGCAACACTGCCATGTATGGCTTCCTGGAAATTAAGCTGCAATATTATTATCTATACGTGTGACAATTTTGAAATAGCTGCCATGTATATATTCCAAGATATCCAACATGGAGCTCAAATGTCAATTGCGATTATTCAGCAGTTGGTAGCACTGACATGACTTTCAAATATGACCGTGAGATTTTCAGGTATAGATCTTCACGCCTACCAAATTTTGTTTCGATTGCTGCAGCCGTTTAGGAGTTGATAGGGGTGGGACACAAACACACAGCCAGACAGACAGAAGGACAGACACACATTTGCCCGATCTCATAAGTCTACTTTTTCCTCATTTTTGCAAAATGTGAAAAGTAGGCTAAAAATTTGGGAATTAACTTGTAGTGTGCATACCGATAAGGAACAGATGATCTTGCACGACAGGGTCGGGGTTTACCGCAGCTCTGTGGGTTTGCTATCTGTTGTCAGCCTGCGCGCTGTTGCAAGTGAGAGAAGACTATGACCACGCGAGTGAGAAGGAGACAGATGCATTAATCTGGTGAATAGGGGTGGAAACCGCAGGGGTTCACAGCTATTGAGCTTGATGGTTTCATGAGCTAGGTCAGTTCTCCATTTCCCAGAAACATTGGAACAGACTATCTACTTTTTACTTGTTCATGTCAACCTTGGATCTACTTCCTTTTTTCTGGCTTTGTTCCTTCGCTTCCACCCCCTTATCCCTTCTTTTTTCTTCCTATCGTCCCTAAAATTTCTCCTTCTTACTTCCTATCCACCCCTTCATTCCTTCCTTTAATCCTTCCTCTTCCATCTTATCTCCCTCTCCCGTCATTCTTTCTCATTTCTTGCTGCCCCTTCCAATATTCTTCTTCATTCCTACCTCATTTATTTCCCTTTTCTACTTTATTATATTCCTTCCTTTCCCATTCTTTCTTCCTTCGTTCCTTGCTTTTGTCCTTCCTTGCCCTTCTTCCTTGGGGAGATGGGGAGATGACCTCGTTGTTCCGCCCCTTGAAACAACAATACATAACTTACTTCCTCCGTACACTTTCATTTTTTCTTTGTTTCTATCTTCCTTTCGGTCTCACCTCTCTTCCTTTCTACCTTCTTTCGTTCCTTAATTCCCCTTATTTCCTACCTCTTACCTTCTCTCCAACCATCCGTCCTTCATTCCTTCCCTTACCTTCTTACTTTATCCCTCCTTCATACATTCTCTTCCATTTATTCCTTACAAACAAGACTATGTATATCATAATAATCCTTAATTTTTCATTTACAATTTCCCATATCAATGTACTTATAATGTGCTCGCTTTTCTCATGATTTCACCTTTACTTATAATAATCGTTAAATGAGTAAGGCCACACAGACACTTTCTAGAAACAGAGTTATTGATCAAGTTGGAGCCATTCTGCTTTCTACTTATTTAAAATAGGTCTTTAAAGGGATTGTTGTAATTTCTATGTACGAGTAATTAAGATGACATGTTGTTTGAGTCTTCTGTCTTTTGACTGGTTTGATCCAGCCCTCCACCCCCCTGTCCTGAGATAATTGTTTCATCTCTACATAGCTAGCATGCCCTACATCCTAGGGAATCTGTGTCACATACTCTAACTTCTTTCTACCCCTACAGTTCTTGTCCTCAACATTTCCTTCCATAACTAAGTTTGCTATTCCTGGGTGTCTTAATATTTGTCCTACCAACCTATATCTTCTCTTCATTAGCAGTCACTAGAAACATCTCTCCTCTCCCACTCATCTTAATACCTCTTCCTTTGTAACCCTATCTACCCATCTGATATTCATCATTCTCCTGTAACACCACATTTCAAATGCTTCAATTCTCCTCTTTTCTGCTGCACCAACAGTCCACGTTTCACTTCCATACAGCTCCACGCTCCAGATAAAGGCTTTCTGAAATAATCTCCTAATACCTGAATCTATATTCGATGTAAAATAATTATTTTTCAGTAAAAATGCTTTCCTTGCCTGAGCCTACTTACTTTTTAGGTCCTATTTGTTTTGTCCATCATTGGTTATTTTGATTCCTAAGTAACCAACGTATCCTACTTCCTTTAGCTTATTACCTGTCAATTGTTAGGCTCCTTGGCTAAATGATTAGCGCGCTAGGCTTTGGCCCCTACTGCCTCGGGTTCGATTCTTAGCCGAGCCATCAGGGATTTTAATCACCTAGGGTTAATTCCCGTGGCTCGGGGACTGGGTGTATGTGACGTCTTCATCATCACCTCATCCTCATTACGACGCGCAGGTCGCCCACGGGCGTCAACTAGAAAGACCTGCACTCGGTCTCTCCGGAGGCCACACGATCATTAAACCTATCAATTTGACATCAATAGGGGTTTCTGATTTCTTTCGGCTGCATTCCAATATTTTTGTTTTACATTTATTGTTTTTCAACATGAATTCTTTCCTCAAGACGTAGTCCATACCATTTAAAATCCTCTGGTGTTTCAGCTAAGATGACGATGTCATCAGCAAATCACAGAGATGAAATTATTTCTCCTTGAATCATTTTCCAACTTTATTTTGAGCCTACTTTCGATTTTTGCAAAAAATGAAAGTAGACTTATGAGATCACTACAGGGCCAAAATTGTGTGTCTGTCTGTGTGTCTGTGTGTGTACTCTGAATGTTTGTCCCGCCCTATCAATTCGAACACGGTGAAACCGAATTGAACGAAATTTGGTACAGAGGTACCACTAGCAACGGGCAACTCAGTGTCATGTTTTATATCGCCGCCATCTTGACGAAAACGTAATGGCGGCCACCAAAATGTTAAAAGCTTAAATCAAATTACGACCAAGCTTATCATCTGATCTCTACCAAATTTTGCAACATTATACCTTTATGTATAAAAATCTTTTGACTAAACAGCAAGGTCATCAGCCCTATACATTGCGGATGGCGGCCATGTATGTGTGCAAATCGATTCCCCCTATCTATTCGAACACGGTGAAACAAAATTGAACAAAAGTTCGTACAGAGGTAGCACTAGCAAAGGGCACCTCAGTGTCTTGTTTTATATTGCCGCCATCTTAACGGAAACGGAATGGCGGCCACCCAAATGTTCAAAGCTTAAATCAAATTACGACTAACCTAATCATTCGATATCTACCAAATTTTTTAACTACATATAGTAATATGGCGAGCGTCTTTCGACCAAACTACAAGGTCATCAGCCCAATAGTTTTCAGTTGGTGGCCATGTATGTGTGCAAATCGATTACCCTTATCTATTCAAACACGGTGAAACCGAATTCAACGAAATTTGGTACAGAGGTAGCACTAGCAATGAGCACTCCAGTGCCATGTTTTATATCGCCGTCATCCTGACCAAAACGCAATGACAGCCACCCAAATGTTAAAGTCTTGAATCAAATTACGACCAATCGAATCATCTGATCTCCTGTCAAAAATTTCATTCCAGCAACACTCTCCACTACCATTTCATTTCATCTGTCATTCATTTAATCATTGCCCCAGGGGAGTGCTTCAGGTCTCGGCAGCCGGCACAGTTCATATCCTCGCCGCTCGATGGGGGTTTCATTCATTCCATTCCTGACCCAGTCGGAGACTGGAAGCAAGCTGTGGATTTCATATAATCATCTGATCTCTACCAAATTTTGCAACATTATACCTTTATGTACGAAAAATCTTTTGACTAAACTGCAAGGTCATCAGCCCTATACATAGTGGATGGCGGCCATGTATGTGTACAAATCGATTCCTCTTATCTATTCAAACACGGTGAAACCAATTTGAACAAAATTTGGTACAGAGGTAGCACTAGCAATGGGCACTACAGTGGCATGTTTTATATCGCCGCCTTCTTGACAAAATCGCAATGGCAGCCACCCAAATGTTAAAGTCTTGAATCAAATTACGACCAATCTAATCATCTGATCTCTACCAAATTTTGCAACCTTATACCTTTATGTATGAAAAATCTTTTAACTAAACTGCAAGGTCATCAGCCCTATCCATTGCGGATGGAGGCCATGTAAGTGTACAAATCGATTCCTCCTATCTATTCAAACACGGTGAAACCAAATTGAACAAAATTTGGTACAGAGGTAGCACTAGCAATGGGCACTACAGTGGCATGTTTTATATCGCCGCCTTCTTGACAAAATCGCAATGGCAGCCACCCAAATGTTAAAGTGTTGAATCAAATTACGACCAATCTAATCATCTGATCTCTACCAAATTTTGCAACATTATACCTTAATGTATGAAAAATCTTTTTACTAAACTGCAAGGTCATCAGCCCTATACATTGCGGATGGAGGCCATGTATGTGTACAAATCGATTCCTCCTATCTATTCAAACACGGTGAAACCAAATTGAACAAAATTTGGTACAGAGGTAGCAGTAGCAAAGGGCACCTCAGTTTCATGTTTTATATCGCCGCCATTTTGATGGAAACGTAATGGTGGTTACCCAAATATTAAATGCTTAAATAAATTACGACCAACCTAACCATTTGATATCTGCTAAATTTTTCAACAACATACCTTTTTGTGGGAAGCGTCTTTTGACTGAACTACAAGGTCTTCAGCCCAATAGTTTGCAGATAGCGGCCATGTATGTGTGCAAATCGATTCCCCATATCAATTCGAACACGGTGAAACCGAATTGAATTAAATTTGTACAGAGGTAGCACTAGCAAAAGGCACCTCATATTCATGTTTAATATCCGTATAGCACGTTGTATTTCAACAACCTACTACAACCAAAATTCAATTATACTCCTTGAAAAGGACAAAGAGTTATAACAATACCCATGCTTTTAGGAGAAAGTAGGCTATATGTTCTTTACTGAACATCTTGTTTTCTCTAATTTCCTTCATGGAATGTTCAATGTGTAGATTGAAAAGTATGGGTGATAAGTTGCAGCCTTGCCTTGCACCTTTCTGAATTCCAGCTTCTCTCTCATGTCCTTCGGCTTGAATACGGTAACTGCCAAATTGGTAATGCTTATGATACAAATTAGGGAGTGATCTTGAATTGTACAGTTCCGACTTATAACAGTTGAACCTTTAGAGAGCTGGTCACTTGTGATTCCACGGTGCCAGACGTGTAGCCGGGGTGCACCGCAGCTCTGAGGTCTGGTGTCTGTTGTCAACCTCCATGGTGGTCCTTTTGAGTAGCGGAATAACAGAGAGAGGGAGGTAGGATTAGTTAAATATTAACCTGGTGAATGTAGAGGACGGAAACACGAGTGGCTTGCTTCTGAGTGACTTGCTGCTCATATGTTGAGTAATAGGCGACAACAAAAGATAGGTCACTTCTCCCACATTCCAATGACTTTGGTAGGAAAGGAGCTTGGGCTACACCAAATAATAGCTCACTCTTCTCCCATTCTAATTACTTTAGAAGTAAAGAAGCGTGGGCTACACCAAAAGATAGGTCCCTTATCCCCCATTTCAGTGACTTTGAAAGTAAAGAAGCATGGGCTACACCAAAAGATAGCTCACTTCTCCCCCATACCAATGACCTTGGAAGTAAATACACTTGGGCAACACCAAAAGATTGGTCGCTTCTCCCCCATTCCAGTGACCTTGGAAGTAAAGAACCTTGGGCTACTCCAAAAGATAGCTCACTTATCCCCCATTCCAATGACTTTGGAAGTAAAGAGGCTTAGGCTACACCAAAAGATAGGTCACTTCTCCCCCATTCCAATGACCATGGAAGGAAAGAAGCTTTGGCTACACCAAAAGATAGCTCACTTCTCCCCCATTCCAATGATTTGGGGAGGAAAGAATCTTGGGCTACACCAAAAGATAGCTCACTTCTCCCCCATTCCAATGACATGGGGAGGAAAGAATCTTGGGCTACACCAAAAGATTGGCCACTTCTCCTTTCTTACCAGTGGCATTGGAATTATCATGTACCGTATAGTCCCGTCTTTTAAAAGTTGAGCCGTTGACACATTGTCAGGTGTAGTGTCGAGGCTGACCGCAGCTATGTGGCTTGGTGTCTGTTGTCAGCCACCGCCGTGGTTCTCCTCAGAGACAGAGGATTGTTTAAACATTAATCTATTGAATACAGAGAGAGCGAGGCCCCGTAGCTCGATCCTCATCAGTGGCTCGTGGTTATTGAGTTGGGGAATTTGCTCCCTTCCAGGTTTATTGGGCCTTGCCATTCCCCATTGACAATGTGTTGAATAGTTGTGTGGATCTCCTACCTTCCTTTCTTCTGCCTGGTTACCATCGCTACTTAGTATAAAACAAAGTCCCCGATTCTTGGATATCATGGGTAATCTCGAGAACCACTGGATGGATTTTGATGAGGTTTTCTCCATTCTGTAAAAGGATATCGAGGAAGGTTTCTGTAGAAAATAAATTTATTTATAATGAAAGGAAAACAAGCAGTAACGATTTCATTGAAAAAGTTGAAAAAAAAACCTGGCGTCCGTGCGCTTTTTAAGCTAACGCTGGGCAAATCGTTAAAAATATCAATGTAGGCCTACTATGAGTGTAAGAATTGTGAAAATTTATACAAAAAGTACATGAGAGCATATCTCTATCTTCAAACATCGCCCACTATAAGATTGGACGGAAGGGGGATTTGTGTTTCATGCATCTAGCCATTCTTAAATTACGCCTGACAAGAATTCGTTGCACATGCATCTCCATGGTAATATAATTAATACTCCAGTCAGTGATTTTAACCCATCATGCCGAGACGTAAAACGGATATAGGTCGTAGTTCATTGAAGTCGAAAAAAAAGCGCTTACCACGTAATGCATTCATAACTGTTCCCGAGCGAAGTCGGGGTGGGTTGATAGTCTCTCGATAAAGCAGTATTTTTAGCCTACTTTTCACATTTTGTAAAAAGGAGGAGAAAGTAGACTTATGAGATCGATCCGGGAAAATGTGTCTGTTTGTCTGTCCTTCTGTATGCCTGCCTGGCTGTGTGTGTTCCCCCCCCCCCCTATCAACTCCTAAATGGCTGTACTAATCGAACCTAAATTTGGTATGAGTAAGGATCACTATCAGAACATCTCAATTCCGTATTTGAAAATGATGTCAGTGCTATATCAACTGCTGAAAAATCGCAATTGAAATTTCAGCTCCATGATGTATATCATGGAAGGTATCCATGGGAGCTATACCAAAATTGGCACACATATAGATAATAATATTTCAGTTATTTTCCAGGAGGCCATACATGACAGTGTTGCCAAAATGATTCTAAGCCTGCTGATAGGTCCAATTTTTTAATGCAATTGGAATTTCAGCTCCATGTTGTATATCTTCTACACTATCAATTGGATTTCAACCAAATTTCGTATGTACTATGTGTAGATAGACAGATATGACTGCGCGTAATCATAAGAGCCACTAGGGCTGCCAACTGATAGTAAATGCACACTTTATTGTTTTTAAAGGTACAAATACCAATATATCAGAAAGTATGCAAGCCGACAGCTATAAACTATGCACACGTATAGTACCAGACATTCTAGATTAATTTGGAGTAACTAATGGACCTCAGTACTACCAACATGATTCTAAGCCTGGTTATAGGACCAATTGTAAATACATGTAACTTCTATACTATCAATTGGATTTCAACCAAATTTCGTATGTGCTATGTGTACACTAACAGATATGACTATGCGTATTCTTTAGAGCAACAAGGGCTGTCAACTGTTAATAAATGCTGTCTCTATATTTTTACCCTAATATCAATATATCAGAAAGTATTCAAACCAACAGCTCTAAATTTTGCACACTTGTATTACCTTACATTCTAGATTAATTTGGAGTAACTAATACACGTCAGTGCTGCCAACATGATTCTAAGCCTGCTGATTGGTCCAATTTTAAAATACATGTAATTTCTATACAAATAAATGGCTTTCATCCAAAATTGGCACAGCAATAGATCATAATAAATCAGATTATATCTGACCAACACATGCATGACATTGTTGCCAACATGATTTTTCGTGGGCTGACAGGTCCAATGTCTAACTACATGGTATCCATTGGACTTCAACCAAATTTTGTATTCTGTACCTTAAGAGATGGAACTAAGAATATTTTCAGTCACCAGGGCTGCCAACTGTAGTGCTCTATTAAGCTACATTATGCCAGTTATATTTCGAAATAATTAGAAATTTCGATATTACCAACTCAATTTCGTCATTATTCTAATTAGGTCCATATAGATTAATCTTTGGAATGAATCTTACATTTCCAGAAAAGTAGGCTCTTTAGTTCGTCACGAAACTTCTTGTTACATTTGTTTCTTGGCACAGGGTAGATTAAATGCCTCCGTCTCATTCATGGCTGTGGAATCTACGAGTGGTGGAAGTGAGAAAGGTAGGTGGGGTATTATTGACTCAGTGAGGAAAGCCACGGCAAACTACCTCACTCCTCACCTTACCTCACAATAGAGCAGCCTTCAATTCTTGTGGATTTCTGATTCTTAAACTACGGCAGTACATTTTCGGGAACCAACCCACCTTCAAGCTGAGTAACTATCATAGGAGAGAAAGAAAGAGAGCTGATAAGGAAAATCAGTATGGAATAGGGAAGAAAGGAAGGAAGAGAAAAGGGAATGAAGGAGAGAAGGAATGAAGGAAGGAAAGAAAAATAGAAGAAAGAAATGCAGGAAGGAAACAAAGAAAGAATAGAATGAGGGGAATGAATTCAAGTATGAAAGGAAGGAATGAAAGTAGGACAGAAGAAGAAAAAACGAACGATGAACGAAAGAAGGAAGGAAGAAATAAAGGATGAAAGGAAGGAAGAGATGAATGAAGGAAAGAAGGAAGGAAGAGAGGAAGGAAGAGAGGAAGGAAGGAAGGAAAGAAGGAAGGAAGGAAGGAAGGAAGAGAGGAAGGAAGGGATGAAGGAAGGAAGGAAGGGAGGAAGGAAGAGAGGAGGGAAGGAAGGAAGGGAGGAAGGAAGAGAGGAGGGAAGGAAGGGAGGGAGGAAGGAAGAGAGGAAGGAAGAGAGGAAGGAAGGGAGGAAGGAAGGAAGGGAGGAAGGAAGGGAGGGAGGAAGGAAGGAAGAGAGGAAGGAAGGAAGGGAGGAAGGAAGAGAGGAAGGAAGGAAGGGAGAAAGGAAGAGAGGAAGGAAGGAAGGGAGGAAGGAAGAGAGGATGAAAGGAAGGAAGAGATGAATGAAGGAAAGAAGGAAGGAAGAGAGGAAGGAAGAGAGAAAGGAAGGAAGGAAAGAAGGAAGGAAGGGAGGAAGGAAGGAAGGGAGGAAGGAAGAAAGGAGGGAAGGAAGGGAGGGAGGAAGGAAAAGAGGAAGGAAGAGAGGAAGGAAGGAAGAGAGGAAGGATGGAAGGGAGGAAGGAAGAGAGGGAGGAAGGAAGGAAGAGAGGAAGGAAGAGAGGAAGGAAGAGAGGAAGGAAGGAAGGAAAGAAGAGAGGAAGGAAGGAAGGAAGGAAAAGAGGAAGGAAGAGAGGAAGGAAGGGAGGAAGGCAGAGAGGAAGGAAGGAAGGAAGGAAGGAAGGAAGGAAGGAAGAGACGAAGGAAGATAGGAATTAAGGAAGGAAGAGACGGAAGGAAGGAAGAAAGGAAGAGAGGGAGGAAGGAAGGAAGAGAGGAAGGAAGAGAGGAAGGAAGGAAGGGAGAAAGGAAGGAAGAGAGGAAGGAAGGAAGAGAGGAAGGAAGGAAGGGAGGAAGGCAGAGAGGAAGGAAGGAAGAGAGGGAGGAAGGAAGAGACGAAGGAAGAAAGGAAGGAAGGAAGAGAGGAAGGAAGGAAGGAAGAGAGGAAGGAAGGAAGAGAGGAAGGAAGAGAGGAAGGAAGGAAGGAAGAGAGGAAGGAAGAGAGGAAGGAAGGAACGAAAGAAGGAAGGAAGAGAGGAACGAAGGAAAGAAGGAAGGAAGAGAGGAAGGAAAGAAGGAAGCAAGGAAGAGAGGAAGGAACGAAAGAAGGAAGGAAGGAAAGAAGGAAGGAAGAGAGGAAGGAAGGAAGAGGGGAAGGAAGGAACGAAAGAAGGAAGGAAGAGAGGAAGGAAGGAAAGAAGGAAGGAAGAGAGGAAGGATGATATAAAGCAACAGTATCCATGACATATACACACGAATATCCATCTCAAAACGTTGAGATTCGAACCGGAATATCCAGCTTTCCAAGCAGGTGAGATTAGGCAAAGTAGTCACGGTCAGACAAAGGAACACTTTAGATTTTATTAGATGTAAGGACACTATCATGGTGCTTATCGGTATGTCTTCGATCTCCTCGACAACACGCACAAAGTTATCTGTGTGCCGAAGTGTGCACCTATCTTCTGAAACATAGGACTACAATTAGGACATTGAGGCGTCATTTCGGAATCTCACACAACAGCGCCTCTTCATCTAAGACTTGAAGCTGTAGTTATCATGGTCGGAGCGCCACTGCATTGGCTAAACGCATCTGCCTGGAAATGAGAAGTTTCAGATTCGATCCCCATGGACGATACTTATTTAGTATGGAGGTTTGGACTTTGAAGGTCAACACCAGGAAACGAACAGAGGAATTCGAAATGTGGATTCATAGACGTTTGATTAAAATACCTTAGAAGTGAAGCCGGCGGTCCCATGTCATAGATGTATGGCATGTTAAAGAATCTTCCACTAACTACACTTGTGTGAAGCTAAATTATAGGTTACAATTTTAATAATGCTCTTAGGTTCCAACGTTCGTCGCCAGGAGTCAACTGCGGTGGCGTCTAGTAACCAAGTTCAGAACTAGTAGTCGTTGACGGAGGCGTTTGGGGGCAAAAGTGGGAACTACATGAAAATTCAATGTCTACAGTACTTACTTGAATTAAAATCAGATAACACACACTAATACAGCCATTACAATTAACACCGGTTATCAGACAGATTCTACACACACCCAAAGTACATAGGGCTACATGACCGCGTTGTCGCAGCCCCTAAACTAAGTAACCAACCAACCGACCATTAAAATACCTTGGACTGATAAAGTTGATAACAGAGATGCCCTCAGAAGAGCAAAATGTGGTCTTCGGCTTTTGTCTACGATTAAGTAGGCCAGGAGTGCCCCACCTACGGCCGGATACCGCCTGTGAGAGTATTTTGTACGGCCCACGCCGCACAGTGTGTCGAATCCCAATTCCAGATGGAAAAAATTAATAACTTCGTTAATAGTGCTGGGATTCTATTAAAAGTTTGCAATATACCGTTTTCGAGGTCGCTGAATTCATTTTTGGCATCGTCTAAAGTGTGCGATCTTCGGGGGTAAATATATAGGGGTGAGGGGTAAGGGGAGGTGTAAAAAATGACCGAAAGCAACGCAAGAATCATCCATATTTTGGTAGTAAAAATCACGATTTGGATGTGTATATGATAGTTTATGACAGTGGTAAACATACTATTTAAAACTGGATAAAATATGAATATCAATGACACTTTCAGTCAAGTATTCTTGTTACACCTTATTTGAGGTAATACACGAAGTCACTGTAGGCCTATGTAAAATCATCCAGATTAAAAACGTATATTAAATTGTTATTAAACATAGAACAACGAAATATGCACAAAAATAACATTTATTTTCTATAAATAAAAAAAATATTCGTCAAAATCATACAAACAATTTCTTTATAACAATATGTCATTTTACAGTCCTGTTAATGACGTAGTTTTAGTAAACACACTTCACACACGAAAACAATATTATTTCGCTAGAAAAGCATGGAAATAAAGGCAACACATATTGAATATTAGGCCTATTTCTCCTATTGCAAATAAAAAGAAAACGTCCATTCGTCAAGTAATGTTCTCATTAATCTCACTCCCCTTAATAATAACGAAATGTCTAATGTTCATTCGTCACCTGATTCGTCTGTAGAGTCCAGAGCATCGTAGTCATTGCTATACTGGTCTTCATCGTTTGATGTCAAAGTTAATTGGGGGTCATTAAGTAACTCAATAGCTTCCATAGGTAGATTATCTATGTACGTGGCATTGTTCTTCCTGCACTCTCCCATTTTTGTTAATATTATGGGATATCAACTTTATTTTGTTTCTTAGCTCCTGCACCTGAGTGTCATTAAGAGTTGTAGAATCAAATTTATTCATAACATATTGAAATATGACGTCTGTACGCCCCTATTTACGACACGACCGCCACGCTTTGAAAAATTCTTCTCGCGGTAATGCCCACATAGTCACTGAAAATAAGAAAATAAACCATCATGCACATTCCTGCGCAACCAAACCACTACAGATCCTGAATCTACATTAAATTTACTATCGAATGACGTTTAAAGTAAAGTGGCACTATGAGGCACTCATAAAGTAAATTATTTATTTATTGCAAAAAGCTTGTAATACGCTTAAAAGTCCGAACACATACCTCTTTTCACTATTCCATGAGCCGCAGAAGACAACACCTCGTCGAACTCACTAGAATCACAACGTTCGGTTCACTCCGACACCACCTATCAAATGACCTGATAACTGCCAGGAAGACGTTTTAACACCTATAACCTCCCACCTACGCACCAGAGAGCGGAAAGGAAGACCAAAGGTCACCATCTGGTTTGTTCACTATCGAATGAGCCAGTTTTCGCTTTCATTTGCGACAGTGATTTTTTTCCACCTAGATATGGGATTCGACACACTGTGCGCCGTATCGCCAAAAATTTGAAACAAGTTCCAGTCGTCGCACTAAAATAAATTGTCATGAACTTTATTTCATAATTTGATTATTAATTGTGTCAATGGACATAAATACTCAGTCTTTGTCATTCATCCTACTTCTATTTTAAAGGGATTTATTAAAAAGATTTAAATTTATTTATGGTGGTTTATTTTTATCCACTACAAATAAATATAGAAAATTACGACAATACTAAGAAAATTAAGCTCAGACAGCCACAAAACTCACCATAATGCACCTATATGTTAAAACAAAATCCGTACCCCTCAAACCGCCCGGAGTGTATTTGGCCCGCACGGTCCCACAACTATTTACAATGTGGCCCTTAGTTAAAAAAAGGTTGGGCACCCCTGAAGTAGGCCTATCGAAAAACTGTCATGTACTTTGAGGCCAAAAATGTCAGTTGCTTTGACTAATACTACAAGGCAAAATAGATGGCAGACGGGGGCGGGGCAGAAGACAGAAGTCCTGGCTTCAGAATATTAAGGTGTGGTCACTGATTCGATCTGTTGAAGAATTGTTTCGTCTGGCGGTGGACAGAGGAGCCCGTTCCATGATGGTCGCCAACGTTCGAGGGACCGGACACGGTACTTGAAGAAGAATTTAGAAACTCTGATTGTACAGTCCCGATTTATAAATAATGAACCGTTTGAAGGTTCAGATGTAGTTCACTTTTTATTTCACAGTGTCATGTTAGTGTCGAGGTTCACCACAGCTGTGTGGCTCTGCTATCTGTTGTCATCCTTCGTGAAGGTCCTTTTGGGTGAGTGAGAGAGATAACGTGAAGGAATGGTGTATGGGAGAGAGACAAGAATATTATTTAAAGATGAATGTGGTAAATGCATAATGCAGGTGGAGGCTGGATACATAATGCACACACACCGGCTAATTGTACCATTCTGGACACTCGCTTCCTCTGTAATGTGGGCCATCAAGCTATGCGGGTGGGGTTGTGTGCTAAGTATTATTAATGTCCTCTAATATATTCTGTGTCAAATTTATTTTTTTCTGTAAAGCAGCGGGGGTTTCAACTAATTTATTTGAATTGTCCGAGACACCTGGTTCATTTTTCTATTTGTCCACGAAGAGTAATCTAAATCACCGTGTTTGTGAGAACACCGAGGTTATCAGCCACTGATTTTACAACTTTAACACAAAGTAATCCCAGTTACTGGATCATGCAAAAAATTACCTGAAAAATTACATGTGATAAAAATATGTACGGTATATATACAGGGTGTATCCAAATTCCCATTATAAACTTTGAGGGCTTGTAGTGGAGACCAAGACGGTACAATTTAGCATAGGAACTTGTGTCCAGCGTCTTCGTTGGCGTAGTTGGTAGCATGCTGAGCTTCTATGGCCAAGGATGCGAATTCAAACCCGGCCGAAAACGTCGGATTGTTTAAGAGCGTTAGAAATCCCTCAGTATGCCTTCCTTCGGAAGGGAAGTAAATCCACTGGTCGCATGTCATATAGTTATGGCATGAAAAAGAGCCTTCCATTAACTACACTTGTGTGAAGTCAAAACTGGTAGGTAATAATTGATAACACTCTAATAATTCCAATGTTCACCACCAGGTGCTGACTGCGATGCCAAGTCCGCAAGCTAGGTGTCGTGGACGGTAGCATTTGGTAGCTAAAGTAGGAATTACTTGAAATTATTGTCTACAGTCCTTACTTGAATTCAAACAGATAATACACACTAATACAGCCATCACAATTAACACCGGTTATCAGACAGATTCTACACACACACAGTGCACATGACCGCGTTGTCGCAGCCTCTAAACTGAGGAACCAACCAACCAACAAACCAATACTTGTGTCCGGAATCGTACTGTCTTCCCGCTACCCGAAAAGACCACCAGCACACGTTTACATCTCCTGCATTTTCGGCGCTCTGTCCGACTCCTGCTCGTCGTTGTCTGTGTCCAATTACATGTGGGGCTCGATGTGACGTTAACACAGACGCGGTACCTCAGTACCATGTTCTGGTACACACAATCACCAACCCCTGGTCCTCCAACATCCACCGCAGCTATAACCCGCACCAGTAGGTCTTCCTCGGATTCCACAGGGGTCTCGTAAATCACGGTTTTCATAAGACCCGACAGGTAGTAGTCTAGAGGTGTCAAGTCAGGTGAACGTGCAGGCTCAGCAATCGGGCCACCACGATCTATTCACTGTTGCCCAAAATCTGTGGTGCAGATGATCTCGGACCCCAAGTGAAAAATGAGGTGGTACGGATCACACACTGAACCGAATGGCATGGAATGTCAACATAGCTGTAGGGGTTATGGGACATCAGGTGATTGTTCATTGGCGTACGAACTCTAGTCAGTGGCGCCGAAACTGCGCGAGATTTGAACGTGTGCTGTGGTGGTTTCTTGCGTGAAGCGGAAAGACGATACACAAGTCCCTATGCAAGACGTCAAGAAAGTAACAACATAAGAGATAGCCTAATAATAATATTATTGGTTTTACGTCCCTTTTAACTACTGTGGCTTTTAGAGACGCCAGGGTGCCGGAAGTTTTCCCCGAAGGGGATCTCTAACGTGCCAGTAAATCTACTGACACGGCTCCTTCGCATTTGCGCACCCTCAAATGTCTGCTGACTGCACCAAAATACGAACCTGCAACCTTGGGCACAGCAAGCGAGAACGTTACCCCTGAGCCACGCAGCAAGCAGTAAGTTATTGAAAAAGTGGCTTATAGGACGAAAGGCTTACAATTGGAAGCATTCTAAGGGAGGAAGGACGAGAAAACAAGCGCAAAATGGACTGAAGACAGGAAAAAGAAGCTTAGTGCAACAATGAAGGAATACTGGTAGAAAAGGAAAGAACAACTAAGGAGTATGAATATAACTTGTAACGTGGTCCTTAAAAGACCGGAACGCAAGAAGAAGGAGGAGGAGAAGAAGAAGAAGAAGAGGAGGAAGAGATAAAGAATGATAAAGAGAAAGAAGAAGAAAAAGAGGAAGAGGAAGAGAATTGGAAAGAGAAAGTGGAAAAGGAAGAAGGAGAGGAAGAGAAAGAGGAAGAGGAAGGGAAAGAGAAAGAGAAAGAGGATGGAGGATGGAGGAAAGAGGAAAGAGAAAAGAGAAAAGAGAAAGAGGATGGAGGATGGAGGAAAGAGAAAAGAGAAAAGAGAAAAGAGAAAAGAGAGAAGAGGAAAGAGGAAAGAGAACAGAGAAAATAAAAAAGAGGAAAGAGGAAAGAGAAAAGAAAAAAGAGAAAAGAGAAAAGGGAAAAGAGGAAAGAGAAAAGAAAAAATGAGAAAAGGGAAAAGAGAAAAGAGAAAAGGGAAAAGAGGAAAGAGGAAAGAGAAAAGAAAAAAGAGAAAAGAGAAAAGGGAAAAGAGGAAAGAGGAAAGAGGAAAGAGGAAAGAGAAAATAAAAAAGAGAAAAGAGAAAAGGGAAAAGAGGAAAGAGGAAAAAGAAGAGAGAAAAGAGGAAAGAGAAAAGAAAAAAGAAAAAGAGAAAAGAGAAAAGGGAAAAGAGGAAAGAGGAAAGAGAAAATAAAAAAGAGGAAAGAGGAAAGAGGAAAGAGGAAAGAGAAAAGAAAAAAGAGAAAAGAGAAAAGGGAAAAGAGGAAAGAGGAAAGAGAAAAGAAAAAAGAGAAAAGAGGAAAGAGGAAAGAGAAAATAAAAAAGAGAAAAGAGAAAAGGGAAAAGAGGAAAGAGAAAAGAAAGAAGAGGAAAGAGAAAAGGGAAAAGAGGAAAGAGAAAAGGGAAAAGAGGAAAGAGGAAAGAGAAAATAAAAAAGAGAAAAGAGAAAAGGGAAAAGAGGAAAGAGGAAAGAGGAAAGAGAAAATAAAAAAGAGAAAAGAGAAAAGGGAAAAGAGGAAAGAGGAAAGCGAAAAGAGCAAAGAGGAAAGAGGAAAGAGGAAAGAGGAAAGAGAAAAGAGAAAAGAGGAACTATCTCCCTCGAAAACCTTCATCATGGGAGGCAGATGTCTTATGAAAAACGCATAGAAACAAGAAAGTAAAATGTTGAGGAAAATCCTTGGTCCAGTCTGCTCAGAAGGAATGTGGATGAAATGGAAGTCTCAGGAGCTTCATCAGCTTGCTTAAAAGATCACCGACACCTTCAGGAAAAGGCGATAGAAGTTCTGCGGCCACATTCCCAGAATGAACAATGAATCAACCATGCTCTCTCAATGAAAGTCAACAACAACTCGCTTAGTGAAATACAAAAAGACTTTCAATAAATTGGCATTACAGAGGAAATTTTATAAGATGACCCCAGTTTGGAACATTAATCAACACACTTCATTTCTCTGAGGAAATTAATACCAGGACCAAGAAATGGTGGACGGATGAACGCAGGAAGATTTTCAGTGCCCAGATGAAGAAGTTTTGGGAGAAGATAAACACATTAGCAAAATAAGTCGTATGGTGCTCCAGAGATGCCCTTAGCGATGTAAAATTAATATGAATAATAATATTTATTTCCTGTAATACAACTAACCATGCTTCATGTTATCCATATTCCAAGTACTGAAAATTGTTATTTTACAACAATAGTAAGTTACTCTTCCGGTGTTCCGGTAAGGAACTTCCCTATTGACGTCCGAAACGGGGGAGGAGCTTACGGTCAGCTGTTTGCAATATGGCGGCGATATAGTGACGTGAGTAATTGGGTGTGCGTTTGTTATGGCTTCTAATTTATGATGGCAAAATACTACATATTTCCTTTCATTGATAGAAATATTTTTATAATCAATTTAAATGCAGTGCCTAATTACTACCAGTTTAAAATATTACCCACATGTAGATAGTTAATTTACTGTCTGCTGTTACATATATGAAGCCTGTACTTGGGAGCCTAGCGGTATCGATGTTTTTTATTAATTTCACAATATATATATCTCACATAACACAAAGGATGACTCCCTGATAATAAATTGAATCAAGCAACCCTGAATTTGCATGAATGTTTTGGGTTCAAAGAAGCGTTACTTGGGATGCTCAAATCATACTTCAATATTGCAAATATGTTAATTTATTAATCTCTTGCCACAGGCAAGTTAAAATGGAGACATCCTCTTTATCAATATATTTAATTAAATATTTAAAATACAGATATTTAACAAAGCTGGAGTCTCCATTTGAACTTGTCGTAAGCAAACGGAACAGATCAAAAACTACACTAAAAGCCAAACCAAATTCACTCCTCAGCTCGACATAAACCATAATACCAATTAAAACCTATACAAAACATACTCTCCTTACTGTTGTACAACTTTCAAACCAACTATTCGCACTCAAAACTGTAAAACCCTCAAATGGGAACTAATTGAAGTTAGAATAGCCTAGGCCGATCCGGTCTCCCGCTACATTACCGCATATGTATACTTAACATCACTATAACTTTAAAATTACGACTAAGTGACCTATCTGCCTGAGTAGTATAGGTGTTACCGGCCTGCCTGGGATGATGGGTCACCAAACCGATACTTAAAACTAAGATTTTACATTTTAATTAACTAAATTCAACAGTAGGGAGATCATAGCGAAAAACACAATTTAAGCCAAATCATACATCAATGACCTACATACTTGCTGTTCAAAGGCAAGAATATAAATTCTCTGGCAAATTAAGGCTAGGAACAGCATTTTTCTTAAGTTTTCTAACCATTCGGCTATTGTCAATCGGAAGAACCCCTAAAATAAGTTTACGAAGAGCGGATTACATTCTTTGTACGGCACATAAGTAATAGGCTATAAGTTTATCAGTATTTTTGATGTAGCTAAATCCATATGAATACAAATTAGAGACAATAACTATCAATAATCAGCAGTACCGGTGGAAAGAAGTCGTCTTCACAAAAATGCAGGCTGCACACTGTCATGTAACATGTACGATAACACGTTTTCCAATTGACAGCGCCGAAGCCCATCTTTCTCTCTGAACTTTTTGTACAGGAAAGTAGTGAAGATATTTCGTAGCCGTTTTATACGTTTTGCAACCGTATACAGAGCAGTACCTCCTCGAATTTGACAAATTTCTTTCTGTTTCCATCACGACGTCAATGCTTCACCATCTAAATACATCTCACCAGTCACAATGTTACAGCTTCAACATTCTGCCGCGTGGCTGCGCCATCCAACTTTTCTGACGTCATATCGACTTGCACCTTTTCCCATAAGGAATTGTTTCTGAAAACGTTCAGAATTCGGTATTCCGAGGGATACCTGAGCTTGGCCCGTTTTCTCGTGTTTCATTGACTTTGGAATGTACCCTGTAAGTCAGGTGATATCAACCCATAGTTCATGAATCTTTGAATAGTTCAAGAGCGGATCATCAGTAAAATTACTCCAAAACGCCCAGCTCTAAATCCACAGGAAAAGTAGAGTGAAGTAATCAAAACAAAACACAAGACATGTTGCATTAACAAAGCTAACCTGTTAGTGGATATACTAAAAAAAAGATACGAGCCTTACAGTGGTCGCATATGATGTGTAACTTCTGACATGTTATCCTACCTTGAAGTTGTTACCGTTTTTATTATCCTTGACATTCATCAACACACAAAACATCTTTTTATTTTTTACACTATCATAATACATAACAATTCCAAGACTTTTTTTCTTCACTGCCTACTCGATATTTCTACTCTCGAACTGCCTTCTTGTTACTCTGCTGTTAAAAAGTAATCCGTATGTGATAAACACTCCACATGGTACCATTGCCTGCTGGATCACTTCCCTTCTGTCTGCTAAAGCAACGAGGAGGGATGCGATCCAACAGGCAGTGTGTCTTACACACTTCCGTCCGATCCACTTCCGTCCCATTTTTCAAAATCACTCCCACAAAAATGTCCAGCAACCGAGTGGACAGATGTTACACATCAAAATGATTTTATTTCAAGTTTCTTAAAAGAAAATATAATGAAGACTCCTGGTTAAACATTGGAAGTAATTTCAGCACCTTGCTTTAAGCCGTGAAAAGTATGAGTGTTATTCAGGGAAACTTGCGTCGAGCCTAATAATTTGCACATCTCGTATTTGTTGTTGTTCAGTCTTCATTCTTTTGACTGGTTTGATGCAGCGCTCCATACCTCCCTGTCCTGAGCTAATCATTTCATCTCTACATAGCTAGCACACCCTACATCCAAGTCAATCTGTTTACCATATTCTAACCTTGGTTTACCCCTACAGTTCTTGTCCTCGACCCTTTCTTCCATAACTAGGCTTGCTATTCCTGGGTGTCTTAGTATGTGTCCTACTAACCTATCTCTTCCCTTCATTACCAGTGTCCAGAAACATCTCTTCTCTCCCACTCGTCTTAATACCTCTTCGTTTGTAACCCTATCTACCCATCTGATCTTCATCATTCTCCTGTAACACCACATTTCAAACGCTAGTAACTGTTCTTATCGGGGTCGTGGTTGTTATAGCACAATGAGGGAGAGCAATTTAAAAAAACATATATTTATCTTTACTTACTATTAAGCATGACTTTCTACACATATTTTAATCTATCATTACTCCTTCTTCGTTAATTAATCTAATTTCTTTCTACAAATGGTATTCTCTACGTGTGATTCTTTTCACCATCAAAAAAACTCAATAATCCTACTTCATGGAACTAACATTATCATAACCAAATTCATTAAAATCTCCACAGATACTAACTTCCTCTAACCAAGCACATACACAATATTCTCCATGGATAATCTCAAAGATAATCACTAATACCTAAATCTTGCAGTATGGACTCCTAACAAGAAGTCAAAGATATATATATAGAAACAAAATAGCATAAAAAAGAACATCGAAAAGAAACTGCATTGGCAAGGCCACCTGCCATGCCACACAGAGATGCAAACAGCACTCTCAGAAAGCACTATTTTCTTAACCTTAAAGAGCTGAGCTTTGTAGCCATTATGTTACAATCGCCCCTCTATGTGATTCTCACGTGAGAAGCACTTGAGGATCATATACATTAAATATACATGCATAAAACGTAATATACATCAAGCATACACTAAAACACACAGAGTACAACAAATTATAGATTATCAACATCATATAACGTTGTATCACTCTCCTCAGATGAAGCAACCAAAACTATATAATCAAGTTCGTCAAACACTCCTCCTCCATCATAAAATCGGACAGCATCATAATCAGAAGGAACGGCAGAATCTTTATCATCTTCGTTCTCCCCTTTCTCCTCCTGCCTCCACGCCTGCTTCGTCGTCTTCTACGATGCCTCCTGCCTCCCCCTCTCCTGTATTCCAAACTTCTCTTTTTCTTCCTCCTTTGGTCTGTCTCCTCTGATTTATTATCATATTTTCCTTTCTTCTTCTTTCTTTAGTCTGTCTCCTCTGATTCAGTATCATATTTACCTTTCTTTTTCTTCTTTTGGTCTGTGTCCTCTGATTCAGTATCATCACATTTTCCTTTCTTTTTCTTCTCTTGGTCTTACATCTCATCCTTTCCATCCCGATCTTCCTTCTCCAACGCTTCTTCACCTTATCTTTTTCCATTATGCTGTCTTCTTCATGATTCACTCCTGCACTTTTACCCTCATATCTTTCCTCTTTTTCTTGACTGCTACTGTCCTCCTCATGACCAATCTCATCTGCTTCTCCTTTCTCGTCTTCAGTTTCTTCCATCTCACCTTCTCCGTTATCCGTTTCTCCTTTCTCTTCTACCTTGCCCTCTATCTCATCTTCTTCCTTGTCCTCAGTTTTATCCTCCTCCTCCATTTGACCTTCTTCTTTTTCTTCACTTTGTTCTCTCTCTCGTCCGTCTTTCATGTCTCCTTCGCACCCCCCACCTCGTTGATAATTTTCTTGCTTCTTATTAGCTTCTTAATTTAGTTTTCTATCATTTCCTTCTATTAGCCACTCCAGCATCACATACTTCACATATTTCCTCCATTTGGACTTTCATCGAGTCTATCTGCTCACTCATCCGTTCACTCCACTTATCAATGATGTCACTCCGCTTATTAATGCTAGACTCCAGTTTGTTCATATGTTCAGTCACTAACCCACTCATCTTCATCATCTGCTCCATGAGCATTTTGAAATCATTAAGGTTCATCTCCCCCATTCGAGCTCCTCGTTGGTGCGTCATAATGTAACTGTTCTTATCGGGGTCGTGGTTGTTATAGCACAATGAGGGAGAGCAATAAAAAAAACATATATTTATCTTTACTTACTATTAAGCATGACTTTCCACACATCTTTTTATCTATCATTACTCCTTTCTTCGTTCATTAATCTAATTTCTTTCTACCAATACTATTCTCTACGTGTGATTCTTTTCACCATAAAAAACCTCAATAATCCTACTTCATGGAACTAACATTATCATAACCAAATTCATTAAAATCTCCAAAGATACTAACTTCCTCTAACCAAGCATATACACAATAATCTCCATGGATAATCTCAAAGATAATCACTAATACCTAAATCTTGCAGTATGGACTCCTAACAAGAAGTCAAAGATATATATATAGAAACAAAATAGCATAAAAAAGAACATCGAAAAGAAACTGCATTGGCAAGGCCACCTGCCATGCCACACAGAGATGCAAACAGCACTCTCAGAAAGCACTATTTTCTTAACCTTAAAGAGCTGAGCTTTGTAGCCATTATGTTACAATCGCCCCTCTATGTGATTCTCACGTGAGAAGCACTTGAGGATCATATACATTAAATATACATGCATAAAACGTAATATACATCAAGCATACACTAAAACACACAGAGTACAACAAATTATAGATTATCAACATCATATAACGTTGTATCACTCTCCTCAGATGAAGCAACCAAAACTATATAATCAAGTTCGTCAAACACTCCTCCTCCATCATAAAATCGGACAGCATCATAATCAGAAGGAACGGCAGAATCTTTATCATCTTCGTTCTCCCCTTTCTCCTCCTGCCTCCACGCCTGCTTCGTCGTCTTCTACGATGCCTCCTGCCTCCCCCTCTCCTGTATTCCAAACTTCTCTTTTTCTTCCTCCTTTGGTCTGTCTCCTCTGATTTATTATCATATTTTCCTTTCTTCTTCTTTCTTTAGTCTGTCTCCTCTGATTCAGTATCATATTTACCTTTCTTTTTCTTCTTTTGGTCTGTGTCCTCTGATTCAGTATCATCACATTTTCCTTTCTTTTTCTTCTCTTGGTCTTACATCTCATCCTTTCCATCCCGATCTTCCTTCTCCAACGCTTCTTCACCTTATCTTTTTCCATTATGCTGTCTTCTTCATGATTCACTCCTGCACTTTTACCCTCATATCTTTCCTCTTTTTCTTGACTGCTACTGTCCTCCTCATGACCAATCTCATCTGCTTCTCCTTTCTCGTCTTCAGTTTCTTCCATCTCACCTTCTCCGTTATCCGTTTCTCCTTTCTCTTCTACCTTGCCCTCTATCTCATCTTCTTCCTTGTCCTCAGTTTTATCCTCCTCCTCCATTTGACCTTCTTCTTTTTCTTCACTTTGTTCTCTCTCTCGTCCGTCTTTCATGTCTCCTTCGCACCCCCCACCTCGTTGATAATTTTCTTGCTTCTTATTAGCTTCTTAATTTAGTTTTCTATCATTTCCTTCTATTAGCCACTCCAGCATCACATACTTCACATATTTCCTCCATTTGGACTTTCATCGAGTCTATCTGCTCACTCATCCGTTCACTCCACTTATCAATGATGTCACTCCGCTTATTAATGCTAGACTCCAGTTTGTTCATATGTTCAGTCACTAACCCACTCATCTTCATCATCTGCTCCATGAGCATTTTGAAATCATTAAGGTTCATCTCCCCCATTCGAGCTCCTCGTTGGTGCGTCATAATGTAACTGTTCTTATCGGGGTCGTGGTTGTTATAGCACAATGAGGGAGAGCAATAAAAAAAACATATATTTATCTTTACTTACTATTAAGCATGACTTTCCACACATCTTTTTATCTATCATTACTCCTTTCTTCGTTCATTAATCTAATTTCTTTCTACCAATACTATTCTCTACGTGTGATTCTTTTCACCATAAAAAACCTCAATAATCCTACTTCATGGAACTAACATTATCATAACCAAATTCATTAAAATCTCCACAGATACTAACTTCCTCTAACCAAGCATATACACAATAATCTCCATGGATAATCTCAAAGATAATCACTAATACCTAAATCTTGCAGTATGGACTCCTAACAAGAAGTCAAAGATATATATAAAAACAAAATAGCATAAAAAAGAACATCGATAAGAAACTTCATTGGCAAGGCCACCTGCCATGCCACACAGAGATGCAAACATCACTCTCAGAAAGCACTATTTTCATAACCTAAAAGAGCTGAGCTTTGCCACCAATATGTTACACGCTTCAAATCTCCTCTTTTCTGCTGCACCAATAGTCCACGTTTCACTTCCATAGAGCGCCACGCTCCAGACAAAGGCTTTCAAAATTACTTCCTAATACCTAAATCTATTTTCGATGTCAACAGATTCCTTTTTTTTTAGAAATGCTTTCCTTGCCTGAGCCAACCTACTTTTTACATCCTCTTTGATTCGTCCATCACTGGTTATTTTGCTTCCTAAGTAACAGAAGTTTCCTACTTCCTTCAGCCCTCCGTATTTAAGCTAGATAAATTTAGCGTTTTTTGAAAGATATTAGGATTATCTGTCCATTCAGCTGGCAACACTGTATGGAACTTTGCTATCCTCTGGAGTCCTGCACAATTGGCAGACCATATCTGACCATAGTGACATAACATGGAGCACGTGCTAACAGCCCGACACGTGGTCTCACACTGTCACGTGATGCAGGTCATGACAGCCGAGTCGTGCCGTTGCTCAGTTAATCTCCTATTGATCCACAGCGCCCAGCCCAGTACTGGCCGTCCCGGGTATTCAGCCCTCTAGTTCACTATCAACTAGTTAGATATGGCTTGGTGACCACGAGGCCCGCAGTTGAACCTAGCAATCCTTCATGATTGGTGGTGATGGTTATTTTAATTGGATAAGCATTAAGGTCATCGGCCCCTACAACTTTGGGTAATTATGCAAATCAAAACTAGAATTAAATTTAAGTACTGACTCAAGTACTTAAAGAAGAAAAGGTCAATAATAATAATAATAATAATAATATTAATAATAATGTTATTGGTTTTACGGCTTCGGTGACGTAGTTGGTAGCATGCTGAACTGCTGTGCCCAAGATAGCAGGTTCAAACCCGGCCGAAGCCGTCGGATATTTTAAGAGCCTTAAAAACCTTCAGTAGGCCTATGCCTTCCTTTGGAGGGGAAGTAAAGCCGGTCCCATGTCGTAGATTTATGGCATGTAAAAGATCCTTCCACAGACTAAACTTGTGTGAAGCTAAATTTCTATGTTACATTTCGTTGAAACACTCTATCAAAGTTCCAACGTTCACCACTAGGTATCAGTGATATCTGGTGGTGAAAGTTGGAACTACTTGAAATTGAACGGAACTTGTAGCTCACCCTCTGGGTGTGCGCTTGATGCAGCTACAGCCTCTGGTGAGCCGAACATGTCCTCGGACACTCCCGGCACTAAAAGTCATACGATAAATAAATAAATAAATAAATAAAATACGTCCCTTTAAACTACTGCGGCTTTTAGAGACGCCGGGGTGCCGCAAGTTTACCCCGGAGGGGATCTTTAACGTGCCAGTATATCTACTGACACGGCTCCCTCGCATTTGCGCACCCTCAAACGCCAGCTGACTTCGCCAGGAATCAATGCTCCAAATTTGGGCCCAGCAAGGAGAAGTCAAAGGAAAGCATAAATAATATGTGAATTAAATGACAGGAAGATTGTGGTGTTTGAGGCCATTTTCCAGTGTTGCCCTGAGATTTTCATTTGTCGTGTGGCCTCCTGAGGGGTCAAGTGCAGGTCTTTCTAGTCGACGCCCGTGGGCGACCTGCGCGTCAGGAGGAGAGACTGTAACCTATATTTTATGAGTCCCCCATGACAGTTTTAATGTAGGCTAGTGGGTTTATTATTTCTTTATATCATGTTATCGTGTTGGCAACGTGTTCAATTGCATTGGACACGTCTGCAGTAGACGCAGTGTCATTATTATTATTATTACTATTATCATATACGAATGCTTTTTATTATTAATTATTCAATGTATTTTAGGTCACTTTTGACAAGATTCTGAAGCTAGCTCTAATCATATGTTGTCTAAGAAAGTTTATTAATATTGTTCGGACCACTGAACCAGGAGTCAGGTTCATGTTTTGGTCACACGTACAGGAGGCAGCATTTATGGACACTATTGTCTCGAGCAGGTATGCTCGCTTACCCCGGGGAGGGTGAGGAGGAAGCAGCCAGGGGGCCTTGCTAGGAGTGGAATGGACAAGCAGGCGTATGACAATAAGACTTCCTGGAAGGAGCTGTGGGTTTCAGACGTGTGGTAGCAAGCTACTGGATGCACTGCGGAAGTGGGTGATTGTCTCGCTGGACTTTGAGATGTCAGGTTGTGTAGGGTGTCTCTCTTGAGCTGAGCGCTTGGTGTTTCTACGGAAAGCTTGAAGACCGTACGGTACCTCCGAATTGTTTTAGTATGGAGGGTACCACGTGATTGGGTTCTGGCTATATATGCCACAATCATAGTAGGGCTAATACCCATCAAGATAACTGTGCTAAGTTGAAGAAGACCTTCATGGCGGTAAACCATAATGGCATGGCTGACCAGCTTCAAAGTGGTGATGAAATGGACATATTGGGCAGACGACGGCATTACCGGTAATGTGAAAACAAATAATAAATCTTTAAAGGCCTAAATATTATTATTATTATTATTATTATTATATTATTATATTATATAGTTTTAATTGCATTTCTTGTGTGTCACTCTTTTTCTTATATTAATCAATTTCTTGCATGATGCAGCTTCAGAATATAAAGTAGATTTAAATTGGATAGTTTCTTTTTAGTTAAATGCATGTAAACCTTCCTTCGCCTTTATTAATTTATAGGAGGTTTTGGTAAGGCCTATGTACGAGCCAGTCCTTTCAGAATATCTGCACACGCCCGGAGATAAGAAGAGTTTCAAAAAGGTGAATTGTTCAATTACAGTACTAATTATGTCAGTTGCTTAAATTTTAAAGAAAGGCCATTTATGAGGCAGAATATTCATTTTTATTTAATTTTTGTATCTTCAAAGTTACAAATGGCTTCTCTGGGTGAAGCCATCTTGTGGCTAGAATTGAAAGATTACAAATGGCGCCCAACTATGGAGTGTGAATAAGGCTGGCTGGTGCATAGTATGGCAGTACGCACAGGTAATTTGTGAAATCTGATCGGGTATTTTAGGAAGGGTATATATGTTCAGTGATTTTGGAGGGTATGCTAAGTAATAAGAGTGAGCCTGATTTATTAAAGTTGAGATCTAGAAGTGTTGACAGAAGCACTCTTGGTCATTCTAGAAGAGGCAGGAGTCAGTCAAACAGGCAGACCAATAAGCGGTCAGATTCCACAAATTCGAGAGTAGTTCTTAGTAAAATGGCAGATAAGGATGTGATTTCTGGTACGTTGGAGGGACGTGAGGGGGCCGAGAAAGATGATGTTGCAACTAGCAAGGAGTTAGGAATGGGAGAGAATAGTGAGGAGAAAAATGTAGGGCTGGGGGAAAACTCACAGATGATCAAGTTAATGGAGCAGATGATGTCTAAATTCAGTAGTAAACTAAGTGATTTAAGTACTAAAATGGATATTCAGAGTAATGATTTATGTACTCAAATTAATAATCAAAGCAGTGAATTTAGTACTAAGATAGACATTCAAAGTACGGATTTAGAGAGCAAAATTAATAAGATTGTAGAGAGTATGAGTAAAGGCTATAAGGAAATTCGTCAGGAAATTGCTAGTAGAATTGAGATGGTAGATAAAAGATTCGAGCAAGTTGAGGAGAAGATAAGCTTACAGAGGCAGGGCATTATGGATACTGTTGATAAGCAGATAGGCGAGGTGAGTAATGAGGTAGCCATTGTTACGAAAGAAGTTAGTGAGAGGTTGATAGTTGTAGAGGAAGAAATGAAGGATATAACTGAGATTAGAAATAAGCAGGTGTCTTTCGAACAGGAGCTAGCGGTTTCTTCAGCCAGAGTAACGATGGTAGATAAGAGTGTAAAAAAGGAGATTAGTGAACTGAAATCCTTTAATGAGAGCGAAAATTTGAAATTAAGAAGAGAGCTGAATCAGGCCAAGTCAAATAAGGAAAATTGTAATCACTCTGTAGGACATAGTAACTTCTATCGGGAATCTGACTTACCTAAATTTAATGGAAGGCAGTTTAACCCTATGGAGTTTGTTAAAGTTGTTCAGAAGAGGTTTTCGAAAGGGTTAGAAGATGGGACTTTAGACTGGGATATTGTTGAGGAAATCATATCATTAGCTTTTGTGGGGGAGGCTAAATCTTGGTATCAAGTTTTTAGGGGAGGTTTTCAGGGGTTGGAAGATTTTAAGCAGAAGTTTGAGGGAAAGTTCTGGAACGAACAGACTAAAGGAAGAGAAAGAGACAAGATTTCTTTTGGGAGGTATCAGTCGAATCAGGGGGTGAGCATGACGGAGTATTTCCTCACACATGTCCTTATCAGTCAGAATTTAGACACTAGTTCTTCTGAAGGTGATATTGTTAGGCGTATGGCCCGTCATTTTTCTGATGAGGTGAAGATGGCCGTAGTCATGCAGGATGTAAATACGATTAAGGACATGGAACGTGTGTTAGAAAGGTTTGATACTTTGGGTAGAATGGGAGGCAAAAGGCAAGAACAGGGAAGGGAAGGAAATTACGATCCAGGGTATCAGGAGGAAGGGAATAGGCATTATGAGCGTAGGAATATTGATAGGCCAGGTAACTTTGTGAGGAATGATAGAGGAAATTTTGTAAATAGGGATAGGGGTGACCAAGGGAATTTTCGGAATAGGGGGCGCGGAGAACAGAGGCAGGCAGAAAATCGGGGACCTGGGGAACAAAGGCAGTTAGAGAATAGGGGGCGTGAAGAAGAGAGACAGCCAGCTCAGCCGAGTAATTTAAACGGGAACAGGGCTCTTTAAGACGGTCAGATAGAGGGTCCCATCCCAGTATTCCAGTTCATGTGTTGAAGAAGATAGAATACGACCTTGATGTTAGAAAGGAATTGTTAGATGACCAGGTTGAGGTTATGCAGGAGAGATGTGAGCCTACGTTGATCAGTCCTGTGATTAAGGTGAAGATATGGGGTCAAGTCGTCGATGCCTTATTGGACTCAGGGAGCATGTGTTCTTGCATTAAGGCAGGCTTTTATGATGAGGTTAAGAGTAAAGGAGAAGTCATAGAGGAGATTCCTGTGTCCAATATATTTATATTGTCTGCTGTTGGGACTAAGTCACAGAGAGTGCGTAGACAGGTTGTCGCACCTATGTACATTGATGAGAAATGTGGTCGTCAGAGCTTTCTAGTGGTCGCGAATTTAGTGTATCCTGTCATATTGGGTGCGGATTGGTTAAGCAGTCAGATGTGTAAGCTTGATTACGGCGAATCTAAGGTGAGATTCAAGTGGGGTGATAATTTTGATACGATTAGTCTGAGTTATCAGGTGGACTCGGGAACTTTTGTGAGTATATCAGTGTGTGTCCAGGTTTTTAATGAAGAGGAAGAAGTCAGTGAGGTTAGTAGCGACATGGTATCAGAGGATATTCAAAGTTGTAGTATGGTAGTGGAAGAGGAGCGTGAAGGCGAATTTTCAAGTGTTGTGGAAGATACCATGTTGGAGGTAGAGCAGAAGGCTCAGTTGTTAGAGGTCTTGAGAGACCACAGTGAGGTGTTCTCTGACAAACCTGGTAGGACACATGTGTACGAGCATAGTTTCGAGATCACCGATAGATCTAGTTTTAATGGTGTTAGATACCCGATACCACACGCCCATGTCAAAGCAGTGGATGATGTCATTTCGCAGATGCTAGACGATGAGGTGATCGAATTCAGTAGGAGCCAGTATGTCAATCCGTTGGTAGTAGTGATTAAGAAGGATGGGTCAGTTAGGCTATGTTTGGATGCAAGACAAGCTAATAAACGCATTGCGCCGGATCATCAGCGACCGGAAACTACTGAGGATTTAGTTCAGAGATTTGGGGGTAAAGAATGGCTGTCCACATTAGATTTGAGTGCTAGTTTTTGGCAGGTACCCTTACGGAAGGAGGATAGGCAATTCACGGCTTTTTGTTACAAAAACCAGCTGTTACAATTTACACGGATTCCTTTTGGTATGAAAACATCGTCAGCTGGGCTCATTCGCGCACTTAACATCGCTCTGGGACACGACACAGGGGATTTCACAGCCAGTTACATCGATGACTTAGTCATCGCATCACGTACATATGGGGAACACATGGAACACCTTAGAATCGTTTTGGGAAAGTTGCATCGGGCTGGGTTCACAGTGAAACTTAAGAAGGCGACTTTTTGTGCACAACAGATCACGTTTTTAGGCCACACCATTACACCACAGGGGGTTACGCCAGAAGGGTCGAAATTAGACTACATAATCAACACTCGGACACCACGTAACGTCAAACAACTTCGCTCTTTTCTGGGGGTATGTAATTATTTCAGGAGGTTTGTACTGCGGTATTCGCAGCTGTGCGGGCCATTTAGCGGGTTACTTAAACAGAATTCTAAGTGGGTTTGGGAAAAGGAACACGATGAGGCATTCATCAAACTTAAAGAGGGTTTTAGGGATGCTGTCACACTTAGGTACCCCGGGCAGGATAGTCAGTATATAGTGATGACAGATGCTAGCGACTTAGGGTTAGCAGGGGTGCTTTGTCAAAAGGATGGGGATGGTAATCTAGGCATCGTGTCACTCGCTAGTAGAGGTCTAAATTCCGCGGAGAAAAGATACACTACTAGTGAGAAGGAATTGCTAGCCATTGTGTATTCGCTGGGCAAGTTCCGGACCTATGTGCTTGGCCGGAAATTCCTAATCTATACAGACCATAACGCACTTACGTTTCTTAGGACATGTAGGATAACCTCGAACCGGCTTTCTAGGTGGATATTGGCGATCCAAGAGTACGATTTTGATATATTTCACGTAAAAGGGTCAGAAAACGCATTCGCGGATTTTGTGAGTCGCCACCCGGAAATTGCTGGGGAGGGAGTTGAAGCTAGGAGAGAGGAAGGAATTTTGGTCTGTGTAACTAGGATTTCAGATAGGGACGGGGAGAGGTTAAAGTTGGGTAAAATGAGAGAGGAACAATGCAAGGACGAGGAGATTCAGGACATTTATCGGGAACTCGAGGAAATGGAACATATGAGCATTGCTAAGAGGGGTAATAAGGAATTCAGGCTTTTTAACGACTTGCTAACTAGGAAATGCTTTGGCGAGAGATGGTGCGTGTGGGTTCCTAAGTCTTTGAGGTATGATATTATCTGGTTTTATCATAAGGAGTTAGGCCACTATGGTGCAGAGAAGGTGTTGGGTGCTATTCAGGAGAACTTCTTTTGGAAAAACATGGGCAGGGAAGTCAGAAAAACCCTAGCAACATGTGAGTTGTGTCAGAAGTGCAAGCACCCCACAAGGTATTTTGAAGGGCCAAGGCAGGCTGTTTTAACTCAGAAACCAGGTGAGTTGGTGTGTGTTGACCTCTATGGGCCGTTGGTGAAGTCTCAGTATGGCTACCAATATGTGTTTGTCGTTGTTGATGCCTTTTCCAAGTATGTTAAGCTCTATCCTCTAAGACAGGCCACGGGGAGGGGTTGTGTAAATTGCATACTGGGGAAATATGTTCCGGAGTTTGGTAAGCCACTCCGAATACTCTCAGACCACGGTTCTCAGTTCACCTCGAAGATATGGAGGACCAAGTTGAGTGAACTGGGAATACAGTGTACGTATTCCTCTATTAGGTATCCCCAAGGAAACATGTCTGAGAGAGTAATGAGAGAACTAGGGCGCATGTTTAGGACTTATGTGAGTGAGCGACATAATGCCTGGTTTTCGATGCTTGAGGACGTTGAGCGTTGGCTCAATGTAACTAAACACGAGAGCACGGGTCGCACTCCCATAGAAGTCCAGCTGGGCAGGAAGCCTGTCAGCGAACTTGCCATGATTTTGGGTTTGAGGACAGGGGAGGCCGTACCCAGAGATTTAAGTATCAGGTTAGCTGGGGAATATTTATGTAAGGCCAGTAAGAAACGGCAGAAGCAGCAAGGGAAGCGGGCAGGAGATAAGTTAGATGTAGGTGACCTTGTGCTTTTGAGGGTGCCTCATGTCTCGTCCGCAGACCAGAAATTGGTGAGTAAATTTTTTCATTTGTATGAAGGACCGTATGAAATTGCACGGAAATTAGGGGCCTGTGCGTACGAGCTCCTTACAAAGGACGGCAGGGTGCTAGGGATTTACAATATTTCCAATCTGAGGATGTACATATCCTAGTAGCCCTGTTGATTGTGTATATATTTGTGGGAGGAAGGAGTTAGGATTTTGGAAGGGAAGTCATGCCTAAAAGGATTGCTTTTTATTCTATGGTATAGGACCAAATGAATGAAAAGCAAGGGGGCGTTCTGTAACCTATATTTTATGAGTCCCCCATGACAGTTTTAATGTAGGCTAGTGGGTTTATTATTTCTTTATATCATGTTATCGTGTTGGCAACGTGTTCAATTGCATTGGACACGTCTGCAGTAGACGCAGTGTCATTATTATTATTATTACTATTATCATATACGAATGCTTTTTATTATTAATTATTCAATGTATTTTAGGTCACTTTTGACAAGATTCTGAAGCTAGCTCTAATCATATGTTGTCTAAGAAAGTTTATTAATATTGTTCGGACCACTGAACCAGGAGTCAGGTTCATGTTTTGGTCACACGTACAGGAGGCAGCATTTATGGACACTATTGTCTCGAGCAGGTATGCTCGCTTACCCCGGGGAGGGTGAGGAGGAAGCAGCCAGGGGGCCTTGCTAGGAGTGGAATGGACAAGCAGGCGTATGACAATAAGACTTCCTGGAAGGTGCTGTGGGTTTCAGACGTGTGGTAGCAAGCTACTGGATGCACTGCGGAAGTGGGTGATTGTCTCGCTGGACTTTGAGATGTCAGGTTGTGTAGGGTGTCTCTCTTGAGCTGAGCGCTTGGTGTTTCTACGGAAAGCTTGAAGACCGTACGGTACCTCCGAATTGTTTTAGTATGGAGGGTACCACGTGATTGGGTTCTGGCTATATATGCCACAATCATAGTAGGGCTAATACCCATCAAGATAACTGTGCTAAGTTGAAGAAGACCTTCATGGCGGTAAACCATAATGGCATGGCTGACCAGCTTCAAAGTGGTGATGAAATGGACATATTGGGCAGACGACGGCATTACCGGTAATGTGAAAACAAATAATAAATCTTTAAAGGCCTAAATATTATTATTATTATTATTATTATTATATTATTATATTATATAGTTTTAATTGCATTTCTTGTGTGTCACTCTTTTTCTTATATTAATCAATTTCTTGCATGATGCAGCTTCAGAATATAAAGTAGATTTAAATTGGATAGTTTCTTTTTAGTTAAATGCATGTAAACCTTCCTTCGCCTTTATTAATTTATAGGAGGTTTTGGTAAGGCCTATGTACGAGCCAGTCCTTTCAGAATATCTGCACACGCCCGGAGATAAGAAGAGTTTCAAAAAGGTGAATTGTTCAATTACAGTACTAATTATGTCAGTTGCTTAAATTTTAAAGAAAGGCCATTTATGAGGCAGAATATTCATTTTTATTTAATTTTTGTATCTTCAAAGTTACAAATGGCTTCTCTGGGTGAAGCCATCTTGTGGCTAGAATTGAAAGATTACAAGACGGAATGATGAAGATGAATGAAACTGGGCAAGGATGTGGAAGGAAGCGGCCGTGGCTTATCAGAATTTGCCTGCAGTTGAAAATTGGAAACCACGGAAAACCATTTCAAGAATGGTCGACGGTGGGGCTCGAACCCACAAGTCTACCGAATCAGCAGAGAGCTTGGCCCCATGACCTAACGCTGCTGCCGGTTACATGAGATTAATAAATGCAGAGTGTATTCAAGTGTAATCATTAATATCATGTAATTTCTTTCAGGATTAGGGAATAACCCATCTCATTTGGGTACAACCGTGTTGACCGACTGAAAAGCACCAAACTTTTATTTTTACAGGGAGAGGAAAATGAGAGTTGAGGGAATCAGAAGGAAATAGAGCCATTTACGATTGGTGTAATTATCAAAGTCGCCTCCGTAGCGTAGCGGTCAGCATTGTTAGCTACCGCCCAGGAGGTCCTGAGTTCGATTCCCGGCTCTACCACGAAATTTGAAAAGTGGTACGAGAACTGGAATGGGGTCTACTCAGCCTCGGGTGGTCCAAATGAGTAGAGCGAGTTCGATTCCCACCTCAGCCATCCTCGAAGTGGTTTTCCACTTCGTCTTCGGGCAAATGCCGGGATGATACCTACTGTAAGGTCACGGCCGCCTCCTTCCCTCTCCCTTGCCTCTCCCTCCTAATCTTCCCCTCCCTTTCCTCATGAGGCCCCTATTCGCTTAGCAGATGAGGCCTCCTGGGCGCGGTGCTTGTCACACCTCCCCAGTTGCATCCACTCCGATCAGATGTTCCCAGCTCGACGACACTGCCCGTATGGGCGGTAGAGGTGAGTTTCCTCGTTGAATCCGTGGGAGCCACCTACCTGGAGGACAAAATCAATTTAAAAATAATAATAATAATAATAATAATTATCAGCAAGCCTCCGTGGCTTAGGCGGCAGCACGCCGGCCTCTCACCGCTGGGTCCGTGGTTCAAATCCCGGTCACTCCATGTGAGATCTGTGCTGGACAAAACGGAGGCAGACAAGTTTTTCTCTGGGTGCTCCGGTTTTCCCTGTCAAAATTTCATTCCAGAAACACTCTCCACTATCATTTCATTTCATCTGTCATTCATTTAATCATTGCCCCAGAGGAGTGCGTCAGGCCTCGGCAGCCGGCACAGTTCATATCCTCGCCGCTAGATGGGGGCTTCATTCATTCCATTCCTGACCCGGTCGGAGACTGGAAGCAGGCTGTGGATTTTCATTTTTTCAATAATAATAATTATCAAACCTACGAAATGACAAGAAAAGGACCATGTCCGCCCAAATCCTTATTGACAGAATTAATGAAATGGGATGAGATACCTTAAGTTCATAAAATGAAATATTTGAGTACACTGCACCGGTTTCGGTTAAATTATAACCTCATTCCTAGAGGGGTCAAACCACATCTTTTCGTTTCATGGTATCACCTGATTTTTGTAATCTCTTCCGACCCAAGGCTAAGTTTGTTGCTGAGAATTTATTTCCTGTCTTTCTTAATAATGCTGCAACCCTACGCTGGGTCACTGGATGCCGCAGAGAAATTTGGTTTTGTCCTTGACAGTCTTTCAGTTGCTGTGTTACTCACAGTTTAACGCATCGCTTTTCTGATATAGACCGGTTTTGGGGCAATGAGTACCCCAGTATAAGATAAGTGTTACGTTACTTGTTGTGTACTCTCCGCGAACCAAGGACACCAAAACCCATGTGAAGTGGGCAGAGTGTAAGATGTGTGTATGCAAGGGTCATATCTCATCTCTTCGTCTCAATTGTAGAGATGACATTCAGTAAAATGTGAGGTGTTACAAAATGTTGTAAAGATGTGTACGTTTTTTAATATTATTTTATTTCAGTATAGAATGATAAAGTATAATACAAAATAACTTTTCTGTAAGTCTAATCAAACCCAGTTGTTGTACTAAATTCAATAAATATTGGTTTGTAATATGTTGGTTGGTTCCTCAGTTTAGGGGCTGCGACAACGCGGTCATGTAGTCCCGTGTACTTTGGGTGTGTGTACAATCTGCCTGATAACCGGTGTTAAATTGTGATGACTGAATTAGTGTGTGTTTCTGTTTCTTAATTCAAGTAAGGACTGCATACTTTGAATTTTCAAGTAGTTCCTACTTTTGCCGCCAAACGCCACCGTCAACAAGTATTAGTTCAGAACTTAGCTACTAGACGCCACCACAGTTGGCACCTGGCGACGAACGTTGGAACCTGAGCGTTGTTTACATTTTTAACCTAATTTAGCTTGACACAGGTGTAGTTAGTGGAAGATTCTTTAACATGCCATAAATCCATGGCATGGGACCGCCGGCTTTATTTCTCCTCCGAAGGAAGGCATACTGAGGGATTTTTAACGCTCTTGAAAAATCCGACGACTTCGGCCGGGTTTGAACCCACGATCTTGGGCATAGAAGCTCAGCATGCTACCAACTACGCCACCGAAGCTGCTTTCTGTCATGTAAAAATCATGCTTATTATTCTTGGGGCACTAAATACCCCAGTGTAAGATTAGCGTTTGTAATAATCAAGTGTAGGGTTCCAGGGTTAAATAATGGTAAAAGTTTGGTGCTTTTCAGTCGGTCAACACGAATGTACCCAAAAGAGTTGGGCTATGCCCTGATCCTGAAAAAAAAAACATTAAAGAGATTAATAAATGCACTTGGATAACCAGTTTCAATCGTCAAGCGATCATCTTCAGATTCATTACACTTGAGCTATACATTCTATGTTTGAAAATACGGGTGAAAATATTTACAATATGTACACTTATTTAGTTGCAATATTTTAACCCGTAGTTTCAAACATGGAATTTATAGCTTAAGTGTAATTGATCTGATGATGATCGCTTGACGATCGAAACTGGTCATCCTAGTGTATTTATTAATATCACGGTTTTTTTTTTCAGTATTAGGGCATAACCCAACTCTTTTGGGTACATTCGTGTTGACCGACTGAAAAGCACCAAAACTTTTGTTTACTAAGGCAACGCTGAAAAATGGCTTCAAACCACACAACAATGGTAAGAATAATACATAATTAGATAATTATTGGACACCCCTCGTATTTCTATAAAATTGTACGTTTCTTCTCCTGAGCAAATGACGTTAATGAAGATGTATCTTATTCAATTAAGTAGGTCTCCGAGACAAGATAATTATAACGTTCTGAATGAAAGAGAAGGGAAGAAGAATTCCCCCAGGATAAATAACGTCAGTCATGTTTCCGTCTGACTTAATATCTTCCTGGGTGCTTGCTTCACCTTACCATAATTTCATGACAGATTATCCTCATGTCTGATGTTTTAATCTGATTTACTCGCAACACGCCACCCAAACCCAGCCAGCCAGTCGACATGATAGAACAATACGCTGTACGGGCGTCACTCTTTTATTCTAGCAGAGAACAAGCGAAGAGCGCGGAGCGTTTCTGCATGAGATGCGCCCCCACAATAAATACCACCACACGCCACTGCACCGTCAGCAAGCTAATGAAAGAATAGGGAAAATTGAGTTTCTTTTGAAGAATTATTCTTCAGCTGCAAGTTTAGTTGGTATGAATGAGTCGGTTTCTGTATGGAGAGGAAGCACGAAACGTTTCAAAGCAGCTTTAATGATGGAGACTAACATCTACATTATCCGCCTCTAATTATATGCCCCCCCTCCAGGGGCTTACATCTAGTGGGATGTGGGTTGGTGACCAAGGGAGCCCAGCTGAGTCCGGCATTGCTTCCACTTACTTATGCCGGGCTCCTCTCCGTCTTCTTTCCTGTCAACCTCTTTTGGTCAACTCTTGTTCTCTTCTGACCCCGACGGTTTTACGGTATCTGAGACCTAGGGAGTCTTTCATTTCCCCAACTTAATTGGCCCTTGTATCATCTTTCCAGATCCCTCATTCTTCTTGTTTTCTTTTCACTGTATCTCCTGCCTTCTGCTGAAGGCTCTAAAGGTGGCAGGGTGTATGTAGCCCCACCACTTATGGTGCACCCTGGGTTGAGCTACACCCTCAAGGGCTCACGCCTGGTGAGTTCGGGAGTTGGAGACCCCGAGCGTTTCCTGAGCTGGGTCCTGTTTTTCTCCTTCTTCCAATGACTTTGGGGCAGTCCCTCTCCTCGTTATCTTTCCTGTCTGCCTTTCCTGGCTCTGCTTTCTACCAAGTCCCTTAATTCTCATTCTTCGAGGGTTGAGGGCATTTTCTTTCCTCCTGTATTTTGTTTCCCATATTCTTTTTTGTTTGTTTTCCATTTACTCTTCTAGTTTGAAAGTATGTATTTAGTTTCAGGTTTAATACAATTTTCGCTATCACCCAAACCATTAGGGGCCGATAACCCAAATGTTAGGCCCCTTAAAACAACAATTATCATCACCATATCATCATCTAATTATATGTTCCGCCTCGTTGCGCTGTGGCTGTCACCTTGGAGCCCTGGATTTGATTCCCGGCTGTGCCAGGAAATGTATTTCTGGTCTGAAAGCAGGAATGTGGTACACTCAGCCAAGTGAGGCAAAACTAGGAAGAGGTGGGTTCAATTCCTACCTCACCCATCCTGGAAGTGGTTTTCCGTGGTTTCCCACTTCTACTCCAGGAGAATGACGGGTTGGTTCCCAACTTCCTCCTTCCCTATTCTCATCTGAATCACAAATACACAACCTAATACAGCCATCACAATAACACAAGTTGTTAGACAAATGTTTGCCACGATGGGTGATTGGCTATCGTGTCGGACTACTAACCCCAAGCTTGCAGGTTTGCTCCAGGCCATGGTAAGTGTTTTTGAAAGCCGACAAAAATCACAGCACGCATGTCATACGATGTTGGCATGTTAAACAACCGATTTGAATTCAGTAGGTCGTGTTCATATTTGCAAAATTAATCTCGGGATTTTCTATCAACATCAAAGTTCCTCCGATCTCTACTAGAAAGCGCTATAGTGTCAAGGAGCTTAGATATCTAACCTCCTTGACTTCCATAGCGTTCCAAGGAACAACAAAATTCGACATGAAAGCTGCCCTTTGGGCGTCAAATGGCAAAGCTTGCACCTGGCACCCGAGGCCATTCGATATTATTAGTATTAATATTATACAAATTCCACGCACACTTAAGTTCACGGGGCTACATGAGCACTATGTTGCAAATACCCTACATTAATCAAAAACAACACCTCTAATTATGTGCGTGGTGATGACATTTATTTCAAAAATCCTACAACCAACTTACGAACACCAGGAAAGAAATGACAATAAAAATAGGACATGAGGATTGAGGACTGAAGCATTTAATAAGAGGTAGAGCAGATAAAATGGAGGCAAAGAAAAGAAGGTCATTTCAAAGACAATGGAAATGGGGAAAACGAACCCAGCTCAAGATCCCTCAGGTCTTCAACCGAATATACCATGAAGAGAAAAGACGATGTCTGACCCATGGAGGAATGAGGGTATGAGCAAAGATGAGTCAGGAGCCAATTACACAGATCTGAAAAAGAAAAAGAAAAAAGATTTTGAATTGATAACTGATTTTTACGTAGTTTTTGGCCCTGATTTCAGAAATGATATTGGATTTTATCTATCACGTAAGGGTTGTCTTCAAAATGAGGTAAAACTTTTAAGAACATTCGTAAAAAGGCAATTTTTATATCAGTTCTAGCTGCGCCCAGCATGCGTTGCAATGCCAATCAACGAAAATGTTGGATTGTAACTTTGCTTGTTGAAGTGCTTTTGGATACACATTATTTTTTCTTTTTCCGTTAACAGCCTCTAAACTTCTGTAAAATGGACTTAGTCTATTAATTCAGAAACATTCGTGGGAGCGTGCACAACAACTCATCAAAGTTTCACCGCAATCGCAAGAATGGTAAATGTGCCATTGCATCGCATGCTGGGTACAGCTAGTAGTGATGTAAAAATGTCCTTTTTACGATTTTTAGAAAAGCTTTACCTCATGTGTGATTTGTGGGAAAACAATGGGTGATGGAATTTTCACTATTTTTCTGTATTCAGAACAAAAATACCTTAAGATTCACTATAAAAATGTGATACTTTTTTTCATCGCAAACCTGTGTCATGGCTGGAAATGAAAGACACCCTAGGCCTCAGATAACCTAATACCGTTGGGGGTTGGAAAGAAATAAGAGTAGACCAATGGAGGTCGGCAGTACCGATGACAGAGGAGCCTTGCACAAGTAAGTGGAAGCATTGCCCGACTCATCTAGTGTCCCATGATCACCAACACACGTCCCACTAGGGGTGGACCTTTAGGAGGAGCAGTATTGAATTGTAGAATAATGGTGAGTAATTCACTATTCGCTCTTCGACATCGTTCATCAGGGTTCGATTCCAGTCTGTGCCGTTAAATTGCTCACCAGAACCATGTTTGGGAGCTGAGGTTAACCCGGAGATTACAGGTTTGAGCCCCAGTCGTATTCTCTACACGCAAATGCTGGATTAGTATATAAATTTCATGTCACGGGACGTCTAGTTTATTCCTGACCAAATAAACACATACACACTACTACAGAAGCACAGGTTATCAGACACGGAGCTAATGACCAAGTTTTAGACCCTATCTTCCTGCCTTCCCAATAATGATGAAGTGCGCACACTGTAGCCTATTTCTTGTTAGTAAGGGGCTATGCGATATCGTGCTCATGTAGCCCCGTGTTCTTTGTTGTATGTATTATAATTGCAGGTCACACTCTTACCAAATGATGTAATGCACTATATCGCTTATCTTGGAACTGGGAAGGTAATTGGTTCAAACCACCCTTGAAATGTTTTTTTAATGGTTTATCATTTTCAACTCCAGATTTCTTAGAGGCCATGGCTGCTTCCTTCCAAAGTTTTGCCCAGTTTCATTCGTTGCCATTCGTTTCACCTCTAATTATCACCTGTGATGAGCTAACCCTCCGGAAGAGCATCTGGTCGTTAAACACATCCACCACACAGAAATCACATCTCATATTTCGACCCCGTAAAAATAGGAATGTTTTGGGGGTAAAAATACAGATCAGAATTCCCAAAATATCCATTCCTGCTGATAAATGAAAATGAAAATATGAAGGTCCACATGTATGCACCCTGAGTTTGATGAGGCTAAAGGAGGCAGGGCGTATGTAGTGATACACCCTCAAGTGTTCACGGCTGGTGAGCTCTAAAATTGGTGACCCCAATGGATTCCTGAGCTGGGCCCGCTTTCATTTTTTTCCACCGCCTTTGGGGCGGCCCCCAACATCTTGATCTTTCCTATGTGCCTTTCATGGCTCTCCTTCATTCCGATCATCTCAGTCGCCATTCTTGGAGGGTTGATTGTACCTGTCGTTTATTTCCCATTTTGTTTTCTACTTTACTTCTTCTACTGCGTTAAGTCATTACTTAGTAGTTTTCATATCATTGTCACCCAAACAATTAGCTGGTTGGTTGGTTCCTTAGTTTAGGGCCTGCGACAACGTGGTCATGTAGCCCCGTGTGCTTTGGGTTTGGGTGTGTGTAGAATCTGTCTGATAACCAGTGGTAATTGTGTTGGCTGTATTAGTGTGTGTTATCTGTTTTAAATTAAAGTAACGACTGCAGACATTATATTTTCAAGTAGCTTCTCCTTTTGCTACCAAACGCCACCGTCAACGACAACTAGTTCTGAACATGGTTACTAGATGCCACCGCAGTCGGCTCCTGGCGACGAACCTTGGAACCTAACAGCGTTATTCAAATATAACCTATAATTTAGCTTCATCCAAGTGGAAGATCTTTAACATGCCATAAATCTATGACTTGGGACCCCCGGCTTTACTTCCCCTCCGTAGAAAGGCAAACTGAGGGATTTTAACGCTCTTAAAATATCCGACAACTTCCGCAGGGTTTGAACCCGCGACCTTGCGAATACAAGCTCAGCATGCTACCAACTACGCCACCGAAGCCGCTCAAACAATTGTCTGCCGATAACCTAGATATTAAGCCCCTCAAAACTATAATCATGACAACCACTCGATTTGCGGTTCACCGGAACGAAGGGAATTTTAAAAAAATACATTCTTATGAAGAGATGCGGCATCTCTTCTTGGGGATATGAAATTGAACACTATGGATAGGTTAATTACTGAACACTCCTCGTATCACTGTGGCCACTATGGTTGCTCTTAGAAATCAACAAGAATAAGGATGTATATTTTTAGCGTGTGTGTGTACGTGTGAGAGCTCGTGTGTGTGTGTCCCTTATAACTCCTAAACGGCTGGAGGAGCGATTTCAACGAAACTCGGTAATGTCATAGTACTATCTTAGTCACCCCGACCGTGCCCCTCAAATTTTATTACGTCTCACCAATCCAACGTGGCGACTGTGCCAAATATTTTACCGCCCTTCTATATCTCCGAAACAGTTACTGATATCACTCTGAATTTTATACGGTGATATAGGGTAGTCTTGCGCATAATAGTTCGCGGCTGGGAGCGATCAGTTTAGTTCGCAGCTCCTTAGCGAACTAGTTCGCTCTTTTAGTTCGTTAGGTCCCATCGCGAAGGCGGATCGTTCGCTCGCCTTGCTACTGCCACTGCACGCGCTCCTTGTTTGTTATAGCAATCTGTCACCACTCATTACTCGTCACCACTGATTGCTCATTCACATTGCTCTCGTTTCAAGCAATACTGTAGGCTACTGTAAAAGTTACTATGGTCGCTTCACGTGCAGTTCGTGTATTATATATTGACATGTTGCGTGTTTTGTAATGTGTTTTACATTTTGATGTTCGAAGATAAAAAATACAAAAATATGAGTATTGAAACATTAGTGAAATTCCTTATTCCTTCCTTATTTCCTTTTATTCCTTGTAGGAACATAGGGTAGCTATACACTTCTTCCATCTGACTCTATTGTTGGCCATCCTTTTAATTAGGGTCCATGTCTTTCCTTCTGAGACAATTTGTCTTTCTATTGTTTATAAAGCCAAAAGTCGACATTTTTTAATCATTAGTGGAATACCGGTACCTTACCTAAAGGAATATCAGTATGGACGATGTGTTCGTAGAAGCATACACTTATTATTCTCTTTATTTTCTTTCTCGCGTGGGGCCGATAACCTAGATGTTAGGCCCCTTAAAACAACAATTATCATCATCATTTTTCGCGTATATCAACATCCGATTCCATTTCCTACTTGTCACTAGTGATGATAAGACGTACCCCCCGTCCCGCAATTTTCGTTTCATTTCTTACTTGCTTCGTGATATTCATTATTTGCCTGCTCTGAAACCGTTGGGAACATTATCTTTATGGCATTAATGGGAGGAATAGTTTTTTTTTGTTCAGATTGTGTGTCCATAGAAATTCGCCTTTCTTTGGGAATCATCGTAATAATGTTCATTTCTTAAAAACAGGTAAAAGTAGTTGTATCACCATGTATCGAGGAAAATAAATATCAACGAGTTCATTGTGAGGTATGAAGCCATTTTTCAGTGTTGCCTAAGTAAACAAAAGATTGGTGCTTTTCAGTCGGTCAACACGAATGTACCCAAACAGAGCTGGGTTATGCCTCAATCCTGAAATACATTCATAAAATACATGTATTTATTGATCTCATGTAATTTATTTCAGGATGGGGACATAACCCAGCTCTGTTTGGGTACATTCGTGTTGACCGACTGAAAAGCACCAATCTTTTATCAACCAGTTCATTAAAATGATAATGCTAATCCATTTCTCCGATTTTCTAAATAATTGGACATATTTTCAAATAATCCAAAATGACTAAGTTAAATAAAACTGTGGAATTATCCCCACATCTAAATCAGTTAACTATCAGTAACTTCAATTTATGAACCGCCACTGTATTACATTGCAAATATAAGGTAGTTATTACCTATTAGCGTGTTAGCAATAGTAGTGTGTTATACTGTTATTACTATAAAGCTACATTGAACAATCACCGCACCAAAACTTGACAATCTTGCCACTAACAATGGATACACTCAATCAACTGAACTGACTGAACAAAGCTCATGTGATTGTGCAATGAGTGGTGTCGTGACGAGCTACGGCGGACCCGCGCTCTCGCGCTGTTACAAGTCGGTCAGCGGAAAAAGATCCAACGAACTAAAAAGCGAGGGATCTGGGAACTAGTTCGGTAGTTCGTCTGTGGGACCCGCTCTTCCGAACTAGTTCGTTCTCGATCTACACAAGACTAATATAGGGTACTACTAGAAATTCAGCTATGAGAGTTCCAAACACCTGTAAAGTAAAAAAGCAAGTAGTTCCGTGAAGAACTATACCGCCTATTTTCATATATCCTACTAATGCTAATTGCCTCTATCAACATAATAAATTTCAGTTTGATTGCTGTAATAGATTCGTAGATATTGAAAACCGTCTAAATATTTCGGATGGTCGCCATGTTTGACTTTTATCTATGTATGGCTTAGCGTTATGTACTGTTACATGAAGATTATTGTGTACGTGTAGTGCTCAAACTTCAGTCACATGATTAGGACACAGGAAGTAAAAACGAGATTTTAAAATTTCGCACAGCAGCCATCTTGTGGTTATGGAAACAATTGAAATAAATTAGACGCCAGTGAATTAACATTTGTATAAGGATTTACTGTGCCAAGTTTTGCTGCACTTGGATTGTTAAATTGCGAGAAACGACCGTGTGAATATTTATACTTCACGTCGCCACCATGTTGGATTTGTGATCACCAGGTTATTGAAAGTCCTATAGGTGAACTAATGTGCATAACTCCTATGAATATAAAAAAATAGTTTGATTGCTTCAGTAGATTCGTAAATATTGAGAACCATCTAAATATTCCGGATGGTCACCATGTTGGATTGTTATATGTATAGGCCATAGAGTCATGTACCATTAAAGGAAAATTATTGCGTAGGTTCATTATTCAAACTTTCACTTCGATCGCATGATTACGACACAAAAAATCAAAACTTAATTTAAAAATTCGCACAGCCGCCATCTTGATGTTATGATAACAATTGAACTAAATTACATACCAGTGCATTACAATGTGTATAAACATTTGATGTACCAAGTTTCATTGCGTTTGGATAATTAAATCGCGAGAACGGTCTATTTAAAACTTTCAAATTCGCTTGGCCGCCATGTTCGTTTTGTAGTTAACCGGTTTTTTAAGTCTCACAGATGAACTTCCAGTAGTACCCTTCATCTTCGTGCAAAATTTCAGGGTGATACCGCAAATAGTTTCAGAGATATAGAATGCCGGTGGAATATTTCGCAAAGCCGCCATATTGAGGTTATGTACATAATTGAACGAAGTTAGATGTCCGTGCATTTCAATGTATATAATCATATACTGTACAATGTTTCATTGCGTTTGGTTGGTTAAATCACGAGAAACGTCTATTTAAAAGACTCAACTTCGCTTGGCCGCCATGTTGGTTTTGTAGTTACCAGGTTTTCAAAGGTCACATTAGTGAACTTCTAGTAGTTCCCTTTATCACCATTCAAAATTCCAGGGTGATATTGGTAATAGTTTCGGAGATATTGAATGCTGTTGAAATATTTCGCACAGCCGCCATGTTGGATTGGTGAGACGTAACAAAATTTGAAGGGCACAGTCAGGGTTGCCCGAAATACTGCTATAAACTTGCCGAGTTTCATTGAAATCGCTCCAGCCCTTTAGATTTTATTAGGGGGGGGGGGGTACACACACGAATCTCACACGCACACACACGGACAAAAGTGATCTCATACGTCTATTTTTTTTTTGAAAAATGAAAATAGGCTAAAAACGGCCAAACGAAGGTGATACATTTTAATAGACTTTTCTCGCGATTTAACAATCTGAGCGCAGTGAAATATGGTGCAGTAAATGTTTATACACATTTTAATACACTGGCATCTAATTTAGTTCAATTGTTCAAATAACCTCAAGATGGTGGCCGTGCGGAATTTTAAAATTAAGTTTTTATTTCTTGCGTATTAATCACGCGATTGTAGTTTGAATACTACATGTACAGAATAATACGCATGTAATAGAGCATAACTCAAAGGCCTACATATATAAGAATCCAAGATGGCGACCATCCGAAACAATTAGACGGTTCTCAATACCTTCGAATCTTTACAGCAATCAAATTGAAATTTTGTATGTTGATAGAGGCAATTAACATTAGTAGGATGTATGAAAATAGGCTATTTAGTTCTTCACGGAACTACTTGTTTCAATTAAGACGCAGACAGACTAATGACAACTCTCTGAATGAAAGAAAGGAGTGTATATATTACCTTTGTCTTGTTTCCATTTGATTTAATTCTTCCCTGCTGCTTCAACTTACCGCAATTCCCTGACAGATTATCCTCAGGTCTGATGTTTTAATCTGATTTACTCGTAACACGCCATCCAAACGCAGCCAACCAGTCGACATGATAAAACAATACGGTGTACGCGCGCGCGTTGCGCCATTCTTTTATTTCTCGCAGCAAACAAGTGAGGAGAACGAAGCGCATCTGCATGAGATGCGGCTGTATTTCACCGCTCTGTGTTCACAAATATTCTGATACAATTATAGCATTATCAGCTCACAGTTTTAACTGATATAAATGAGTAGGTTTCTCTATGGAGAAGAAGCACGAAACGTTCCTATTCATGGAAAACAAAGTGGTTATGAATTTTAAAACACGTCACTGTATCATTCATTACTTCTTTCATATCCAACAAGGTATGAGTTAGTAAAATGATACATCAAAATGTTCGAATTCATTTTGTACACCATTTCTCCCGTAAGAGATTTATTACGCAGAAGCTCAAAAGGCGTATTGATGCATGATCCTCGACTGAAATATGGGAGCTGCAAGTTTGGATTCCCGGTGTTATGAACGCCAACTGGTGTAAGGCTTTCCTCCGTGTTTATTACCAGATCCCATCTTAGGCTAAATAATTACATAATATAGTTTTATGTTCGACGATGTCGAAATGTAAATATTATATATCAGAAAACTGTATCATAATGGCGGTCATTATTGTACTACTCTTCATTATGATACAGTTTCTCCAAAAATCAGAGCTCATTCATTGACCAATTAGGTAAGGATAGATTCGCACATGCACTCAAAATCCAACATGTCTGAAATGAATTTACTTACATGATTTGAAAGTTGACAATGTAGCCTATATTGGATCAACCATTGTAGTTACAATCCCAAACACAAAGACAAAATCGGCACGAACCTTTACGGTAACAAGAAAATACTATGAAATATGCATGAAATTTAGGAATCTACGTCCAGAAGTTTGCCACACACCATCCTACCTTAGCCTATACCGACATGGAAAGTGTGCACTGTCCGTAATGTTTACATAAACAACTGCGGAATATTGCAAAATAAATAGCACTGTACCTTAATACCCGCATCACCATTTCTACACAGGGCATTGCATTCGTACGATTTCGCCGACAATTATAGTGAATGCTGTTGTTGACTTAACACACCAGATTTCCTGAACACACCAATGGTTTTGTCCAGAAAGTTGTCAAACTTAGTAGTGATTAATGGCTTTGTCTCATCATGTTTTTAGAAGAGTGCAGTGCAACTTTTCAATTAACGTGGACAACAAAAATCAATTTATGAACATTTGTAACTAACCCCCACACCTAGCAATTTGAACACATGGCACTACATCAGCATGTAACGATGCACTATATGACACTTCACACAGCTAACAATATGGCGGCAATTGAAGCCAATGCATCAGACTAACGTACTCCAAGCCACACTCGTCATAACTGACGTCTGGTGTATTCTTTGGAATACACGGTAAGATAGAGCAAGCTTTTGCTTCTCTTTGCTATAGTTCATCCCTTCCTTTTTTCTCAAACACCAACAGTGATTTTCTGTTTTCTCCTTGTTGGTTATGTCTCTCATGTTACCTGTAAGTCTGTTCTAGATATATATCTTCCGTGACCCACCTAGCGTCATCTAGCAGCGAATCTCTGAAGTTCCTCAATTCTTCCCTGTACAAGAGGACTTCTTTATCAATCTGGCCACCATATCTCGTCGCCATCGTCAGCTATCATCTCCGTGATCAAGAGAACTTCATCTACTTTTTCACCCTTCAGGCTGCGCTAGTGTTGCCTGCTATCAACTCTTTGAAGACCATTTCATCAAGAGAAAATTTATTTCTGTTATGTTGTCTATTCTTATATGTATTCCTTTGTCTCCTACCCCACTCTTTTCCCTCCCCTGGTCCCTCCGTGCTCCGTTGAGCGTGTCTCACTTGTGCGTCGGAAGTCGACTCAGTCAGTTAGAGCTTAACTAGAGCTCGCCTCCTCAACTCAAGAGGCAATCTTTTAAATTCTACGCCATGTTAGAATTTCAGTATCAACCGTCAAAATGATCATCGCCTTCTACATGAAGCAAGATAAGTACCGACTTTAGGTTTTAACCTCATTCTCATCGCTTTTTAATGGCTCAATTCTTTTATTTGGATTTTATAGACTGTGAAAGTTGCTATGTGAAAATAACTGCTTTCAAGAGATCTTCTTGATCTTACTTAAGCTATCAGGTTTAACTTTCAACATGAAAGATTTTCTGAGATGCAATCTCACATCGAGGGATATTTCCAAAATACCCACTGTCTATATAATCTAGCTTTCCGCCGAGGGATTCTCTACCCAATTTAAACAAGTCATCATTGCTCTGGAACCTTCCAGAACTTGCACTCTAACTACCAGTCATACTGTCATGTATTTTCCACTCACATATGGGAATACTTTTTCAAACTAAGGAATCTTCCTTATGAACGGCTAATCAGTAACTAAATTTTCTTCCTCCGTTGGGATTTCTTTTCTGTGCATCCAACTATAACCTACAAGTTTCTCAAGCAATAGACTCTCGTGTAACTAGTTATTTTCCATCATTGCAATAACTTTTTTTGTCATCAACTTTTTGTGCTACTACAGTGAACTTTTCATTTATTTCAACAGACTATAGTGATAAACAGTGCTTGTTCAATCTTTCATCCGCGTCGCGTTCGTCCGAATACTATAAATACGGCCATGAACACTTATCCTGAATCCCATTTGATCTTTCCCAACCCCCTTACTAACAAACCAAAATAATAAAATTGTTACTTTAGGTCTTTTCCAATGAGGTGTCACTCTCAATAAGTGCCCTCCCTCTCTTCTTTATGTAAAACGAATTAATGTCTGTAAAACTTCGTGTCTAGTACACGCCTTAAATTATATTGTTTCTCCCTTCTAATTAGGGAATACAATTCTTTCAACTCATAAGTGAGTTATCTCTAGGTTTCACGAAAGGGAAACTTGCCCCATTTGTCTGGTGATCCCTACTTAAACATAGGAATTCTAGAAACTTCCCTTTGATTGTTCTCTTCAGGTTTCACAATAAGTGACCTGCCCTATTTGCATAATCTAACCAAGTATTTCTGTATTAATACAAGAAGTTATAGAAACTTCTATTTTATTCTTCCTGCTTTTTGTTGTTGTTACTTTCGAAGTTGTTATTCTTTCTAGGATATTTACCTAGAAATTCTTAAAGTACACACCTTGTACGTGATTTATTGTCTAACTTTAACTACGTCAGTTATCTTTAAATTTTTCATTTATTTATCTTCGTCATTTCAAAAATCTTACGAAGATTTTAAAGTATATAAAAGGTTTGAAACCGAAACAATTGTTAATTGCCTGGCGCAAGCTTTAGATGTTTTTGGAGGTCAGCGACCCCAATTGTTAACAAAATTAAAATTATATATTTGTTAAATTCATTACACTCTTTTGCATTGTTAAATGAAATCAAGATTTTTTTTTTGCTTTATAATTTCTCTAACATAACGGTAAGGCAAGATCCTGTCTTCCTAGACTCTTCCCACTTAATGCAAATAAATCTACTGATAGGGCTTTCACCACTTGTTGCATTTGAGCAAAAACTCTTAGTTGGTAACTTAGTAAAGTCTCTCTTAGCTTTAATAGCTAATTCTAACTGGCTAGTAAGGCAAGCATAGCTCGCTACGCCAGCTTCCTGCTTGTGGAGATTCTCTCCAACACTTATGGTTGGTTTTTCAAAATATAAGTGTTTCTCATTGTCTAAACTTTTAGTCGGCGCCTTGCTGGGTAAAAGCTTAGCCATTTCTAAATGCAACTATTGGTATACTTACAAAAATTATTCCCAAAGGTATAATTGCTTTATCCCTATCCTTCTCGGAAGCATTTGGTCGCTCTTTAGGAATTCTACTATCTCGAAAACCAAAATATCAAAGCCGATTCAAATTATTGGCATTCTTCAAATTACTTGTTTAAAAACAAACTCCTTTGAACAGATACACTATAAATCTGTTACTCTTTGCCTTGCCAGACCATCACCCTTCCCCATAGTAGGCATATGTATGCTTGAGAGGGAATACACTAAAGCAGCCTTCACGAGAACAGCCCGAGTTCCAGCTGCGTTTCCCGTTAGCTTCGCCCAGGTCCCTACCCACTTTAGGTATCGGAGAGCGGATTTGCAGTGGCAGCCGCCTTTGAGTACATTTAAAGTTAAAATTATAACTTCTTTTGGACTCTCGTCCTATTTCTCCATCCTTTTTCTCCAGTCCGAAACCCACTTCCTTTTCTTTATCATCTTCCCTTGGGGGTTAGGTTCTTCCCAAGCTAATAATCTACCCAACGTCATCGGCTTGCTGAACTTCTGTGCCCAAGATAACGGGTTCAAACCCGGCCGAAGTTGTCGGATTTTTAAGAGCATTAAAAGCCTTCAGTATGCCTTCCTTCGGAGGGGAAGTACAGCCAGCGGTCCCATGTGACAGATTTATGGCATGTAAAAGATCCTTCCACAGACTAAATTTGTGTGAAGCTAAATATCTATGTTAGATTTCGTTGAAACGCTCTATGACAGTTCCAACGTTCACCACTAGGTACCAGTGACATCTGGTAGCAAAAGTTGGAACTACTTGAAATTGAACGGAACTTGTAGCTCACCCCATGGGTGTCCGCTTCAAGCAGCTACAGCCTCTGGCGAGCCGAACATATCCTCGGACACTCCCGGCACTAAAAGCCATTCGATAAATAAATAAATAAATAAATACATGGACTACACTAAGAATTTCCCCTAGACTCGTACGTATCGCAGTATGTACTTGAGCCCTTAACGTAAGACCATGGCTGACTCTTACCAATGTACCCTATATTAAAATGCACACACTAGTACACATTTTACAATGAATCTTTAACATACAAATTTCACGCTCACAGACGTGCAGGAGGCTGAAGATAATAGTTCATAGTAGTACATTATGCAACGAGCCAATAATGGCGATAAATAAGATACGAGTATGTTTATAAAACGAGCGTAGCGAGTTGCATACGACTGTTTATGTTCGACGATAATTTTAACTATATTATATGTTTTAACATAAATATTCATAAATATCTGTGGGATTCAGTTACTTCAGTTAGTGAACAGGGCACACTGCCTTTGCTGACTGAACAGAGCGCATGCGTGGGTCAAAGCTCTTCAAAAGCAGAGACCATTTACTTTGCTTGGCAATGCTAATGCTATTGTTTACAGCCTGCATGATGACTAGTGCCGTCCAGCTCTAGCATTCACTAATATCGTCACCGAAGCCGTTTGAAAGCAATGCGCTGTGTAGAAATTGGCGTTGGGGATATTAAGGTACAGCGCTATTTCTTGTCTCATATTCACCAATTTGTCTACGCGAACATATGGACGGTGCACTTTCCATGTCGGTAATTTATACAGAAGGATGCTGTGTTGCTAACTTCTGGACGTAGATTCATAAATTTCTTGCATATGTCATAGTATTTTCTTGGTACCGTAAAGGTTCGTGCTGATTTTGTCTTTGTGTTTAGGATTGTAACTACAATGGTTGATCCGATATCCAATTTGAACTTTCAAATCATGTTGGATTTTGAGCGCATGCGCGAAAGTATCCTTACCTAATTGGTCAATGAATGAGCTCTGTTTGGTTGGAGAAACTGTCTCATAATGAAAGACAATACTATAATGACCATCATTATGATACAGTTTTCTGACGTATAATATTTACATTTCGACATCGTCAAACATAAAAGCAACAAGACGTCTACTGATACAATGCTTCAGCATATAATGTACCAGGTCTGTCATGTGCAGGAATTGCTGCAGCCGAAGATAAAAAATACCAGCTCTTCATGGCTTAAAATCCTCTCCACACGGCGGTAGACTCATTGCAGACTTTGATTGACATTTCTAATCAACATGTAATTGCTTTGGACTTGACATTCTGGTCCCCAGACCTGTCTGTTGGTAATTGTTATCTTTGAGGTTACTTCACGCATCACACAGGTTCCTAAACAACTAAGCTGTCATACGCAGACACACAACCCTGCGCTGTTGCAACGTGTGTTCGTTGATTTGATTGCGGGACATTTTAAAATACTTGCACTACATTTCAGACAAGTCAAATTTCTATTAGAGTGAGAATGATCCCATTTTCTCTATCTCCCCATTTGATCATAAATAATACTAATAACAATTTTAAATATGGTAATTAAAAGTCGCGCCCTTAGATAATATGATATTAGATAGGAGGCAATGTCTCCTCCATAGAAAACATGATATTAGATATATTGTCTCCATACACAACATATTAGATAGGAATAAAATCACTACTTAATGATCTCTTGTGCCAAAGGAAAGCTAGTACATTAGCCTAGCTGGAGGGGTCAGCCATGATTTGCTCAAGACTTAAACATGACCTCTAGCACAGTTAAAAGAGAATTTTAGCACGTTCTATTGTCTCTTGAATAATTCCTGGATGTGAATTTTGAATTATAACCTTAATACGAATATAATATTTTAAATTTTGAAATACTGGCGAACATTGTGAGTGACCTAGCATTTGGCTTAGCTTGCAGCGGCTGCTGTCAGCGCTGGCTGGTGACAACTTAGGTTAGGATTATCATCCTCCGAGACAAGCTGATAATCGTCGACATGACTACTGTATTACTCTCTACAAGCGGGCATTGAGGATAATCCTTCATAAGTGATGTCCCTAGGCCGATAATCCGAATATGATGCGCACAGGCCGAGGAACTGTCCATACACAGTCAAAAGAGTCCTTTGTGTTTTGCTGTGGTAGTAGATTAGTAGTTTTCGCAATGGATCAGTGTCTATTTAAAATTCTGAGGTCGCTGGTTTGATTTCTACCCTAAAATATAGAATTCTTAAAGGGTGGGAAAACTTCCCAGCATTCCAAGTCATCCCACTTTAAAACAAGTAGTTCCATGAATAACTATAGACTACAGCCTATTTTCATATATCTTACGTATGTTAATTGCCTCTAGCAACATAACAATTTCAGTTTGATTGCTGTAATAGATTCGTAGATATTGAGAACCGTCTAAATTTTTCGGTAGGTCGCCATGTTGGATTTTTATGTATGTAGGCCATGTACTATTAGATGACGATTTTTGCGTAATAATGCACAAGAAATAAAAACTTAATTTTAAAATTGCGCACATCCGCCATGTTGAGGTAATGTGAACAATTGAACAAAATTAGATGCCAGTGCATTAACATATCTATAAACATTTACTGTACCAAATTTCACTGCGCCCAAAAGGTTAAATCGCGAGAAAAGTGTATTAAAATGTTTCACCTTCGCTTGGCCGCCATGTTCGTTTTGTATTTTACACATTTTTGGAAGTCACTTATGTGAACGTCAAGAAGTGCCCTTTATCACCGTACAAAATTTTAGGGTGATATGAGTAATAGTTTCGGAGATATAGATTGCCGGTGAAATATTTCGCACAGCCGCCACGTTGGATTGGTGGGCGAAATGAAATTTGAAGGGCTCTGTAGGGGTCGACCACAATAGTACTATGATTTTACCGAGTTTCATTGAAATCGATCCAGCCGTTTAGAAGTTATTAGGAGGGGACACACACACACACGGACACAATGTGATCTCATAATCCTTTTTTTTTTCATAAAATGAAAATAGGATAAAAATATACGAAAATAATGACGATTCCTCGAACAAGAGAAAGTTAGGTGAATATGAGGTGCAGGCCTTCCAGTAGAGGTCTGAGTTTGACGCCGGATGGTAGAGCTGAACAGAAGGTAGGAGAATTTGGACACATTAATAGACACTGGTACATTTATTCTCTTATTAAAACTGCTTAGTCAAACACTAAAGAAACGTTTAATTATAGACTATTATTAATCGTACATGTTTCGGTATTTCATTGATACCTTCCTCAGCGTGATTGATATTAAATCTTAAAACTAGTTAACAAAGCCAAAAAGAAATGGATATCCATACAAAAATTGTTTTAAATCAAAAATGGAAAAGCTTGCAAATAATTAAATGCTTTGTGTTAAAAAATGATAGTAAAAAGATGCTATTAAAATATGAGATCTACCTTATAAACTGCCTACGTCAATACTCCAAATAATTTTGTTTTGAAAACTGTAGTGACAGAAGATGTCGCTGTCAGAAGAATCAAGAAGCGCAAAGGATGTAGGTCAAATTGTCGTTTCAAAACGGAACAAAAATTTTGTAATCCAGTCCTCCAACCTAAAACTTCAGTCGATTCCCAACTTAAAGGCCCACTCTGTTGTTATAGTTGCTTAATGGGTGACGCAATGTGTAGGCTATTTACCAAACACAGCAATCAAGTATATTACCCAGTGTCGACTTTAGGTGGAATACTGTTACGAGGAACGTTATAGTTTACGGTATTACCTTCTCCTAAACTTCGATGACTTGACCAATTTTTTGACTAACTGACTTACGGAGAGCGATTGTCAAATTATTTTCAACAAGATTCTGCCACTGCTCACAATGACGAAGCATCCATGGCAGAATTGCGTCGCATTTTTGGTACTAGGATTATAAGTCGGAACGTGTGGCCCCCGCGAAGCCCAGACTTATCACCATGTGACTTGTACTTGTGGGGGACGCTTAAAAATACAATGTATGCGAGAAACCCTCACACTGTAAATGAGCTTAAAGCTATATTACAGCTGAATTACAGTCAATCGGTGCTGAGGAACTTCAGAGAGTAAATGCCAGTTTCATAAAGAAGTGCCAGCGATGTGTAGCAGTGAATGGCGAACATTTTCAGCACCAGCTGTGAACTAGGTAAGTACAAATTTCTATACTCAATGACTCAGTGCCGCGCGAGCGCCGCATAACGGCAAAGTGCCTGGCAGGAGACAGATGCGCAACGCGGGCGAGCGGGCAAGCGAGGGTCTCCGTCGCATATAAAACAAACTCTCTGAAAAATTTGGTATGATCTATAGAAGAGGGAGAAAACTAGGGGTTGGCATGTTTCGGTCACCAAGCGAGCATCATCAGATCCAAATTTATCAGACAAAATTTTAATCCCATGTAATGTTTTCTGGTTATTCTTTCACATATTCCAGTAATAGGAAATATATTGTGTTGACCGACTGAATATCAATCGCTCAGTATGACCTTGCTGTATGGAAGTGAGAGCAGGATATCTGATACATAAGATAAAGGTAACTGTTAAGAGGGCAGCAAGAATGATTGCTAGGACAAATAGATGGAAGCAATGGCAGGAAGTTGGATATAAACAGGCTAGGTGAAGCTGTTTGTATGACCCGACTCAGATGGTGGGGTCAAGGGGGAGGAGAGATTATCTAAGAGGTTAATGAGTTCGACTGTAGAGGGTAAGAGAAGTAGAGGTAGACCTAGGAGGCGATGATTAGATTTATTAGAGTTAACTACTAACAGGGGATCATGGAGCCGACTTATTCTTAAACACAGGCTTGCAGACTAGACTGGACACTTGTGTGAATGAATGAAGGATGAAACAATCGATTGGGGAGTACACTTCTATGAGTTGTTGTAAATCCATTTTATGAGCTTGGGATATCATGGTTATCAGCCTCGTGCATTTGGGTGTGTGTTTGCCTTGCCTGATAACCTGTATTCATGTGATGACTGTAATACAGAAGTGTGTGTAACTGTATTAGGGACAGAGAAGAGGTAGGCACCCTGGGACTTGAAGTACGTTACTATCCCGGCATTTGCTTGGAGAGCGTGTTGAAAGCCTGGGGTAAGTACCAGGATTAGAACCTACGGTCTCCGATGTGGTGCACGATCTAATTGTAACGGCTAGGCCGTGGGACACACTAGGTAAGAGGAAACCACCCAAGGGTAAGTATAATTAAGCCATAGAGCAGGGATATCCATCTAAATTATTTCCCGGTTGTTAGAACAAGTGTGTGTCACGTCCTTAGTACTTCTGATTGCGTCTAAATGTTTCACTCTAGGCCATAAAGCGAACAAGAGTCAAAAGGACCTCAAATGTAGCAGCAGGAAACATAATTCATACGCGTAGCGTGTGGTCCTAATCTGATAAAGAAATGCTCTACATTTCGGTCGTGTATGTGTGTATTATTTTAACTTTTTATAAGCAAGGTTAACAGAATCAACCTGAACGTAACTTGCAGGCCATGTTAGAGGTGAATTTATAATACCGACATTAAGGAACATAAAAATGACAGATGCTTATCAAATATGAAGTTTTTTAGAATTGAGTTGAAAATAGGACGAGATTTATAGGAATGGTCATACTGCCGGATAATGGTATTAGAATGATGGAGTCCGGAATCTGTTTAAATACGACCTCGTCTCCGAACTTCTCCAAGTACGAAAGAATGTTTCCATAGAGGAGCTGCATAGGGTGAGTGTGCAATTCAGAAGCAAATGCTGAGACGACTCCTACTCGGTCTTCAGTAAGAACTGTATTCTCTTCTTGAGGGTGCACGCCATGAAAGAACTGTGTTATTCTATTGTCTGCACCACCAAATATGCGATCTTACCATTTATCTCCCATCACTAAAAAAAACATGGTGTTATAAAGTACACGTCATCTCAAATAAGTTACTAACAATGTAACCTTCCCATTTGTCCCCCCTCACCACAAACATGGTGTTATATAGTCCGCGTCACCTTAACTAAGTTACTAACATTGTAATCTCACCTTTTGCCCCCCCCCCCCCCTCACTACAAACATGGTGTTCTATGTTCCACGTTACCTTAAATAAATTGCCAGCATTTTAACCTTACAATTTGTGACCCCTTTCTACCAACATGGTGTTATATAGTCCACGTCACCTTAAATATGTTACTACCAATATAACCTTACCATTAATCTCCCATCACTACAAACGGGGTATAGTCCACGTCACCTTAAATAAGTTACTAACAATATAATCTTACCACTTGCCCCCCATCACTACAAACATGGTGTTATATAGAACCGTCACCATATTGCTTTTAATCAGCCCCTAATCTAAGGAACCAACCAAACATCACAACAAAGTCCTTGTAGTTCATTTTTGCGTATTAATTTACAATTCTACAGTACTTTTATGACTTATTCTATAAATGTATTACAGCATCAGTAACTACACCTTCATACTGAACCCTTCAGAATAGCAAAGTATTAATTGTCATTTAAGGCTACCAGCCTCCTAACATTTTCATGAGTTTGACTTTCTAAACAAATCTAGTTTTAACTTTAATCATTGGGCGCCCGGTATCACGTATATTAATTTATTTTAATTCAATAGACAAAAACGTGAACCGTACTTTACATTGCAAACTCCTGATTTTAATTTATCTTTCACACATTTGGCGGTATCACCTTCGCCTCAATTACTTTTAATAAAATATCACTTCCCGGTGATTAAAATACTGTCATATCTGCCTGCACTTGCGGCATGCCAGTTTTACTCAAATACGCCAACTAAATGTGTTCCAGCAGCGAACCAGCAACAAAATTACACCTTCATTGTTGCGTCAGTTTGAAAACCCAACTACGCTTACATTGATATGTGCAAAATCTTTGCCGTTACGCCACAGTGAACCGCCCCACGCTTGGCCGCGCCAGTTTATCTCCTATGAACCCTTCAGAATAGCAGTGTTTATATGCAAGAATCTTGATCAAGGGGTCGCGCTCAGTTCCTAGTGTGATGTTTACGTTCGCCAAACAACATGCTCTACTGAGGTAAGGGTCATAGGATTAAAACTATAATTAAGAAAGAAAGGTGACAAGATGTAAAATAATAACATGATTTAATGACTAATAGTGCATAAAAATAATATAAACAACAATAATAAAAAATGTCCTCCCTGAATTTTTCCCATGACAGGAATATCTATCAAAGTTGAGGAGTCAGACGGATCTCCCCCTTATTAAAATGTGGATCCTAGTTCCACTAACTTGCATTTTGGATTTTATGTACGCGTAATGACTAACTACGAGGAATGAGTACATTGGATGACTGTTCGTTTACAACGGGTTAACAGCCACGATGCTTACGAACAATCATCTCGTAAATCAACGTTTACGGATATGGGACATGACACTAATAAAAACCCTTAAATTTAATGCTGACACACACACTACAATCTACTATTTACAGGAATCTCTCTCGAGACCCTCATTTAGCGCGATGACGCACTGGAAAAAATGAGCTGCCAACACCGGCCAATTGCTCAATCCACAAACAAGGAAATACAGCATCGCACTTGACTTCACGGGTCACTGATATGGAATATAAACATGGACTAAACCAATAACAACAAAAGCCTGACCGGCTAAGATTACTTTATATGAACAAAACTGCATGTTAAGGTAACGCTTCGGAGATTATCGTGATTCGTAGGCAACTCCCATTTATTTAAACAATTTTACCATTGATCAGTTCTTAATGTTGTATATCAAGTAATTACGGAGCCAAACAAGCTCTCCTCACTAATGACCTTGCTTGCAACCTTCAGTCCGTCTTGTGAAACAGCTCCCCTCTTCCTCAATACCTGTCATTGTCCCAACTCCAGTGTGTAAAAATAACTGACCAGCTGTGCCGTTATCTCAAGGAACCAACAGCAACAAATATCAACCACCTCAACATATGGTCAGACATTAATCAAAATATCCACAATTGCCCTCGCAAGGTAACAATATGGACCTGGCACCAAGCTGACAGAAATCAGTCTACGCTGAAATTCCCGCTTGTAATGACCACAAAATACACACACACACACATCTGGGAATGACATGACGTTTCTCACACAGATCGGCTGAATAGATGCTCACAAACAATTTAAAATATTAAAACCTACGATAGAGCTGACTGCTCTTCGTCACAAATCACATTGCTCCAAAGGCAATAATCTCACTGAATCTGATCAATAATAAACCTTAAAAAATTAATTACCCTCCATTCTATTGTATAATTATATTATTCAGTCCTACTTCTGAAACACAACATATCTCCGAGAGACGTTTTTAACCGCATTGCGTAACATATGCAAACACGGTCGTCCACATAGCTACGTTAGTTAAAACAACAAACAAAAGAACCTTCCACTAATAACATATATGCGAGCTGCTTCCATGCAAAAGATGTGCCAGACCAAAACTAAATATACTACGTTAATCACACAAGCAAATTATTTACTAAACAAAATATGTCCCATATACCATAAGTTAATTTATCAGATAATGAGAATATTATTCAGTACTCATCCTCGGCCAGTCACCCGTCAAAGGACATCCGCTGCCATCTCCGAACTGAATGCTTCTTAGATCATCTCAGCCATCTGGACGGAGTGTTGATAGTTCCAGACTTCCTTCAGGATAAGCGATGTCATCTCTCGTGCTGATTCAAAAAGTTAGATTATTATACACTCGATATCTGACTACTAAATTCGCCGTTGCAGGTACTAGTTTCCCCGGAACTGTCTGTTGGCGAATTATCGAAGATACTGCCCCTACAAAATATAGTACTGTGACTATCTATCACTGAATTTAACACATTCCTTAATGATTCCTGTGTCCACTGACACACAAAAGTATAACTTACGTCCTCAGACGAACAAAAGTAATAGGTTCCGTCCTCAGACGAACAAATGTAATAAGCACTGTCTTGGCTCTTCACGCCACTTATAAATGAACCGGCCCTAGGTATTGATAGTGGGGGAAATTATATAAAAATTTCTCAAAATAATAGTGGTACAGGAATGAAATAAATATCACTGAACTCGAAAAATAGCGCAGGTCAAGAATATGCCCATTAATCCTAGAATCGATCGTAGAGATTTTGTCTAGGCGATCTCTCGCGTTAATGCTAGCCACCGCGTGCCCAAGCTAGACTTGCCGCGCTGGTAAGCATTCTTCTCTCATTGGTTCCACATTTTCTGTAACTTGGCGGTTTTTACCAGACCTTGGCTTCGTAGGAGTGTCTATTATTTTCATCAGCCACTCACGTTACAGCATCATATTTTTTCTAGGCGCGAATATTACAATGAACATACCAGAAGCGTGTCTCACTGCGCGTCGCTTCTATTTTGAGGTGGCCACCACCTGTCCTTCTGAATCATTGCTAGGTCTTTCTTTTCACAATCCTAAGTATTTAGCCTTTTGTCAAACTGCTGCAGGTATGTCCCCATTGTCTCCAACCAATGCTTGAATATTTCCTCATCTCCGTCTGGCTATTTTCATGACGCTGGTAGAAATATTTATTAATTGAAGAAATAAAACATCGAATCATTTATCCATCAGAGGGTAAAGGGTTCAATACATTAGTTTGGGGGAGGATGTGATCGTCATTTCTAAATTTTTCAACATTAAAATATAGTTATTTTTTCGGTGCTTAATGCCTTAATATTTATCAGTAATAATTACCACAATTACTGAGTTTTCTGGCGGGTTTTCACGTATTTTGCTTTTTGGAAGACAGAGACTGACTGGGGTGTCACTGTAGGCTTGGATGTGTTTTGTAGAGCTATTTGTCTTGGATATTTGGATCTGATGATGCTTGCCTGACGAGAGAAACATGTCATCGCTTAGCTTTCTTCTTCTTCTTATTCAATATTTCGTAAGAATATATATACAAACTAAAAACGCACCCCGGCTTCGCTCGGGATCAGTTATGAAAGCATTACGTGATAAGTGCTATTTTTTCGACGTCAATGAACTACCACCTATATCCGTTTTACGTATCGGCGTGATGGGTTAAAATCACTGACAGGACTGTATTATCATGGAGATGCACGTGCAACGAATTCTTGTCAGACGTAATTTAAGAACGGCAAGGTGCATGAAACACAAATCTTCCTTCCGTCCAATCTAACAACACTTAGATTTGGCGATGTATTCAAGATAGAGATATGTTCTCGTGAACGTTTTTGTAGAATATTTCATGCTGAACAATTCTTACACTCATAGTATATTGATATTCTTAACGGGTGCCCAGCGTGAGCTTATAAAACCCACTGACGCCAGGTTTTCTTTTCGACTTTTTTACTGAAATCGTTACTGCTTGGCTTCCTTTGATCATAAATAAATTATTTTCTACAGAATCCTTCCTCGAGATATCCTTTATCGAATGGTAAAGCCGCATCAAAATCCATCCAGTGGTTCTCGAGATTATCCGTGACATCCAAGAATCGGGGACTTTGTTTTATACTAAGTAGATATACAAATCTTAATCACATGTAATTTGTGTAAGATTGTTTATCTCATATCCAGCAATTGGAATGTTTTCTCGTTGACCAACTGAAAGCTAAAGATTGCTTTTTTCCCGCTGTGTTTCATCACTTTTTAATACGTCTTCTCTGTTAATTAAAATGACGAAACTTAATTCCGAACGGCCCTCGTAATACCGCTACATGAAACTAACCTTTTCGATCTATGATTATATCTCTTTTCATTTGGAAAGTCAAGTCAGAATTAATTCTCCCAATCCTCATGCACCAATAAACCAAAATCCGTGTTCCATGTGTGTGTATATGTAGGTGATAGCCATTCATATTCCCAACAATGGCCGCAGGGCTACTATAAAAAAAGGAAACAAATGAATCAGAGTTTCCTCTTGGTTCTACAATGTTGCCAACTCAAATATATATCATTATCCCGCTCGCACAAAATCTCGACCATAACGGAATAGAACAAAAGAAGAATGACACACGCCGCTACGATTGATTGAATGCAGTGGCAGGAAGTGACGTCAGCAGTGGATAACAAATGACGACGACACCGCGGAAAGTACCGGGGATCATGGCCGACGAGAAAAACAGATGAATGCTATGCTACATTGCAGCATTTCAGTCGAGATAGGAGGGTGGTTTCTCCCTTTTACCCCATCCACAATAATTATGGGAATGATTAATGAATGATGTAGGCTATATATTGGATGGGCTAATATTAAAACTATATGATTTCTATATTTATGTGAAGTAAAGGATTTTGTATGTTCTGTTCAGTAGTTATTAGATCTCCCACCAGAGTACCTCAAACACGCGATGTTCCTGGCTAGCATTTCAAATGCCCTAGTTCTCCACCTCAACAATCACCCAATCTGCAAGCGAGTTGTAAAGCTGAGTCTTCTCTCCAGGGAACACCAGAGGAAAGACTCTCCTCACAGCCTGGTACTGATTATCCTTGTCTTTTAGGTAGTCAGCCCGACGGCTGGTTGGATACTCAAAAAGCACCACCGTAAGAGCATGTGGGTAGATACCCACAAAAACCCAAGGCAGCGCTATATTGAGGCGTACTGGGCAAGAAGAAGAGTGAGGTAGTTTGTCATTGCTTTTCTTACTGAGTCAGAACATCAGCACTAACCCTATGAGTAGAACCTTTCACAGCATCCACAGGAACTGAGTGTGGCCTGTTTGTTATTACTAAGCACCACCTATAACTCAGTAGCTTCCATATAATCACAGCCATGAGTGAGATTGAGACAGCGGTGAAAAAACACATTTTACTCTAGCCTGTGCCAACAGACGAATGCAAATGTACTGCATTCATCAAGAGATGGCCAATGATTATCCTTATGTGTATATAATAAAATGAATTGTAAATATAGAAATTAAAATTATATTAATACATTTTAAAAATTCCATGAAGAAATAAATAGCCTTTTTTCATATATTCAAACTGGTCTTTTCCACTAAGCACTTTCAAGTATGGTAGACAGTGCTGTTGTGACACGTGGGAGCGGGCATCTTGATAACTAAAATGTATATTTTGAATGTCTCTTAATAAGTAATGTCGTATTTAAGTTTGTTATGTTATAAGATAGCATTGCTAATTACAGGAGGTCATAACTTGAATTGCGTAGCCTATATTACGAGAATGTATCATGAAATGATACCATACATCGCCAGGTTAAGAAACATGGGAAAACAAACAGAAACTTTCGAAATGTACTTGATGAATTGATCCCTGTTCAGGCTCAACCTAGAGACGATATCTGCCGTAAGCTTATCGGTAACTCCATGGGTGATAGATTTATCAGGAGAATTGTCACATATGATGAAAAATGGGTCTACTACTGCAATGCTCACACCTCGAAAGAGTGGCTCAGTGCCCGTTAACCGGCCAAAGTCATCCTTAAAAAGGATCGGTTTGGCCCCAAAATGTTGTGTGTCTGGTGGAATTTTGAAGGATTGATTCAATGGGAGTTTGTTCCAAACGGGCGTGCAGTCAATGCGGATCTTTATTCTCAACAACTGGAACTAGTTCATGAAATTTAGAGATGGAGCATTAGTTAACCGAAATAGAGTTATCTTGCACCAGGACAATGCTAGACCTCATTCTGCACCAACAACCATGGGAGGAGTCAAGCTGCTACCACATCCAGCATACAACCCTGATCTTGCGCCTTCAGATTAACAACTTTTTCGACCCATGGCTCATTTCTTGCGTGGAAGAAATGTTTTAAACCTTGAATCTATGGATTTGGGTCTCACCAAATTCTTCGCATACAAACTCAGATACTAGTACTATTGAGGGATATGAAACCTCGCTGAAAAATGGCTTAATACCATAGAATTTGATGGTCTATACTTTGAAGAATAGTTTAATTTCTTGTCAGGAAACTTTCCAAGTTAAAATTTCTTTAAAATAAACCACATTACTTATGAGACGCTCCCTGTAGTTTCTTCTTCTTCTTCTTCTTCTACCTTATCCGATACGGACGTTGGCTACTATCATGGCTAACACCTTCTTACCCTGTGCAATCCTGAAGAGTTCCGTTGAAGATAACCCAAACCACGTTCGTAAATTATCCATCCAAGTTATTCGTCTCTTTCCCGGTCCACGCAGACCTTCCATTTTACCCTGAAGTATAACTTGGAGCAGACAGTATTTTGGATTCCTCATCATGTATCCCTAGCATTCCAATTTCCTCTTCTTAATTGTGTTTAACAGCACAGGTTGGCTGCTCACACACTGAAGAACCTCGGCATGTTCTGTCCACGAGATTTTAAGAATCCGCCTGTATATCCACATTTCAAAAGCTCGAATCTTCTTTTCTGTAGCTACGGACAAGGTCCAAGCTTCAACACCATAAAGAAGGGTGGAGACAACATAACACTTCACATTTCTTTTCTTAAGCGTCATACTGAGATCTCGACAGCATAGTAGTTGTTTCATTATCATAAAGATGGATCTGGCCTTCTCTATACGGCATCTTATTTCAACCGAAGGATCCCAATTCCCATTAATATTGTGTCCTAAATAAACCAAACTCTTGACTCGCTCAATCTGATGTCCATCGATCAAAAGGACTTGTGAGAATGCTGTCTTTCCAGTTTTACACAGTAGACTACTGCCATGATTGTAACTACTAAATAAAACTACACAATGAACACAAACAATGCTACAGTATAAACATTTTTATTCAAATCGATCAACAAGTGTGGCAACACAACGGCCAAGCCATTGAGGCTAATCATCAATAGATGTAGGACTCGTGTCCAGCGGAATATTTTCGATAGCGGACTTGATTGATTTCTTTAACATATAAGTATTGCGCTGCCGTTTTTGTCATACTGTCGCCTCAAGCTTATGCCACAGAGAATAATCCAATGGATTAAGGTCCGGTCTTCCACTAGGCCAGTCAGCAGCAGCGATGTTTGCCATTGACTGCTGCGTGGTGTTTGTGATTTCCCTTCAAACAGCTTCGAATCGACACGTGATATCAATTTTTCCAACATTGCCCTTTGCAAGAAAGTACCTCCAATGCTCCCCGACGGAAAACCTGCCGCAATGCCATGACAGAAGCAGGATAATGTACAGTACGTGAAACACATATGCAACATTCTCCTTGCACAAACAGCATGTACAATACTTCCTTTCTGCGTACACACCTTGGACGGCCCAATCTGACGCGATCAACCGTTGCACCCGATTGTTTAAACCGCGCTATTATCCGAAACACAAATCGTTCTATCTATCTATCGTATGGCTTTTAGTGCCGGGAGTGTCCGCGGACATGTTTGGCTCGGCTGAGGCTGTAGCTGCTTCAAGCGGACACCCCTAGGGTGAGCGACAAGTTTCGTTCAATTTCAAATAGTTCCAACATTCGCTACCAGATGTCAATGATACCTAGTGGAGAACGTTGGAACTTTCATAGAGCGTTACAACGAAATCAAATTTAGCTCCACACAAATTTAGTCTGTGGAAGGATCTTTTACATGCCTTTTTTATTTATTTCTCGTGTCGGAAACTTACAAATGTACTGTTGCTATACGTATAAGGGTAAAACTGTCTAATTATATAACACGTGCCCCATACTGAGCAACATCCAATGCGCTCGGAGTGGCTAGCAGGAGATCTTCCTCTGCACAACATGAAGGGCACAGAGGGCAATGAAACATGAGTCTTGTGGTTTGTTCTTGTCCACATTCGCAAGACGTGTCTGAGGCCCCATCTCCTCAGATTGTCTCGGGATCGTCCAACTCCTGATCGTAACCTGTTTAGGGATTTTCACGCCAACCAACTTTCGTTGTGTCCGGGTGGTAGTTCTTCAGCTACTGGCATCCAACTGCAGTAGTGAGGGGTCGACTCCTTCCATATTGCCTTGCCTTCTCCGGTGATAGGATAAGCATCTCAGATGTCCTCAGGAACCTCTTTCTGGACCTCAGCCGTTGCTGAGGAGGATTATATCCATGCAGTGGGTGGGCGTTGTTCTCTTCCACTCTCAGCCTCTCCCTGTTGGCAGCCACCTCTCTGCGTACACAAGGTGCTTTTATTCCAGCCAGGTAGTAGAGCTTATCTGTTGGGGTAGGTTTTAAGCGACCTCTTATAAATCTATGACATGGGACCGCCGGCTTTATTTCCCTCCGAAGGAAGGCATACTGAAGGATTTTAACGTTCTTAAAAAATCCGATAACTTCGGCCGAGTTTGAACCCGCTATCTTGGGAACAGCAGTTTAGCATGCTACCAACTACGTCACCGAAGTCCCTACACAAATCGTTCATTGATACCGAGAGGTTTCAACATAGACACAATTTCCTTAGCTCGCCTTCCGACACGAAATAACGCGAGTACAGCGATGCGAGTCTCATACACTCCTCACTCCGTCTTCCACTGCTGTCTGCACACTGCAAGCCAGTTACTGGCGGAGTCGTGAAGGTGTCCTTGTGGTCGATAGCATACAGCGTTTCTTCAATCACAATTAGCATACTACAACGCGTTTAAATATTACTGACAGAACTTATGGCTGTACTGTATAGTTCTCCACAGTGGGTACGAGCAGCTGTGAGTGCTGTGAGTGCTGCACTGCACTGTGTCCTTGAAAGCGGGACTCTCCCGTGTGGGCTGTCAGTGGGTATTGCGATAAGCCAGCGAGCCTATGAAAATGTAAAATTAAGATTTCAGGTGCGTATTCCTAATTCAAAGTGTCCAAACAGTGATACCGTTCGGGATTTGGTAAGTAAATTTCGTGTGACTGGCTCAGTTCACGATGTACCGGGAACAGGCAGGCCTACGCTTTCAACAAACGAAAAACTTGATGAAATCTCCGATATAATGCTGCGTAGTGCAAGTAAATCAACACGAAAATTATCTCAACAAACAGGAATCTCCAGGTCGACAGCACATAAAGCTGTAAGAGACAAGCTTCAGTTGTTCCCTTATAAAGTTACCGTGGTTCATGAATTGAAACAAACTGATTACGGAAAAAGAGTGATGTACTGTGAATGGTTCCAGCATCTGTTATGAATGGCTGTGGTGAGTACAAAGTTTACTGTTTATTTGTTATGATGCAAGTGGCAGCCGTGCTACCAACGTAACTGTTGTATCTAGCTCTCACAGGCGCATGTAGGCGCTGCGGAGATCATTCCCGGACTCACTGTAGTACATTATGCAACCAGCCTATAATGGCAATAATTAAGACACGAGTATGTTTATAAAACGAGGCTACGCTCGTTTTATACTTTTCATACCAATGTCTTAATTACCATTATAGGCGAGTTGCATACGACTGTTTACGTTCGACGATAATTATAACTTTATTTTATGTTCATACATAGGCTACAGTACATATTCATAAATATCTGTCGAGATTCAGTCTCCTGAATTGAGTGATCGGAGTGCAAGCGCTGGGTTTGTTGTCTGTATTTTACAAGTTCTCTGACCCACGCATGCGCTCTGTCTGCTTGGCAATGCCATATGTTTACAGCCTGCCGATCTGCACTAGCATTCACTCAAACTGTCACCGAAGTCTTACGAATCACAATGCCCTGTGTAGAAATTGGAGTTGGGGATATTAAGGTACAGTCCTATTTATTTTCTCAAATTCGCCAGTTTATTTACGCGAATATTGTTTTAGATCCCTTATTTGGGGGTGGATCTAAAAGGGAGAGTTGCTGTACTAATTTATGAGGTTGTGCCTAAAGAAGGGTAGCTCCCCTTGACAGGGCAAGCTGACCAGTGTAGTGTGTTGTGGTGTGCTAGGAACTAGGGGGCGTTCCTATAAATAATGTGGTAGTATTTGAGGGGATGGGACCCACTGCAAAGGGTCGCTGTACTAGTCGCTCAGCTGACTGCTTGTTATGTAATCGACTCTGCTCGTATCAGCCGGGTGGCACGCGCTTCACTTGAGCACGCGAGCCGCTGTGAGGAATACAATGACGTCTGAGTTGGCGTTATTACTACGGTGTGTCACGTCTGACTGTGACGGGAGTAAGGAAGGGCGTTGGGATGTAAAGAGGCGTATAACAGTAATGCTAGTGTAGAGTGTGGACCAAGTGTTTTATTGGTCTGTGATATTCTTTGTGTGAGTCCCTTGTAGGGAATGAAATTATGTTTATAATGTGATACAAGTTGTGGGTTGCAGGTTACATAAATAGGAACTCTGAACACGATTGACTGACTCACCTCGGTTGACACCAGCGTAGCTTCGGCCGTCTTGATGGAGCACTGACAATGGAGAGAGAGTTTGACCTCATTAGGACGTCTTCTTATACCTTCTGACGCCCTCCTGTCAGCAATGTATTGGCCCAGTTAGTACCATGTCGCTGAGTGTAATGATTACGTAAGGCTTGAGCTGCTTTATGGAGTAGCAAGCTGTCCTTACAGTATTAATGGATGTTGCCCCGGCTTTCCAAGGGTTGCCATTTTAGGGGATTTATCCGGACGTTGGGGGGATGGTCTCCAAGGGGTGCATACCCCTGGGATGCTGTACAAGAGTCTTCCTTCATTTGTTCGCGTCCTCGCGAACGGGAACGGAACTGGAAGTTGGGATGTTGACGTAGTGGTCCTGGAAAACCCTCTCGTATCTCCTGGTGGCGTCGTATCGAAGTGTGGGTGTGAGGTGAGCCCGTGTTCAGAGGGGAGGGTTATGGGATTTACATATATATGTATACATTGACATTGTGAAAAAACAAACAAAAAAAATTGACATATGCGAAAGATTTGATTAACATTGGGAAAAAATTGACATTTTGAGAAAAATTGAACATTAAAATAAATTCGATCTGTAAAAAAAAAATTGCCCTTGCATTTGCTGGCATATTGCTAGTTTAAAAAAAAACATGGTTTCTGATGGTTATGTGTTACATATTTGTGCAGGGAGGAAAAACCCAGGGCCGAACGGATGATTGCGTCGTCCGCCCCATCTTAGGGAAAAAATGCTCCCTGCAATAGGAAAGGTAGAAGAAAATAGAAAAATGGGTGTTCCAGGGTATAATTTAAGGGAAATATTCAAAAGTATTTATTTGTGTGGGAAAAACGGAACACCCTGACAAATGGGGAAGTTAGAAGAAGGAAAAATGAAAGAAAACAAATCATACACATGATGGACATTGGCATCTTGGTGAACAAACACAAATATATATAGTGTATAGTTGTATAAAGCTTATCCTGAAAAACTTATAAATTACAATGACCTTATGTCTAGTGGAATAATGGTATACAGTTTATCCTGAAAAATTATAATTTACAATGACCTTATGTCTACTTAATCGCGCTAATCCCTTATAATTATAGTTTTCATGAGGTACCTCGCGTGCACGCTACCCGTCTGTACGTACTCTTGCCGTCTCACGGCTGATTCTGTACGGCCACTTCTTGGTACGGTATAGTGGTCGTACCGCTTGTATGTGTGCTTAATACCTAACCTGTGAAGCATCCTCTGTGGGTGAATGCTTTCACACTTGACAATGAGAGTCACTGCCACAAACCGGTTGCGCTCTCATTGTCGTAATCTGCGTCACATTTTGACGCTTTATGTGTTTTAATTGAGTTGATCTGCCAGTAAGCCTGGTACCCCACAGGCACCAGTCCTGCTGTGCAGATTCATTTTAGAGTGTGTAGCTGAAAAAGAAAAATGTGGTGAGTGTTTGCGAGTGTGTCGGGATTAGTGCAAGTTGAAAAAAATAAAAAAAAATAGTACACATCATGGCATGCTGTAAATAATATGCCACTGCTATATGGCAGTGAAATTCCTGTCACCAGTTTTCTGTATCTGGTGACGATGCCTGTGAAAAAAAAATGGCGAGGTTTAGAAAAAAAACATATTAGTACTGGTTGAAGCTGGTCTTTTACTGAAAAAAAAAACATGATTAATGTTACTTAGCTGCAAGGCCGGGCTTACCCTATACGGTGCCGTAATGCCGTAACTAATATGTAGTTGGTCTTACCCCGGTAGCGGAATTGTGGTTACCGGGTGCCGATATATTCCACTTTGATTATTCCTATCTTAATCTAGTTTATCCTAAGTATTGTCGGGCTTACCTCGGTAACGGATTTATAGTCACCGAGTGCCGATATATTCTACGGTGATCTATATATATTAAAAAAAATGCCTTAAATGTAGGTTTATGTTACCTTATGTCTTACCTTACTTATTTAACTTATTGATAAAATTACTTAACTGTAAAACTATTCTGTATTTACATGCCGAGTGGACCTTATTCTAAAGCCGAAATGTGCTGTGCTATTATTAGCAACAGCTGTCAGTAAATTTGCTTACATCTAAGTGACCTTAACATGGCACTATGACTTAAGTACTAAGATTTAGATGGAGGCTGGCCGCTTGATTTCTCTCGCGGGGGCGCCCTTGTAGTACATTGTCGGGACCGGAACCCAACAATGCCTCGTAGTCCCCTCCGTTTTAATACTATTGTCGACATCTATTCTAGGTCTTAATACTAGTACTAACCTATTCGCAGGCGCCTTACGGTGCCACTAAGCTAACCGTTTCGCCCGCTGTAACTTTCGTGTTCATAACCGTGTGCTGTTCCTATTTGACGTAGGTGAGCCGCCCACTTGGCTCCTGTGAGGGGCGCGCAATGCCCCTCTCTTAATGCCCTCTGGTTGCCCGTTGCGTCGCCATTTATGTGGGCATTGGACAGTGTGGTCCAATGGCATAATATCCTCCGGGAAGAAAGCGTCCGGGGAGTCCTCTTCGCCTGTGTCGGCCGCAATATTTGTATTCATGTGTCCTCCGGGAAGTGAGCGTCCGGGGAGTCCTCTTCGCCTTAATCGGCATTGCTGGGTTGGCCCACTGAACCCTTTTGAGTGCCCGCTATGCTACTCATTTAAGAACTCTGGCGACCCGTTGTCGTCCATTTACGTGGGCGCAGGACCGAATGAGCGCGTACATTCCATATATATATATTCATATTTCATTCTTCATTATCGATTACCGTCGTGGTCTTCACCTTCACCTCGCGGGGTAAGGACTTGTCGGATCTAGGATTGGTCCTGCTGAACCCTTGGATCCTGCTTCACTCCTGACGAATAGGAGTCTGACTCCCCGCCATGGAAGTCCTACTGACGTAAATTTAACTAACAGTCTAGTCATAATATGGGGTCGTCTCTAGGGATAGTTCCCGAGGCCGGCGCTGAGTGAGCTATTTCTCCCGCCATCCTCAGAAAGTCACCCTGCAGATCTCGGCTTCGATGACCGTGACACATAGTGGGTGTAACGTTCTCCGACAAGGGGGATGGGCTAATATGCACCCCTAGATCTCGATGTTTGCCCGTGTCAGGTCCCGAATGCTTTGACCTTACGTGGTTCGTCTATTTGGTCAGGTCAGTGATTTGATGAGCCAACTGGGGAAGGGTCCACATCGCCTTCCCCAGCTCTGCTCCAGTGTGGTCCCTCCTGACCTTCGGCTTACACCGTTGTCAACCATCAGTTCGTATCAGATTCCTTTGTAAGAGAGAAAAAAAATGTGCCGTAACCTGTGTGAATGGTTCAATCTCCGTGTAAAATGTGAAATATTTCCAGTGTAGCGGGGTTGTAGATCTTCTAAGTACATAGGCTACTTCTGGCCTACCATCGCTATGTCAGCTTCCCAGCAATAATGCCTTCTTTACCTTAATGGAGGTGTTAGTAGGGTCTGTAATGTCAGGTACCCTGTTATTAGGATTTGGGGGTAGTTATTCGTTGAGTGGGCTTAAAGCATGGTAGGAAGGGTTTTGCGCACCTTTGGGTTCCACGTTAGTGGTGGCCTAGAACCGGTGGTGGCACTGGGATGCTTCTATAGTGAGTGGAGTGGGGAGGTAATTCCCGGGATTGAAAAAATACGAAAATTCATGCAGGTTTGATATTAAAATCCCTGGTAATTGGATGGGATACTCATGCATGTGTCTGGATATGAAGTTTTTGCCTTCATGTACGGATAGGTGTAGGATGGGGCATAATACCATATGTTCCTTTCATGCGGGAGTGTTTAAGTACTAAAGCATGGTTAATATGTATCTATGGCCTCCTCTCTCATTTGGAGAGGCGCATTATGCTTCTTTAATGTTTGCTGAGCCACCCCTAATACTCAGGCGGTGCAACGGGGCTCAAGGCGTAGCTTGCCTGCTCTTTAGACGCATGAAGTCCATCAACCCCAGTGTGTATTTTGTAATGTAGTGTAGCTGTTTATGGTCGTGTAGATGTGTTTGCGTTGTTTATGTCAGGCTTGAGAAGGTTATGGGAAGGGAGTAAGGTGGTACGCTGGTAGCCTGTTCTCCTGTCGTCCTCCCTTGGTCCATGTTGGCTTTCTATCCGCGCCTTGGGATAGTAGGGCTGCATGACCTAATCTGGTCGGCCATTTGCAGTGTAGATGTGGCCAGTGGTCGTAATGCGACTGGTCATGTGCTAGTCATCTGTAATGATTTATTTGGGGAATAGAATCGCGAAAAGAAGTTATGAAGGGGAGGTCCTGTTTCCTCAAAGTCCCTATGTTCGCTCCTAATTGGTGAGTGCGTGTGTGTGTGTGTGTGACTACGTTCCGCTACACCACGCGGACGGTTGGTCTGTTATGAGGCTAAGTCCTAATATGTATCGCCTTTGTGGGCAGAAGGCGCCCGTGGCTTGCCAACGTGCCCTTGCGACCGTGCCCTATAGGCCCAAGATAAGTTTCGCTGTGTCACGTCTTGTCCATTGCCAAATGATTTTGCAGTGTGGAGAAAAAAAATGTATGGCGTTATAATTGTTATGTGTGTGTAATTTCACGGTCACGGGCTATACGCAATAGTGTCTCGTCACCGCAGTATTGCAGTGTGAATAGTCTGCAGTCAGCAATTGGTATGTGCAATAACAGGCTGGGAAGTTACTGTTTGTCATCCGCTGGTATGTGCCTTTTTGCACGAATGCAAGTGTGGTCATTGTTTTGGATTCCTAGCCTAATGTAGCAATTCGCCCTAGTTAGGTAATGACGTCGTGTGGCCATTGTTCTCTAAGACCTGTGTCTTGCGAAATTTTCCTACCTGTGTTCGTGAAATGTATTCCTCTATGCCTGGTGTAATTCGAAATTTTATGTCTGGCTTTTGGTGGGAGGAAATGTAGTATTCCCTGTTCATGCACTTGTATGGGCCAATTTCAGTATGATTGGACGCCTGAATAGCTGTTCTCCTTTGTGTCTAAATTTTTACTGGAACTCAGACCCGTGACCTTATGTCATTCTCTGTGTTTTATGTTTGCGTTGTGTGACAGGGCTTGGGGCTTTCCCAGTGTGGTCTTTGCTTGTGTTCCGTGTACCAAAAATACCATTGGATAGTTAGTTTTTGGTACGCGTGTGGTGTGTGGTCATGGGTTCGAATCCGGTTGTCCGTAAAGACTTGGTGTGATCATTTTCGTGCCGCATATAATATGGCATGTTCCCGTGGATGTGCGATACGCATATGAAAGCATACATCCCTGTGTAGAGTTTGTACGTTTTTGAATTCCCCTCGTAGTGTAATTTTGGAAGATATAGGGTCTCTAAATCGGGCGTGAATGATGTGTTGATTTCTGTCCAGTAGGCTTTGGCTCGCTTGTCTGCGTCGAGCAGTCTTGCTCATTGAGGAGTATGTTACAGCTGATACGACGGTGTTGAATTACGATGTTGTGTGCTTTCATTTGTTTCATGCTCTGCCCACGTCCTAGTTTTCTGCACGTGTGTGTGTGTGAACCTGATTGCTGCCTATAATGATTGCTAGCAGTGCCTCTCTCATTGTAGAAAAAAAACTTTGTGGTTTAATATGACCGTTGATTTGTAGCTCATGCGCCAGGGGATTTCCGTTTTACTTGGAATCCAAACCACAGGCCATGGCATTTCATTTCGGAAATCCCATATGCGTTGTACGCGAGTGTGTCTGGTCCGCTAGTCGCGTATTTGGTGACCAGATGCCAGAGGCGATTGTATTGTTTTTCGTTTATGACCCGCTGTTAGTGGGACTGTCCCAATTAGTCTTAGCTTTCCCATTATCCTTATTCTAGGACTGGATATCTACTCAACCTTATATTCCTGGTATTCAGAAGGTTGCGGGTTTGGAGACCGCCTTTTACCCAGAGTAATTGTTTCCGGCACCATGAAGGTTGTGTCTCCGGGACAGTTCTGGTGAGTGTTAGGATCGTATCCCGGCGCGGTCAGTGGGCTATTTCTTGGCCCTCTTTTCACGCCTGCCCGTGGGATTACTTCCTTTCCTTTTGGCAGTATTTCCGCCTTTACGTGTACCTATGTCTAAAAATTATGTCGTGAACACCATAAAAAATGTTAAAAAATAAAAAAAAAATGGTGCTTGGGACCTGAGTGTAATATTTACCATTTTGGTAACGTGAGTACTACCGTAATCTGGTTACGTCTCAGGGGAATCTACCGACACTGTCTAGTACACATTAGGAAGGCCATTGCAAGACGTAATTGATATACCTGTATCCACGTCACGAGCAAAGCCAGTGCACTATGGGAGTCAAACCTGCCCTTCAAAGTAATTGTAACTCACCAAAATGACAGTGTCTCGTCCCGATGTGCAATTGGGCTTTTCAGTTGGCTAAAGCACACCTCACCAAATTTTTGAAGTTAGTTTGAGATTCTTAATTCCTGCCACACTTACGGCTTTCGCCCGCAACAGGAGAATCTATCAAACTGTGGAACCCTAACATAGAACGTTTAGTCATTTCTACTTAGAAAGACTCACTTAAGCTTTATGCTGTGATTTTATGCTTAAGTTGTGTTCAAAATATCTCTTTCTCGGCCTGAAGCCTGCTTGGCTTCCACTTGGCTTAGCATATTTAGAGACTTTACGTTATGGCGTTAATCACTTCGCCCAATAACCATTGATGGCCTGAGAGGAAAATGCCATGGTTCCGAAAAAAAAACAAAAACCGGAAGGATTTAGAATTGTTCCCTCTAATTTGGCTATATTGCACTGTATATACATAAAATAAGAAAGAAAAATATGCGATTTCATGTTTATTATGTACTTGTTGGACCATTTTCTTATCGCCCCCGTGTGAAAGAATTTATGTGGCCTATAATGTTGGTGTTAGCGATGTTAGTTTATTTCTGTGGCCCTGGTGGAAGTCGTTATCCTCTTTCGAGCTGCAGTGCTCAGAAAGGTGAAGGGTTTTGCCCTGTTATTAGATTATAGGCCTTTGAAATCCAATGGGGTGTTCCTTTGCTACCTTCCGGCGGAATTTCTAGCAAAGTAAGCTTAGGCCTCCTTCCACCGTAGCGCGTGTCTATAGGTTTAAATGTACCTGTATTCGAGGGCCTAATTGTGCTTGACGCTGCCCTAGTAGATTTTACGGGAGTGTGTATATATTTGCCTGCGTGGTTTTGTGGGGTAGGTGAGAACACCTTTCCTAATCCCCGTGTACTGTGTGGTAATGCCCGGTCAAAATGTTCGTGCGTATATCGTGCATCCTGAGGGACTAATACCGGTGTTCGCCTTTGTTCTGGCAAATTTGCCCTTTGAACTGGCGGTAAAGGTCGCTTAATGGCTTGTGTCCGGCCTAGCAATGTGGTGGCGTGTAGTCTGACCGTTTTTCGGCCTGTGGCCACGGCCGACTCCTGCCAATGTGTTAGCCTATCTGTGTACGTGTATGTAGGCTTTATATACTGTAGGGCGGGCTCTATGTCGTCTGCCCATGACGTGGTTACGTCCCGTTGTCCCTCTGTTATATCATGTGTATTTAATGGCCCTAGCTTCGATTCCCTCTCGTCCTTTTGTTCCGAGGGGATTGTTCTAGGCTCTGCCCCTCGGTTTGGCAAAATCGCCTCCCGATCCGGGGCTGAAGGACGTGTGTTTGTGTTAGGTTTATTTTGTAGTAAGTTGGAGCCTAACCTGGCCGTCTTCTTGACTGTGGCCACGGTGAACTCCTTCCATTCTGTGGCAGTACGTGGCGAGAGGGACATCCTCGCAAATTGTCGAGTCAGCGTATCTACGCTTATGTCCTCTCTCGGGTGGGCTGATGGCCCTACCATGAACTCAAAAATGGCCTTATTGGCTTGGAGCTCACAGTATTCATCCCAAATTTGGGTGTACTGCCTATTGAGGCATATGGCCTGTTCAGCGACTTTGGTGTCCTGAGTCCCTATCCGTCTGTGTTCCGTGATGAGTGTTTCCCATTGTTGGAACATAAACTCGTGTCGACAGTGTAGTTGCCAGTGTGCTTTTATGATTTGTGTGCGGAGGGTGGGGATTTTCGCCCGAATCTTGCGATTTTTAGCACTGCGGAGTGGCCGGACAAGGGCTCTTATGATCCGCATGTACTGGGCGTGCAGGAGCTGCTGAAACCTTCTGAGGTAGTCCTGCCTAGTTTCAAAAACTCTGTGCCAGGCAATTAATTCCTGGTACTCCCCAATGCTCCTTAGCACAGCTAGGCGGTATAGGGGGGCCATGTTGAATGGAGTGTATGTGAAAAAAATAATAAAAAAAAAATCTGTGCGTGTTTTGACAGTGTATTCTTATATTTCTCTGATTCTGTATGGGGCTGGGGGGTTGGTTTGTTAAGAATTTCCCCTGTGTAGCTAGTTTGGAGCACTCAAAAAAAAATGGTGCTTTTTGTCTGGGGGAAAAATTTTCTCACTATTTGCTTGGCTTTTTGCGGTACGGAAGGGGTCGTTTTAACTACGAGGGCTCGTTGATTGAGTCCCTTTTCTCTATGCGTAGTACCCCGCCTCCACCAGTGTTTTAGATCCCTTATTTGGGGGTGGATCTAAAAGGGAGAGTTGCTGTACTAATTTATGAGGTTGTGCCTAAAGAAGGGTAGCTCCCCTTGACAGGGCAAGCTGACCAGTGTAGTGTGTTGTGGTGTGCTAGGAACTAGGGGGCGTTCCTATAAATAATGTGGTAGTATTTGAGGGGATGGGACCCACTGCAAAGGGTCGCTGTACTAGTCGCTCAGCTGACTGCTTGTTATGTAATCGACTCTGCTCGTATCAGCCGGGTGGCACGCGCTTCACTTGAGCACGCGAGCCGCTGTGAGGAATACAATGACGTCTGAGTTGGCGTTATTACTACGGTGTGTCACGTCTGACTGTGACGGGAGTAAGGAAGGGCGTTGGGATGTAAAGAGGCGTATAACAGTAATGCTAGTGTAGAGTGTGGACCAAGTGTTTTATTGGTCTGTGATATTCTTTGTGTGAGTCCCTTGTAGGGAATGAAATTATGTTTATAATGTGATACAAGTTGTGGGTTGCAGGTTACATAAATAGGAACTCTGAACACGATTGACTGACTCACCTCGGTTGACACCAGCGTAGCTTCGGCCGTCTTGATGGAGCACTGACAATGGAGAGAGAGTTTGACCTCATTAGGACGTCTTCTTATACCTTCTGACGCCCTCCTGTCAGCAATGTATTGGCCCAGTTAGTACCATGTCGCTGAGTGTAATGATTACGTAAGGCTTGAGCTGCTTTATGGAGTAGCAAGCTGTCCTTACAGTATTAATGGATGTTGCCCCGGCTTTCCAAGGGTTGCCATTTTAGGGGATTTATCCGGACGTTGGGGGGATGGTCTCCAAGGGGTGCATACCCCTGGGATGCTGTACAATATATGGGGCGGTGTACTTCTCATGTCGGTGGTTTATATAGAAGGATGCTGTGTTGCAATCTTCTGGATGTAGATTCATAAACCTTTTGCTTATTTCATAGTATTTTCTTGTTACCGTAAAGGTTCGTGCTGATGTTGTCTTTGTGTTTGGGATTGTAACTACAATGGTTGATCCGATATAGGCTACATTGTCAACTTTCAAATCATGTAATTCATGTCCAACATGTTGGATTTTGAGTGCATGTGTGAAGCTATCCTTACCTAATTGTCAATGAATGAAAATATTGAGCTCTGATTGGTTGGAGAAACTGTATCATAATGAAAACTATTACTATAATGACCCTCATTATGATACAGTTTTCTGACATATAATATTTACATTTCGACATCGTCGAACATAGAGTTTATTATTGCCTCCAAAAATGTTGTACACCCTTGTTTTAACTGCTGTGATATCATCTGGAACGATATCCTCCTGTGAAAATATATTTGTCAAACCATTGAGATTTCACCTAAAAATCTAATTAGCTAAGAGTGGGGTGGTACACTTTGTCTGTAACCTTAATGAATGATCACAATGGCAAAATTACCAAGCAAATTCATACACAAATTAGTATTACCCGCTCCAAGAAGCAAACGGACAAACGAGGAAAAGGAAAGATCAAGCAGGTATTTCTCTTATTTCGCTTCTTGGATAAATAAGGCAAACTTCAAACATTTCCTCTCGAGTGTGGAGTGAGATGAAAGAAAGAGCAAACTAATTACCTGACATCTCTTTCCAGCAAAAACGGAAAGGAAAATGATAAATATAAATACACTCTGCTTTCTCAAACAAACTCTTGGCCATTTCACAGCCGTCTGCAGCATTGCTCGGATGTAGCCGCCGTTGCCACGGGAACCGGCTGTGACATGCTGCAAATAAAAGAACATCAAACATGAACGTATTGTTCAAGAAGTGAGACTTTGTTATTATGACTATTATTATTGAGTTTCCACAAACATAGAAGGAACCAAACTGGAGAGAAGAAGAACATTCATAATAATAACAAGCTGTACCCGGCATGCGTTGCAATGCCAATGAAAGAAAGTGTTGGCGTTGAAATTTTGTTTCTTGAAGTGCTTTTGGATACACAATATGTTTTGCAATTTCCGTTAACTGCCTCTAAGCTATCGTAAAATGGATTTACTACTTTAGAAACATTCGTGGGAGCGTGCACAGCCACTCACCAAAGTTTCATCGCAATCGGATGAATGGCATATGAACGCATATGGGATTTTTTTTAAACGGATCGTGCGCTGTCACCCATTTGTTGAATCTACTCGTGCGCTGCCTATTGTATAGTGGATTTACTAAGCCAGAAACCTTCCCTGAAGTGTACACAACATCTCACCCAAGCCTCATAGCTATCGGACGAATGGTATATGAATGCATACGGGATTTTGTTGAAACGCTTCGCGTGTCGTCGCCCATTTGTTGAATCTACTCGTGTGCTACCTACTGTGAAATGTATTTACTAAGCCAGAAACCTTCCTTGGAGTGTACTCAACATCTCACCTAAGTTTCAGCGCAATTGGATGGGTGGTGTATGAACGCGTAGGAGACATACACACACACACACAGACCCACAGACACACAAACTATCACGTGACATTGATTTTTATTTATATAGATAAAAACCCTGGCACTACAGCCAATGAAAAGCCCAGGCTTACCAAGCGACCGCTGCCCAGCCATTTAGTCTGCAGATATTGAGGTGACGCGTGGTCAGCGCATCGGAACCCCTCGGTCATTAATCTTGGTTTTCGTGACAGGGCGCACCCTCTCTGTCAGACAGCTACCCAATTGTCCTCACGAGGCTGAGTGAACCCCGTTTCAACTCCCACGTCAGTTTCTAAAATCCCAGACGGAGTCGGGAATCAAACCCGGGGTCTACGGGTGAGAGTCAGGCGGGCTACCCCAACACCACGGGACTGGCTAAAGAAGAACATTTGCAAGTCCAAATCTCTTCCCTTTGCCTCTACCTTAGACACTACGAAGCCGTAGGAATACCTTCGGTATTGTGTGCCTCAGAATGCTTGTGCATGGTCAAAAAGGGACAACTCTGGAATTTGGAACTGATAGAACGAGAGGATTTGGGAAAGATCATGGGTCCCATCAACATTGAGAGAGCATAACATCAGCCATAAGAAAAAGGAGACTTACCTTCTACAGTCACAAAGTCACAAGAGACTGACCTCAAGAATCGTCAACATCATTTCTAGAGGGAAGGCGACTTGGACGAGACTTGTTGGAAAAGACGTCGGATTTTTAGAAATAGATCCCCAGGTTATATTTAACAGGGATAAATTCGGAATGCAGATCAGAACATCCAACACTCTCCAATCACTGACAGCTGTAGTGGGAGTGAATTGTACTCAGGAAAGGAATGTAAAGTTGAAGGAATACTGGACTAAGAGGAAAGCTCGCCAGAGTTAGGAACCACGTGGTCCAAGGGGCCTCAACGAACCGAGAAGAAAGAAGGAAGCCGATTTAGCCAAGCATATTACCGATAACGTTGGACCATTACACAATATTTACTACTTGTATTACTAGTTCTTCTTCTTTCGAATAACCCATTTGGAGGGTACGATGAATCAACTTTGGCTACTGTCCTTTGTATTCAATTTTCTTTGTTTCCGAATTTCTTTCATCCTTGTGGAGTGGTGATCTTTCTCCTCTTGAGTCCACTTTCTGCGAGTAGTTTGTTTGTTTGTTTGTTTGTTTGTTTGTTTGTTTGTTTGTTTCATTCTTTCTTTCTTTCTTTCTTTCTTTCTTTCTTTCTTGAAATTCTGCCTTTTGAATTGCATCTCTGAAGAGTGATCTGTTTGCTATTGTGCCTGTCTGAATTCTGGCGTTTGTCAAATCTTTGTCAATTTCAATGAACCATGTGAGTTTAGATTTGTAACTAGGTTTTTTTTAGATCTGTTTAGTTGTCAACTGTTTTCCATTTTATAAATGTGCCCTAAAAACTGTAATCTTCTCGTTTTTATTGCATCGGTTAATTTTTAGCCTATTTTCAATTTTGAAAAAATAGGCTTATGAGATCACCTTTTGTCCGTGTGTGTGTGCGTGTGTGTGTGTGTGTGTGTGTGTGTGCGTGTGTGATTCGTGTGTGTGTGTGTCCCTAATAAAATCTAAACGGCTGGAGCGATTTCAATGAAACTCGGAAAGTTCATAGCACTATTCCCGGCGACCTCGACCGTGCCCTTCAAATTTTGTTACGACTCACCAATCCAACATGGCGGCTGTGCGAAATATTTCACCAGCATTCAATATCTCCGAAACTATTAGCGATATTACCCTGATATTTTCTATGGTGATAGAGGGAACTACTAGAAGTACACCTATGTGACTTTTGAAAACCTGGTAACTACAAAACCAACATGGCGGCCAAGCGAATTTGCGACTTTTAAATAGACGTTTCTCGCGATTTGACCAACCAAACGCAATGAAACTTGGTACAGTATATGTTTATTTACATTGTAATGCACCGACATCTAACATCGTTCAAATGTTTACATAATCACAAGATGGCGGATGTGCGAAATATTTCACCGGCATTCTATATATCTGAAACTATTAGCGGTAAAACCCTGAAATTTTGTACGGAGATAAAGGGCACTACTGGAAGTCCATCTATAAGACTTTCAAAAACCGGTTAACTACAAAACGAACATGGCGGCCAAGCGAATTTGAAAATTTTAAATAGACCTTTCTCGCGATTTAATGTTCCAAGCGCACTGAAACCTGGCACAGGAAATATTTATACACATTGTAAGCCACTGGTATCTAATTTAGTTCAATTGTTTACATAACCTCAAGATGGCGGCAGTGCGAATTTTAAAATTAAGATTTTATTTATTGTGATGTAGTCATGCGATTGAAGTGAAAGTTTGAATAATGAACCTACGCAATAATTTTCCTTCAATGGTACATGACTCTATGGCCTATACATTTAACAATCCAACATGGCGACCATCCGAAATATTTAGACGATACTGAATATCTACGAATCTATTTTAGCAATCAAACTGCATTTTTTTAATGTTCATAGGGGCTATGAACTTAAGTTCACCTATAGGACTTTCAATAACCTGGTGATCACAAATCCAACATGGCGGTGACGCGAATTATAAATATTCACATGGACGTTTCTCGCAATTTAACCATCCGCGTGCAGTGAAGCTTGGTACAGTAAATCCTGATACGAATGTTAATCCACTGGCATCTAATTTATTTCAATTGTTTAGATAACCTCAAGATGGCAGCTGTGAAAAATTTTAAAATCTCCTTGTTTTTTCTTGTGTCCTAACTATGCGATTGAAGTTTGAATACTACGCGTTCACAATAATCTGCATGTAACAGTACATAACTCTAGGACCTACATATATAAAATCCAACATGGCGACCATCCGAAATATTTAGTCGGTTCTCAATATCTACGAATCTATTACAGCAATCAAACTGAAATTGTGTATGTTGATAGTGGCAATTAACATAAGTAGGATATATGAAAATAGGCTGTATAGTTCTTCACGGAACTACTTGTTGACATTTCAAGTATAACTCTCTATTAGGTCGTAGCCTATATTCTGCGTTATTATTTCGTTTAGCTTTCAGTATTTTTTCAGAATTTGTCTTTCAGTCTTCTCTCAATTGTCTAAATCACCAAATCTTATTTTAAGTGTTTCTGACGCATTTAGAGTTTCAGGTCTGACCACTGTTTGTTAGTGCCTTAATTTATTGTTGCAGGATAATTTTTTTTATACATTATATATCTTTTGTCATATGAAAACATCTTTGTAATTTATGGATACGCGTTTCTATTACTTGTATTCCATTGTAATAACTTATGGAAGAAGTGATGGATGAATGTAAGAAAATGAGAATAGGCTATTTTTTTAAATTATAGGATACTGAGGTTATTATTTCAGTGACTGAACTAACATTATATAATACATATTTCTCTTTCAAAAGTAGAACAGTCGAAAATTAGGTTATGTACGGTTTGGGAGGATCGACAAGTACCCGGCGTGAGCCAATTTCCAAAAGTCGATATTTGACATTTTTTTACAAATAATATATTTTGTTGATTTCGTATTCCTCTTGGAGAAACGCATCAAATGGATAGTGTAAGATGTTCCAAAACACGATATTTGTGGTTAAAAATAAATACTAAAGTTTGAATTTATTTCCAAATCTCGACATCTGCTTTGTTAAGTTATTTCCATAATCCGACATCTGCACTTCGTTCCAGATAAAAAAAAGTAGTTCCGTGAAGAACTATACAGCCTATTTTCATATAACCTTCTCATGTTAATTGTCTCTATCAACATACAAAATTTCATTTTAATTGCTGTAACAGATTCGTAGATATTGAAAGCCGTCTAAATATTTCAGATGGTCGCCAGGATTGTTTTTTTTTTGTACTATTACATTAAGATTATTGTGTACGTGTGGTATTCAAACTTCAATCGCATGATTGATGATGATGATGATGATGATAATTGTTGTTTTAAGGGGCCTAACATCTAGGTTATCGGCCCCTAAAATCGCATGATTAGAACACAAGAAGTAAAAACGAGATTTTAAATGTACGCACACCAGCCATCTTGTGATTATGCAAACAATTGAAATAAAGTACATGCCAGTGGATCAACATTTGTATAAGCATTTAACGTCGAACGTTTCACGGCACTCGGATAGTTAATTCGCGAGAAACGTCCATTTAAATATTTATATTTCGCGTCGCCACCATGTTGGATTTGTGCTCACCAGGTTACTGAAAGTCCTATAGGTGAACATATGTTCATAGTCTCTATGAACATTAAAAAAATCAGTTTGGTTGCTGTAAAAGATTCATAGATATTGAGAACCGTCTAAATATTTCGGAAGCTCGCCATTTAGGATTGTTATATGTATAGGCCATAGAGTTATGTACCATTCAAGGACAATTATTGCCTAGCTTCATTATTCAAACTTTCACTTCCATCGCATGATTACGAAACAAGAATAAAAACTTAATTTTAAAATTTCGCACAGCCGCCATCTTGAGGTTATGTAAACAATTGAATTAAATTAGATGGCAGTGCATTACAATGTGCAAAATAATTTACTGTACCACATTTTACTGCTCTCAGAGAGTTAAATCACGAGAAAAGTCTATTAAAATATTTCAAATTCGCTTGGTCGCCATGTTCGTTTTGTACTTTACAGGTTTATGAAATATACATAGGTAAACTTGTACCAGTACCCTTTATCACCGTACAAAATTGCATGATGATATCTGTAATAGTTTCGGAGATATAGAATGTCAGTGAAATATTTCGCACAGCCGCCATTTTGAGGTTATATAAACAATTGAACTAAATTAGACTCCAGTGCATTACAATGTGTACCAACATTTGCTGTACCAAGTTTCATTACGTTTGGATAGTTAAATCGCGAGAAATGTCTATTTAAAAGTCTCAATTTCGCTTGACCGCCATGTTGGTTTTGTAGTCACCAGGTTTTTGAAAGTCTCATAGGAGAACATCTAGTAGTGCCCTTTATCACCGTACACAATTTCAGGGCGATATCGGTAATAGTTTCGGAGATATTGAATGCTAGTGAAATAAAATATTTCGCACAGCCGCCATGTTGGATTGGTGAGACGTAACAAAATTTGAATGGCACGGTCGAGGTTGCCGGGAATAGTGCTATGAACTTACCGAGTTTCATTGAAATCGCTCCAGCCGTTTAGATTTTATTAGGGACACACACACACACACACACACACCTCACACACACACACACACACGGACAAAAGGTGATCTCATAAGCCTATTTTTTCAAAATTGAAAATAGGCTAAAAATACAACGCCTGAACGGTGGGGTTCAGGAAATTGTATGTTATATTTGGTACAAACTCTAACATAAGCATAGAAAGTAGAATAACATAATATTTCCTGATTTTTTTCTCAATAACTTAGAAAATACAGATGTCGACTTCCAGAAATACTCTCCTACATATAGTGATATCGAATCGCTCCAAGTATGACTTGGGTTTTCCATGTTCAGGTAATAATTGAGTAAACACAAAGTTCTGAAACGGTTCCTTTTTTCAAGGAACATATATAGTTTGAAGCATGGCAGGGGGCTTTGCCCAATGAAGTTTCATTTCTGTATATTGTATATTCCTTTTATGATAGTCAATTGTTCTGATTCATCTTGTTGGTTTGTGATAAGATAAATGTAGGATGTTATGAAATTTAGAAGGGGTGGGAATCTGTGCGCATCGGACAAGTTCACCTGTGGCGAAGATCAGCTTGAAATCGTTACCCCGTACAAATATCTGGGAATCACCCTGCTAACAACAGGAACAGCCTTTACTACACACATGAAAGAAAAAACAGCAGCAGCCATCAAAGCAATGTTTGAAATTCCTAAAGCTTACAATCTATCACTAGCTGCAGCAATGGCACTATTTAACATTAAAGTGGCCCCAGTAGCAACATATGGTATTCATCTCATATGGAATAATCATTCGGTAACAAACTTAAACGACTAGAAAATATAAACGCCAGGTACTTAAAACGCATTCTGCAGATATCCATTTTTCGGAAAATCGAATCGCATATCTTCTTGGAAATGAAACATTCTTTCTGGAAGATATCAAATCACTCTTCAAGCGACCCAACACGGCTGCCTTGGACGCGGTCTTGGAAGAAAGGAAAACTAAAGTACGTCAAATTCCTAGGGAATTTTTGGATACTGAAGCAATGAAAAATCACGAATGGAAAGGACCAAATTTCAAGTTACGCCACCTCTTCACGCGTTACGCTGCACATGGTGTTCATAGTAAAATATGTACAAATCCGAGATTATACAAACCGACAGAAAAGTGAATAATATGTCGCCTATGTGGGGAGCTTTGCTCTCTCTATCATCTTGGAAACTGTGATGAAAGATCACAACCGATCAGCACATTTGCTAAACACTGATACAAATCAGTATTATCTTATTCATATATTCTATCTTTGTACACATTGTGTTTAATTAATAATAATAAATAAATGTAGAATCTGCTTGTGGCGAATGGTGATGTAGAATCGGATTGTTCGAATAGAGGTTGTGTCTTTGTTGTAATGAGAATATGGTAGATTTAGATGTATGAAGAGGCATATTAAATAAAGAGGATTTTTAATAAATTAACTGAATACCTGTGTTCCTATGGTAGGTGCGGCTGCTTTTATGTTTTAATTGATGGTGATCTGAGTAATGAACGGTTAACAGAGGAATGTGCATCACATATATCAGGTATATGGATTGTCTGTCTTCTCTCCTGTTAAAATAAAATATCCTATGTGTGTATCAAGAACCACCACCCCGAATAAATTGAAAATAAACGTTACAATTTGCACCTCAACGTGGGGATATCGATAGTAACGTTATAGTTCGGAACACGTATTTTACTTTGAAGTCAATGTTGAATCTCAGTCTGAGAGACTAGACTTTATATCATTTCAAATGACGCATGCTACGAATGCTTTGCATGTTAGACAGGCTCAGGAGGTCTCTTTCAACAGGCTCCATTACCCATTAACTTAGGCTTCCCGCGCGGGAAACGGAGAGCGGGAGGTGCACTCTGCTGCATGACGTCATGCACTCGCCGTCTCCGTATCGCATAACACCAGACCCCAGGAGTAATCTCAGACTCGGTGCATATGCACTGAGCAACATGATGACGTCATACACGCCGTAACCGTAACGCATAACGGTAGACCAAAGCATAACGATGAAGTCGACAAGATCATTTGAAACGATAAAACATTTCCCTCGTAAGAGATCCTTTTGAAGTTGAGGTCCAAATGTGGTCATTAATGTTTCTTTTCAGTTGACATGTTGGACCTCTGTCATATGAAACTTCTATTGTTGATTGTCCAGCGTCTTTAGCTAGTTCATGTGCTCTTTCATTCCTAATTGTCCCTGTTTCTCCAAGAACCCAGGAGAGACAGGCATGGAAACAATGTTGAGTTATTGATCTTATGTCAGTAAGTGTGTCTTGGAGACGAGAGCTCATCATTCTCATCATTGTCCTGCAGCTAGCCAATGAAGTGGAGAACTCTATATTCCTTTATTGACACGTCGGTATCTGTTTGTAATTCCCTTTACAGCAAAAGCTTTCCACGGTGGGTGAGTGGTTATTGTGTCGGACTACCAACCCCAAGTTTGCAGGTTCGCTCCTGGCCAAGGTAAGTGATTTTTGAAAGGTATCATACGTTGTTGTCATGTTAAAGAACCCATTTGAATTTAGTAGGCCGTGTTCACAATGACAAAATTAATCTCAGGATTTTCCGCCAACACAAAATAGTTCCTCCTTTGTCTACTATATAGCACTATTGTGTCAAGGAACTTAGATATCTAACCTTCTTGATTTTCATTGCGTTCCAAGGAACAACAAAATTCGAAATGCAAGCTGCCCTCTGCGCGTCAATTAATAAAGCTTGCACCCGGCATCCGAGGCCATACGATTTTATATATATTTACAGCAAAATAAACTCACTGCCAGACAAATCATTCACAGCCATGACCACCGGGGGGTGCAGTGGCTACCTTACTTGGCGATTACCTCTGAGGTCCGCGGTCGATTCTCGACGGTAGCAATAAATTTATTTCTGGTCTGAGGGCTTGAACCGGGTACACTCAACCTCGTGAACGGAGAACAAATGGGAACGGTTCCCACTACAGCCCTCCTGGAATAGGTTTCTTCCTATCTACTCCGGGTTATTAACACTAGGCCACAGATGCCTCCTTCCCAATCCTCACCAGAGTTACAAGACGCCACAGTAAGACAGGTTTATCACTTCATTTGAGAGGCTTGGACATCTAGGTCATTGATCCTCGTGTGCTTGGGTGTGAGTAGATTTTGTGTTATTGTGATTGTGGCAGTATTATACGGTATTAGAACGATACCTCCAGGGGGTGACTAATATCTTGTGTAGTGACAATAGCGCGAGTTAGTAAGCATTTGGCAGTATAATTCAATGTCCGCGCTCTTTAACGTGTCTGCCACTGCTGTTGCTTGAGTCTTCACTCTTTTGACTGGTTTGATGCAGCCCTCCATGTCTCCCTGTCCTGAGCTAATCGTTTCAATTCTACATAGCTACCACACCTTACATCCGAGGAAATCTGTTTAACATATCCTAACCTTGGTCTACCCCTACAGTTCTTGTCCTCGACCCTTCCTTCCATAACTTAGCTTGCTATTCCTGGGTGCCTTAGTTTGTGTCCCACCAACCTATCTCTTCTCTTTATGAGCAGTCGCCAGAAACATCTCTCCTCTCCCACTCAGCTTAATACCTCTTCATTTGCAATCCTATCTACCCATGTGATCTTCATCATTCTCCTGTAACACCACAATTCAAACGCTTCTATTCTCCACTTTTCTGCTGCGCCAAGTCCATGTTTCACTTCCATAGAGCGCCACGCTCCAGACAAAGGCGTTTAAAAATGACTTCTTAATACCTAAATCTATGTTCGGTGTCAACAGATTCCTTTTCAGTAGAAATGCATTCCCTGCCTGAGCCAACCTACCTTTTACATCCTCTTTGCTTCGTCCATCAATGGTTATTTTGCTTCCTAAGTAACAGAAGTCTCCCACTTCCTTTACCACTTCACCTGTCAATTTGATGTACATAGGTGGTTCTGATTTAATTCTGTCACTACAACAAAACCAAAAGTGTAATTATCTAGCTCCCCGTACGTGCATGCGGGCAATATCCCTACAAATACATTACTGGGAGAAATGGAATGAATAAACTGAGTCTCTTGTTGTTGCTGTGAATGAAATGCAACTAATTGGAAAATGACTGTCCATCAATCATTGAGGTGAAGTATTAATATAATCTGCGGAGGCTCAAGTTTTACTCAAACAATTCAAATTGATTTCACAATTATTTGTACGCATTGCGTTTTATTTTATTGTCGTACAATTCCACATGTGTTTCCAATTTTTAAACAAGAGAGATAAAAAAAATGTCACGAGATATTTCGTTCGATATTTGTTTTTATGAGTGACAATCCAATCTTGGGTTCGAAACCCGCCGCTGGCATTGTGCAAGTTGAGGGTGGTTTACCCAGTTTTATGGTTTCTAATTTCTTCTTCTTAGTTGCCTCCGTGGTGTAGTGGTCAGCATGATTAGCTGCCATCCCGGAGGTCCAACGTTCGATTCCCGGCTCTGCCACCAAATTTGAAAAGTGGTGGAACGGGGTCTACTTAGCTTCGGGTGGTCCAAATGAGTAGAGGGGGTTAGATTCCCACCTCAGCCATCCTCGAAGTGGTTTTCTGTGGTTTCCCTCTTCCTTGCCTAACCCTCCCACTCTTCCGATCCCTTCATAAGGCCCCTGTTCGCTTTGCAGGTGAGGCCGCCTGGGCGTAGTGCTGGTCACACACCCCAGTTGTATCCCCGACTTGTATCTCAGGATCCAGGACACTGCCCTCAGTGGCGGTGGAGGTGGGATCCCTCGCTTAGTCCGTGGGAAAAGCCAGCCCTGGAGGGTGAAGCGATAACGGAAGAAAATTAAAGGTTCTTCGTGGTTCATTGAGGCCCCTTGGAGCACCTGGATCCTAACTCAGGCGAGCTTTCTTCTTAGCCCAGTATTTTCTCTTTTTCTTTCTATACATCGAGTTGAACCTCTATGGACTGCGTGGTAACAAACAACTTCACTTTAGTGTCTAGGTCTTGTTCTTGTTCCGGCTTTGACTTCCTGCCAGTATCTTCTGACCTCAGCGACGAGTGCCTGTTTATGTTCTTCCGAAATAGGTCCTCTCTGTCCTCTGGAAGTTGATACCATTTTAACACCTTGGTAGTTGTTCACCAATTTTCTAAATGAGGTCCTGTCAGTAATTTATCGGTCTGGAATACCAATTTTTCTGAGATCTATTTCGCATTCCTCGAAACATCTCGGCCTTGTTGCCTTAGATTTAAAGAAAATCTATATTATTTTCGTTAATCGATCACCAGTCATCCTCAAAAGGTGAAGGTAAAATAGTAGCCGTCTCTTCTTTATCGATGCTGTGTCTGTTTAGTTGTTCAAGTCCTCATTTACCACTGTCCATCAACCCATCTATTAGCTAGGATTCTTCTTAATATCCTGCACTCTCTGTTTTCCAGTTGGTCAGCTTGACCTTTACTATTCATGGTCAAGGTTTCGGACCAAAATAGTTGATTTTCCCACTTATTTTTTACAAATTCTTCCTACTAGCGTAGACCAAAAATTGTCACGCGAGGACTGGCGCCATGGGTAAATCTTACCCGACCGTGAATAATATAGAAATAACTTGGGTGTTCACAAAGCTATGGACATGTTTCTATTGCAGGGTGAAGTTCAAGACTAGGAAGGAAGGTACAGTAAACGACAGGAAATAAGGGCTGACCAAAACGAAAATGTAGAGCATTATTTAAGCTTCGGGTCAATAATATCCATGCGCCAGTTCTCGCGGGTTTACTAATATTTTTATTATTTTTATTATTTTCTTATTTTCTTCTTCTTCTTCTTCTTATTACTGTTATAACACAAGGTAGAGGTAGTGACAGCCGCCCTGAGTACTCCCGTGGTTAATGTGCAGTAAATGGTCATTAGCAGCTTGCCACGGTGGGTGAGTGGTCAACGTGTCGGTCTACTAACCCCAAGCTTGCAGGTTCGCTCCTGGCCTTGGTAAGTGATTTTTGAAAGGCGGCAAAAATTACGACACCATATCATACGATGTTGGCATGTCAAAGAACCCATTTGAATTCAGTAGGTCGTGTTCATAAAGGCAAAATTAATCTCGGGAGTTTCCGCCAACACAAATTTCCTAATTTCTCTACTAGAAAGCGCTATAGTGTTCAAGGAGCTTAGATATCTAACCTCCTTGACTTTCATAGTGCTTCAAGGAACAACTAAATTCGACATGCAAGCTGCCCTCTGGGTGTCAAATAACAAAGCTTGCACCCGGCACCCGAGTCCATACGATATTATTATTTTAGCAAGTGTTGACTCCTGATGTCCACCACGCAGTCAATTCTCCTATATGGTGCGGAGATTTGGTCTGCTCTGTTGAGGAAGGAGAAATATCGAAAACGCTTTGCTACAATCCAGAGGAGAGGAGCTCTGAGAACGGTGTGCGCTTATCGTACTACTGTTTCGAAGCCTGCAGCACTGGTTGTCACAGGTGTTGCGCCAGTGGACTTACTAGTGCAAGAACGCCAGGACGTATTTCAAAAAAGAAGAACTGGGCAAGGTACAAGCCTGGAAGATAGGTTTTGCCCGCGAGGTGGAGCTTTGGCAGCAGATGTGGAATGCTGATCTCAAAGGAAAATGGATGACTCGGCTGATACCGAGTTTGGTTGAGTGGACAACCAGAAGGCATGGTGAGATCAATTACTACCTGACTTAGATGTTGACTGGCCGTGGCTAATTTCGGAGTTACATCTACCTGATGTCCAAAGGAAGGACTTCTATATGCATTTACTGCGAAAGATATATAGTCATCCATACGTTCTTCGTCGGCGTTTGATGGACGGCGAAAAGACAACAACTTGAAAGCAACGTTGGTTCAATAACTCTTGACCATACCGTTGAAACAACGCTAAGGGGCCAGTACAGCTGGGACAAGGTCGCTTTCTTTGGCAAAACGGTTCTCCGTCGTAAGAAGAAAGAGGGGGACTTATATGGTTATAGTGCAGGCTGTTCCAAATCCAGGGGCAGATGACCTCGTCGTTCCGACCGTTAAAACAACAATAACTAACTAACTGTTCCAAATCCACAAGTTTGAGTATGCATACACGCGAGTACTCAGCAGTGATGCTCGGAGGGACTGGGGGTGGTAGCCAATACGTCACTGGGCGAAGGTCATAGCACAAATCCATGCACTTCCTGCAAGTCTTGATTTATCCACCGAACAGTGACGGTAACACGCACAGCAGAGCTGTATTGCATGTTGCAGATTTACTCACGCAAGGTGGCGAGTACTCCGCTCCACACCGGCGAGCAGCTCGACTGGAACAGCCTGTTATGGGGAGTAGGCTACGATCTACGGGTCACGTATGAATAGGGAAGTAAGAACGTGTTCGAGAAGAACAGAAGACGATACCATACTTAAGTAATACGTAAGTGGTCCCGGGATGGATGTTGTCAAGAAGATAGGGTGTGGGTAAGAATCCCACACGATTGAGTACTGCGGATCCTTCGCAAGCGGCTTATGTAAGATTTTCCACTTCCCTCGTAAACAAAATGTAAAAGAATGAAATACAGTAAAATGAAAACTGTGGTATTAATTATTATTATTAATATTATTGTGTATAAGAAATAGGATTCCTCTTTGAACGTTTTGAATTTTTGGCTTAGAATTTGTGTTGACACCCCACAATAGTGCAAGTTATTTGGCCGACACCAATCACACAACCAGGTACACGGGACTGCTGAACACTATGTCAAAATCGTTTCAATTACAAGATAGCAAAAAGAGACAAAAATACATTCAAAACAAATCAAACCTGCGTTATGTAGCCTATAAACGATGGCAAATTGTTGCGTCTAAATTATCTCTCCAGGGTTCATATCCACCTGCTCCACCAGGAGCGCTGCGGTAGTAACGGGATATTGCGACATAACTTTGTAGTCCCGGTCCGCAGGACGTGTCCCTGAGTTATGGGGTAATTCTACCCGAGCGGTTACTGCCTCTTTGATGTCCCTTCCCTGCCGCAGCGTCCCATCTTATAGGTCAGTACGTTGGGCTGCATAACCATTCAGGCGAACAGTGACAGTATGTCTAGCATTCATTAGTCGACTTCCTCGTGATTATAGGGCACCAATCTCATTACAGAAGAATTGATAACCAAGGAGACTTTTAAATATTAGGTCATTCATTTTCGAGATCAAGTGAGATAGATGAATATTTTAATGTGGAAAACATTGTTAAATGACACTGAGATCACTCCTCAGGGTCCAGTTTAGCAGACACGCTAAGTTAAGCTATTTTGACAGAAGTTGAAAAGCTAGCAGTCCCGGAAAAGTGTCAAAATGTATGTTTTGAGTAGCTATATCATATTTTCCCACCGTTACTTCCAGCTTAAATTATATTTAGAAGAAGGAAACTCTAAACAAGTAGTTCCGTGAAGAACTAAATAACCTATTTTCTTATATCCTACTAATATCAATTGCCTCTATCAACATACAAATTGTCAGTTTGATGGCTGCAATAGATTCGTAGATATTGAGAAGCGTCTAAATATTTTGGATCGTCACCATGTTGGATTTATATATTATAGGCCTTAGATTTATGTACTACTAGCAGTAGTGCCCGGCTTCGCCCGGTGGATTTATTTGTTTTATCGATGAAAATGAATACTACTACAGAACTGGCACATGATACTTAAACTAACAGAAATTATATTTTAAAAATATATCTTTTTGTGGTGGTGGTGGTGGTGGTGGTGGTGGTGGTGGTGGTTGAAGTAGGGGTGATAAGTAGTACAGTTTAATGGACGTAACATTCAGGTAATTTTCCCGTAATGATAATTATGAATAGGGAAACAGCTATTTACTAACTACAGCACTGATACATGTATTTTACAAACAAGTTGACAAAACAAATAGAAACTGGAGTAAGTGAAATAAAATACACTGCCTAGGGCCTATATCTCATTGTCTGTTAGCAATGTAGAGACCAATAATGTCCTCTATTGTCGCATAGCACCGTAGGAAAATAATCAGAACTCTTTGGAAAACTTCGGCTGTCCCGAGCTACTGAGATAGCAATAGCATCATTTATCGCCACAAAGCGCTTAGCGATAAGTTTCAGAATAAATGAAGGTAAATTTGAAAGCACCAACGCTTATTGCAGCTGATAACCTACATGTACTGCACCAACACCATTGCACTCATACAGAGGCATAATATTTTCATGATAATAACTGTTTAAAGGGACCTAAGAAATCTCTTTGCACTAATTACCCCCCGTGACTGCAATTTATAAACAGCGCAAGATGCAACTATTTTCGCAATTCTGCACCAGAACACTGGTAGGGGTGACGTGATGCAGCTCGAACTGCCCGTCAACAATAGACTTATTAAAATACTCTTACAGTTACACTACTACGGACATGAATGGTTCTAGGGCCATAATACGTGGTTTTCAAGTTCATTTTGTCTGTTATTCTAAATGTAGGGAATGGGGAGCGTTGTCCAAAATATCAAGTGAACAGTGTTACCAGCAGGGTTTCAAAGTGTATGTAAAATTTGGTGCAATGAAGAGAAACGGTGTATATTTGTGCCAAAGGGCCTAAATGCAGGGAATGGACTGGTCTGTCATAAATTTCACGTAGACAGTGTTACTCGCAGGGTTCCAAAGGGTAAGTATACAACTTTTGGTTCAGATTGGTGAAAGGGTGTAGATTTGTGCCAAAGGGCCTAATTGCAGGGAATGGACTGGTTTGTCATAAATTTCACGTAGACAGTGTTACTCGCAGGGTTCCAAAGGTTAAGTATACAACTTTAGGTTCAGATTGGTGAAAGGGTGTAGATTTGTGCCAAAGGGCCTAATTGCAGGGAATGGACTGGTCTGTCATAAATTTCACGTAGACATTGTTACTCGCAGGGTTCCAAAGGGTAAGTATACAACTTTTGGTTCAGATAGGTGAAAGGGTGTATATTTGTTCCAAAGGGCCTAATTGCAGGGAATGGACTGGTCTGTCATAAATTTCACGTAGACAGTGTTACTCGCAGGGTTCCAAAGGGTGTCCATAACTTATCAGTTTTACTGTGTGTTACCATGTCACCAACGCGTAAGAGGTGTTTGGTTAATAGGCTACACAGAACATTCAAAAGTAGAATAATGAAATTATAAAGCAGAAAGCAGTAAGACTCAGCGATGAACCTGGAACGAGTCAGCAACAAGATGAAGACATTGTAATCATTGAACGATCAACAACTACAAATGATATTACTTCAAAGAAACGCAAACCTCGCCAACAGAAGATGAAGACGGACGTTAGTCGCATGGTTTCGTTGAAACAATACATGGACACCAAGCGTTAGACCACATTCTTTTTCGTATGTAGTTCACTATATCTATCACTACGAGCGCTAGTGTTGACCCATACATTGTCAAATCAAAATCGAAATATCTCTTCCGTTTAGCCTGACAATACTGTACATGGACACCGAGCGTTAGACCATATCCTTTGTCATGAAAATGAAAATCCACAGCCTGCTTCCAGTCTCCACCGTGTCAGGAATGGAATGAATGAAGCCCCCATCTAGCGGCGAGGATATGAAGTGTGCCGGCTGCCGAAGCCTGTCGCACTCCTCTGGGGCAATGATTAAATGAATGACAGATGAAATGAAATGATAGTGGAGAGTGTTGCTGGAATGAAATTGTGACAGGGAAAACCGGAGTACCCGGAGAAAAACCTGTCTTCCTCCATTTTGTCCAGCACAGATCTCACATGGAGTGACTGGGATTTGAACCACGGACCCAGCGGTGAGAGGCCGGCGTGCTGCCGCCTAAGCCACGGAGGCTCTATCCTTTGTCATAGTATTATTAATTAAACACAATGTGTACAAAGATAGAATATATGAATATATGAATAAGATAATACTGATTTGTATCAGTGTTTAGCAAATGTGCTGATCGGTTGTGATCTTTCATCACAGTTTCCAAGATGATACAGAGAGCATAGCTCCCCACATAGGCGACATATTATTCACTTTCCTGTCGGTTTGTATAATCTCGGATTTGTACCTATTTTACTATGAAAACCATGTGCAACGTAACGCGTGGAGACGTGGCGTAACTTGAAATTTGGTCCTTTCCATTCGTGATTTTTCATTGCTTCAGTATCGAAAAATTCCCTAGGAATTTGACGTGCTTTAGTTTTTCTTTCTTCCAAGACCGCGTCCAAGGCAGCCGTGTTGGGTCGCTTGAAGAGCGATTTGATACCTTCCAGACAGAATGTTTCATTTCCAAGAAGATATGCGATTCGATTTTCCGAAAAATGGATATCTGTAGAATTTATTTTATTTATTTATCGTATGGCTTTTAGTGCCGGGAGTGTCCGAGGACATGTTCGGCTCGCCTGAGTCTGTAGCTGCTTCCAGCGGACACCCTAAAGGGTGAGCTACAAGTTCCGTTCAATTTCAAGTAGTTCCAACTTTCGCCACCTGATATCAATGATACCTAGTGGCGAACGTTGGAACTTTGATAGAGCGTTCTGACGAAATCCAACCTAACAAATTTTGCTTTACACAAGTTTAGTCTGTGAAAGGATCTTTTACATGCCATAAATCTATGACATGGGACCGCCGGCTTTACTTCCCCTCCGAAGGAAGGCATACTGAAGGATTTTGAACGCTCTTAAAAAATCCGATGACTTCGGTCGGGTTTGAACCCGCTATCTTGGGCAAAGCAGTTCAGCATGCTACCGACTACGCCACCGAAGCCTCTATCTGTAGAATGCGTTTCATGTACCTGGCTTTTATATTTTCTAGTCGTTTAAGTTTGTTACCGAAAGATTATTCCATATGAGATGAATACCAAATGTTGCTACTGGGGCCATTGCTGTAGCTAGTGATAGATTGTACGCTTTTGGAATGTCATACATTGCTTTGATGGCTGCTGCTGTTTTTTCTTTCATGTGTGTAGTAAAGGCTGTTCCTGTTGTTAGCAGGGTGATTTCCAGATATTTGTCATATGTAGTTCACTAACTAATTGATGTTAAGTTTATTATTTCTTTTTCTGTTTTGTTATCCCTAAATCTTAATTTCCATGTCATCTTTCCAACATTAAGTTCCCAGTCAATGTTTTCGTAATATACTGATAGTGGTCATTGACCTTCATGTTTGCTTGCTTAATGTGATTATGTGATGGTTATTAAATGGTCAGGTTATTGTGGATTGTATACTTAGCTGATTGTTTGAGGGTCACAGTAGGTTTGGTAGTGATTTCAGTTGTCTTGATGATTTAGATCAGATGATGGTCGCTTGACAAGTGAAACATGTCTTTTATTTTTACTCCTTTTCAACAGTCCATAATTATGTGCAGTCAACTCTCGAGAGTTTGAAATTTAAGGGACAAGAGAAAAATTCCAACTTTCCGAGAGTTCAAAATAATAGGAGCTCAAGTAACCAAGAGTGATTTTATTACTGTACGCCTACTTACTGATTTTCATTTGAAAAATTATACGCAAATGAGAATTTTGATTTAAAAAAAGTCCGTAATTTTTCTTTTGTTTTCCAAAATCATCGACCATGTCTATAGTAAAATGTTGAATTGTTTGGCGACAACTATTTTTCATTTTCCATCCTCCACAGCTTGAATCACGCAGTTTTATTCACTCATGGAAAGACAATTGTTTTTCGTTGAACTCATTTTGATATTTTAAAAAATTGCACAAATCAAACATTATACTGTACAACACTTAAACGCTTGAAGGAAGATTCAAGATTGCGCACTCTCCCTTACATCTCATTCTTGGTGTGAAAAACCGAAACCGACTTCAAATTATAGAATGTCGACGAGCAAGATGCCATTCCTACAACTTCAAATCACCAATTTATTTTATCAATTTACAGTGGTGGAAACATTTATTGCATCACTTTCTATACTTGAACTTTTGAATACTATGAAAATAATTCTGATAGATCAGAAAAATATAAACAAATATTTATATTCATAATTTTGAATTATAAATTAATATATTTATGTATAGAAATGGCACGGCCGGCCCCGTATTGTTGGGGTAGCGCACCTGCCTCTCACCCGGAGGCCCCGGGTTCGATCCCCGGCTCCGTCAGGGATTTTAAAAATGACGTGAGGGTTGGAACGGGGTGCACTCAGCCTCGTGAGGTCAATTGAGTAGCTGTCTGACAGTGAGACAGCGCCCTGATCACGAATACCAAGATTAACGGCCGAGGGGACCCGACGCGCTTATCACGCGTCACCCCAATATCTGCAGGCCAAATGGCTGGGCAGTGGTCGCTTGGCCGGCCTTAGCCCGTCATGGGCTGTATAGTGCCAGGGGTTGACTTTTTTTGTTTTTATAGAAATGGTACGAGCCGTGGCAAAGGTCAAATTATTGACGATTCTGAAAGTTTGATTGTAGTATTTTTTAATTTTATAATTTAAAAACGTTAATGTTGTTAGAAACTTATGGTATTAACATTAGAACATAATACGGATGATTAGCGCCGACACCTAAAGGCAAGCAAGCAATTACATCAGTTAGTTTCTCTTACGTGATTTTTACTGTTCATTTTTGAGGGAAAGAAGCTGATGAGCACTGCTCCTCTGTTAAGTGAACATATTGGAAACTAAGGGATAACGTATTATTGGTAAATCAAGTATTAGAAGAATGATTAAAATAATCCAGACACTAATGTATAAGTAGGCTATCTTGTCAACGAAAAAACAATGAAAAATGAACGTCAATGCAATTAATATTTCCATCACTGTATCTAGTATTTTTCGAGAGACAGGGAGAATACTTCAAATTATCGAGAGTCGACTATATCATAATCACATGTAATTTATTTTAGGTAATTTTTTTCACATATTCCAGTAATTAGAATGATATTGTGTCGACAACCTTCAGTCATCACAAAATAATGTTTGAGAAATTCCACCAAAGGTGCCTCAGACTTGGAGAGATAAGCGCACAAATACTAGCGTTCTGAATGACGCCGCACAGTGGGTCAAAATCGAAATCTAGGGGGACAAAATTATTTTTACGTTTTAATCATGAATTTAGAGTGAAAGCAACGTATATATATAATTTGTTTACTTCATAATAATCATCAGTTAAGACCTTTTTAAGCGACGTCTAAACATGCAAGAAATTATCTATGACTAGAAGTTGGATAGAGCATTCAGTTTTCTCTTCAGAACAATTTTCTACCTCTAATTTACTTTTAACAAAGTCACAAAGTTCCACTTTTGACATAACCGTCGAACCCACTGCTTCAAACAGTTGTAAACGTGTGAGTACTGGTTGCGCGGCATCTTCTAAAACGTAAAATAACTAAGTAAGTTGCAAAAAGATGCAAAAATCTTATTACAGGCGTAAACTACAAGACTCTATCTACATTTTAACATTAAGTAGAAAGTGACGCCGAGTGACGCAACATACTAAAAATCTAAGTGAAAATATAATTTTAAAAATAATAGTTAAATATTATATAATGCAAATATAGCTAAAGTTACGTATCAATTACGCCCATTAATAACCGAAACACGTTACAAAGATCATACCTTCAGCTGCATGTTCCATCTTAAAGCATCACACTAACCACGAAGACAACCAAACCACAGCCACTTACATTCACCCTCCAATTCAGACTGCTCGAACAGTGGTGACAGATTTACACTAAGATGCGTTTATATCCCAGAATAGTGAGCGGCAATTATATGAGAATGCTGTAGAAGTAATACATTTTGATTTTTAATTATGAAAATAAATAATTTTGTCCTCCTAGATTTTGATTTTGACCCACTGTGCGCCGGTATTACGAGCACAAAAGCAATGTTAGCCCAACACCAACTCTGATAGGTGGGTCACGTGATTCGCATGCCAGATCATCGCATTCCAAAACAAGAACTATATACTGAACTTCTTGAGAACGTTCGGCGCTATGGAGATAAGAGAAAGAAGTATACACAATGCCACAAATCCACCCTGAAGAAACGTAACATCAATAATGGTAACAGGGAAATGCACGCGCTGGATCGTCCAACATGGAGAAGCACCATTCATGAAGGGATTGCTGTTTTGAAGAGCAGAGGCGTAGCACTGTAGCAGAACTGCGCACGAGGAGACAGCGTGAGATCTTGAGGCGGAATGGTCATTTGCCAGCTGGCTGCTCAATATACAGTATGTGTGTCTCCACACGAAACAACCTGATTCGCAAACTAGTAGGGACACAAGGGGGCTCACATCCAGAGACTATTCGCACTTCTGCAATGGCATTGTGCTTTTCTACTGCTGAATTTGCTTCCCCAGTCTGGTACAGGTCATCTCATGCCAGACAGGTAGATACAGCTCTGAACGAAACCTGCAGATTGATAACAGGTTGCTTAAAACCTACCCCAACAGATAAGCTCTACTACCAGGCTGGAATAGCACCACCTTGTGTACGCAGAGAGGTGGCTGCAAACAGGGAGAGGCTGAGAGTGGAAGAGAACAGCCTCCACCCACTGCAGGGATAGAATCCTCCTCAGCAACGGCTGAGGTCCCGAAAGAGCTTCCTGAGGACATCTGAGATGCTTACCGTCTCACCGGAGAAGCAAGGCAGGAAATATGGAAGAAGTCGACCCCTCACCCCTGCGGTTGGATGACAGTAGCTGAAGAAATACCACCTGGACACAACGAAAGCTGGTTGGTGTGGAAATCCCTAAACAGGTTACGATCAGGAGTCGGAAGATCCCGAGACAATCTGAGGAGATGGGGCCTCAGTACATGTGACACTTCTTGCGAATGTGGACAAGAACAAACCACAAGAAACATGCTTCATTGCCTTCTGTGCCCTTCATCTTGTGCAGAGGAAGAACTCCTGTTAGCCACTCCGAGCGCCTTGGATGTGGCTCAGTATGGGGCACTCGTTATATAACTAGACAGTTTTACCCTTTTATGTACCAGTATAGCAACTGTACATTTGTATGTTTCCGACACAAGAAATAAATAATCACTGAAGTAGAGTGTGTATCTCACGGATTACACTGATCAGTCATCTGAGGAAACATCAGTAGGAAGACTAATTCACACTCGCTCACGAGTGATTGCCAGTACAATAGTGTAGACCGACTGAAAACCATAATATCTGTTAATAATCAAACAATTTCGCCCTCTTGAAATGGGAACAAGGATTTTCTTTTTTCGTTGCTCTCTCTCTCTTAAGTTAACAGCCCTGGGGCTGGTTTGCAGCAACTCGCCAATCTTATCTATTCTCCGCCATCCTCTTCAATTCACGATATGATTTTGTGTTCGTGTCTGTCATTAACTGTGTGATGTATGCAAGTGGTGGTCTTCCTCTTGTGTTTTTCCCTTCTAGCATCCCTTCGATGACTCTTGCTAGCAGGCTATTGTGTCTGAGAATATGTCCCAACATATTTGCTCTTCTTGTTTTCAGGCTCTTCACAAAGCTTCTACTTTCTCCTGCCCTTTTTCTTTCTATAAAAGGCGTTCTTTGCCTGAATAATTCTACTCCAAATTTCTCGTTTGCTGGTTCCATCATACGTTATCAAGCTGTCTCATGACAGCAAAGAGAAATGACATTTGGCATGAATTTTATACGACGGACGCTATGCATACACAGGACTGGATGCAAGGATCCAACGAGCTGAGATATATCTTAACGTGCTTTGCGGTCCATGGTTTCCACCACCGGATCTGCATGAGAGACGTCTATCACCAACCAGACGAACTATGCGTGTGCAAGCTTTGTAAGGGTCCTTGCGACAGATACCACGTGATGACGTGCAAGCGCAGAGAGGTGTCTCTGACGAAATTCTGTGAAAATTAGAAATATATTGACACCCCTCGGAAAGAGGCATTACAGTGACAACGACAACATTTTGTATTAATGATGGTTGGTAAGAACCACGTTCATGCACATTGTGCGCAATAAATTATTTATTTATCAAGCTTCCCAGATACTTACATTCCTTCACATGTTGTATTCTATCATTCTCGATATAAATTGCTGGTGCTCTTCTATGATCGTCCTGGTTCCGACTGCATACGAGTATTTTCGTTTTATTTTATTCATCTTCATGTTAAATTCGTTTTTAAGGATGTTATTCATTACATGAAGTATCTGTTGAAGATCATCTTCATTATCTGTTGTTCAAGCAATTTCATCTGCGAATCGGAGCATTTCAATCTTTTCGTTACTAAGCGGCGTTATTTAGTAATGCGTAACTCTCCGACACTGTATACATTTCTGGTGGTTATCTCGTTAAAAGGAAAATATACGTATTATTACCATGAGTCCCGTACGTCTTGTCTCGGTATTTCTCCTCCACGCCGTTCGCAAGAAACAGCCGCGATATTTCTCGCCAGCTGTATCAATCAACGCCACGAGGAAAGCGCGCATCTTCCATATCCGTAGCGAGGCTTGAAAATTGCACATCCGTCTCTTTCACATATTTCCCTTTTCCTTTGTCGTGAGCCTTAAAGATTTCTCAATATATCTGTTCTTCTCATTTCCCTCGTTGTCAAAGCGGATGCATTATAATCTGTCTTGCGGATGAGAGAGTCGTCTCCAACACAGCGAAACAGAATAATGGCGCAAACTCCTTTGGGTAAACACTTATCACTTCATTCTAATTTGAAAATAATATTCCTTTCCGGGCTGAACAAAAACTCCCATTACAAAACACAGTCCTCCACATGACATAGTCCCTTAAGGGACCTCAGGCATTGCTTCCACTTACTTGTGCTGGCCTCATCTCCGTTATATTTCCTGTCAACCTTCCTTGGTCAACTCTTGTTCTCTTCCGACCCTCAAGGGTATTAGGCTATGAAAGGCCTAGGGTGGCTTTTATTTTACCTCACTTAAATTGGCCCTTATCCTATATTTCCTGTTATCCTGTTTCTTGAAAGGGTCAGATCTCTTTTTTATTTCATGGACAATGATGATCAGAAGGGTAAATAGGGTTACAAACGAATAATTATTAAGACGAGTGGGAGAGGAAAGATGTTTCTGGCGACTGCTAAAGAAGAGAAGAGATAGATTGGTAGGACACATATTAAGACACCCAGGAATAGCAAGCTTAGTTAAGGAAGGAAGGGTCGAGGACAAGAACTGTAGGGGTAGATCAAGGTTAGAATATGTCTAACAGATTGTCTCGGATTTAAGGTGTGGTAGCTAAGTAGAGATGAAACGATTATCTCAGGGCAGGGAGGCATGAAGAGCTGCATCAAACCAGTCAAAAGACTGAAGACTCAAACGACATCAAGGCCCTAAAGGAGGCAGGGTGTGTAGAGCCCACCCTGTATGGTGCTACACTCTCAAGGACACAAGGCCTGTGAGTTCGGTTGTTGGCGATTCCAAGGGATTCTTGAGGTGGGCCCGGTCTTTCCCAATTATCCATTGCCTTTGGATAGGACCCTCTCCTCTTTTCCTTTCCTATCTGCACGTTCGCTCCTGGCCATGGTAAGTGAATTTTGAAAGGCAACAATAATCACGGTAGTCTACGCACATCATACGTTGTTGGCACGTTAAGGAACCCATTTGAATTCAGTAGGCCGTGTTCATAATGGCAAAATTAATTAATCTCGGGATTTTCCACCAACAAAAAAGTTCCTCGTTACTCTACTACAAAGCACTATAGTGTCAAGGAGCTTCGATATCTAACAAGCTGCCCCCTGGGCGTCAAATAACAAAGCTTGCCCCCGGCATCCGGGGCCATATGATATTATTATTGTTATTATTATCGGCCTTTCATGGCTGAACTTATTTCTAAGTCCCTCTTTGTACATCCTTCGAGAGTGAGGAACAATGGCTGATAATCTGTGTTATTGTGATGGCTCTGTTAGTCTGTGTATTTATAATTCACATGGAGAATGGGAAAGGGGTGGCCGAGGCCTTAACTGAGAATCCATCATGGCATTTACGTGGAGTAGAAGTGGGAAAACCACTGAGGTGGAAATCAAACCCACATTTCCCTCATGAGGCTGAATGTACGCCGTTCCAACACTCAGATTAGAACTGAATTTCTTGGCAGAGTCAGGAATCAAAACCAAACCTTTGGGGCGACAGCCAAGAATGCTAGCTACTACACCACTCATATAACACTACCTAAGATCATCGGAATATTCCCTGTACAACGATTACATTTGTAGGCGCAGGAGACATGATACAGGTAGCTGTGGACATGATATAGATAGCTGTGAGTAAAGAAAGAAAACAAACAGTTGAAAAAGAAACAGAACAAATATATAGTTGGCAGTGCCTATAATGTAATCTATGGAGAAAGACTGATTGTTGTTATTTCTGTTAAAATAAGTGATTAGAAATAAAGATGAATAGAGTATCTATACATTCACCTTTTTAGGAGAATGTATGATACTTGCCGATTTGATTAATTGATAATTTTTAATAATACAGTGCGTCCGGGAATGTTCTCCGCGGCGCCTACATGCGTCTGCGAGAGCTATCTACAGAAGTTGCGTTGGCAGCACGGCTGCCTATTGCATCATATTAGCCTTTCAGGAATTGATTGCCGGCGGTCGAGATGGGAACTATTTTTTTGTTTACTAGTGTCACACGTCAGCCTGCTTCGTTGACAGGTACAGTTGCGCGAGTAGGATATGACTCAGCTCAAGTAGCCTCTGTCATCGTTTAACTGTCCGTGGTGACATGAGCTCCTATGACGTGCAATGCTGCTTGACGTATGTGCAGAATGCGTTCTGTCATCGCTGTGTTCCCAAATAACAAGCAAACAGTATAGTTTGTACTCACCACAGCCATTCATAACAGATGCTGGTAGTGCTGATGACACATACGCTCGCTAATTGCAATACACACTGACGATTTCGACAGGCTACAGTCCACACGTTTGGGATTCACCCTGTCAAAGACACCGTGCTGCCAACTAAACCGATGAGGCAACCACACACCACTGCGGAGAACATTCTCGGGCGCCCTGTACTACGCTATCAATACAAGTTAAGAATCAACTATTCATCTAAACCTCAGCAATTTTCTAGGTTTGTGCCGTGTCTTTTGTAGGGTTTCGCCTAGGACGCCAAGCTGGCTCATCAGAAAGATTGCTGAGTTTTAATTCGCTGGCCGTGAAAGCCAATATACCATCATTTAGGAAGCCTCCATAGGGAGGTTATTGCTGCTTGAGCTTTTAGCTCTCGCAGCGAAGAGGCGCAGGTGCGCTTCATATAAAGGCAGGTAGCGCGCAGTTTGCTACTCCTGAGGGGGCATGGGCAGGGACACCAAGAGCCCGCTGATGGTCAAAGAGCTGTATCGTAATGAAAATTGTGAGCTCTGATTGGTGGAGAACCTGTATGGTAATGAAACTTCAATTATAATAAGCTTCATTAAGATGCAGTTTTCTGGCAAATATTATTTATATTTCGGTATGGTCGAACATAAATAAATATGGTCAAATATAGTAAAAATTCAAACTTTCACGACCGGCGTTGAAACAGAGATTCCTATTGTCAAATATATTTATATAATATGTACTTTAATTCATTCTTTTTAATGATATTCTTAGCAAATTACTGTTCTTTGTAATCAGTAATTCATAGATTTGACACGATATCTTAATTAACATTCTTAATTGTACTTTCTGCAGAAGAAGTCTCCATTGTCAAGCCGAAATACGTTTAACAAATGAATAATTGTTTCTTAATTAGTATTGATTGGTGTAATATTAGTATATGAAGGATATCCGAATATGGCATTGTTGCACTTCAGAAGACGCCTTTATTGTAGCAATGTCAAGATCACAGCTAGCTATGTAGATTGTCAACCACCGTTCGGAGACAACGTCTTAAGGGGAGTTCCAATGGATAAAATACGGTATGAAAAATATCAATTTTCAGATTTGTATACGATGTAAAAGCTGGCACTTTGACGTTTAAAATGAGGTATAACACGCGATATTTATTATTTGCAAAACATGTCTAATATGTATTTAAATAATGCAGTGTGCGTTAGAAAACATTGAGAATTAGAACGTACAAAGACATTTTCTCAGAACATACTATTTGCACATAAATGTTCCATATTTTTCAGTTGTTACTTATCACAGAAGTCTCACATTCTTACCACCTGTAGCTTGGCTTGTAAGTGAGAATTTAACACAGGGACTTTGTTCTAGCTCAAATACATTATGACAAAAAGATATATATATATAGATTTGTAAACGAAAAATTTGAGATTAAAGGAAAACAAATATTATTATTGTCACGATAGTAGAAACACCAAACGCCCGTGTTAAAGTACTAAGAATTCATCACTAATTACGGCAATAAAATTTCATCTAAATCTACCCAGTAGTTTCTACGAAATAGGAACATGAATTTATTAAATATTAACGTTAAGAAGATAGGCCATTGGAACTCCCCTTAAGAAGCAGAATATTATTAAGATTTATATTCACAGAAACCAGGCATATATTCCAATCACATGTTGATCACCCTTGTCGGGATCCGTTGTGCTTTAAATTCAGCGTGTCCACTCTAGATTATCATCAACCCACTACATTTTAGAACCACTTATTCGCACCTCTTACTTAACTTCTTTCCACTTTTATTATCTTTCAAGTATTTTATTGATGATTAAAGCTTTACAGCGGCAATTTGAGCGAATTACTACGCAAGATAACATCAGCAGAATAATTGGTTAGCACTGTTATTCACACCACTCGGTCAACTCTGACAACCCGGGCAATCACCACTCTGTCTATTTGCCGGAAACACACCCACCACGCATGCAGGAACCAAACTATCACCTCGAGTCACCGTCCGCAATCAACATCTGTACCTTGTCTGCCTACTCGCAGCAACATTGCTCCACAACATCTGAGACGACAAGAAGCAGTGATCCGTGGTTGGGGAAGTTCATTTATGCAACTTGCAAAAACTTGTAGAGTACAAAACGAACATGGCGTCAAAGCGAACTTGAAACATTTTAACATACTGTTCTCGCGATTTAACCATCTGAGGGCAGTGAAATATGGTACAGTAAATGTTTATACATATTGTAATGCACTGACATCTAGTTCAATTGTTCACATAACCTCAAGATGGCGGCTGTGCGAAATTTCATAATTAAGTTGTTATATCTTGTGTTGTAATAATGTGATCGAATTGAAAGTTTGAATAATGAACATACGCAATCATTTTCCTTTAATGGTATATAACTCTATGGCCTATACATATAACAATCGAACATGGTGACCATCCAAAATATTTAGACGGTTCTCAATATCTACGAATTTTTTACAGTAATCAACTGAAATTCTTTATGTTCATAGAGGCTTTGCACGTAAGTTCACGTATAGGACATTCAATAACCTGGTGAGCAAAAATCCAAAATGGCGGCGACGCGAAGTATCAATATTTCAATGGACAATTGTTAGGCCTAATACACTGGAATCTAATTTATTTCAATTGTTTTCATAACTACAAGATGACAGCTGTGCGAAATTTTGAAATCTCTTTTTACTTCTTGTGTCCTAATCATGCGATTGAAGCTTGAATACTACACCAATACAATAATCTTCATGTAATAGTACATAACTCTAAGACCTACATACTTAAAGATCCATCATGGCGACCATCCGAAATATTAGACGGTTATCTACGAATCTATTACAGCAATCAAACTGAAATTTTGTATGTTAATAGAAGCAATTAACATAAGTAGGACATATGAAAATAGGCTTTGGTTCTTCACGGAACTACGTGTTATGTAATAGGGATACTTCTCACCAATGCAACAAGGCAGACGCGCGAAATAATTCACCGGCAATCAATATCTCTTATACTTCTGTATTTCCGCTAACGACCTCAAATATTGTCTGTTTATAGTAAATTTACCTTTATCACTTATAAAAACACTTCATAAGTACAGAGCCAACATGGCGGCCATGCCGCACGATTTAATCCGCAGAGCGCAATGAAACCTGGCAAGATGAATCTTTATGCACGGCTTAATATATTGGCATCTAATTTAACAGAATTGTTTTGAAAAATTCAACATCGTGGCTGAGTAATTTTTTATAAATATGAGAGTGAAGTGGTCATCACAACGAGGAGGAAGAACAGAGTGGATATGGGCATAACACTTGGAGGACGGCAGTTGCAGAAAGTAGAATGCTTCAAGTACTTGGGAAGCATAATTGGAGAAAAGGGAGGCAATAGGATGGAAATAAATGAAAGGGGAAGGTGCGCAGATGGATTTTTCAAGAGTGTTAGGGGGATGATACCGAATAAAGATGTACCACAAAAATGTAAAGGAATCATCTACAAGACCTACTTTGTGCCAGTTTTGACATATGGTTCAGAAACATGGGTGATGAAGGAAAGGGACAAGAATAAAATACGAGCAGTGGAGATGAAGTTCCAGAGGAGTAGGGTAGGAGTGACAAGAATGGACAGAGTAAGGAATGAGTGAGTCAGGGAGATGGTAAGAGAGGAACCATTGCAAAATAGAATAGAGCGATCTAGGCTACAATGGTATGGACATGTGAGGAGGATGCGAGAGGAGAGGATACCGAAGAAGATGTTTGGAATGGAAATGAAGGGAAGGAGGCCAAGGGGAAAACCAAGGGACAGATGGACAAAAGGAGTTAAGAAGAGTGTAGAGGAAAGAGGAGTGTGCTGGGACACAGTGAAAGACGAGAGATGGTGGCTGGACAGGAAACGATGGAGAGGCTTATGTTCCAAGCAGACCCGACCAGCGGTCGGAAACTGCTCAAGATGATGATGATCAACATAAATCCATGGCCTACATATAAAAAGAATCTAACATGGCAGCCATGAGTAATATTTCAGCTGTTCTCAATATCTATGAATCTATTACAGTAATTAACTTGAAATTTTGTATGGCCATAGAGGCTGTAAAAGTACGATCGTCTATGGGACTATCAATAGTCTGATGAGTTCAAATACAACATGATGGCCAGGGGAATTTTAAAAATGTAAATTGGTTTTCCTCGTAATATAATCATCCTAGATCAGTGCACAGTAAATATTTATACAAAGCTTAATATACTACCGTCCAATTTTATTTATAATTTTATGAGAGAATCAATATGGCGGATGTGCAAATTTTAAAAATCCTGTTTTAATTTTTTGAGTCCTTGTATAATGTTCTACCATATATCTTGATCTGCAAGTACACAATTCTATGTTCTACATATAAAACAATCGAACATGCCAGCCATGAGAATATTCCACCAGTTCTCAATAAGTCCAAAACTATTATGACAATCCAACTGAAATTGTGTAAGGTGGTAGGTGATTATTAAACAAGTACATAAATGATAAACACAAAAGGAACATGATGGCCATGCGATATATCTAAATTAAAATTACTTTTTTGGCGATCTAATTATCGGAGTGTAGTGAGACTTTACTCAAAACTTAATATTCAGGTATCGTTTGGACATTGAGTTTTTTGTTTCAAATCGTTGCTCTATACTTTTCTTTTAGGTTATGTTCCAAAAACCTAGTCCATCATTTATAGAAAATCAATTTAATAAGTGGGAGGTTTCTTAAATGAAAGAGACTGATGTAATATACGAAACTATGCTATTTGGTTCTTCGCGGAACTACTAGTTCATTTTGTCATCAATTTTCATTGTCACCCAAACCATTAGGGGCCGATAAACTAGATTCATTCATTCATTTATTCATTTAGTTATTTCTTTTCAAATGGGGGTGTGTCCCCTGGTGGAAAATTGTGTATGCATAACAATAACAATTATACATAACACATTCTACAACAATTAAACTGGAGTATTTACAAAAATCGTCAGTTTATTCTTAAATACACCTAGGCCTATATGTTTGGGAAAAGGCTCTAAGTCTGCGGCAGGTAGAGAGTTCCAGTTTTCAATGGCAAGGATTACGAAATAATATTTACCATAATTTGTTCGCGGTGGTCGGCCCTTAACTTTGAAAGGATGATCGGCCCTGCTCATGTAAGTGGGCTTTCCCATGCGTTTGCTAAGCTCACCCCATGCTGGTGATTTGTATACGAGTTGTACATAGCGCAGAGTCTAGATTTCATCCTCCTAGCCTCAAGTGATTCCCACCCAACTTTCTTTATTATACGGGTCACACTGCTCCAGGGATTAAAGTCACTGAGTGCAAATCTACCGGCCTTACTTTGTACCATTTCCAACTCATTGATGAGCCCTACTTGATATGGATCCCTAACCACTGAGGCGTATTTTAGAATTGGTCTTACAAGTGGCAAATATACTAATTCTTTAGACGAGGTACTACTTCATTTTAATACACTTATTACAAAATGCAAAGATTTGTGAGCTTTAGAAACTACACATCCTACATGACTACTCCATTTCATATCATTCCTTACGTGAATGCCCAAATATTTGCATGAATCTTCTTCTACAAATACTGTATTTCCGAGCCAATGTTATATTGAAAAATCTTGTCTTCGCCCTTTCCCTATTTTTATGAGACTACATTCCCTTGTATTTATTTTTAATCAAATGCCTTTAAATAACAATTATAATCTATGATCTGTATTGATATAAGAGTTCGATTAATTTGTTTGACCTCAAATTTATTTACGTTAAGCTTTTTATTATATTGTATGGTTTTACAAGTAATGTACACAAAAAATATATACTATAATCAAATGGAAATGTCCAAATTTGGCAACTGGTCCAGAGCACTCCGTCACTTGATGTAGAGTCCTTTCCAATGTGCTCCTCAGCTCCACAGTTCGAGTCAGCAGATGTACGGAATCCCCGCTTCTTCAAGGTGTAACTACTTCGCCCTAGGTGCGTCGGTCTGAGAAAAGGATTTCATGAGGCGCACAACACCTTTGTCTGGTTATATGAGAGGGTGTAATAAAGTATTACACACTGTGCAAGGGGTGGCTGCAATGGTCGATATTATCATAAAAAATCTTTGTTTACGGAACGTCTGAGGATTTAGCATTATGAATCCCTGAAATTACAGTCATTTTTCATTTTTACAGGGCGTTGGACTGCCAAGATTTTGTTTATATGGGACCAGCCGACTTCTGCTGTGTTACAGTTTTATTAGATTCCATCTTTTTTCATACATTCTTATATCATACTACTTATTCACCCTGTTTGTGATGCAATTCTCTTTACTTACGCATCCTTTATTCAACTTCTTTATTTTCGGTTTGCTTCAACTGTTTCTTCTAGGGAAGAAAGACGATATAAAAGGAATGAAAGAAAACAGGAATATGTATGACGTAAATAAAACGGTTGGAGGTGTAACAAGTTTGGGCCTTGGTTTGTGATTCTTTATTTGGCACTGTAACCAAAATATTACAGGTGCGCAGTAGGAAAAATATGAGAGGTGAAAAGACAAATATATTTTTAGACTACATATATCCTATCATTTGCTTTTTTACTCAACCTCTCCTGTGTTTGGTTCGTGTACATATCGTATTTTGTACGACATCTCTCAGAGGTAAAATCCTTTTCTGTGAACAACGTCTGGAAAAAGAGACATATGAAATCAAATTACTGACGGAAAAGCTTGGTATCAACTTAGTAATGGAACGCACACACAAATCCCATTGCTCTTCTAGAGTAACAGACAGAGTTGGTCGTGTACAAACTGATCCTCCTGCTTGTAAAATATCTGATTGTTTATATTTATTGTGTTTATATTATTCAAGGCCGTAAAATGTTCGATGTCGGCAAGTTTAAACATGCCAGCATTTAGCTGCAATTCCAAGACCAGATACAGGAAAGAATAAAGGATATATCCGCTAGTACAGTGAATGAAAAATGGATTGGTTTCAAACAAACAATTCTTGAAGTGGCTGATAAAACAGTTGTAAAGATGAATGAATCACCTCAGAAACCCTGGATCACTGATCAACTACTTGAGCATATAGAGGAGAGAAGCAAGTATAAAAACGCTAGAAGTGATGAAGGAATTCGTCGTTACAATAGCCTTCGAAATATCGTAAACAGGGAAGCTAAGAAGGCAAAGGATTATTATATAATGAAGGAAAAGCTTTTAGTTTTACGTGACAGTTAATCATGCGATCATGAGCCACGGGACCTCCTTTTTACGTGGAATCTGAACCACAGGACATGGTATTTAACTTCGAAAATCTCACATGCATTGACCGTGAATCGAACCTGGTCCACCTTGGTGAGAGGCCAGCAGCTTAACCGCTGCGCCACCATGCCCCTGATTATATAATGAGACAATGCTTAGAAATTTAAGATAGTTTGAAAAACGGACAAGTAGAAAAAGCTTACGACTTGATTAATAAACAATTTAAAAGGAGAAGGGGCGTAGTGTTTGCATAGTGGATGAATATGGGAAGCTAATGATTGAGAGCAAGGACGTAGTGATGAGGTGGAAGAATTATTTGGAAAATCTGTATGCAGACCCCACACAATTGACTGAGCTGGAAAATGAAGATACTACTTCGCATGATGACTTAGGACCATCTATTCTTGAATCAGAATATGTTCATGAAGTTATTGAACTGAAATCACATAAAGCTCCAGGATATGATAAAATAACAGCAGAAATGTTACAAGCATTGAATTCTAAGACACACAAATATCTGTTTGGGTTGATCAGTGAAATATATAAAAATGGAGAAGTCCCAGACGACTTTACAAAGAGTCTCATGATACCAATACCAAAGAAACAGGGAACACTGAAATGTGAGGAACATCGTACCCTTAGCATCTTATCGCATGCATCAACAATATTGACTAAAATAATTTATAGACGAATAAAAAGCAAAATAGAACAAAATTTGAATGAAGATCAATTTGGCTTTAGGCAGAACAGAGGAACAAGGGAAGCCATATTACTAATTCGAGAAGTAATTGATAAAATGATGGATATAAGGAAACCACTTTACATTGCCTTTGTGGACCTTGAAAAAGCATTCGATAACGTGAATTGGAATATTTTCATGGAAATTATGACTATTACAGAGATAGACGGATAATCTATGAACTTTATAAAAACCAAAAAAGCATTGTGGACATATGTGGAGTAGTGCAAGAAGCTTGTATTCACAAAGGAGTTAGACAGGGATGCAGCTTATCGCCTGAAATTTTCAAGTTATATATTGAGAAAGGCATTGAAGAATGTAAGACAGTTATGAGAGGAGTTAAGATCAACGGAGTAGCAGTCAAGACAATAAGGTTTGCAGACGACATAACAGTCCTGGAAACCAGTGAAGAGAAACTGCAACATGCACTCATGGAAATTAACAGGATTCTACATCCCTATATCCCTATATCTACACCATGTTCAAGGGCAACGCATTTCAAAGATCTCTAAAAACATAATAATCAGGAAATTGGAGAAAAACTTAATGTGGGAGCGAAGATTCGAGGAGAAATAATTTCATCTCTGAGATTTGCTGATGACATCATCATCTTGGCGAAACGCCAGAGGATTTGAATGAGCTTTTGAATGGTATGGGATCCGCCTTGAAGAAAGAATTCATTATAAAAATCAATAAATGTAAAACAAAATTATTGGAATGCAGCCGAAATAAATGAGAAACCTCTATGGACATAAAATTGGCAGGTGAAACGCTACGGGAAGTAGGAGATTTCTGTTACTTAGGAAGCAAAATATCCAGTGATGGACGAAGCAAAGAGGATATAAAACGTAGATTGGCTCAGGAAAGGGAAGAATTTCTACAGAAAAGGAATCTGTTGACATCGAATATACATTTAGGTATTAGGAAGTCATTTTTGAAAGCTTTAGTCTGGAGCGTCACACTATAAGGAAGTGAAACTTGGACTAATGGTGCAGCAGAAAAGAGGACAATTGAAGCGTTTGAAATGTGGTGTTACAGGAGAATTATGATCAGATGAATAGATAGGGTAACAAATGAAAGTGTATTAAGACGAGCGGGAGAGGAGTGATGTTTCTGGCGACTGCTAATAAAGAGAAGAGATAGGTTGATAGGACACATATTAAGCTACCCAGGAATAGCAAGCTTAGTTATGGATGGGAGGATCGAGGACAAGAACTGTAGGGGTAGACCAGGATTAAACAGATTGCCTCGGATGTAGGTTGTGGTAGCTACTGTATGTAGAGATGAAACGATTAGCTCAGGAGAGGGAGACATGGAGGGCCGCATCAAACCAGTCAAAAAACTAAAGACTCAAACAATATCAATCAGGAATTTTTATTACTTAGAGAGGCATGTGAGTCAAAAGGGTTGTTGGAAAATTTCAATCCTTGAGATGTAACACTGGAAGAGACTCCATAATGTACATCAGCGGCCAAGGTGAGAGATATTTTACTATAGGTCTATTAATAGCGACATGTTGACGTTCAAATCATCAATAAGTGTGGCAAAATTACACCTAGAATAGCTTAAGGAAAATACTTTTAATTCCCCATATTCCGATAGATTTGCCATTCCAGTGTGCAAGAGTGCAGTTCTCTCTTCAAACAATATTCGCTATTTCTATTAACAAAGCGCAATGACACACACTTAACATCAGCAGGTGTACATTTAGACAAACAATTTTTTCACATGGGCAACAGTATGTGGCGTGCTCGCGAGTATCCGGACAACAAAATCGTTATGTCTCAGCAGAAGATGGCAAAACCAAAAACGTAATTTTCAAATGTGTTCACTTTATGTATCATCGTACTCTGCAGACTTTCACAACTCTATAAAATTCCCACTTTGCTCCTCATATCACTATACTGTATGTATTAGAATTAGAATGGACCCACCTGTAGCCGCGATTGCTGCAATAGAATAGACCAATTATCATCCCCATTGTCTTGAACGCGAGCGAAGCCGCGGGTACCTGCTAGTATATTATAATTGTGAAAATCTGTGTGTGTGTGTTAGTTTGTTACCTCTTGACACTAAAACGGCTGGACTGATTTGGATGAAATTTGAAATGGAGACATCTTATACCCTGGGATAACATATAGGCTACCATTCATCCGGAAATAAATCATTGTTCCCATGGAATGGGCAACATAACTGAAAAGTCACCAAAAATACTCAACCGGGACAAAATATCGAAGTTGTTGCATAAAGACCGGACAAGGCTCACTTTACGCCCCTCGATGCAAGGAACAATACTCGGTGTGTCCCTACGGGACACCGAAAACTACATTTTAAGGCCCTAATACCAACTGTTTCAAAGATATTCGCAGAAAACTATCTTCACTCTGATAAACTGAAGAACTAATGGCAATTCCGTTTCCTTGGCAACTGAATCTCAAGGTATGACATCCGATTTTCAATATATTCCTGTAGGAGGCAATGCCAATCCATTTATTATCTTTTTCAAGATACATATAAACACAATAAGAACAGGGTAGCGCGCCTGCATCCCATCCGGAGGCTCCGGGTTCGATTCCCGGCTCCGTCAGAAATTTTAGACACTGACGTGAGGACTGCAACGGAGGGCACTCAGCTTCGTGAGGAAAATTGAGTAGCTGTCTGATAGTGAGGTAGCGCTCCGGTCACGAAGAACAAGATTAACGGCCGAGGGGACACGATGCACTGACCACTCGTCACCACAATATCTGCAGACCAAATGACTGGGGAGCGGTCGCAAGATAGGCCTAGGCCCTTCGTAATCTGTAGTGCCAGGGGTAAAAACGTTAGGGGTAGCGCCTTCTAATACCACATTTAATTTTTAAACACTACAGTAGCGGCTACTAAATAAAGGTAGCGATATAGCTACGTTCAATTTCATAAACACTGGGCTCACAAATCCCGTATAGTTAAGTACAAATGTCAGTTTGGTCGTTATTTCAGTAGCAACGAAGCTCTGAGGCGGCTATTGCCGTTTCCGTAACACTTAAGGCATCCCGCCGTCACATACCTCAATGTGCACTTACAAAATTGTGAACCAGTCTATTTTACTGAAAGGAATTTCTACGAGCGAGTATACACTCCGGCAAAAACCACATTCACCACCTTTTCCAAAATTTACACAAGACATGATTTTTAAAGCACACTTCTGTATGTTAAGGTACAGAGATATACCACATGGAAAGATACAATAAAATGTTGGCAAATCTGAGTTCAAGGAACTGCTGGCCAGAATAGGCTTTCGGTACAGGTTATGCGGCCCATGTTCGTAACATGGAATGTTTTCCTTTGACAATGCATCTACACCATGTGCGAGGGCAACGCATTTCAAAGATCTCTAAAAACACAATAATCAGGAAATTGGAGAAATATTTTAAGTGGGAGCGAAGATTCAAGGAGAAATAATTTCATCTTTGAGATATGCTGATGACATCGTCATCTTGGCCGATACGCCAGAGGATTTGAACGAGTTTTTGAATGGTATGGAGTCCGTTTTGAGGAAAGAATTCATGATGAAAATCAATAAATGTAAAACAAAATTATTGGAATGCAGAAATAAATCAGAAACCTATATGGACCTCAAATTGGCAGGTGAAACTCTACGGGAAGTAGGAGACTTCTGTTACTTAAGAAGCAACATAACCAGTGATGGACGAAGCAAAGACCAGGTTGGCTCAGGCAAGGAAAGCATTTCTACAGAAAAGGAATCTGTGGACATCGAATATACATTTAGGTATTAGGAAGTCATTTTTGAAAACTTTTGTCTGGAGCGTGACACTATAAGGAAGTGAAACTTGGACGAATGGTGCAGCAGAAAAGAGGACAATTGAAGCGTTTGAAAAGTGGCATTACAGGAGAATGATGAAGATCAGATGGGTTGATAGGGTAACAAATGAAGAGCTATTAAGACGAGTGGGAGAGAAGAGATGTTTCTGGCGACTGCTAATGAAGAGAAGGGATAGGTTGGTAGGACACATATTAAGACACCCAGGAATAGCAAGCTTATTTATGGAAGCGAGGGTCGAGGACAAGAACTGTAGGGGTAGACCGGGGTTAAACAGATTGCCACGGATGTAGGGTGTGGTAGCTATGTAGAGATTAAACGATTATCTCAGGAGGGGGAAGCATGGAGGGCTGCATCAAACCAGTAAAAAACTGAAGACTCAAACAACAACAATCGGGAATTTCAATTAATTAGAGAGGCATGTGAGGCAAAAGGGTGGTTGGAGAATTTCAATCCCTGCTATGTAACACAGGAAGAGACTGCGTAATGTACTTCAGCGGCCAAGGTGAGAGATATTTTACTATAGGTCTATTAATAGTGACATGTTGACGTTCAAATCATCAATAAGTGTGGCAAAATTACACCCAGTATAACTTAAGGAAAAATACTTTTAATTCCCCATATTCCGATAGATTTGCCATTCCAGTGTGCAAGAGTGCAGTTCCCTCTTCAAACAATATTCGCTATTTCTATTAACAAAGCGCAATGGCACACAGTGAACAGCAGCAGGTGTACATTTAGGCAAAACCATTTTTTCCCGTGGGCAACTGTATGTGGCGTGCTCGCGAGTATCCGGACAACAAAATCGTTATTTCTCAGCAGAAGATGGCAAAACCAAAAACGTAAATTTCAAATGTGTTCACATAATGTAACATCGTACTCTGCAGACTTTCACAACTCTATAAAATTCCCACTTTGCTCCTCATATCACTATATAGTATGTATCAGAATTTTCAGAATTATAATGAACCAACCTGTAGCCGCGATTGCTGTAATAGAATAGACCAATTATCAGCAATAATGCATCGTCCCCATTGTCTTGATCGCGAGCGAAGCCGCGGGTATCTGCTAGTGAAAAATATAATATGAAAATCAATATTAAAAATTCCTCTCGGCACGCCGGAAGGCGGAGGTAGATTTCACCGGGCAAACTAGGGGATAGGCTATAATAGGCAAAATATGCAGGTTTTCGTAGGAGGATCAGACCTCATTTATTGCGAGAAAGTATTTTACAATTGGAGGTTAGTTAACATTTTTTCGTCTTTCTATGCATTTTCTTTTAACATTTTACTGTCTTATGGGGATGGTAACCTTCTTGTCATTTGGGGTTAATTTTTATACTTGTGATCACACTGTCCTTATGCAAGGTTTGGAAATAATGTGTAACTATCTAACAGTCTGTTACTTCTTCACGCAAAATTTTATCTCCCGCAGAGATGTTGGTTGGTTCCTCAGTTTAGGGCCTGCGACAAGGTGGTCATGTAACCCTGTGTACATTGGGTGTGTGTAGAATCTGTCTGATAAACGGTGTTATTTGTGATGACTGTATTCGTCTGTAATTCAGGTAAGGTCTGCAGACGGTCAATTTTAAGTAGTAGTACCTAATTTTGTACCAAATACTAACGTCAACGACACCTAGCTGTGAACTTGGCTGCTAGATGCCACCGCAACCAGCAACTGGCAACGAACGTTGTAACTTCCCCTCCGAAGGAAAGCATGCTGACGAATTTTTAGCGCTCTTAGAAAATCCGGCGACTTTGGCCGGCTTTGAACCAGCACCTTGGGCATAGAAGTTCAGCATGCTACCAGTTAGCCGCTTCCCTCATAGTCAGATGGAACAAGAAGTTCCGTGACGAACTAAAGAGCCTACTTTTCTTAAAATTAAGATTCATGCCATAGATTAATCTACAGTATTTGAACCTATCTAGAATAATGACGAAATTAAGTGGGTAATATCGAAATGTCTTAATTAGTTCGAAATAAGGTATACTAGGCATAATGTAGCCTAATAGAGCAATACAGTTGGCAGCTCTGGTGACTGAATATATTCTTACTTCCATCTCCTAAGGTACAGAATACAAAATGTGGTTGAGGTCCAAAGGACGTTACATGGATTTAGACATTGGATCTATTAGTACACGTAAAAGCATGTTGGCAACAATGTCATGCGAGTGCTGGTCAGAAATAATCTGAAATATTATATATTTGTGTGCCAATTTTGGATGAAATCCATTTGTTGGTATAGAAGTTACATGTATTTAAAAATTGGTCCTATCAGCAGGCTTAGAATCATGTTGGTAGAACTGACGTATATAAGTTACTCCAAATTAATGTAAAATGGCGGGTAATTTACGTGTGCATAGTTTAAAGCTGTCGCCTTGCATACTTTCGGATATATTTGGATACAAAATAGAGAGCAATTATTAACAGTTGGCAGCCCTGGTGGCTCTTAAGAATACACTCAGTCATATATGTTTATGTACACATATTACATACAAAATTTAGTTGAAATCCAATTGATAGTGTAGAAGTTATATGCATTTAAAAATTGGACTTATCAGAAGGCTTAACATTATTTTGGCAACCCTGTCAATCCAACATGGAGCTCAAATTTCTAGTGCGTTTTTTTAGCAGTTGGTAGAACTGGCATCTTTTTCAGATATGGCCCTGAGATATTCCGGTATACACTTTTACTCATACTAAATTTGGATTCGATTGCTGCAGCCGTTTAGGAGTTGATAGGGGGACACACACACACACACAGCCAGACAGACAGAAGGACAGACAGACAGACAGACAGACAGAAGGACAGACACATTTTCCCGGATATATCTTATAAGTCTATTTTTTCCTCATTTTTGAAAAGTGTGAAAAGAAGGCTAAACAAGATGTTCAGTAAAGAACATATAGCCTACTTTCACCTAAATGCATGGGTATTGTTATAACTCTTTGTCCTTTTCAAGGAGTATAATTGAATGTTGGTTGTAGTAGCTTGTTGAAATACAACGTGCTATAGGGATATTAAACATGAATATGAGGTGCCCTTTGCTAGTGCTACCTCTGAAAAAGAAATGCATTCAATTCGGTTTCACCGTGTTTGAATTGATCTGGGGAATGGATTTCCACACATACATGGCCGCTATTTGCAAACTATTGGGCTGATGACCTTGTAGTCAGTCATAAGATGCTTTCCACAAAAAGGCATGTTGTTGCCAAATCCGGTAGAGATCAAATTATTAGGATGGTCGAAATTTGATTTAAGCTTTTAACATTTGGGTGGCCGTCATTCCGTTTCCGTCAATATGGCGGCGATATAAAACATGACACTGAGGTGCCTTTTGCTTGTGCTACATCTGTACCAAATTTCGTTCAATTCGGTTTCACCGTGTTTGAATTGATAGGGGGAATCGATTTGCACACATACTTGGCCACCATCTGCAAACTATTGGGCTGATGATCAAGCATTTTGGTCAGAATATGCTTCCCACATAAAGATTTGTTGTTGCAAAATTTGGTAGAGACTAGATTATTAGGTTGGTCGTAATTACTTTTTAGCCTTTAACATTTGGGTGGCCGCGATTACGTTTCCGTCAAGATGGCGGTGATATAAAACATGACACTGAGGTGCCCTTTGCTAGTGCTACCTCTGTACCAAATTTCATTCCATTCGGTTACACCGTGTTCGAATTAATAGGGGTAATCGATTTTGACACAAAGATGGCCGCCATCCGCAAACTATTAGGCTAATGACCTATTAGATTTGTCAAAGGATGCTTCCTCCATAAAGGTATGTTGTTGCAAAATTTGGTAGAGATCGGATGAATAGGTTAGTCGTAATTTGATTTAAGCTTTGAACATTTGTGTGGCCGCCATTACGTTTCCGTCAAGATGGCGGTGATATAAAACATGAAACTGAGGTGCCCTTTGCTAGTGCTACCTCTGTACCAAATTTCATTCCATTCGGTTACACCGTGTTCGAATTAATAGGGGTAATCGATTTTGACACAAAGATGGCCGCCATCCGCAAACTATTAGGCTAATGACCTATTAGATTTGTCAAAGGATGCTCCCCCCTTAAAGGTATGTTGTTGCAAAATTTGGTAGAGATCGGATGATTAGGTTAGTCGTAATTTGATTTAAGCTTTGAACATTTGTGTGGCCGCCATTTCGTTTCCGTCAAGATGGCGGCGATATAAAACATGACACTGTGGTGCCCTTTGCTAGTACTACCTCTGTACCAAATTTCGTTCCATTCGGTTTCACCGTGTTCGAATTAATAGGGGCAATCGATTTTCACACAAGGATGGCCGCCATCCGCAAACTATTAGGCTAATGACCTATTATATTTGTCAAAGGATGCTCCCTCCATAAAGGTATGTTGTTGCAAAATTTGGTAGAGATCGGATGAATAGGTTAGTCGTAATTTGATTTAAGCTTTGAACATTTGTGTGGCCGCCATTACGTTTCCGTCAAGATGGCGGCGATATAAAACATGACACTGAGGTGTCCTTTACTAGTGCTACCTTTGTACCAAATTTCGTTCAATTTGCGCTCACCGTGTTCGAATTGATAGGGGGGGACAGACATTCAGAGTACACACACTCACACACACACACACACACACAGACTCAGACACACACACATACACACACACAGACAGACACACTTTTTTTCGCCCTGTAGTGATCTCATAAGTCTACTTTCATTTTTTGCAAAAATCGAAAGTAGGCTAAAATGAATGTGATCTCGTCAATGGCGTTGTCTTGGCAACCTCTGATAGATCATCCCTTATCAATTTAAAAGCGTTGTTATGGTAACCTCTGATGGCACTTGGCATTTTTTAAAATTCCGAAATCATTTTTCTCATCCCTTGGAGTAATGGTGGGTCATATCAAAAATTCTTTCAGACAAATGTTTTAGGTAATTATTAGGGGAATATTTTCCATTTTGTACGGTTTTGATATTGTGCCTATTAAGAGAGATATGATTAATGTTTCCCGAAAAACCCACTTTTTTCCACCCCTTTGGTCAATGGTTGGTGCTATCAAAAAATATATTTGACATAAATTTTTGGCACTTATCCGACGCATATTATGAACTTGGAATGGATTCGATATTTCACGTATTAAGAGAGTTATAGCGAAATTTCACTTTTTCTAAAAAAGCCCCCCATTTTCACCCCCTTCGACCGATTTTGCCCATTAACGAACTCGACCGAGATTTTATAGGGATACATATTATATAAAAGATTCAAAGTGATTGGTGCAAAATTACGGCAGTTATCGTGTCCACAAGGAACTGATATATATATAGAGATAGATAGATAGATACATATATACATAAATTATATATAAACTTTTGAACTGACGGTGGTTTTGGGGTCTGGGGGATGTGAAACGCGAAGATATGTCGAAATTTTCCGGAAGTCGAAACATGGTACCCATTGCAATAGTTAGCTTTCTAATGAAATCTACCTAAAAGACGGAAATAATGGTATGCGCTAGAGAACAACTTAATGCAGCTATTCACATAGCTGGTGCTCCACTTAAGCAAGTTAACACTCTCACCTAACTAGGGAGTAAAATTACTTCCACTCGAAAACGTTCAACTGATATTCAAGCTAGAATTGCCCAAGCCAATATTGCATTTAACAGCAAAAATCCCTTCTGACTTCAAAGAATATATCTATTGAGAACAGGACTAAATTTATAAAATGTTATGTATGGAGTGTAGCCTTGTATGGCTCAGAAGCTTGGACAATGGGATGTGCTGATAAAAGAAGACTTGCAGCTTTTGAAATGTGGTGTTGGCGGCGGATGGGAAAAATTCCAAGGACCGCAAGAGTGATGAATGACGAAGTGCTCAAAAACATTAATGAAAAGAGAGCATTTCTCAAAACAATACTGAAACGACAAGACCAACTGATAGGAAGGACATGTCTATCGCCACCATAACGTTATGTTTCTTTTAGCGTATGGCTTTTAGTGCCGGGAGTGTCCGAGGACATGTTAGGCTCGCCAGTTTTGTAGCTGCTTCGAGACGGACACCAAATGGGTGAGCTACAATTACCGTGGGGGAGGAAAGTTGGAAGGGAAGGTCGAGGAGTTGGAAGGTAGCGGCTGTGGCCTATAGTTAGGGACCAACCCCGGCATTTGCCTGGAAGGAAGATGGGATACCACAGAAGACCATCTTCAAGGTTGCCGGCGGGGGGATTCGAACCTCCTCGCCTCCCGGATGTGAGCGACTGCCAACAGTCATGCCGTAACGACCGCGGCTAACTCACCCGGTTAACGTTATGGTAACTGTGTTAGATGGCATAATTCGGGGCAAGAGGGAAAGAGGGCGACCGAGACTGCAATACATCATAATTGATCATAACAGATGTTAATATCCATTCATACAGAGACAGGAAGAGACTGACTGGCGACAGGGAAGAATGGAAGAGGAGGATTGCTGCCGACCAATCTACGGATTGAGAACATGAATTAATTATGTAAATTACAGTACAAATTAATATATGCCAAGTTGGATTATTGAGGGTTTAAAAATTAAATTGTATTTGAAAACATCAAGAGATCTGATATAACAGCTTAGGCTTTCACGGCCGGCGTTCATAATTAAGTACAAGTTATCCTGTCTGGACCACGGCCTACAAGCCCGAAAAACTTGTACTCAATTACCAAGAGATCTGTTATCATCATAAGGATTGCAAATTATCATGCATATTTTCAGTCTTCAGTATACATTGAGGAAGCTTCGGTAGCATTAGTTGGTAGCATGCCAAGCTTCTGAGCCCAAGATCGCGGGTTCAAACCCGGCCGAAGTCGTCGGATTTTTTAAGAGCGTTAAACTCCTTCAATATGTCTTCCTTCGGTGAAGAAGTAAAGCCGGCGGTCCCATGTCATACATTTATGGCATGTTAAAAAACCTTCCACTAATTACACCTGTGTGAAGCTAAATTGTATAGGTTAAGAATGTAAAAAACGCTCTTAGATTCCTACGTTCGTTGCCAAGAGCCGACTGCCGGTACGTCTGGAAGCTAAGTTCTGAACTAGTAGTCGTTGACGGTGGCGTTTGGCGGCAAAAGTAGGAACTACTTAAAAATTGAATGTCTGCAGTCCTTACTTGAATTAAAACAGATACACACACTAATACAGTCATCACAATTAACACCGGTTATCAGACAGATTCTACACACATCCAAAGTACACGGGGCTACATGTCCGCGTTGTCGCAGCCTCTAAACTTAAGAACCAACCAACCAAAATATATGATGCAATATATTTTAATTAGTTATTATTTTCAGTTTTAAGCCTCCGTGGCTTAGGCGGCAGCACGCCGGCCTCTCACCGCTGGGTCCGTGGTTCAAATGCAGGTCAATCCATGTGAGATCTGTGCTGGACAAAACGGAGGCAGACAGGTTTTTCTCCGGGTACTCCGGTTTTCCCTGTCATAAATTCATTCCAGCAACACTCTCCAATATCATTTCATGTCATCTGTCATTCATTTAATCATTGCCCCAGAGGAGTGCGTCAGGCCTCGGCAGCCGACACAGTCCATATCCTCGCCGCTAGATGGGGGCTTCATTCATTCCATTCCTGACCCGGTCGGAGACTGGAAGCAGGCTGTGGATTTCATTCATTATTTTCAGTTTTGCTTCTGTGAGAGCGTAGTGAAAGGGGCGAAGTACATCGATTGATCGACAAAACTATTAATCAATTATTCGACCAACTGATTAATCGATTAAACGACCAATCTATTAATCGATTAAATGCAAAATAATTCTTATTTGTAGCAATTAATTGCTTTAACAGTTTCAATTAATCGATTATTTTTGAACTCAATTTAATCGATTATAAGAGGGGGCGCAGCGGTCAAGCTATTAGCCTCTCACCAAGGTGGACCAGGTTCGATTCCCGGTCAATACATGTAAGATTTTCGAAGTGAAATGCCATGTCCTGTGGTTCGTATTCCACGTAAAATGAGGTCCCGTGGCTCATCATCTCGTAAAACTACAAGCTTCCTTTTCTAATCGATTAAAATTGCGAGTCCTGGTTTAAATATAGAAGCACCAAGGCATTTGCTGTGAGTACAGTAGGGGTAAATTACCTAAGGTGGGAGGACCCAACCTGCCTGACAGACAGGTGTAAACTTGTTCAAGAATGAAATGAAACAAAAGTAGCTCTGTCATCACTTAGACGAATTGGCTAGTTGCAGGTACCGTAACAGTGGCTTGTAAATTGATTTTATCTGCTCCGGCTAACCATAAAACTCTTACGACTGGTTACCGGGTTCAATGCTTGTAATGGATACGTCGATATTGATGTCGGGAAGCAATTTGAGGTGGAATCCAAGCGGCTTCAAATCATCTCTCAGTTGAAAACATTGCCATGAAAACTGGATAGCGCCAGTAAGGGACAAGCACTTGTTTTGCTGGCAATATCGTGATCCTTTTACATGGTGATCATAAATTCAATTATCAAAATGAAAGGACCTTGCTCTGATGTGTTTCCGTTTGTGTGATTAATTTGTTATTTTTTGCTTTGTGTTTATTCTTTTGTTTTTGTCTTGTATTTTATTGTTTTTAGGGGTAGATGACCTCGTAGTTCCGCTAGTAGTTTTTTAAATGTTTTGTATTACGTCTTGTATTCTGTTTTCATTTCCTATGTCTAATTTTGTGTTGTTTCTTGTGGTTTCTTGTTTTTTATTTATTTGTGCTGTTTAGTTAAGTAGGCCTATATTAGCCTACTTTCGATTTTTGCAAAAAATGAAAGTAGACTTATGAGATCAACACAGGGCGAAAAAAGTGTGTCTGTCTGTGTGTGTGTATGTGTGTGTGTGAGTCTGTGTGTGTGTGTATGTGTGTGTGTGAGTCTGTGTGTGTGTGTGTGTGTGTGCGTGTCTGTGTGTGTGTGAGTGTGTGTACTCTGAATGTCTGTCCCCCCCTATCAATTCGAACACGGTGAAACCGAATTGAACGAAATTTGGTAGAGAGGTAGCACTAGTAAAGGACACCTTAGTGTCATACTTTATATCGCCGCCATCTTTACCAAAACAGAATGGCGGCCACTCAAATGTTCAAAACGTAAAATCAAATTACGGCTAAAATAATCATCCGATCTCTACCAAATTTGGTGACAACATACCTTTATATAGGACGCGTCTTTCACCCAAAATTCAAGGTCATCGGCCATGCCATTTCAGGATGGCGGCCGTGTGAATTATGCAACCATTTTAATAAATAGCTTAAGACCCACCAATTCCGATTATCGAGCCTAGGGGGGTTTAAGCTATCCTGAAGGTCGTGATCCGTTATTTATTATAATTTACTATTATAATATTATACAGTATGAGTGGCTTAAAAGAGCTGAGCCGTTTGTGTCACACGACAAGATGGCAGCTGTCCTCATGTGCCTGTCTTATATTTCAGTAGTTTTAGTATGTTGTATGTGATATACCGTACTGATACAATAATATAAACTTTGTATGAAATGATCTTTAATGAAGATGTACTGCAGTGAAGAAATCGTTTATTTAAAGTCATTATTTGCCAACAGTTTGTATCTAATATGTCAGTTAAGAACACCTGACGTCATGGATACGGTTAGCTCTGGGCTAGCATGTTAGTCTGACACGCAGTTGACTGGGGATCGAATACTGCTACAGTTAGGTTTTTTTTTCTTGAATTCTTTTACAAATGATGTGCACGAGCTTTTCCCACAGATACTGAATAAAATGTCATTTAGCTCAAAGGAGAGGATAAAGTATACACTCGTATATTAATAAAATCACAGTCCCAGCATCGCACATAAACAGAAGACATTAGAAAAAGGAGAATAGAAGAACTAGATACACGTTGTCATTAACCACAGCCTTCTTAATGCCTCTGTACGGTGCTGTCCTCTTGTGGGTTATGTGGGTAATATTGTTCCAAACATAACGCTGTGTAAATGCCTGAGCTGGCCTCCTGAAGTATGGCAATTTTGTAATACTGGTAGTTCAACTATTAGCCACGATCGCGCTCCGAATACCTTTAAACACTGCCAGCTGGATCGCCTCCCTCCTGGCTACTTTAAACTGCCTACTCATTCAACACCCATAGAACACTGCCATCGTAGTACATTACGATGGCAGTGCATAGGCGTACAAGATTAATTCACTGATAGGTCGCAGCACCACCTACTGTGATTGGGGCGGAAGATGATTGGGGCGGAAGATTCTTAATTTTGCAGGCTGGCTTAATAGAGAGATTAACGGACGTGAATGCATTACAATAAGTTAGTAGTTTTGTTATTCAATCATCATAAAGTATATAATATTGATCTTGACACTTACTGGCTTATTATCAATATAAAAGAAAACAAACAATACATTGTGGTTGGGGTGATTGTTTTAGGGATGAGGACAAAGAGTCATAAAGATACCCATACATTTAGGAGAAAGTAGGCTATATGTTCTTTGCTGAACATCTTGTTTTATTTTGTAGTTAAGTTTAGTTAGGGCTTGTTTTTGTTTCCGTTTCTGTCTTTGTCTCTGTCTCTGTCTCTGTCTTTGTCTTTGTCTTTGTCTTTGTCTTTGTCTTTGTCTCTGTCTCTGTCTCTGTCTCTGTCTCTGTCTCTGTCTCTGTCTTTGTCTCTGTCTCTGTCTCTGTCTCTGTCTCTGTCTCTGTCTCTGTCTCTGTCTCTCTCTCTGTCTCTGTCTCTGTCTCTGTCTCTGTCTTTGTCTTTGTCTCTGTCTCTGTCTCTGTCTCTGTCTCTGTCTCTGTCTTTGCCTTTGCCTTTGTCTTTGTCTCTGTCTCTGTCTCTGTCTCTGTCTCTGTCTCTGTCTCTGTCTCTGTCTCTGTCTCTGTCTCTGTCTCTGCCTTTGCCTTTGCCTTTGTCTCTGTCTCTGTCTCTGTCTTTGTCTTTGTCTTTGTCTTTGTCTCTGTCTCTGTCTCTGTCTCTGTCTCTGTCTCTGTCTCTGTCTCTGTCTCTGTCTCTGTCTCTGTCTCTGCCTTTGCCTTTGCCTTTGTCTCTGTCTCTGTCTCTGTCTTTGTCTTTGTCTTTGTCTTTGTCTCTGTCTCTGTCTTCGCCTTTGTCTTTGTCTTTGTCTCTGTCTCAGTCTCTGTCTCTGTCTCTGTCTTTGTCTCTGTCTCTGTCTCTGTCTCTGTCTTTGTCTTTGTCTTTGTCTCTGTCTCTGTCTCTGTCTCTGTATCTGTATCTGTCTTTGTCTTTGTCTTTGTCTTTGTCTCTGTCTCTGTCTCTGTCTCTGTCTCTGTCTCTGTCTCTGTCTCTGCCTTTGTCTTTGTCTTTGTCTCTGTCTCTGTCTCTGTCTTTGTCTTTGTCTTTGTCTTTGTCTCTGTCTCTGTCTCTGTCTCTGTCTTTGCCTTTGTCTTTGTCTTTGTCTTTGTCTTTGTCTCTGTCTCTGTCTCTGTCTCTGTCTCTGTCTTTGTCTCTGTCTCTGTCTCTGTCTCTGTCTCTGTCTCTGTCTCTGTCTCTGTCTCTGTATCTGTCTCTGTCTCTGTCTTTGTCTTTGTCTTTGTCTCTGTCTCTGTCTCTGTCTCTGCCTCTGTCTCTGTCTCTGTCTCTGTCTCTGCCTTTGTCTTTGTCTTTGTCATTGTCTTTGTCTTTGTCATTGTCTTTGTCTTTGTCTTTGTCTCTGTCTCTGTCTCTGTCTTTGCCTTTGTCTTTGTCTTTGTCTTTGTCTTTGTCTTTGTCTTTGTCTCTGTCTCTGTCTCTGTTTCTGTTTCTGTCTCTGTTTCTGTTTTTGTTTCTGTCTCTGTTTCTGTTTCTGTTTTCGTTTCTGTTTCTGTTTCTGTTTCTGTTTCTGTTTTTGTTTTTGTTTTTGTTTTTGTTTTTGTTTTTGTTTTTGTTTTTGTTCTTGTTCTTGTTCTTGTTCTTGTTTTTGTTTTTGTTTTTGTTTTTGTTTTTGTTTTTGTTTTTGTTTTTGTTTTTGTTTTTGTTTTTGTTTCTGTTTCTGTTTCTGTTTCTGTTTCTGTTTCTGTTTCTGTTTCTGTTTCTGTTTCTGTTTCTGTTTTTGTTTTTGTTTCTGTTTCTGTTTTGTTTCTGTTTTTGTTTTTGTTTTTGTTTTTGTTTCGAATTTCCGTTTTATTTTGATTTTTATTGTATTGCACTGCTATTTGTTGTGTGTTTTCTTGTTTCTCTTTTGCCATCTTTTGTTTCTTGTTCAATGGAATTGTAGGTGTAGATGACCCCGTTGTTCCTCCCCTTAAAACAATAGTAACTAACTCAATGGAAATGTTTTTGTGTGCCTTGTATTTCGTGGTTTGTGTTGATTTGTATCGTTTGGTTTTGTTGTAAATGATTTATAATGCGTTTAATTGCGTTATAAATAAATAAGATAGTCTATAAGTCAATAAAAAATAATAAGATCAATTTCAAAAAGTTTGACGATGCAATTTGATTCCCGTGTTGTTCGAGTCTTGTAGATATATCATGCTACGTAGTTGGATTGTTTGTGACCCGGGCTACTGTATATTGGTTTATGTACTTCTAAGCTTCAGGAACATTATTAAGTCGAGGGGAGGACTAATCTAGCCATCCCATTGAGATAAGAATCCAAGCCGTTCAATTGTCACCGAATGTGAAAAGATCTTAGCTCAATGATAGGAATTAGTTTCTCACGCTGAAAGAAAGTGATGTCTAGTTTCGCTATACGCTCAGTGTTCTATACAAAGCGTAACTAAGGGTCGAGAGCAGTTTCTTGAGGAACCCTAGTGTTAGCAGCCTACTTATACTTGCCATCAGGAGTGTGGGTGTGGTTTGAGGGAAGAGGTTGGGGAGGAGAGAAGGAGAAAGCACGTCCAGATGCCTTCCTAAATTATTCCCACAATGTGATAATGTGCGAGGGGCGCAGATGGGACCCGTACTGGTCATGGATGATATGAATCTTCCTAGAGTTTCTGCTTCATTGGTTCATTGGTTCGATACTGGTCTAGTTGAGGTAGCCAAAAAGTTGAAGAGTGAAGAAAAGTCAAAATGGAGGATTTAAATACTCGTTTAAGGGAATGATGTAATGAGCTGCAATTACCTAATCACGCACCATAAAGAAGGGATAATATCAATTTCACAATTTCTCTTTATTTCAACCTCAGAAAAATAGCAGGATATTACCCAAATTAAAACACCGTTACCCATGTAACAAGTGCATGTCATTTATGTCACTTATTGATGTGTGACATCTTTCCACTCGGTATCTGGACATTTTTGTGGGAGTGATTTTGGAAAAGGGATGGAAGTGGAGGGGACGGAAATGGATGGGACGGAAGAGCATGGGACGGAAACAATGAGCGCGCGTGGTGGCGGAGATCGGTACAACGACGTACTCTAGGCCATGTGGCTATGGGGAATGTATATCACATACAGTTTAGCTCAAGTCTTTGGAGACCCCATTTAAGATATTCCTTCAAAAAATCATCTTCAACTTGTCGTTCTTTGGTGTGAAAATATTCATTATATCATATTTGCTGAAAACAATTACGATGCATTAAATCTTCATACTTTTGCTGTATTCTTATTTAATGTAAGCACTCGATGTACTGTCGGCCATGTGGCTATGTGGCATCTATATCGCATCAACAAACACTCTAAACAACGTAGGAATTCAGTATATTAACACCGAGTACTAACATTAATTGACATTTCGTTGGTCTAAACGTATCACTGGGAGAGACACATTTAATATACCTTCTGCACACCTAATCGGCGAAAGGAGGCCATTTTCAATAACATCGCTGGCACGGGTTCACTAACTGGCTGGTATAGAGTGCAGCTCGCATCAAGTAGGCAGTGGATTGCTCCCGCATACCGTAGTTCAACTAGCTGAAGGTAGATGTCAATACTGCAGATCCATCGGAGTACTTTGCATACAACATACCGTACTCAAATTATTGAAATATAGTTCAGAACGAGAGATCAGCTCCCATCTTGTGTGCAACCGAGACGGCTCAGCTTTTTAAAGCCATTTTTGCACTATAATATTACAATATACACTTTTAATTTTCCATTGAAAAAATGCACAATATGATATAAATCGATTAAAATACAACGTCTTAACAAATAACAATTATGATTTATTACGGTTAGGATTTGGCACTGGAGTTTTACAAGTAGTTATTTCAATGACCAACAGAGTTCACTGTCAACAAGGGATTTGCGCTCCAGGAACACTCAAAGTAGGATAACATGTCACATGTTACACATCATATGCGACTACTGTAAGGCTCGTATTTTTAGCCTATTTTCAATTTTGAAAAAATAGGCTTATGAGATCACCTTTTGTCCGTGTGTGTGTGTGCGTGTGTGTGTGTGTGTGAGAGAGGTGTGTGTGTGTCCTCCCCTAATAAAATCTAAACGGCTGTAGCGATTTCAATGAAACTCGGTAAGCTCATAGCACTATTCCCGGCGACCTCGACCGTGCCCTTCAAATTTTTTAACGTCTCATCAATCCAACATGGCGGCTGTGCGAAATATTTCACTAGCATTCAATATCTCTGAAGCTAATACCGATATCGCCCTGAAATTGTGTACGGTGATAAAGGGCACTACTAGAAGTTCACCTATGAGACTTTCGAAAACCTGGTGACTACAAAACCAACATGGCGGTCAAGCGAATTTGAGACATTTAAATAGACTTTTCTCGCGATTTAACTATCCAAACGTAATGAAACTTCGTGCAGCAAATGATTATACACATTGTAATGCACTGGAGTCTAATTTAGTTCAATTGTTTACATAACCTCAAAATAGTGGCTGTGCGAAATATTTTACTGACATTCTATATCTTCGAAACTATTACAGATATCACCCTGCAATTTTGTACGGTGATGAAGGGTACTGATACAAGTATACCTATGTATATTTCATAAACTTGTAAAGTAGAAAACGAGCATGGCGACCAAGCGAAGTTGAGACATTTAAATAGACTTTTCTCACGATTTAACCATCCAAACGTAATGAAACTAGGTACAGCAAGTGTTTATACACATAGTAATGCACTGGAGTCTAATTTAGTTCAATTGTTTACATAACCTCAAAATGGCGGCTGTGCGAAATATTTCACTGACATTCTATATCTCCGAAACTATTACAGATATTACCCTGCAATTTTGTACGGTGATAAAGGGTACTGGTAAAAGTTTATCTATGTATACTTCATAAACTTGTAAAGTAAAAAACAAACATGGCGACCAAGCGAATTTGAAATATTTTAATAGACTTTTCTCGTGATTTAACTCTCTGAGCGCAGTGAAATGTGGTACAGTAAATGATTTTGCAGATTGTAATGCACTGCCATCTAATTTAAATCAATTGTTTACGTAACCTCAATATGGCGGCTGTGCGAAATTTTTAAATTAAGTTTTTATTTCTTGTGTCGTAATCATGCGATCGAAGTGAAAGTTTGAATAATGAACCTAGGCAATAATTGTCCTTGAATGGTACATAATTCTATGGCCTATACATATAACAATCCTAAATGGCGAGCTTCCGAAATATTTAGACGGTTCTCAATATCTATGAATCTTTTACAGCAACCAAACTGAATTTTTTTATGTTCATAGAGACTATGAACATATGTTCACCTATAGGACTCTCATTAACCTGGAGAGCACAAATCCAACATGGCGGTGACGCGAAGTATAAATATTTAAATGGACGTTTCTCGCGAATTAACTATCCGAGTGCCGTGAAACGTTGCACGTTAAATGCTTATACAAATGTTGATCCACTGGCGTCTAAATTATTTCAATTGTTTGCATAATCACAAGATGACTGCTGTGCGTAATTTTAAAATCTCGTTTTTACTTCTTGTGTTCTAATCATGCGATTGAAGTTTGAATACCACACGTACACAATAATCTTAATGTAATAGTACAAAAATAAAAATCCATCCTGGCGGCCATCTGAAATATTTAGACGGTTCTCAATATCTACGAATCTATCACAACCTTCAAACTGAAATTTTGTATGTTGATAGAGGCAATTAATATTAGCAGGATATATGAAAATAGGCTGTATAGTTTTTCACGGAACTACTTGTTTATATTTTTATTAAAATGATTTCAGTCACATGATTGTATAAGGAGGGCGACAACGCCAAGAAGAAAGAACTACTCTTAAAATACGACAATAGTGGTGAGGAGATAAGTGTTAAGTGTTAGGCTATCATCCACAGCAATCACTGATATTATAGAATGAGTTCTTCACTTTCGAGGAAAGAGTGGGGTTAAAGTGATCTGTAAACACAGTTTACAGATGCACCGAGTATACTGTAGATCGTTTAAGATTGGACCGAGTGTAGATCCTTGAGGAGCCGCTTATTTGCTGTTAATACCCCACTTCTCTATGCCACATGGGGGAGGGGGAATTGAAGTAGGGAAAGTACAGTATCTCCAGACCCCCCCCCCCCGCGCCTCGAAATTGCCCCTTCTTCTTCTTCTTCTTCTCTTCATGTGCCGTCTTCTCTAAGAAGGTTGGCGAACACCACAGCAATCTGGTTTTTGGATCTAGCAGCTCTGAAAAGTTCACTGGAACTACACTTGAATCATTTTTTAGGTTGTCCAACCAAGAGATCCTTCTTCTTCATCGAATCCTTCCGCCCTCAACCTTCCCTTGAATAATTTCTTATAGAAGACGATACCTGTCTCCTCTCATTATATGGCCCAAGCATTGTAACATATCCTCCGGAGTGATAATGAATTGGGACAAGATTTAGACTCATAAGGTCGGTACGGGGAACGAAAATTCAAACAATTCCATAGTTTTCCTTAGGCAGATATTCCTTACCATTCCCTACTTCAGTTCTAGGAAAATGCCGAGAATAAAACAAGCGTAGACTCACGCCATCTCTTTCTCTCTCCTAACTCTCAATAACAGACCGTAACAGGCTTGTAACCATCGAAATATTACAGGATTCGAAACATATTCAAAATATAAAGTGCAGAGATATTTCAACCACCATAGTCAAAGAACAGAATCATTTTCAAAAGCATTAATAGCATTATACTTATTTATATAATTAACCTCCTAAGTTCTATGGACGAAGCGTTTCGTCGCTACGCACGCCCTTTTAGTCCCACATTCCAGCTGTTTGAGGCGAAGTTATTAGAAAAGTAGACTTGCCTGCTCTTTGGTGATACAGGGGCCGATAACCTAGAAGTTAGGCCCCTTAAAACAACAATTATCATCATCATCATCTTTGGTGATAGTCCATAAAACCATTTAGTTTCCATTTTTAAGATGGAAAAGTTTGACTTATGTTTGACTTCTGTGCGCTATAATGGCTGACAACCGACCTTGTAGTACAGCAGTTCGAGTAGTGGGGATTCTAAATCTATATAGGGGATTTGTCACGCCTAGTGAGAGGCCGTTTAGCCAGTATTTACCACCATCTAGTTCTAGTATCACCCGGAGATTATTTTGTGGGTGCTTCCTTGAAGATAACTTATTTGACTACATGTGTGTAAAATGTAAGCCAATGTGGAACCAATAGGAGAAAGGAGAGTTGGTTGGTTCCTTAGTTTAGGGGCTGCGACAACGTGGTCATGTAGCCCCGTGTACTTTGGGTGTGTGTAGAATCTGTCTGATAACCAGTGTTAATTGTGATGACTATATTAGTGTGTGTTAACTGTTTTTTAATTCAAGTAAGAACTGCAGACAATAATTTCAAGTAGTTCCTACTTTTGCTACCAAATGCTACCGTCCACGACACATAGCTAGCAGACTTTGCTACTAGATGGCATCGTAGTCAGCACCTGGCGACGAACGTTGGAACTAATAGAGCATTATCAATTCTAACCTGCAAATTTTGGCTTCACACAAGTGTAGTTAGTGTAAGGTTCTATTTCATGCCATAAATCTATGACATGGGACTGCCGGTTCTTAAAAAATCCGACGACTTCGGCCAGGTTTGAACCCACGATCTTGGGCATAGAAGCTCAGCATGCTAGCAACTACGTCACCCAAGTCGCCCAGAGAAGGGAGAGTATATTAAATCAATTTAGGGCCTTGATGTGAAATTGGACTGAAATATGTAACCCCCCCCAGGGGCTCACATCTAGTGGAACGTGGGTTGGCGACGACGGGACCCCAGTTGAGTCTGGCATTGCTTCCACTTACTTGTGCCGGGTTCCTCTCTATCCTCTTTCCTGTCGATCTCGCTTGGTCTACACTTTTTCTCTTCCGACCCCGACGGTTTTAAGGTAACCGTGGCCTAGGGAGTCTCTTCCTTTCCGATTTTAAACTGCCTTTGTCTCATCTTTCCTGATCACTTATTATTCGGAATCAGACCTCTTGGTTTTCTGTCGCGTATTTCCTAACTTCCGCTCAAGGCCCTCAAGGAGGCAGGGTGTGTGTAGTCTACCACTTCCGGTGTACCCTCGATAGTCCTACACCCTCAAGCGCTCACGGCTAGTAAGTTCGGGATTTGGCGATTCCAGGCGATTCCTGAGCTGGCTCCGTTCTTCCCATTTTCCATTGCCTGTTCGGTGGGCCCTCTCCTCTTTCCCTTTCCTATCTGCCTTTCCTGGCTCTCCTTCTTTCTAAGTCCCTCAATCTTTATTATTCGAGGGTTGAGGGCATTTCTTTCGCCTTTCATTTATTTCACTTACTCTCCTTTTGTTTTCTTTTTCTTATTCCAGTGTGTAAGCTGTAATTAGTTTTATCATTTTAAATGTTCTTGTCGACTTCGTCCTTACGCTGGGGTTTGGCGTTACGTTACGTTACGTTACGGTGACGGGACGAAATATACCCAGATGCACTGTGGTGTGTGACGTCATAGTACTGCTTGGTGCATGTGTTCCCCGACAATCTCTACTTTGTTAGTATAAGACAAAAATCCCTGATTCTTGGATGTCACGGGTAATCTCGAAAACCACTGGAAGGATTTTGATGCGGTTTTCACCATTCTATAAAGGATATCTCGAGGAAAGATTCGGTAGAAAATAATTTATGTATGATCAAAGGAAGCCAAGCAGTAACGATTTCAGTGAAAAACTCGACAACAAACTTGGCGTACGTGCGCTTCTTAAGCTTACGCTGGGCAAACCGTTAAAAATATCAATATACTATGAGCGTAAGAATTGGTCAGCATGAAAAGTTCTACAAAAAAGTCCGCGAGAGCATATCTCTATCTTCAATACATCGCCCACTATAAGTGTATTTAGACTGGATGGAAGGGGCACGTCTCTGCGCGTTCTGGTGAGCGTGACGGCATCCGCCCGCTTAACCTTGCTTCGCCCTTGGTTTGCACTTGCCGTTCACGAGTAAATTGAAACAAGGTAAAGTATTATAAAGCAAGATAAGTATTATGTAGATAATTTTCTAACATGTGAAGAGTCTTTGGCTTCGAGCGAAGCGAGAAGCCTTCAGCCTTTCTAGGATTTTTCAGCATTTGTAGCATTTAAAATGATTCAAAGTCTAGTATTTCAGACTGACTGTCACTTTTTAGTTGTAAGTTTGTGTTGGATTTATTTAAAGGTTCATTTTCATTTTTCATGATCACCCAAACCATTAGGGGCTGATAACCTGGATGTTAGTCCCCTTAAAACAACAATTATCATCATCATGTGTGAATATAAGTCAGCACAGGAGTGTTTATTCATCTGGAAATACACAGCAGTTATTAGGTTAACTAGCTTTACGAACTAATCGTTGAAGACATAGCAGTAGTCCCGGGGCCCGAGGCGGTAAAACGACTTAGAGTGGAAAAAAATATTTAATTTTATGTTTGACGATGTCGAAATGTAAACATTATATGTCTGAAAACTGTATCATATTGAGGCTCATTATAACACTATTTTTCATTATGAAACAGTTTCTCCCACCAATCAGGGCTCAAGAAACAGTTGTGTGACAAATTAGGTAAGGATACCTTCGCGCATGCGCTCAAAATCCAACATGTCTATAAAAATTACCGAAAGTGCACCGTCCATATGTTCGCGTAAATAAACTGGTGAATATGAGACAAGAAATAGCACTGTACCTTAATATCCCCAAATCCAATTTCTACACAGCGCGTTGCTTTCAAACGACTTAGGTGACAGTTTTACTGAATACTGGTGCACAATCTGCACATATGGCATTGAAGCACACAGAGCGCATGCGTCGGTCAGTCAGAGAACTTGGAAAACAGAGATATCCTACCCAGCGCTGCTGTCCGATCACAAAATTCTAGTGACTGAATCTCAACATATATTTATGAATATTTATGTTAAAACATATAATAAAGGTAGAATTATCTTCAAACATAAACAGTCGTATAATGTGAAAACTATTATGAAATTTTCTGATGACACACTTCGATGTAAACACAGGCAGTGAACAGTATACAAAACTTTACAAAGAGAACATATAATTAATTTTATAAATAACCATTCTATGTTTTGTTTTTCGGGAAAATGGCTAAGTTATATTATAAGAATATCCTCTTTACAATACAGCGTTATTTGTATTGGAAAGTGGATATTCTTATAATATATCATAATCAATACGGGAAAATTTAGACATTCAATGGTTAAGTTGCCAGAGTCATCCAATGTATAACGTGTTTGAGTTCAAGAGTCCTTAACGTTTCCAATTCAATCTCAGATAAAAAATAATCTTTACTTCATACTGTGCATTTATGAAAGTAGTGTGGGTTATTCTTGTAAGGGTTCAGATACAAAGATAGCTGAATTTTAAGGCAGAGTGATCAAAATCGTTAAGTGAGAGAACAACCAATTACAGACGAAAATAAAGGAGAGTGACCAAATAATTGAAAACAATGTAAATTACAGTAATAATAGTTATAATCAGTTGGGCAAGATAAATCCCATGGATTGTAATGATGATTGAGGATTTATGGGGCATATCGGCGAGGAACTTTTTCTTTGGGGAGCTGGTAAAAATTTGCAAGCTTAGTACCATAATTTCAAATTATGTCCCAGGTTGTCTTAGGGCCCATGGTTGTTCTCTACGCTATTGGCTGTGGGGATTTAAAAATAGAGCGCTCGGAAGATTCGTGAAACGGATTAGCATAGCGATCTAGAAAGAATAGAGAATGTTATGTCGAGATTTTTAAAGTATATTCTAAGAGTTGGAAAGATGGCTCCCACAAGATTAGTCTATGAGTTAGCAAAGGAAACCTTCTTCATCGAAGACCTCAGACTGAAAGTTCCTTTGCCGGCTACAAGATCCTCTACTGACTTTTTGGAAGCTAGAAGAGCAAAGAGACAAGAGATAGATCCAGACTTTTATATTACTGATGCCATGATGAACAGAACGTGGTCTAACGAGAATCAAGATCAAAGACATGTAATAACGAGACTCGCCATTCACGGATTCCATCATAAGATATGCTCCAACAGATCCTTCCATAGTCCGAATGATAATTGTGTTTGCATTTTATGCAACGAAAGGTGCACCAGATACCATGTTACGACGTGCCGCAAAAGATTAAAATCATTAAGTGATTATGGTAAAAATTAATGCCCATTCGGGTGAGCCTTTTTCCTTTATTGTGTTTTCGGTTAGGATGTAACTTACAGTTCTTTGTTTCAATAAAGGAAATCTTTAATTTAATTAGCATAGCAGAAACTAGTCAGACCAGAATCCGTACATTGTTCGGCTTAGAATTAGGTATAGAACAGATCTTTCCCGTAAGAGTTCATTTCATCACACATATCCTTAAATGAAATTTGAGATGTGTGAAACAAAATGAAACATTTACTTTTACAACGCCCCTCGTATCAAGCGGCGCATGTAGCAATTAACATAGATTTAACTAAATAAGGAGAGTCATTGGCCTAGAATGCTTCGTTTCATAGATAAGGAACAACCAATGACTTGGAAGGTGCACATTCTCACCACTCCATTGATCACTAATGTTTATGGCGTTAAGTTCAATGATGGGAATTAATTCTCCAGACTCAAGGAAAGTGAACCTTAATGTATCAATAAACACAGCTGCAACATCCTTGCAAACAGCGTGCTAAGTATTCAATAAATCTTCTAACTAAGGACCTGAAGTAGATCCTTGAGGAGCCCTGGTGTTAGTAGCCCACTTATGACGTCAGAGAGAAGGGTGGTGTGAGGGGAGGGGGGAAGACTGGAGCATCTTGGAGAAAGCACGTCCAAGCCCCGCCCCTTCTAATGGTCTTGGCATTGCTCTCCCGCTGGGATAATGAGTGGGGAGTGGACTCGGCTAATATCTGCCTCCCTGTATTAGCATCTCCTTGTCTTGTGATTACAGTGCGTGGTAACTCCTCCAAGATTGCAATTCCTCACAGATTCGAGATTCACATCCCTGCAATGATGCAGACTATTCTGATTGAAGTTTTTTTTATCGTCGTCTCCCCTCATGGTCATTCCAAACGAATGCTGGGATAATATCCTGGAATGGTTGAAATATTTATTGAATTGACGTGCATTATTTTGGATTATAAAATCACTCTTGTATCGCTTGATTTCCCTCGTCTTATTTAGCAATAATGCTTGCTCCAATATTTTCACTTTATCATATACATTATTGTTACTGTGGATTATTTGATCACTCTTCTCTTGCTTGATCCAATTATTTCTCTTAACAATTGAGCAGTACTTACGGAAACATTATTTTTACTATGGATTATTTAATGACACTCGTATTGCATGATTTTTTGAGTTCTTAAAACACACATAACTGTCGTCACTGTACAAGCACAGGCCATAATCTCAGAGTCAATCATGGAAAGAGGCCACTAGTGCCTATGGATTGTTGTAAGAAGTGTTATACTGGTACCAGGTGGTCACTGCTGCCATAATACGGCCATGGCAGTGTGCCAGTCTTCAGGTTGCAAGTTTTTAAGGGGCCAAACAACAGAAACTAAAGTTGACTGGAGGTACGTAGCCTTGTCCGATGAATTGCGATTTTGTCTATTTTCATGTGTTGTGGGTGTAGCTCAGTGGTGCTGTCATATATTGGGCGTGTCTTAGGCACTCTCTTTCATGTCACCGTGAAAATAAACGAGAATGATTATTTGAACACTCTCAGTGACAAATTAATGTTGCCTTTAAGGCAATATGGTATCTTAATTATGCAAATGCTGTGGATAGTTCCATTTTCCAAAACAACTGTGGGTACACAGTGATGAACGCATTCGTGACCTACAAGCTGCACACCATGTCACAACTCGACTGGCCCTCTTAATTACCCGATCTTAATCCCATAGAAAATGTGGGACTATTTGGAGCAGTGAGTGAAGCACGAAATCAGCACTCCAGCAAATTGATGGCTTTACGGGATCAGATTTGTCAACTGGATCGCAGAAACGTGTTGACCTCGTCGGATCAAGTTGGTTATCAAGGCTAGAACTGGTGTAAGAATGAGGCTTGTAATCCTTACTAGTTATTTGTCTACGGTGCATACAAATTCAGGACATACGTAAGTGCATGCACTTGATGAACAAGGATGTCCTCAGATGATAATTTAAGTAGCATAAAGTAAGCAATAACAACAAACAAGCAAGCAAGCAAGCAAGCAAGCAAGCAAGCAAGCAAGCAAACAAACAATCAAACGGACACAAATTTTAAGAATTGTGTTTGGGAATTTTATGTACCTTGTACAGCCATGATTCATAGAGCGTCTTCAGCTTTACTATAAACTAGACTATAACGGATTGCAGCTACATCTAGAGCAGATCTGAAAACCTAATCATCCACTCCCGTTAAGAGAACGAGAGAACATCTCTGTATACAGGACAGAAAATGGAGGCGAATCAATTGCAGTTCGAGCGCTGTACAGTACAGTATATTAGTGGGGATCTATGGCTCCCGACAGGATCATAATTTACAACTGTGTTATTATGTGTGTGTCCCTTGTGACATTAGAGCACGCCAGATGATCCTCCATTTTCTGTGATGTGGTCACAAGAAACATTAGGACTACAACTCAACCTTCCTACTCTGGGTGGGTCGATTCGACACTGATTCACTGGAGGCTTGTGCTCTAGTTCTCAAGGTATGAAAATGACTACAGCCCGGATTTGCAAGCACATGTGAAATAAGCAAGCATATAAGCACGAAAAATGTAACAAATCGCACAAAAAATAAGCAAATAATGAAATAAATTAAATCACAAATATGTTGTTTCATAGAATTCTTGACTTACGTAAGCTTGTTATAGGAAGGTCATCTTGAGATTTTCTTGTGTGAAGCTCTGTCGTTTGTCAGTGAAGAATGTTTTATACAGTGGACATGATCTCTCAACCTCGAATGACGTTACAGGAACATGTGAAAAGCACAACAGTTCTTCTTGAGTGAATTCCTTTTCGATATACGTTTCTGTGCCAGAAAGGTTTTTAGACATTTTACATAATGTTTTATAAATGGGTTTTTCGTTAATAACTTACTGAGTTTCTCAAAGGTAGAGTTAGCATTACCGTGAGTCTCCGAAGACAACGTTACTGAAATTTCATCTATCAAAGAAAGTGAATGTTCCAAGCTATCATTTCGAGCTTCCAAATGTGTTATAATAGCAAGTATTTGGGAGAAACGGTTATGGATGTACTCTATCTTATCTTGGATGCCAACATTAGCGAAACATCCCTGTGCTGCGGCATTGCTGGCTGCATCTTCTGCATTTATACTCTGCGAGCTGCCAGAATAGGATTGACAGTTCTCGCCTCGCCATGTGGTCAGGGAACAAGGTTGCCAAACAGTTAGAATAACAAGCGATCACACTGTAAAAGCCAGAGATACAGCTGAACAGGCACTGACGCACGTGGGCTGTAATATTGCAACGCAGAGTATAATGACATCAACTATGTGAACATCGATTGGTCAAAAGGCAGAGGTGTGATGACTGATGTGGAACTTCCGGCCAAATGTCAATCCTATTCAGGCAGCTCACAGAGTGTAAGGAGTCCAACACTGTTTTTACTTCATTGAAATGCTTTGCGTAGTATGACACAGCCTTTAACCACGAACCCCATCGAATTAAAACTGGCTGAGGAGGTCAAGACAAATTGGGAAGGACTTCGTGAAATATTTGATGTCTAATCGGTGACTTTACAAACCCTTTCTTCACGCTCCTAACTGTTTCAGCGGCACGATGTAAACCGTGAGCAAGACACGTCAGGTGAACTAAATTAGGATAAAGGACTTTTAATCCAGTTCCTGCTTTAACAATATGGAGCAGCATCACTCAGAAATAACAATACATTGTCATACCATGCCCCTTTTGGCCACAAGATAGTTAACGAATCATTAATAAAAAATGCAATAGCAGAATGACTTTCGGTCAAGTACTTGTATATTAATAATGTTACGTGCCACCCCCCTAGTGACACTTTTGTTAACTGGATTACGGTGGGTTGAAGCACAACACAGATTGTTCCTTTAAAGAAGTAATTAACTTTATTGCGGCCAGAAAGATACACTACTCATCAGCAAATACAAGCAATTAGAACCTTACTCCAGTTTCCTCAAGTCTCTTCCTTAAGGAGAGCTCTTGCCCCCTTTCACTTGTCAACAAACCACAGAAGTTAATCCGTGCTAATGAGTCCGGTGGCCTTGACAGAAACTACCTGCAACACTCCCTCATGTACACAAACTACAGTTACTTACGATAACCTGCTACACGCTGCTTCGCTGTTCACAAGCTGGGAAACAATGTCGCTGGATTTCGTAACTCCCACGGTACTTCGCCACAATACGTCTGTCGCTCAGTGAAATCACACTCGCTCAAAACACAGGCAGTCCCCTGTATGCTTCTCACTCCCTCGCTGTCAAGAGAATCGGCTTCACTAGGGGTTTCGCAAGTCACCACACTTCTGTCGCTCAGGATAAACGCTCGCACTAGCTCGAAAAACACACTCACTCAGAAACTCCGTCCCTTCACTGTTGAAGCCGCTTATATAGCAGGCTGGTGACTCAATGAATTCTAGAATCGTCCAGGACACAGGGCTTCTCGAGATTTCCTTGACTGGCTGAGTCACGAATATTCTGGACCATCCCTTTCACTTTGCAGCCCGTTGCGTAACGCGCACGTAATACACTGCGGCAGAGCACACACAGCCCGGGGCAGCTGTGACTCAACGCGGCGAGGCGACAAAACAAACTCACAGCCGTAACACCACCCCCTTCCTAAAAGGCTGATCGTCCCGATCAATCATTGGTCCGTCTGTATCCCTTCGTAGGCTGCCAGGCGATCTGGATGCACGATCTACATCTTCGCCCTCGGGCTCCGCTGGATCCTGTAGACGACATCGGTGATCCGTTTCACGACTCGGTACGGGTCCTTCCAGGACTTCTGCAGTTTGGGTGACAGGCCTTTCTTCCGTAATGGGTTGAAGAGCCAGACCAGGTCGTCCTCGTGGAATCCGCCAGCATCCGTCTGTTGGTCGTATCGGGTCTTCATTCGGTCGGTCTCGATCCGCAGCTTCCTCCTCGCTAACGTGTGCACGTCCTCCAGTTGGTCGACCAGTTCTTGACAATACTGGCTTACCGGGACCGGATCATTTCCAGGTCGGCCGAAGGCAAGATCGACAGGTAGACGGAGCTCCCTCCCAAACATGGCCCGGGCTGGTGTGCACCCGGTGGCTTCATGCACGGCGGCGTGGTAGGCCAGGAGAAATAGTGGAAGATGGTTGTCCCAATCCTTCTGGTGCTCGCTGACGACTACTCGGAGATGGTTCTCGATGGTGCGATTGAATCGCTCTACCATCCCGTCGGACTGAGGGTGTAGCGGCGTTCTCCTTGTCTTCCGGATTCCCAGCAGCTGGCATAGATTCTGGAACACCTGCGACTCGAAGTTCCTCCCTTAGTCGGAGTGCAGCTCCAGGGGTACTCCGTACCGGCTGACGAATTCCTTCACCGGGGTCTCTGCGATCGTCGCGGCTTCTTGGTTAGGGAGCGCATACGCCTCCGGCCATTTGGTGAAGTAGTCGCTGACGATCAATATGTAGCGGTTCCCTGCCTCGCTTAACGGGAATGGCCCAGCGACATCGATGGCCACTCTCTCCATGGGGCCGCCCACGTTGTAGGTCTTCAGTGGACCCCGTCGTCTTCGTCATGGGCCCTTGCTGGCTGCGCAATCGTGGCACCTCGCGCAGTGGTTCTCCAGGTCAGTTCGGCATCCGATCCAGTAGAACCGCTCTCTCAGCTTCGCCAGGGTCTTCTTTATCCCTAGGTGTCCACCAGATGATCCTCCATGGGCTTCCTTCAGGACTTCCTCGTTCATAGCCTTTGGAACGACGACTTGCTCCCGAGATGTCTTCCCGTCGGTGATCTCCCAGGTACGGCAGATGAGGCCATCCCTTACAACCAGCGAGTCCCACTGCGCCCAGTAGGACTTAAACTTTGGGCTGCAGTCACTCACAATGTTCCACCCGGGTCTGGGGACACAGGCCCTCTTCCATTCGTCTATCAGTCCCAGGTCATCATCTTCCGCTGCGCCCGCGTGAAATATTCGCGGCTCCAGCTCCCTTGAAGTTCCACGGTAGTCCTTCGGCACTGTATCCCGGTGCTCTCCTCCCTTCTGGGACAGAAGGTGCAGTCTTCGGGGCACGGTCTTCGTGACAGGGCGTCGGCGTTAGAATGCAGTTGACCTTTCTTGTGCTGGATCTCGAAGTTGTACTGTTGAAGCCTCTCTAACCACCGCGCGAGTTGACTCTCGGGCTGCTTGAAGTTCAGGAGCCACCGCAGGGATGCATGGTCGGTCCTGATGAGAAATTCTTGTCCGTACAGGTACTTGTGGAAGTGTTCAATGGTCTTCACGATGGCGAGCAGCTCCTTCCTGGTGACGCAGTAGTTCCTCTCTGGCTTTGACAAGGCTTTGCTGAAGTAGGCCACTACTTTCTCCTCGCCGTCCACTATTTGCGACAGGATTACCCCTATGCCAAAGTCGCTGGCATCGGTATCGACGATGAACCTTGTTCCAGGTCTGGGGTAGGCCAGAATAGGTGCGGTGCACAGAGCCTGCTTGAGTTGTTCGAAGGCACTGTGGCATTCTGCTGTCCACGTGAATCGTTGGTCCTTCTCAGTCAGTCGATGCAGTGGTTTGGCGATGTCGGCGAATCATCTCACGAAGCGACGGTAATAAGTGCAGAGTCCCAGGAAGCTTCGTAGTTGGGACTTGTCCTTCGGAACTGGCCACTCCCTCACAGCTGCGGTCTTCTCTGGGTCGGTGTGCACCCCTTCCTCGGAGACGATATGCCCAAAGTACTGGACCTGCTTCTGGAAGAGCTGACACTTCTTGGGGCTCAACTTCAGCTGGGCAGCCCGTAGCTTCATCAAGATCTCCTTCAGGTTGCTGTAGTGCTCCTCGAAGCTTCTTCCCAGAACGATGACGTCGTCTAGGTAGACCATGCAGGTCTTCCAGTGTAGTCCTCTCAGAATGGACTCCGTTAGCCTTTCGAAGGTCGCAGGGGCGTTGCACAGACCGAATGGCATGACGGTGAACTGCCAGAGCCCGCTGCCCACAGAGAACGCAGTTTTCTCGCGGTCCTTTGGGTGGACCTCCACCTGCCAGTAGCCACTCTTCAAATCCAAGGTGGAGAACCATCTTGACCCTGATATGGTGTCCAAGGTGTCGTCGATCCGGGGTAGAGGGTAGCTGTCCTTCTTCGTGACGTCATTCACCCGCCTGTAATCCACGCAGAACCTGGTGGAACCGTCCTTCTTCTTCACTAGCACGACCGGAGAACTCCAAGGACTATGTGATGGGTCGATCACTCCTTGCTCCTTCATCTCTTCTACCATCCGGTCGACTTCGGCTTGCTTGGCGAGCGGGACACGTCGGAATGGGGCCCTAATCGGTGCGCTGCCCCCAACGTCGATTCTGTGCTGGACCAAGCTTGTCCTACCGAAGTCTTTGCTCCCCACGGAGAAGACATCCTGGAATTCGCGTGGCAGGTCCTGAAGTTGGCGTGATTGCTCCTCGTCTAAATGGTCCTGGGATCCTTGGTACAGCTTCAGTAGTTCTTATGGCAGGGCGCGTCTTCTTCGGTTGTCCATCTGCAGGTGTCCGTCCGTCGTGTCTGTGATGCGGGCAATCCAGGTAACGGGCTCGCAGACTTCTAGGTTGGTGTCCCCGTGAACCGTAATATCGTAGTCGTTCAGGTTGGACAGGCGGACGTACGGCCGAGATGTCGTGTTGATGAGAGTCTTGGCAACTAGCAATCCTTTTGTCTGGATGTCCTCATATTTTGGCTTGATGACAGCCGCCACTCCCTCAGCAGTTCCGTCGACCATTACGGCAGCGCTGACTTCCGTCCTGGCGGGAACGGTGACGTCCTCTCTCAGCCTTACTCGTCGTGCGGCGACAGCCTCGTGTGCTGGTTGCAAAGCAAGTTCCTCACCTCCGAAGTGCAGAGTGTTAGTACTCAGATCCAAGATGATGTTGTTCTGGTCCAGGAAGTCCAGTCCGATGATCACTTCATTCCTTACGTCAGCCACAAGCACTGGATGCTTTATCGCCCGTCGACCAATGACGAACTCCAGTGATGCTTCGCCATGTACCGGTGCGGTTATTAGCTGGAGTTTCCTTTGTGTAGGTTGCACTCTCCACTTCGGGATCACGGCGGGACTGACGATGGTCCTCGATGCTCCCGTGTCGATTAGGATGGGCCAGCTCTCTCCGTTGACGACTCCGTCGACCATCAGGCTGCTATTATCGCTCCGTAACTGCGTCACACGAACTTGGACTGCCGGGGCTTGACGAATGTCACAAGCCAACCTTTGCCCCCCAAGGCTGGCTGATACTTGCTTTCCTGGGCCGCGCGGTTTTCCTACGACTGACTGTCCCGACGGAAACCCTTGGCGGTGGCGATCACCGCAGTCCTTGCTCAGGTGGCCTCTCTTACGGCAGGTCCAGCAGGTCGGTAGTCCTCTTCCAGGCCGCCTCTCCGGATGTCCTTCGGCTACGTTTTTGTTGGTGGTACTGCGACTCTCGAAGAACTGGCCTAGCGCCTCCACCTGTTCATCGGCCAGGGGCTTGGTCTCGTTGGTTTTTACTGGTTCGTCGACGTCCACTTGACGCACCCGCGCGTGCATTCCGGATGCCTGTTTTGCCGTCTCGAACTCAAGTGCGTGGCTCAGAGCATCTGCACGTGTCTTATTGAGCGCAAGTCGCAGTGCCAGTTGAGTATCCGAGTCCCGTAGCCCGTCGGTGAAGGTCTGCGTCGCAATCTGCTCCAGAAAGTCGGCCGGCGCTGTTGGGTAGGCGAGCCTTACGAGACGTGCGATGTTCATCTCGAACTCCTGCAGGGTTTCCGCGTTCTTTTGTATCCGGGCCCGGAGCTGCATCTGATAGGCCTGCTGAAGATGGCTATCTCCATATCGGGACTCCATATGGGCGATTAGTGAAGCGTAGTCCTGGGATCCAGTCGGGATGGCCTGAAGGACGTTAAGGGCGTCCCCTCTCAGCGCTACAATGAGAGCTGTAGCCTTTTCCGTGCTGTTCCAGTTGTTTATTGAACAGGCTGCCTCGAACTGACGTAAATAGGTGCTCCACGGGACCTTTCCGTCGAAGGTTGGGGGCGTCACTCTGTTCTGTCCCGTTCCTGATATTCCCGGTGTACCTGTGGGCGGGCGTCGGCGCAGCTCGGCAACTTCCTCTTGAAGAGCGTTGAATCTCGCTTCCATCCCCGTCGACGGGCGTTGGTTCAGCTCAGAAATTTCCTTTTGTAAAGCGTTGAATTTTTCTTCCACCCCCGTCAGTGGGCGTTGGCGCAGTTCGGCAACTTCCTCTTGTAAGGCGTCAAACTTCTTTTCTACTGCTGTGACTTCCTCACGTAGGCCCTGGCAGACGGTGTTGACTTCCTGACGCAGACCCAGTTCCAACTTCTTTTGACTTTCCTGTAATTTCGTCAGCAGACACTCTTCCAGATTTTTCTGGCCATCCAGAAATTTGGCGGTTAGGTCCTCTGCCAGCTTATTCTGACCGTCTTCTAATTTGGAAGTTCGGTCCTCGGCTAAACTTTTCTGGCTGTCTTCCATTTTCTTCAGGTCCTCCGCTAACTTATTTTGACCGTCTTCCATCTTCTTCTGGCCGTCTTCTAGCTTCTTCTGGCCGTCTTCTAATTTGGCAGTTAGGTCCTTGGTTAAATTCTTCTGGCCGTCCTCCATCTTCTTCTGGCCGTCTTCCATCTTCTTCTGGCCGGCCTCCATTTTGGTTTCCATGCCACTTAACTTTTCTAGCAATGCTGCCAATTGCGCCTCCATTTTAGTTGTTTGTCTTGTAAAGGGCATGTACTCACAAGAAAATTAAAAAGAAATGACCTGCTCGGGTTTTAAAACCAGGACCTTCAGGTGTTGTGCTTGTGTTTGAGTTCGTAATCCGGCTTCTGACACCAGTTGTTACGTGCCACCCCCTAGTGACTCTTTTGTTAACTGGATTACGGTGGGTTGAAGCACAACACAGATTGTTCCTTTAAAGAAATAATTAACTTTATTGCGGCCAGAAAGATACACTACTCATCAGCAAATACAAGCAATTAGAACCTTACTCCAGTTTCCTCAAGTCTCTTCCTTATGGAGAGCTCTTGCTCCCTTTGACTTGTCAACAAACCACATAAGTTAATCCGTGCTAATGAGTCCGGTGGCCTTGACAGAAACTACCTGCATCTCTCCCTCATGTACACAAACTACAGTTACTTACGATAACCTCTTATACGCTGCTTCGCTGTTCACAAGCTGGGAAACAATGTCACTGGATTTCGTAACTCGCACGGCACTTCGCCACAATACGTCTGTCGCTCAGTGAAATCACACTCGCTCAAAACACAGGCAGTCCCCTGTATGCTTCTCACACCCTCGCTGTCAAGAGAATGGGCTTCACTAGGGGTTTCGCAAGTCACCACACTTCTGTCGCTCAGGATAAACGCTCGCACTAGCTCGAAAAACACACTCACTCAGAAACTCTGTCCCCTCACTGTTGAGGCCGCTTATATAGCAGGCTGGTGACTCAATGAATTCTAGAATCGTCCAGGACACACGGCTTCTCGAGATTTCCTTCACTGGCTGGGTCACGAATATTCTGGGCCATCCCTTTCACTTCGCAGCGCGTTGCGTAACGCGCACGTAATACACTGAGGCAGAGCACACACAGCCCGGGGCAGCTGTGACTCAACGCGGCGAGGCGACAAAACAAACTCACAGCCGTAACAATAAGATATGATCTACTGCCTGCTTTCATAGCATAACTACAGCACTACATATACATTTCCAGCTGCATCTGTGGTTTCATCAATGAATGCAAATCCACATCCTGCTTCCAGTCTCCAACCGGGTCTGGAATGGGATGAATGAAGCCCCCATCTAGCGGCGAGGATATGAACTGTGCCGGCTGCCGAAGCCTGTCGCACTCCTCTGGGGCAGTGATTAAATGAATGACAGATGAAATGAAATGATAGTGGAGAGTGTTGCTGGAATGAAATGTTGACAGTGGAAACCGGAGTATCCGGAGAAAAACCTGTCTGCCTCCGTTTTGTCCAGCACAGATCTCACATGGAGTGACCGGGATTTGAACCATGGACCCAGCGGTGAAAGGCCGGCGTGCTGCCGCCTACTGTAAGCCACGGAGGCTCATCGTTTCATCAATAGAAATCCATATTTTTTTCGTGCTATAGTTGATCCCGAACATGACAAATAACGTCTTGAAAACACTGTTGCAAATAGTTCTTTCGCAATGTAGATTCTTCCGGAACCCTTCTGATTGTATATTTTTCTAAAAATTTCCGACGCTGCTCATTATTTAATTTCCACAATGAAATGTCCGAACTCACCAATGCTAAATACAATTGATAATTGATAATTGTATCACGTGAAGTCGATTGTACGCATACGGAGCCTGTAATTAGTCGCTGATTTAACTGGGATTTATTCTTAACCGTCTCCTTATGTCGCGTTGTGTTGATAAGCTGTACAATGTTCTATTATTTCTTTGTAGACAAACTATTTTCGCACACCAACAAAACAAGACCCTGCCGTCTTCGCTAAATATATCACTTCCAAACTCGTTTACGTGTTTGTGCAGCAAAGCCGATTGAGTTTTTGTGTGGGTGGCATTACTTAACTTACTACATGACCGATCAGGAACATATAGGCATACACCTTATCACACGAAGGCGAACTGAAAGAAGAATACTGATTGCATCAGCAAGCTGTGTCCAAACAGCTTGGGAAGAGAGGATTCACCAACCATGTGACAACATGCCGATACCGGATTTGACATCTTAATCGCCGTAGAAGATGTTCGACGGGACAACCCAAGTTTATCTCGCAATTTCAACTACGGAGTGTTATTTCCAATATCCTGGGGCTTCCCCTTTTACACTTATACCGTATTGCTTATTAATCGATATAAAATGGGTGACGAATTGTTTCAATGATAAAATGATGGCTAGGAGTGAAACTTTACTTTCAAATGTACATGTTTTGGATAAAGTAAGTAAGCTATTTTAGTCTCTGGAAAATGAGAACAATGTACCTTCAGTCACTAGTGTATGCTGACGACATCGTACTTATTAATAATAGTTCAGAAGACCTGCAACAAGCTGTCACAGAGTGGACAACTTCCCTACAAGACAGAGGACTCACCATTAATATAAATAAGAGTAAGATAGGAGGAGATAGGGAAGATAAGTTGATAGAGTGGTAAGGAAGGATTATGGACCAAGTCCACAGCTTTACATATCTGGGAATAATGCTGACTGAGGATGGAAGAATCGACGGAGAGGTTAATACTCGAGTAAAGAAGGCAAATAACGTATATTATCAGTCGAGCCAGTGTATTGTGTGAAAGAAGGAAGTCTCGGAGAAAACCAAGATTCAAATCTATAAGACAATTTTTTTACCTACTCTCGCCTATGGTGCTGAGACATGGAATATGCTGGACAAACATGAAAGTCGAGTGGTTGCCTCAGAGATGAAATACCTCCGAAAGATAGTGAATAAAACTAGAAGAGATAGGGTACGAAATATAGCGATCAGAGAAGAATTAAAGGTGGAATCGGTAGTACATACTATCCAGACGAAAGCTTTACAGTGGTATGGACATATAAGGATGGATGAAGAAAGGAAACCGAAGCAAATGTTTGAGGCAAAGCCTGAAGGCACTCGAAGAAGAGGTCGTCCAAGGAAAGAATGGATCGAATATGTCGGAGAGGTGGCAGAGAAGAAGGGAAGGACTCTACAGCAAACCAGGAGACTCGCAGGGAATAGGAATGAATACAGAAAGTGGCTGGCAGACCAGACACCGAGAGGCAAAAGGGATAGATGTAGAAGAAGAAGCTATTTTAATTTAAAATCATAAAATAAGAAAGCAAACCCATATTTTAGATAAAAATGCATTTATAAGCTTTTATAAGCATTTCGCTTAGAAATACGGGCTCTAATAATGACAGGACTTTGTCACAGAACGTGAAGAATACATACCGCAAATGTGTTTAAACACAAATCACAAATTATAATTGTGTACCGACCTCCTATCACGAGATTGAGAGATAAAATGGGTTGCTAGTTAGTATATCGGTGCTCAAACAGAGAGGTCTTTGTTTTACCGAACTGATGTAGGTTGAAGACGAGACTATCAACCGCAGTTCAACCAGGTCTTGACTGGCTGCGTGGCTCAGTGGTAGCGTTCTTGCTAGCTGTTACCAAGGTTGCAGGATCAAATCCTGACGCAGTCAACTGGCATTTGAGGGTGCGCGTATGCGAGGGAGAAGTGACAGTAGATTTACTCTCTAAAAGCGTCTCTAAAAGCTACAGTAGTTAAAATGGACGTAAGAGCCAATATTATTATTTTTAGCCTACGTTTCACATTTTGCAAAAATGAGGAAAACGTAGTCTTATGAGATCGATCCGGAAAATTTTGTGTGTGTCTGTCTGTCCTTCTGTCTGTCTGTCTGGCTGTGTGTGTGTGTGTCCCCATATCAACTCCTAAACGGCTGCAGCAGTCGGAACCAAATTTAGTATGAGAAAAGATGTATACCGGAATATCTCAAGCCCATATTTGAAAATGATGTCAGTGTTACCAACTGCTGAAAAAACGCACTAGAAATTTGAGCTCCATGTTGAATATCTTGGAAGGTATGCATGGGAGCTATATCAAAATTGGCACACATGTAGATAATACTATTTCAGTTTAATTTCCAGGAGACCATACATGACAGTGTTGCCAAAATAATTTTAAGCCTTCTGATAGGTCCAATTTTAAATGCATATAACTTCTACACTATCAATTGGATTTCAACCAAATTTTGTATATAATATGTGCACATAAACACATATAACTGAGCGTATTCTTAAGAGCCACCAGGGCTGCCAACTGTTAATAATTGCTCTCTCTATTTTTAAATCAAAATACCAATAGGCTATATCAGAAACTATGCAAGCCGACAGCTTTAAACTATGCACACGTATAGTACCTGACATTATAAATTAATTTGGAGTCATTCATATAATTCAGTGCTGCCAACATGATTCTATGCCCGCTGACATGTCCAATTTTAAAATGCATGTAACTTCTATACTAACAAATAGATTTCATCCAAAATTGGCACAACAATATATCATAATATTTCAGATTATTTCTGACCAGCACGCGCATGACATTGTTGCCAACATGCTTTTACGCGTGCTGATAGATCCAATGTCTTACTGCATGTAACGTCCATTGGATTTCAACCAAATTCTGCATTCTGTACATTAAGAGATGGAACTAAGAATATATTTAGTCACCAGGGCTGCCAACTGTAGTGCTCTATTAAGCTACATTATACCATGTATATTTCTAACTAATTAAACATTTCGATATTACCAACATCATTTCGTCATTATTCTAGATAAGTTCATATACTATAGATTAATCATTGGCATGAATCTTAAATTTTAAGAAAAGTAGGCTCTTTAGTTCGTTACGGAAGTTCTTGACTTATTTTTACTATCGACCTGGTCAGCAAAAGCTTTACTACGTAACTGGCTCAGGTCACAAGAGGTCATTCTATTGGCAGAAGTCAGTCAATCGCAAAAGTCGGTTGGGAGATGGAGCATACGGTGACGAAGGGGCATGCACAGTTGGTAACACTGAACTTGAGAGATACTGTCACCGAGAGGCTGGGAGGTGAACAGCTAAAACTGAGGAAACAGGTGAAAATCAGCGTTTGAATTTAATTCCAGGATTAATTTAAGGTACTCATCGACACTAGTGAAGACATTTCATTACAAGTTATCTTATTTTCTTGAAATTGATATCACTGATTCCATGAATATAAACTTGTGGATTTTTGACAAAAAAAGAAAAATTAAATGAATTTCGGGGGTCTTTTTCAAAGATTAATCACAAAAATAACGTGAATTTTTAGGACGTGCTATCTTTGCTCTTTTTCAACTTAATTGAGTCATTGTTGTCACAAATTGATCTGCTGTATGTTCAGAATATTGTATAGCAGATTCGTTTGTGTATCATTGATTGAGGCAAATATATTACCTTTGTTTTAAAATTTGCGATATTTTGATTGAAAACATAAATTAATTGTGAGGGGCGCGACCTTTAATTTCAATTTAACAGCTTCATTCTGCTTACAACATAGCTGCATTATTTGTCTATATTTTAGTTTTTAAATGAAACTAATATCTGCATTCTAAGTGGACATTTTAACTGCCCAAGTCAAGACAAATATTGAAAAAAATGAATTGAGAGAAATCGTAACTTAAAGTTGAGGTACACTTTTGGAGTAACGAGTCTTACTTTTCTACTCCTAAAAACAGCATTTTCTTTGGATTTTAGGTCAATCTTCTGCATTCTCCGACCCATGAATATCTCGTACATTGTTTTAGTTCTGGAGTAGACCGTTTCAAAGCCAGATTAATATGTGCTTTATCTGCTGCACCTATGCGTCAAAGTGACAGCTGCTGAAAAGCGTGCACACCGATCATTAAAGTGAATATAAATGAGCAAAACAACAATAAAACTAATATAAACTACAGTATATATTTCTGGAAACTAGAGAGGGCATACTATCGAATGAGACAATAAAAAAATCGAAAATTTTATTGAAAATGACTAATGGAAGGGTGGATGAATACCTTAAAGTCAAGTTTTCCCCTGTCTGTACGGTATAATTCACAAACTTTAGTAAGTTGGGCTTTATGTTAACAAGTTATTTCATGAGAGAGTATTAACAAATTCATAAAACCACGCTCTACTACCATTTGTTCCTTGTATAGCATGAGCTGATTTGTATACTGTAATGGAACATATCAGTAAGGGCATGATAATATCCCTGGTACATAATCCACCAGAGCTGACCGAACTAAGGCTTAAGTCAGTATCATCAGGTGGGGACACAACAATTTATCATATTTTATGTGTTAGTGCGTTGTTGACTACTTTGACTACATGGGGTAGTTAGAGGTCGGCAATTATCGTAACCGAACTGAGAGGCCCCAGTGTTATACGCATACGTTGAGTATGGACGAAGAATATGCTCATTCAAGGGCCAAGCTTTCTATCGCTGGCCGACTAGGCTCTACGATGAGATATTGTTGCGAAGACTGTATCAGTCTCGAATCGTGCTCAGTGTATTTGTGCACTGTTTAAAAACACCACCTGCGATCCTTGAGACAGGATGGTTTCACATATTCTGAAGTAAAAATACACTTTGAAACACGAGCAATAATATTAAATATTTCATTATTTTTATTAGATAAAAGAGAAAGGTCGTTTTCTTTTTCAAAATCTCCAACGAGGCTCAGCCTACCTTACCCACACTGTAGAGTCGCACATAAATTTATCTCATTTTAAGTTGTCTATTCGTTCTCAATCAACAACAATTTCACATGAATTTAAAGTATTTCATTAGGATGACCAGCGGTGAGAGACGGACGTACTGCAGCCTAAGCCACGGAGGCTCGCTAAAATTTATATAATCTGAGGTATAATTCTTGGTTCTCTTTATTTCTATACGACCCATTTCCTGTTCTTTGAGGTTCAAGTATCTTCCTAAGAATCTTTCTTCTATTAGCTCCAACTGTCTGATCATACCTTTCTTTGTCAGACACAAATATTCAGCTTCATGATATGGCTTCCGGACGAATCACTGTCTGGCAGTGTCTCAGTTTTTTGTTGATAGATATAGTCTTCTTTTGGTAAATTTACCAGGTTAATTTGTATGCCAAGTATAACTTGTTAATTCTCGATTTCATTGCCTCTTTTTCTCCCAAGTACTTAAATGTTTCCACTTTTTTTGATCCGTTCTCCCTCAACTGGCATCCATTGGGGTGCTGCTTCGAAAGCAATGGTTACTAACCATAAGAAAGTAACGGATATTTGTAATTGCGTTACTCTCTGTCACCGCAGAATGTAATGAACCCCACGTTACCGTGGAGAGTACATGTCCACTAGTAACAGACTAATAACGAATTGTATGTCAAACAGAAAAGAGAAAGTAAGGGTGTACGTCGAGCATATGACGTGGGCCACGATCATACATTACAGGACATCACGCGGCGAGTACAATCAAACCATTCCTCATAATATATCTTTTCACTCGCTGCTTACAGGGAATTGATAGCACGCGCTGGGAAGAGATTTATTCGTGTAGATACACATCGCCTGACGAGTCTTGACAATGGAATGTACCGCTCTCCGGAGTTATCGACTAATGCCTCTGGATGGGAGTTTGATTTATGCTTCACAAGAGTGAATGAGGAGTTTTCTCGACCTGAGTCAGCGAGTTTATTGATACAATCAGCTTACTTTTGCTTTCCATTTATAGTAACTGCTACCCCTCATTAGACTGGCTGCGTGCTGCAGCGGTAAAGTTCTATCCTGATGTTCCCAAGGTTTCAAGATCGACTCCTCAGTAGTTAAATGGGGCGTAAAACCAACAACATTATTAGTATATCCCCAATTATTAATCCTGTGCAAGGGGATGAAGTCCGATGTATTTATTTGGAGGGGATTGGATTTTACGGCCCAATTCTCTTCTTCCCATCAACCTGCATGAGAGGTGTTGAGGAGGAGCATACAGAGTAAAGAGGTCGGTATACCTTAACACCTTGGAATATCCCAAATTGAAACTCAGTCAAACCGTTGTGGCTTTAATTTATTTTTCTATAAAACGTAAAAATATATTGTTCGCTCAGAATAAAAATGATATACTATCGCTTAATAATGTGGATATGAGTGTCATTAATTTTGTAGACGAAGGGTTACCACCAAATTTGAAAAACAAAAGGAAGTACAAAACTTCGTATTAACCTGGGAGATATTAGGAGAACAGTGAAGTTCATCATAAATTAAGAAACTAATTTTGAACAGTGGATAAGGACATTGGTTCGAGTTCCATATATGAACTACAATAAACTACAGAAAATCTAGATAGACGGTCAAAGGATAACAAAATGAAAATCAACACAGACAAACCAGTGAACGTTTCCAAAAGAAGACAGAGCGGCCGCAGGAAACAGACTATACCTAGGATCGACTCTTCTCAAGTCTGTAAATACATTGACATATCTAGGATTGACGAGGCGTAATTCAGCCAGAGCCTACAGTGTCGCATAAAATCTAGAGCAATGGCGCCCACCAAAGCCATATACGACATTAAAACCATCACGAAGCTCTCACTGGGAACCACTATGAGATTATTCGACGCGAAAGTAGTAACTATCGCCACATACGGACTAGAAATGAGTCATCCAGTTGCAAAACTCATGTAATCCACTTGCGAATAACGATAATGTCGTAAAATTATTTATGTTCGACCCTGACTATTATATGTCAGAAAACTGTATCATAATGATGGTCAATATAACACTATTTTTCATTATGAAACAGTTTCTCCCACCAATCAGAGCTCAAGAAACAGTTGTTTGACCAATTAGGTGAGGATAGCAACGCACCTGCACTGAGTTCGAAGGCCTTCTAATTTAAATTTCACTGTGTGGCTTAGTGTCAAAGTAGGGTAATCGAGGAGGCCATGGTCAAATACAAGGTATTCTCTGCGTCTCATGCGCTCTGTTCAGAACATAAAACTGGCGAAATCTCGACAGATATTTATGAATATTTATGTTCGAACGTAAAATAGTTAAAATAATTATCGTCGAACATAACAGTCGTATGCAACTCGCCTATTTTATTTTATTTAACTTTATTTTATTTTATTTCGTTTTATTTTGTTTTAAATTGTTTTGTTTGATTTTTTGTTCTGTTTTTTTGTTTTATTTTTTATTTATTTTATTTTAATTTGTATTGCTTTATTTTGAATTTGTTTTGTTTATTTTATTTTATTTTATTTTGTTTTATTTTGATTTTACAGAAAACAAACACAAAACGAAAAACAAAAAGAACGAACCAAAATTCAAAAACAAAAGCAAAAGCAGAAAACAAAAAACAAGAAACAGAAAGCAAAAAGCAAAATTCAAAAAAAGCAAAACCAGAAAACAAACACAAAACCAAAACCAAGAAAGAAAAGCAAAAAGTAAAATTTAAAAATTAAAGCACAAAGCAAACACAAAACCAAAATCCAAAAACACAAAGCTAAAAGCAAAAAGTAGAAAACAACAAACACAAAAGATACGTGAGGCAAAGTCCAGAGAATCGCTTCCCATGAAAATGATTCTTATTCAGAAGTGGATTAAACGAGTTTTGTAACTGGAGGGTAGATTATTAGCTTGGGAATAACCTAACCCCCAAGGGAAGATGATAAAGAAAAGGAAGTGGGTTTCGGACAGGAGAAAAGGATGGAGAAATAGGACGGGAGTCCAAACGAAGTTATAAGTTTAACTTTAAATGTACTCAAAGGCAGCTGCCGCTGCAAATCCTCTCTCCGGTACCTAAAGTGGGTAGGGACCTGGGCAAAGCTAACGGGAAACGCAGCTGGAACTTGGGTTGTTCTCGAGAAAGCTGCTATAGTGTATTCCCTCTCAAGCATACATATGCCTACTATGGGGAAGGGTGATGGTCTGGCAAGAAAAAGAGAAACAGATTTATTGTGTATCTGTTCAAAGGAGTTTGTTTTTAAACAAGCAATTTGAAGAATGATGATAATTTGAATCAGCTTCGAGATTTTTAGTTTTTGAAATTGTATAATTTCTAAAGAGCGACCAAATGCTTCCAAGAAGGATAGGGATAAAGCAATTATACCTTTGGGAATAATTTTGGTGAGTATACCAATAGTTGCATTTAGAAATGGCTAAGCTTTTACCCAGCAAGACGCCGACTAAAAGTTTAGGCAATGAGAAACACTTATATTTTGAAAAACCAACCATAAGTGTTGGAGAGAATCTCCACAAGCAGGAAGCTGGCGTAGCGAGCTATGCTTGCCTTACTGGCCAGTTAGAATTAGCAATTAAAGCTAAGAGAGACTTTACTAAGTTATCAACTAAGAGTTCTTGCTCAAATGCAACAAGTGGTGAAAGCCCTATCAATAGATTTATTTGCATTAAGTGGTAAGAGTCAAGGAAGACAGGTTCTTGCCTAACCGTTATGTTAGAGAAATGATAAAGCCAAAAAGAAATTTTGACTTTATTTAACAACGTTGGATAATAGTTTTGTAACAAATATATAATTTTGATTTATATAAACAATTGGGGGTCGCAGACCTCCGAAAACATCTAAAGCTTGCGCCGGGCAATTAACAATTCTTTCGGTTTTAAACCTTTTATAAGTACTAAAATCTTCGTAAGAATTTGAAATGACGAAGATAATTAAATGAAAAATTTAAAGATAACTAACGTAATTAAACTTAAACAATAAATCAAGTACAAGGTGTGTACTTTAAGAATTTCTAGGTAAATATCTTAGAAAGAGTAACAACTTCGAAAGTAACAACAACAAAAAGCAGGAAGAATAAAATAAAAGTTTCTATAATTTCTTGTGTTGATGCTGAACTACTTGTAAGGATTATACAAATAGGGCAGGTCACTTATTGTGAAACCTGAAGAGAAAAATCGAAAGGAAGTTTCTAGAATTCCTATGTTTAAGTAGGGATCACGAGACAAATGGGACAAGTTTCCCTTTCGTGAAACCTAGAGATAACTCACTTATGAGTTGAAAGAATTGTATTCCCTAATTAGAAGGGAGAAACAATATAATTTAAGGCGTGTACTAGACACGAAGTTTTACAGACATTAATTCGTGGTATATAAATCAAGAGAGGGAGGGCACTTATTGAGAGTGACACCTCATTGAATAAAGACCTAAAGTAACAATTTTATTATTTTGGTTTGTTAGTAAGGGGTTTGGGAAAGGTCAAATGGGATTGAGGAAAAGTGTTCATGGCCGTATTTATAGTATTCGGACGAACGTGACGCGGATGAAAGGTTGAACAAGCACTGAGTTCACTATAGTCTGTTGAAATAGATGAAAAGTTCACTGTAGTAGCACAAAAAGTTTATGGCAAAGAAAGTTATTGCAATGATGGAAAGTAACTAGTTACACTAGATATGCGAGAGTCTATTGCTTGAGAAAGTTGTAGATTAGAGTTGAATGCGCCAGAGAAAATCCCAACGGAGGAAGAAAAATTAGATATTAATTAGTAGTTCATAAGGAAGTTTCCTTAGTTTGAAAAGTATTCCCATATGTGAGTGGAAAATACATGACAGTATAACTGGTAGATAGAGTGCAGATTCTGGAAGGTTCCAGAGCAATCATAACTGAAGAATAGTGCAAAAGTTAGTCCAGCGGTGGAACAAGCTAAGTATTTTATAGACAGTGGGTAATTTAATGGTATCCCACGTTATGAGAAAATCTCTCATTTAATAAGCATAAGAAATGCTGCTTCTTGTTAAGATTGGCTTAGGTAGACAAAAGCCCAACATAGAAAATCCCGCGAAGGATGATTATTGCCCCAAATATAGAAATCTCACACTGCCTATAAAATGATCATTAAAAAGTATGTAGCTATTTAAAATCAATTAAAATAAGTTCAAGAACGTAGAAGTAGTACTTAGCTTTGCTTCATGGCGAAGGTGATGTTCCCTTTGACGGTTGATACTAAAATTCTAACATGGCGTAGAATTTAAAAGTTTTCCTCTCGAGTTGAGGAGGCGAGCTTTAGTGGAGCTCTAACTGATTAGGTCGACTTCCGACGTACAAGTGAGACACGCTCAGCAAAGCACGGAGGGACCAGGGAAGGGAAAAGAGTGGGGGTAGGAGATAAAAGGAATACATATAAGAATAACCAACATTGAAACGTTAATTTCTCTTGATGAAATGATCTTCAAAGAGTTGATAGCAGGCAACACTAGCGCAGCCTGGAGGGTGAAAAAGTAGACGAAGTTCTCTTGATCACGGAGATGATAGCTGGCGATGGCGACGAGATCTGGTGGCCAGGTTGATAAAGAAGTCCTCTTGTACAGGGAAGAATTGAGGAACTTCAGAGATTCGCTGCTAGATGACGCTAGGTGGGTCATGGAAGATATATCTCTAGAACAGACTCACAGGTAACATAAGAGACATGACCAACAAGGAGAAATCAGAAGATCACTGTTGGTGTTTGAGAAAAAGGAAGGAATGAACTATAGTAAAGAGAAATAAAAGCTTACTCTATCTTACCGTGTATTCCAAAGAATGCACCAACTGGACGACTCAAATCATATGAGAGAAACTGACCTTGTAATTGGAATGATATTTCTTATGACCGACTAAGAGCTATAATATTAATAATTAATATGATCGGCCGCGGTGGCCAAGAGCGCTACCTAGTGCCTCGCTGGCATCGGGAGAGCGTGGGTTCGAATCCTACCTCGGCCGTCCTAAAAATGGTTTTCGTGGTTTCCCATTTTCACCACCTGGCAAATGCCGGGACGGTTCCTTTCAATAGGTCCACGGCCGATTTCCTTCCAATATTCCTTCCCTGACCCGTCCTGGAAAGAAAAGTACATGGCCATTGGCTGCGTTAATAAAATTATTATAATTAATATGATCTTACCACACAAACTACTGAATCGATTATTGTTAAAAAAATCACCATTATGTTCCTTCCTAGGAAAAGATTTAAAATTACTGACGAGGCAACTGTTATCAACTTACAATTATTGAATACTAAGCAAAAGGGTTCATTTATAACTTTACTATTGAAATTAAGGAATTGAAACCGTAGTAAATACACTTGAAAAATATTTAATGACTTGCAGTTCAACTTAGATTCATGGTGCACATTCTGGAAACTTGTAAATATTTATTTGATAAGTTACAAAGAGTCCTTATTTTAAACCGATGCAAGTTAAAGAATTACCCCCAGCGAATATTCTATGTCGGATTAATGCACATTGAAATTTTCGAGTAGATCGGTGCAGTAGTTTCTGGGATAAAGTAGGTTACCTCGTTTGAACAAAAATAAAAGATGTAAGGAGTGGCTGTCAAAGAGATGTCTGCAACGTTAGAAGAATAATGACCTGGTACATGTTTGTCAAAATTGACAAACTTCAAAATCCCTTATCTCGGAAATAGATCAACATCTATGTTCCAAACAAACTTCCTTTGAGCGCCTTCGGTGGCGTAGTCGGTAGCATGCTGTGCTTCTATGCCCTAGACCACGGGTTCAAATCCGGCCGAAGGCATCGGATTTTTAAGAGCGTTAAAAATCCCTCAGTATGCCTTCCTTCGGAGGGGAAGTAAAGCCGGTGGTCCCGTGTCATAGATATATGACATGTTAAAGAACCTTCCACTAATTACACCTGTGTGAAGCTAAATTGTATAGGTTAAGAATGTAAACAACACTCTTAGGTTCCTAGGTTCGTTGCCTAGAACCGACTGCGGTGGCGTCTGGTAGCTAAGTTCTGAACAAGTAGTCGTTGGGGCAGATGACCTCGTAGTTCCATCCCTTAAAACAACAATAATAACATATGTAGTCGTTGACGGTGGCGTTTGGCGGCAAATGTAGGAACTACTTGAAAAATTCAAAAGTCTGCAGTCCTTACTTGAATTAAAAAACAGATAACACACGCTAATACAGTAATCACAATTAACACCGGTTATCAGACAGATACCGGGTGAGTTAGCCGTGGTGGTTACGGCATGACTGATGGCAGTAGCTCACATCCGGGAGGCGAGGAGGTTCGAATCCCCCCGACGGCAACCTTGAAGATGGTCTTCTGTGGTTTCCCATCTTCCTTCCAGGCAAATGCCGGGGTTGGTCCCTAACTATAGGCCACAGCCGCTACCTTCCAACTCCTCGTCCTTACATTCCAACTTCCCTCCTTCCCTCCCCAACGGTACTTGTAGCTCACCCATTGGGTGTCCGTCTCGAAGCAGCTACAAAACTGGCGAGCCGAACATGTCCTCGGACACTCCCGGCACTAAAAGCCATACGCTAAAAAAAAAAAAAAAAACAGACAGATTCTACACACACCCAAAGAACATGGGGCTACATCACCGCATTGTCGCAGCCCCTAAACTTAAGAACCAACAAACCAAACTTCCTATGATAATTCAATGTGTCGAAAAACCAAACGTCATAAAAGAGGCTTCTTTTAACTAAAACCTAACTTAGGTTCATAATTCTCGCATTAATGATTTTCTCGAAACACATATGGGACAGTATTTTTTGACCTCAGTGTTACGGGGAGCACAATTTTGGACCTCTGTGTATCTGAGAGAGTAATTTTGGACCACTGTGTATCGAGGAGCGCAATTTTGGACCTCTGTGCATCTGGAAGCGTAATTTTGGATATCTGTGTATCTGGGAGGGTAATTTTGTACCTCTGTGTATCTGAGAGGGCTTTTATTGACCTCTGTTGTATCTGGGAGCGTAATTCTGGGCCTCTGTGTATCTGGGAGAATACTTTTGGACCTCTGTGTATTCGGGAGAGTATTTTTTGAACTTTGTCTACTTGGAAGCGTAATTTTGGACCAGTGTGTGTCTGGGAGAGTAATGTTCGACCACTGTGTATCTGGGAGAGTAATTTTGGACCTCAGTGTATCTGGGGAGGATTTTTGGACCTCTGTGTATCTGGGAGAGTGATTTCGGACCTCTGTGTATCTGGGAGATTATTTGTGGACCTATGTGTATCTGGGAGAGTATTTTTGGACCCCTGTGTATCTGGAAGAGTAATTTCGGACCTCTGTGTATCTGGGGGAGTAATTTTGAACCTCTGTGTATCTGGGAGGGTAATTTTGAACCTCTGTGTATCTGGGAGAGTAATTTTGGACCACTGTGTATCTGGGAGAATAATTTTGGACATCTGTGTATCAGGGAGAGAAATTTTGGACCTCTGTGTATCTGGGAGAGTATTTTTGGACCCCTGTGTATCTGGAAGAGTAATTTCGGACCTCTGTGTATCTGGGGGAGTAAATTTTGGACCTCTGTGTATCAGGAAGAGTAATTTTGGACATCTGTGTATCTGGGAGAGTAATTTTGAACCTCTGTGTATCTGGGAGGGTAATTTTGAACCTCTGTGTATCTGGGAGAGTAATTTTGGACCACTGTGTATCTGGGAGAATAATTTTGGACATCTGTGTATCAGGGAGAGAAATTTTGGACCTCTGTGTATCTGGTAAAGTAATTTTGGACCCCTGTGAATCTGAGTGAGTAATTTTGGTCCTCTGTGTATCTGGGAGAGTAATTTTGGACCTCTGTGTATCTGGGAGACTAATTGTGGACCTCTGTGTATCTGGAAGAATAATTTTGGACCACTGTGTATCTGGGAGAGTAATTTTGGACCACTGTGTGTCTCGTAGAGTAATTTTGGACCCCTGTGCATCTGGGAGAGTAATGTTGGACCTCTGTGAATCTGAGAGAGTACTCTTGGATCTCTGTGTATCTGGAAGAGTACTTTTGAACCTCTGTGTATCTGTGAGAGTAATTTTGGACATCTTTGCACCTGGGAGAGTAATTTTGGACCTCTGTGTATCTGGGAGAGTAATTTTGGACCACTGTGTATCTGGGAGAATAATTTTGGACCTCTGTGTATCTGGGAGAGTATTTTGTTTAGTATGATCCTGAAAACATTCCGATACATTTTGCTACAACCCGCTGCTGACTTACATCAATTTATTTAATCGGTATAACCTCAATGTTCACAAGCCATTGTTTAGCCATAGGCCGTTATCCTGATTTATATGTTAGTTTCCGTCCAGGATACCATCACATCACTGAAACAAAACAAAGAGATTGCATGCATTGGAACAAAATACACTCCCACCCTCTCTTTTTCCCATTCAGGGCCATTTGGTCAGGCTAAAGCACGCTCCTCGTGGTGTTAATGCGTTTTAACCGTGATTCTCCCCTCCTTTTGAAATAATGATATATATACTGACACCCTACTCACAGATCTCCCCCTTTTATACACGCAACGCAATTATAACAGCCAGTTAAACACATTTTTGTACTTAAAAAAATACAAGCTCAATATACGCATTATATAACTGGCTTAACACCCTTGTTCTGTCCAAATGATACCGTCTGTTATTATTGGACATTATCCTTCTCTTTTTCAAAAAAGAAAAAAACATGTGTGTTATAACTCCAACACTTCCCAGCTTTATGGTTCGTCAGTAATTTGTGTTGGGTCAGGAATCTGTGTCATTGTGAGCATTCTTCAAATATGATCTTAACACCCCACTGATTCATTCGGCTTGGTCCAGTGACTCGACACAAAGAGAGAAATATGACATTTCGAGTGACTTTCTTTGGGGCTAGGTTTAAAATGAAACTAGTGAATGCAAGCATAAAGAGAAATGGAGGAAGAACATGCTCACCGCTACACGGTAACTTTTAGAAACATGCATATTGAAGTGATAGCAGCCATTTGTCAGTGTTAACTACTGCTATTAAATAATACTGTTATTGGCCTTACCCCTCAGGGGCTCACAATTTGTGGGACGTGGGTTGGCGACCACGGGACCCCAGCAGAGTCCGGTATTGCTTCCAATTACTTGTGCCAGGCTCCTCTTCGTCTTCTTTTCTTGGTCAACTCTTGTTCTCTTCCGACCCTGACGGTATTAGGGTGACTGAGGCCTAGTGAATCTCTTCCCTTCCCGCCTTAACTGACCCTTGTCTCATCTTTCCTGATTCCCTCCTTCTGTGAGAGGGTCAGCCTTCTTATTATATTCATGTTATCTCCTGCCTTCTGCTCAAGGCCCTCAAGGAGGAAGGGTGTATGAAGCCCCAGCACTTCTGGTGCACCCTGGATATTGGCACACCCTCAGGGGTTCACGGCTGGTGAGTTCGGGGGTCGGCGATCCCGAGGGATTCCGGAGCTGGATCCGTTTTTCCCCCTATTTCCACTGACTTAGGGACAGGCCCTCCCCTCTTTCCCCTTTCTTATCTGCCTCTCATGGTTCTCCTTCCTTCCAAGTCCCTCAATCCTCATTCTTCGAGGGTTGAGGACATTTCCTTTCTTCCTGTCCTTTATTTGCCTTATCCTGTATTTGTTTGCCATTTCTTCTTCCAGTATGTAAGTGTGTAGTTAGTATTAGTTATAGTTTTCATTCTCATCTCATGTTTCATTATCATCCAAACCATTAGGGGCCGATAACCTAGATGTTAGGCTCTTTAAGAAAAAATTACCATCATCATCATTGTTGGTTTTATGAGGGACGTACTCAGGAGAGTCCCTAGTCCCTGATCGTCCCTTTTAACTACCGTACTGTGACTTTTAGAGAGGCCAGGATGGCAGAATGTTTCCCCGAAAGAAAGAGAAACACGGCTCCCTCGAATTAAAGCATCCTCAAATACCAACCGACCGCAACCTTGGGATCAGCAGGCGAGACCGTTACCGCTGAGCCACGCAGCCTGCCATTTCTATTAAAGAAATCTTTTCAGTCGGTCAACACAAATTGTGACCAATTACATTTGGCGGGAAAACAAGTATTTACATGCCCTAACATGTAAGAAATATTACATGAGATATTTATCACAAAAGAACACGTTTTTATGTACTTAATTGAATGACATGTTTTCATCATCAGATCCTGCTCTCTTAGGCTTAGATAATGCTCCATGTTGTTGTTGTTGTTGTTGTTGTTGTTGTTGTTGTTGTTGTTCGAGTATTCAGTCTTTTGACTGGTCCGATGCAGCGCTCAAAGCCTCCCTATCCTGAGGTAATCGTTTCATCCTTACATAGCTACCCCTTCATCCGAGTTAATCTGTTTAACAGATCTGTTTAACATATTCTAACCTTGGGCTACCCCTACAGTTCTTGTCCTCGACCCTTACTTCCATAACTAAGCTTGCAATTCCTGGCTGACTTAGTATGTGCCCTACTAACCCATTTCTTCCCTCCATTAGCATTCACCAGAAATATCTCTCCTCTCCCACTCGTCTTAATACCTCTTCATTTGTTAATCTATCTACCAATCTGATATTCATCGTTCTCCCTTCCTCTCTCCCTTCCTACCTCCCTTCCTTCCTTCCTTCCTCTCTTCCTTCCTTCCTCTCTTCCTCCCTTCCTCTCTCCCTTCCTACCTCTCTTCCTTCCTTCCTCTCTTCCTTCCTTCCTCTCTCCCTTCCTTCCTCTCTTCCTTCCTTCCTATCTTCCTTCCTACCATCTTTCCTTCCTTCCTCTCTTCCTTCCTTCCTCTCTTCCTTCCTTCCTCTCTTCCTCCCTTCCTCTCTCCCTTCCTACCTCTCTTCCTTCCTTCCTCTCTTCCTTCCTTCCTCTCTTCCTTCCTTCCTCTCTCCCTTCCTTCCTCTCTCCCTTCCTTCCTCTCTTCCTTCCTCTCTCCCTTCCTTCCCCTCTTCCTTCCTTCCTCTCTTCCTTCCTTCCTCTCTCCCTTCCTAACCATCTTTCCTTCCTTCCTCTCTCCCTTCCTTCCTCTCTCCTTTCCTTCCTCTCTTCCTTCCTCTCTCCCTTCCTTCCTCTCTCCCTTCCTTCCTCTCTTCCTTCCTTCCTCTCTTCCTTCCTACCATCTTTCCTTCCTTCCTCTCTTCCTTCCTCTCAGACGTCAGGCGATGTACACATCACACCTTCCTCTCTCCCTTCCTTCCTCTCTCCCTTCCTTCCTCTCTTCCTTCCTTCCTCTCTTCCTTCCTGCCATCTTTCCTTCCTTCCTCTCTTCCTTCCTCTCAGACGTCAGGCGATGTACACATCACACCTTCCTCTCTCCCTTCCTGCCTCTCTTCCTTCCTCTCTCCCTTCCTTCCTCTCTTCCTTCCTTCCTCTCTTCCTTCCTTCCTCTCTCCCTTCCTAACCATCTTCCCTTCCTTCCTCTCTTCCTTCCTTCCTCTCTCCCTTCCTTCCTCTCTTCCTTCCTGCCATCTTTCCTTCCTTCCTCTCTTCCTTCCTCTCAGACGTCAGGCGATGTACACATCACACCTTCCTCTCTCCCTTCCTTCCTCTCTCCCTTCCTTCCTCTCTTCCTTCCTTCCTCTCTTCCTTCCTGCCATCTTTCCTTCCTTCCTCTCTTCCTTCCTCTCAGACGTCAGGCGATGTACACATCACACCTTCCTCTCTCCCTTCCTTCCTCTCTCCCTTCCTTCCTCTCTTCCTTCCTTCCTCTCTTCCTTCCTACCATCTTTCCTTCCTTCCTCTCTTCCTTCCTCTCAGACGTCAGGCGATGTACACATCACACCTTTCTCTCTCCCTTCCTGCCTCTCTTCCTTCCTCTCTCCCTTCCTTCCTCTCTTCCTTCCTTCCTCTCTTCCTTCCTGCCATCTTTCCTTCCTTCCTCTCTTCCTTCCTCTCAGACGTCAGGCGATGTACACATCACACCTTCCTCTCTTCCTTCCTTCCTCTCTTCCTTCCTCTCTCCCTTCCTTCCTCTCTTCCTTCCTCTCTTCCTTCCTTCCTTCCTCCCTTCCTTCCTCTCTTCCTTCCTTCCTCTCTTCCTTCCTGCCATCTTTCCTTCCTTCCTCTCTTCCTTCCTCTCAGACGTCAGGCGATGTACACATCACACCTTCCTCTCTCCCTTCCTTCCTCTCTCCCTTCCTTCCTCTCTTCCTTCCTTCCTCTCTTCCTTCCTGCCATCTTTCCTTCCTTCCTCTCTTCCTTCCTCTCAGACGTCAGGCGATGTACACATCACACCTTCCTCTCTTCCTTCCTCTCTTCCTTCCTCTCTCCCTTCCTTCCTCTCTTCCTTCCTCTCTCCCTTCCTTCCTCTCTTCCTTCCTCTCTCCCTTCCTTCCTCTCTTCCTTCCTTCCTCTCTTCCTTCCTGCCATCTTTCCTTCCTTCCTCTCTTCCTTCCTCTCAGACGTCAGGCGATGTACACATCACACCTTCCTCTCTCCCTTACTTCCTCTCTCCCTTCCTTCCTCTCTTCCTTCCTTCCTCTCTTCCTTCCTGCCATCTTTCCTTCCTTCCTCTCTTCCTTCCTCTCAGACGTCAGGCGATGTACACATCACACCTTTCTCTCTCCCTTCCTGCCTCTCTTCCTTCCTCTCTCCCTTCCTTCCTCTCTTCCTTCCTTCCTCTCTTCCTTCCTCTCTCCCTTCCTTCCTCTCTTCCTTCCTTCCTCTCTTCCTTCCTCTCTCCCTTCCTTCCTCTCTTCCTTCCTCTCTCCCTTCCTTCCTCTCTTCCTTCCTTCCTCTCTTCCTTCCTTCCTCTCTTCCTTCCTGCCATCTTTCCTTCCTTCCTCTCTTCCTTCCTCTCAGACGTCAGACGATGTACACATCACACCTTTCTCTCTCCCTTCCTGCCTCTCTTCCTTCCTCTCTCCCTTCCTTCCTCTCTTCCTTCCTTCCTCTCTTCCTTCCTCTCTCCCTTCCTTCCTCTCTTCCTTCCTCTCTCCCTTCCTTCCTCTCTGTCAATTGCTATCCTAACCCAGAAAATATTGTGTACAAAAACCCCTGGTTATCTCTATAATATGTTTAAACCAATGAACTCCGTCCACAACAGAGGAAATAGATTTACTGATTCCACTCTACAGATTCCCGTCCACCGTACAACTAAATACAATAAATCATTCCTTTGCACAGCTTCACGGCTCTTTAATACATTCCATATTCACTCATTTACAAACTCTGTTAACACTGCACAACTCAAGAAATACCTAATGTCAAGATTCCTGAAGAAATACGAATCACCTCAGTTGTTGAATTCGTAAACCACGTAATATAAATAGTTCATACAAATTTTTTGAAATATATCCGTGCCATACAGCTTTTATAATATTTGTAATATCCAAGATACAACTTCCGTGGAATTGATAGTAGTTCGAGTAATCATGTCGCTCATGTACTTGTTTCAATAATAGATCAAATCATAATTCAGATAAAGAATGTAGTCCTTTTTTTAACGTACTTTTTATCCAATTGATTTAATAATACATTATGTAGGTTATTTGTTTATTTATTATATTCTAATTTGCATTATTCATCTTGTATTAAATGTTTGCTAATTGGTTTGTTTAATAATAATTGTATTCTATATTTTGCTCTGTTTGTTGCTAAGCTAGGTTTAGTTTCTTATTACAAAATCTCAGGCCAGAACATTGTATACGCTACATAATGGGGCTCTTTAGCCTCAGTGGCATTTCCTTATGAATAAATTCAAATTCAAATTCTCTTCCTTCCTACCATCTTTCCTTCCTTCCTCTCTTCCTTCCTTCCTCTCTTCCCTTCCTCTCTTCCTTCCTTCGTCTCTTCCTTCCTACCTTCTTTACTTTCTCACTCCCCATCTTCCTTTCTATATTCGTCCCTCCTTTTCTTCTTATCTCCCTTCCATCCTATCTTTTTTACTTTACCGTACATTCCTTCATATCTTCCTTCGTTCCTGCCTCCCTTCTTTCCTCCCTTCCCATCTTCCTTCCTTCCTTCCAATCTTTGGTCCTTCCTTCATATCTTCCAGCCTTCCTTCTTTCCTATGTCCCTTCCTTCCTTCCTTCCTTTACCCTCCATTCTTACCTATCTTCCTTCCTATCGTCCATCGTTCTTCCTCTTTTCCTTTCATTATACTGCCTCTCGGTGATCCTCCCCTGAACATTGAGCATCAGCTTCAAATAACATAGCAGTATATTAAATACCTAAAGGGTTGTAAAGTCATTTCAGTCCCTGACAAGAAATTCATAATTAAATTCTCAAGTAATTGAATTATAATGAACAGTGAAATTCCCTTCGATTAAATTCACAATCTACAACGAAAGTTTGTTTATTGAAACCTTGAATAGTTTTGATATGAATTAAATTAAACTTCAGTGCAGAAATAAACAAGCCACGATGTGCTGTAATTAAATTTCTCTATTGAACCTATATTATATTAACTGCTGAAGAGTTCAATTTACATGTTTTTGTTGACTAGCAGTAATGCCCGACTCCGCCCGGTGGATTTATTTGTTTTATGGATGATAATGGATACTTCTACAGAACTGGCACATAATATTCAAACTATCAGAAGAAAACAATTTTTAAAATATAAATTATTGTGGTGGTGGTGACAGTGGGGGCAATAAGTAGTACAGAATAATGGACGTAACATTCAGGTCTTTTTCCCGTAATAATAATGATAATAATGAATGGGGAAACGGCTATTTACTAACTACAGTACTGACACAATACATATAATTTACGAACTAATTGAAAAATATGATTATAAAGAGGAGTAAGTGGAATAAAAGACACTGCCTAGGGCCTATATCTCATTGGCTGTTTGAAAAGTAGAGACCAATAGTGTCGTCTTTTGTTGCATAGCACCATAGGAAAATAATCAGAGGCCTTCGGAAACCTTCGGCTGTCCCGAGCTCCTAAGGTAGCAATAGTGCCATTTACTGCCACATAGCTCTCAAGGATAAGGATCGGAATAAATCAAGGTAAATTCGAAAGCACCAACGCTTATTGCAGCTGATAACCTCAATGTTCTGCACCAAAACCATCGCACTTATATAGAGGCATAATGTTGTCATGATGATAACTGTTTTCAGGGGCCTAAGAAATATGTTTGCACTAATTACTCCCCGTGACAGCAATTTATAAGCAGCGCAAGATGCAACTATTTTCGCAATTCTGCTCCAGATCACGGGTAGGGCGGCGTGATGCTACGTGCATTGTCAGTCAACAATAGCCTTATTCTTACAATTGCACTACTACGGACATGAATGGTTCTAGGGCCTTAAATATGGTTTTCAAGTTCCTTTAGTGTGTTATTATAAATGTAGAGAATGAAGACCGTTGTCCAAAATATCAAGTGGACAGAGTTACCAGCAGGGTTTCAAACGGTATGTAAAATTCGTTGCAATTAGGTGAAACGGTGTAGATTTGTGCTAAAGGGACTAAATTCAGGGAATGGAGTGGTCCGTTCGAAATTTCAAGTAGACAGTGTTACTCGTCGGGTTTCCGAAGGGTAAATACATAGAGTTTGGTATAGATCAGTGAAACGGTGTGGATATGAGCCAAAGGGCTTAAACGCAGGGAATGGAGTGGTCTGTCCGAATTTCAAGCAGTGTTGTTACCCGCAGGATTCCAAAGGGTAAGTATACAAAATTTGGTTCAGATCGGTGAAACGGTGAGGGTTTGTGCCAAAGGGCCTAAATGCAGGGAATGGAGTGGTCTGTCCGAAATTTCAAGCAGACAGTGTTACTCGTCGGGTTCCAAAGGGTAAGTACTGTACATAACGTTTGCTTCAGATCAGTGAAACAGTCTAGATTTGTGCTAAAGGGCCTAAATTCTGGGAATGGAGTAGTCTGTCCGAAATTTTATGTAGACAGTGTTACCCACAGGTTTCCAAAGGGTAGATATATCCATTTTGGTTCCGGTCGGTGAAACAGTGTAGATTTGTGTAAATAACAGACAAACAGACAAACCAACATTGAGCGCTATACTGTATATATAGATAACTGCGCACAATGAACAGTTTGAATAAACGTACTCCCCAACATTCATCAATTACACTAAGGAGCAAACACACAGATTTTCTAAAAATGTTCTCATTACTACCGTTCAGGATTCTTCATATGCGGACATACATAGGAGATATTAGGGAGCAGAGTTAATGCTACTCATAAAGTATGGATTTGCTCATTTACCGTGCTGCTCTACACTCCGTCAACTTAATCGCGTTTCGGTACCATCATACAGTATTTGACAACCTGAAGTTTATTTCTTATTTTTTCCTTTCCGACTTGAATTCTTTCTTTTCTTTCATGCATTCTTTCTTTCTTTCTTTCTTTCTTTCTTTCTTTCTTTCTTTCTTCCTTTCTTATATTCATTCATTTTTTCTGTCTTTCAATGAGTCTGCTTTTCTTTCTGTATTTCAATCTCTCTGTCCTTCTTTCTTTCTTTTATTCATTATTTCCTTCTTTCTTTCATTCTTTCTTTCATTCTTCCATTCATTGAATCATTCTTCCTTCCTTTCTTTCGTTCTTTCTTCCTTTCTTTCTTTCTTTCTTTCTTTCTTTCATTCTTTCTGTATTTCTCTCTTTCTGTCTCTCATTCCTTCATTCTGTCTTTCTTTTTTTCATTCATTCATTCATTCATTCATTCATTCATATTCATTCATTCAATCATTCATTCTGTCCTTTTTTCTTTCTTCCTGTCTCTCATTCTTTCATTCATTCTATCTGTCCTTCATTTTTTCTTTCTTTCTTTCTTTCTTTCTTTCTTTCTTTCTTTCTTTCTTTGTTTTATTCATTTATTATTCTGGTTCCCTTACATTCTTTCTTTCTTTCTTCCTGACTGTCTTTCATTCAATATTTCTGTCTTTATTTTTTCTTCCTTTCTTTCTGCCTTTCGTTCTTTCCTTCATTCTTTCTTTTTTACTTTCATTATGTTTTATTTTTATATTTTGTTCGGACGCGTGTTCGTTAGTTGACCCGTGGTTGTATTTTCACATGTTCCTGTAATATCACTTGGCCTCAAAGCTCTGTGGAGGTGTCCTGAGAAGGGCGCCAAGGCAGTAAAGAAACATGACCTCTCAAGCGTGGCTGTGTTTGCTGGTCCGAAAGCAGGAAAGAATTTGTTTTATCGAACTGACGTTTGTTCTTTTGGTCTATTTTGATTTAAGATTTGGCACCATTTTGAGACAGATGTTATTTCCTTATGAACGTCGTAGCGGAGTTCGTTCCACAAGCCTCGTCGATACTCTTAGTTAATCGATATCTCTAGTCGAGTGATGTTACATTAAGACAGTCATTTATCTTCATTGGAGACTGTTTTGCCTTGCAACGTCCAATCAAGCATCTCACCTTTAAATATATAAACAGTGAATCTAATTAAAACTCAGCAATTCTTCTAGGTTTGTGCCGAGCCTTGTGTGGGGTTTCACCTAGGACACCAAGCTGGCTCATCAGCGGGCTCTTGGTGTCCCCGCCTGGACCCCAACAGGAGTAGCGAACTGCGCCCTACCTCCCTTTATATAAAGTGCAACTGCACCTGTTTACTGCGAGGCCGTGAAAGCCAATATACCATCTTTTTGGAAGCCTTCGTAGGGAGATTAAGGCTGCTTGAGCTTTTAGTTATCTCAGTAAACAGGCCGCCGATGAGCCAGCTTGGTGTCCTAGGCGAAACCCCACACAAGACACGGCACAAACCTAGATGAATTGCTGAGTTTTAATTCACTGGTCGTGAAAGCCAATATGCCAACTGAATCTAATCATCGTCTCTTAGGTCTACCTTACATCTCTTGCCCTCTTCAGTTAACCTCTTAGGTAATCTGTCCTCACCCATTCTCTTCACCTGACCCCACCATCTGAGTCGGTTCATACGAACAGCTTCATCTTGTGTGTTCTTTTCTAACTTGGCCTTTATCTCTTCATTGCTTCGTCCATCACTGCCAATTTTGCTACTTCCTAGAGTTTTTTCAGCTGACAATTTGACGTCAATGTGTTGTTGTTTGAATCTTCAGTCTTTTGACTGGTTTGATGCAGCCCTCCATGCGTCCCTGTCCTAAGCTAATCGTTTCAACTCTACATAGCTACCCCTACATCCGAAGCAATCTGTTTAACAGATCTGTTTAACATATTCTAACCTTGGTCTACCCCTACAGTTCTTGTCCTCGACCCTTCCTTGCATGACTAAGCTTGCTATTCCTGGGTGTCTTAGTATGTGTCCTACCAACCTATCTCTTCTCTTCATTAGCAGTCGCCAGAAACATCTCTCCTCTCCCACTAGTCTTAATACATCTTCGTTTGTAACCCTATCTACCCATCTGAACTTCATCATTCTCCTGTAACACCACATTTCAAACGCTTCAATTCTCATCATTTATGCTGCACCAATAGTCCAAGTTTCACTTCCATAGAGCACCACGCTCCAGACAAAGGCCTACAAAAATGACTTCCTAACACCTAAATCTATATTCGATGTCAACAGATTCCTTTTCTCTGGAAATGCTTTCCTTGCCTGAGACAAACTACTTTTTATATCATCTTTGCTTCGTCCATCACTGGTTATTTTGCTTCCTAAGTAACAGAAGCCTCCTATCTCTTTTAGTTTTCCAATTATGTTTCGGCTGCATTCCATTATTTTTGTTTTACATTAGTAATTTTCATCATGAATTCTTTACTCAAGACGGAGTCCATAGCATTTAAAAACTCACTCAAATTCTTGGTGAATCGGCTAAGGTGGTGATGTCATCAGCTAATCTCAGAGTTGGGATTATTCTCCTTGAACATTATTACTCCTACTTTAAATGTGTTTAATTTCCTTCGTTGCTATTTCAATGTACCGATTGAAATGTATGGGTGATAAGTTGCAGCCTTGCCGGACACCTTTCTGAATACCAGCTTCTCTCTTATGTGCTTGGACACGCGAATTTACGATCAGGTATAAATACAAGCTCAATATTCTTCATTATGCCTTCTTTCGGAGGGGAAGTAAAGCCAGTGGCCTCATGTCATAGATTTATGACGAGTTAAAGAACCTACCACTACAATTGGTAGTGTGTAGCAAAATGTGTGGGTTATTTGAGGACCTTGGTATGAAAGTTGTACAACTCCATTTTATGTCAGTTTTGAGATTTTGGTTCGCTCTTATGTGACTTTTTATGCTGAATGCGAATCTACTTGTATTTGCTCAGTTCAGAATCAAAACTTGGACAATTTCTCCATAGTTTCGTTTCAAAAAATGACAACTCCTTCAGTAGCCAATGAAAAGCTTGCATTCATGCAATCTGCTCCCAACATGCATTGCAAATCCATCCTGGCTCAATGTATATAATAACCTGTAACCACGCTGGTAATATTCTAAACAGTGGACATAGTGAGTGTGATGAGTTGGAGAGTGCAGATTCTGATGAACTAGTTCTTTCTAAGTTGTAAGAAATACTCTAGGATTTCAGTTTAGTCAAATGGCGTCTCAGTAAAATTTGTTCATGTCATTTTTAACTATGAGACCGATTTTATATGATTTTGTTTTAATACATTATACATAATTACATTATTTTAAAACACCCTCAGTCAGTAGAAGTGTAGATGAAGAAAATAAAATTAATTCATTGATATCGATTTCATAATTACTTGATTTCAAAGGAGAACACTTTCAATTTCAAAATGGCTCCCTCTGTCTTAAAAAACAGACAACTCCATGACTTGCTTTCATACACGACCTACTCCACTATTTAAATTATAATTATGGCTTAAATATTCATTTAATTTTAATAATCAGTATGAAAAACTGTTTGGTTGGTTGGTTCTTAAGATTAGGGGCTGCGACAACGGGGTCATGTAGCCCCGTGTACTTTGGGTGAGTGTAGAATCTGTCTGATAACCGGTGTGAATTGTGATGACTCTATTAGAGTGTGTTATCTGTTTTTAATTCAACTAAGGACTACAGACTTTTGAATTTTTCATATAGTTCCTACTTTTGCCGCCAAACGCCACCGTCAACGACTACTAGTTTAGAACTTAGCTACCAGACGCCACCGCAGTCGGATCTTGGCAACGAACGTAGGAACCTAAGAGCGTTGTTTACATTCTTATCCTATACAATATAGGTTCATACAGGTGTAATTAGTGGAAGGTTCATTAACATGCCATAAATCTATGACATGGGACCGCCGGCTTTACTTCCCCTCCGAAGGAAGGCATACTGAGGGATTTTAACGCTCTTGAAAAATCCGAAGACTTCGGCCGGATTTGAATCCGCAATCTTGGGCATGGAAGCTCAGCATGTTACCGACTACGCCACCAAAGCCGCTGAAGAACTGTTTATGTGGCCTATAAGAATAAAATAAAAAATCACAATGATACTGATATTGTGTATTTAGTTTTTCACCTCTCATGTAAAAAAAAGCAAAAGATGAACTGTCCAACTTTGATACCGAGCTCTTCATTTGAGTACAAACGCTCTATCACGTTCCAACATTCCCCGCTAGGTGTCAGTGACAGTGGGCATCTCTGGTAGCTAAAGTTGGAACTACTTCATATTGAACTTCATGGGGAGCCTACGGACGTGCTATTCAAATATTTTAAAAAAACACAAGCTTCCTCTCGAAATCAGATTAGGTTCCTAGTTATTATATTGTTGTTTTAAGAGTCGGAACAGGAGGTCATCAGCCCAAATCAGGTTTCTAGACTTGTTAGAGTTAAGTAGTTGAAATCAGTTTTATGTCTGAATAATTTCCATTGATACCCGTATCATGAAGGACACCAATCAGTTATGCCCTATCATCATGACCATAACAATTATGATAATTACGGACCGGGATTGCTACTCTATGAGCCATATCAGCCCTCACAGGTGCTTATTGCCACGTCACACTGTCTGCGTGAACAGAGATACGGTGCGTAACGCGACACCACTAAGCGCTCTTAGCAGAGACACATCTCTATCATTACTCCTGCACACAGCAACTGGTAGGTCAATCCTGGGCTTAAAAACTACCGGAGGAAAGATGATGTAAGAAGAGGAAATGATTTGGGAGTGGAAACGAATTCTGGGCAGAAGGGAACGAATCCAAGCAAAGAAAGGAATAATATAGTTTAAATAATGAAAAGAAGAAATAATAGTTGGATGTTGATTAAGGCTTGTGAATGAAAGGCAGGAAAACAATTACCAACCTTGATTTTTAATTGGTGATAAGTTATTTAGGGAAAAAGTGACAGTCAGTCTGAAAGACTAGACTTTGTATCATTTTAAATGCTACAACTGCTGAAAAATGCTTGAAAGGCTGGAGACTCTTGACATGTTAGAAAATTATCTGCATAATACTTATCTTGCTTTATAATACTTTACCTTGTTTCAAATTACTCGCGAACGGCAAGTGCAAACCAAGGGCAAAGCAGGTCTAGCGCGCGGAGGGAGATGGCTGGATGACGTGCCCCTCCCATCCAGTCTAAAAACACTTATAGTGGGCGATGTATTGAAGATAGAGATATGCTCTCGCGGACTTTTTGTAGAACTTTTCATGCTGACCAATTCTTACGCTCATAGTATATTGATATGTTTAACGGTTTGCCCAGCGTAAGCTTAAGAAGCGCACGGACGCCAAGTTCGTTTTCGACTTATTCACTGAAATCGTTACTGCTTGGCTTCCTTTGATCATACATAAATAATTTTCTACCGAATTTTTCCTCGAGATATCCTTTACAGAATGGTGAAAACCGCATCAAAATCCATCCAGTGGTTCTCGAGATTACCCGTGACATCCTAGAATCGGGGATTTTTGTCTTATACTAACGAAGTAGAGATTGTCGGGGAACACATGCACCAGGTTGTACTATGACGTTACACACCACAGTGCATCTGGGTACATTTCGTCCCGTCACCGTAACGTAACGCCAGACCCCAGCGTAACGACGAAGTCGACAAGGTCATTTAATATGATAAAACTACTAATAACTTGATGAATAAAACCACTAGAGTAAACAAAGTCTTGCTTACGAATCGAGCAACCAAGGGTGTGTAGTACCCAGTACTTGTAATCAAATATAGTGATGCGAGAGAAGCTAGCTGAGGTTGCCGGAAAACAAGTGCTAAGTGCACTTTCCCACCCGAGCCGGAATTCGGGTATTGTACTTGCCTTTAATAATTTACAGGAGATAACTAAAGTAAACTTTATGTGCAGTGTTAGTAAGCGTTTTGCCATAAACGCAACAAATGATTAAACTAGTATTAAACTTGGGATTCTGTACTTGTAATTATTTCTTTAAATGCAAGAAGAAATGGGAAAATGAAGGCCATACCTAACAGCTATATGAACAAATATAGAAAATTATAGCAATTTTAATTGCCCCAAAAATAATAGAGTTTGGAACAATTTGTACAATTTCAAGGTCTGAGACCTATAACATAAATAATAAGAACCCTCACAAGGGTTTTCGAACAATTTGTACAATTAAGAGGTCTGGGACCTATAATAAGAATAACAAGAAACTTGATAAAATATATACCGTAGATATTTCGTTAGATTAGTTAAGTAGGGAACCAATGGTTTATTAGAATGCTTTTGCAGTAATGCGAAAGGAGCTTTAAACAAATGATTTTAAATTCCTGGGACAGCAGGAGAAGAAACAAGAAGGGATTAAAAGTTGGATTTATAACCACGTAGATTATTAAAGCAGTAATTACGAGATGTCAAATACAAATTGGAGAGGTCACATTAGTGAAGCCTCGATAACATAAGAAAGGATACAAATATTTAACAATTTGGAAATAACAAATTCAAAGTTCCTAAACGCAGCAGGAAAATGAAAGTGCGGATTAAAATGTGGATTTATAACCGCATAGAGTATTTATACAGTAATTACGAGATGTACTACATGAAAATATGGGAGGGAGCCTATTGACAGGCAAGGTCTCATAGGAGAATTGCATGAAAAATAGTTAAATTATAGTAAATTGTTAGTAATAGGAAAATTGGGGATAGAGGAAATGGGAATTAAAGTCTGGCCGATTTTACTGTTTCGAACGGAGCGCGGCGCGGAAGATAGCCACACGATCAGCTTTCGTAGCACTGACAGTTTTGTAGGACATGTGCGATTTGTCACTATTGCAGTTTATAGTGCAATTTGAGTTGAAAGTTAGCAGTAATTTGATGTTATAGAGTTCTGAGGTGTTAGCCGGTATAGTTTATCACTGGACAGAGTCTATTGCATAATTTGGAATTTCACAAGTTGAAGGCAAAATAAAATGGGGCAGAGCAAAATTCCACGATGAAATTGAAGAATAACTTTGTACAGTTTCAAGATTTAGTAGAGCTATCCCAAGCCTCCGTGGCTTAGGCGGCAGGACGGTGGCCTCTCACCGCTGGGTCCGTGGTTCAAATCCCGGTCACTCCATGTGAGATCTGTGCTGGACAAAACGGAAGCAGACAGGTTTTTCTCCGGGTACTCCGGTTTTACCTGTCAAAATTTCATTCCAGCAACACTCTCCACTATCATTTCATTTCATCTGTCATTCATTTAATCATTGCCCCAGAGGAGTGCGTCAGGCCTCGGCAGCCGGCACAGTTCATATCCTCGCCGCTAGATGGGGGCTTCATTCATTCCATTCCTGACCCGGTCGGAGACTGGAAGCAGGCTGTGGATTTTCAGTAGAGCTATCCCACGAAGAAGAAAGCATGATTCTCCAGCTATAAGTTTAGCAAAATTCCCCCGCTGGAGAGAATTATCTCTCTCATTTCATACAACAAATACTAGGTTTCTGCATGACTTTCAATGGCAAACTTAGTTTAGCTTAAGAAGACAACGACATTTCCCTCGTAGGGCAGTTAGGAGATTGCACAATAATGTGAACATTTAAATACTGCCGAAAGTATTCAGAGAATTTTAAAACCTTTAAAAATGCGGTTTAAAAATACTTTAATGGTTACTTATCTTCTCATTGCAGCGTAGTTGATGGTTCCGGCCAGCCGTTACACCAAACTTAAGACATGGTGTCTATTTAAAAGTTCAACACATGGTTGAAAAAGGTAAGCTTCTCCTGAGAAGAGAGTCGAGCTGTCACACGTAGGCCCGGAGTAGGAACGAACGAGACATTCGAACACTCAGAGAGTCAGAGCGACGAAGGGAAGGGAGGGGGAGCAAAGGAACAGATACAGAGTAGGTAACATAAAAAAGAAAATAAAATACAAAATAGAATTTCGATAGGTACATAGAATAGAAGTCTTCATCGAGATTGTAGATAACGACAAGGATGCCATCTACTTCAAAGTTGTAGAACTTGCAGTCGTAATTCTTGAAATGACTGGAATCAAGGGGTTCAACGAATTGCCGCATAGAGACCTGTGGCGAGGCTTACAAGGAAAATGCACATCTGAAACAAACTTTCCAACAGGATAAGAATATGCACAGAGAACAGAAAAAGAGAGCGTCTCTGTTGGCGTTTGCGAAAAAAGGGTTGCTAAAGAAGAAACGAAAAACAAAGGAAGAAAAAACCAAAGAATAAACTATTATTAATGCTAGAATTAAGTGTATATTCCAAAGAATATACCAGCAACCAGCAGTACCTACCTGTATAACAGGCTAGCATAAGCGCTCATTTCAATAGTTTTCATGCTAGAAAGCTCTAAGTTCAAAGGACGAATCAGTTCTTGTTGTAGTTGTCAACTCTTAACCCTTTGTACGCCAGTGGTCTCTATATTAACCAACAACAATAAGGACAATGTACAGTCTATTACCAAAGATGCAGCTGGTTGTATCTTTCAGCTATATAATACTGATTTTTTGTTGATATTCCTGAAAAAGAAATATTAGACCTAAGGTGCTTGATATAAAAAAGAGAGAAAATAAGAAAATGTGATAATAAAAATTAGCATGACACTAAATTTGCTTCTTCAAAATTAATTAGCTCATCAAAAATTAAAATTATAATAATTTAACAATCTTAAATTTGAGATTATAAAAAGAATATAAAATTATAAATTATCAAAATAAATATAAAAATTAAAATGTAAAAGAAAACAAAAAATAACAAAATTAATAATAATTACAATTCGCATAAGATAACTAAAATAAAAGGAAATAAAAACGTATGAAACATCTTCAATAACATTCTGCCCTATAAAGTGATAAAACACTCGTGTTCGAGCGTATCAGTATTGTAATTGTACGTCATTGTAAGACAAATAACAACCCAGAGCAACTTTGCTCCTTGATCAGCGGGAAGCTTGAACAGTTTTCAACAACTAGACCTATTGAATTACATAGTGATATGAACGTAATGATATCTAAAAGCTTTCCTCATTGACGATATAATATTAAGATAACCTGTTGATATTCAATAAAATAATTAATTGATTTCAGCTTGGTCAATAATAATTAGATTACATCTGTACATAGTAATCTCAAATTATAAAAGCCGTCTTGTAACACACAAGAATTCCCGTTATTGTCACATTACATTCAAGCCTTGTTCCACTTATGATGCACTGTTTCGTGATGTTACTTAATTGAACTTCTCAACTTATCATCTCATTACGGTTGGAATATCGATGTCTGAGTATTTCATATTATCCTATAATTAGACCCCTGTGCGGATAAAGAAAACTATATCCGCACCAGCGCAGGGATAACTATATAATTACCTAGCAAATATACATCAACCATTTTGAACAGCGGACGGAAATAACCAACAAACAGATTCGAGCGGATCTATGTCCTGAAGCAAACTGCCCCATGTGCAAAATTTATTGAAGTGACTGATATCTCAGGTGGATGTGGTGCAATGTTATCATTTCATTAGGGTTGGAATATCAATGTCCAAGTATTTCACACATCCTATAATTATTTATTAATTCATTGTTACCTTTCATTTATTTAAATTATTGACTTATTGCAAGGATACCCATTTTCTTTATTCGTGTTGACCGACTGAAAAGCACTAAACTCTTGTTTACTAAGGCAACACTGAAAATATGGCTTCAAACACCACAATGTTTATTGTTTTTGTTAAGCTAGTTTCTAAGATTTCTGAACGCTGTCGAAGGTATCATTGATATAACGAAACATGTACGTGTTAATTTAATTATTAAACTACTTTCCTGTGTTTGACAAGGCGGCTTTTATCATTTGAGATTAGTATCAGTCATAGCCTAATGGTTAATGTCTATACATTTTTCTCTACTAAGTATAAAACAAAGTCCCCGATTCTCGGATGTCACGGGTAAACTCAAGAACCACTGGATGGATTTTGATGCGGTTTTCACCATTCTGTAAAGGATTTCTTCAGGAAGGGTTCTGTGAAAATATATTCATTTATGGCCAAAGAAAACTGAGCAGTAACGATTTCAGTGTATCGAGTCGAAGAAAAATCTGCCGTCCGTGTGCCTTTTATGCAAACGCTAGTTAAAACATTAATGATACCGGGCAAAGCCGGGGTGGGTTGCTAGTTCTTAACAAAATGCGTCTAAGGTCACCATTTTGGTTTGGTGAAGGTTGATCCGTATTGAATATTATTTAATCCACCTTGTCATAACCATAGATACGATGTTTATCGTTATTATTTAAACATAGGCCGCCTACATGCTGCGATATGCAATGATATCTTCTTCAGCATAGAGTTCAACATTTTTAAGAACGTTAAAAATCCCTCAGAATGCCTTCCTTCGGAGGGAAAGTAAAGCCCGCGCTCCCATGTCATACATGCATGCCATGTGAAAGAACCTTCTACTAACTAAACTTGTGTGAAGCAAAATATGTAGGTTAGGTTTGATTAATGCTCTGAAGTTCCAAGGTTCGTTACCAGGCACGGGTTGCGATGGCATCTAGTAGTAGTCAAATTCACAGCTAGGTGTCGTGAACGGTAGCATTTGGTAGCGAAAGTAGGAATTACTTGAAATTATCGTAAACAGTCCTAGCGTGAATTAAAACAGATAACACACACTAATACAGCCTTCACAATTAACACCGGTTATCAGACAGATTCTACACACACCCAATGTACGTGGGGATATATGACCGCGTTTTCGCAGCCCCTAATCTAAGGAACCATCCAACGAAGAGTTCAACATCAATAAAATAAATTAAACAGATATCTTTATAATAGTTTCATTAAAATAAAAACACTGTAGTCAGTCTGAAAGACTTGACTTTATCTCATTTTAAATGCTACAAATGCTACAAATGCTGGGTGAACTCAAAGTCCGTTAGTAATTTAAAAAAAGAAAAAAAAGAAAATAATAAAAAAAGCAAGTGCAAACCAAGGTGAAAGGAGGTAGCTGGCTGGATGACGTCACGCTCACCGGAGCGCGCGGCGAAAGGAGGAAGCTCAACCAGTACTATGACGTCAAACACCTCAGTGTATTCTCGGTACATTTCGTCCCGTCAACGCAACGTAACGCCAGACCCCAGCCAAGTCGACATAATCATTTATAAATGATAAAACCTTTTCAAGCACTAGAGCATGTTACTAAACTTGAGTTGCGATGCATTGTGGTGAAATTGCAAACATTGATATAGGAAATTGAGAATTCTCCCTTCGGCATCTGCCAAAGTCACAACCATTAATAGCTGACTTATTCTCGTAATAGCTTCAAAAACAGAAACATTTTCTAGTGCTTGAAAAATTTCGATTACGAAGGCAATACAGAAGAATGGCTTCCAACACGATCATATTCCTATAAATTAGCCTATTTTCATTTGTCCGAGTGTGTGTGCGTTTATGTCTCTAATAAAATCTAAACGGAACGAGTGATTTCAATGAAACTCGGTAAGGATATAGTTCCATTTCGTCCGACCCCGACCGGGCAATTCAAAATTTAATACGTCTCATCAATCCAACATGGCGGACATTTGACATATTTCACCTTCATTCTTAATCTCCGAAACTGTTAGAGATCCTCAAATTTTGTATGGTGATAGAGAATACGTTCAGCTATGTGAAGCTTAAACACATGGTAGGTACAAACCCAACATGGTGACCAAGTGCATTTAAAATATTTGAATGGCATTTTCTTGAGATTCAATCAACCGAGTGTAGTGAAACTTGGTAGGATAAATGTTTGTATAATATAGTATCTACTGGCATCTGATTCAATTCAATTTTTTTCTTAACAACGATATGGCGGCTGTGCAAATTTTTAAAATATATTTTTATTTTTTGTTTCTTAATCATGCGATTGAAATGAATGTTTGAATAGTAAACCTATGTAATATTCTTCATCTAATGGTACAGTGAGTCCGGGAATGTTCTCCGCAGAGCCTACATTCGTCTGCGAGAGCTAGCTACAGAAGTTGCGTTGGTAGCACGGCTGCCGCTTGCATCATAACAAATAAACAGTAAACTTTCTACTCACCACAGCCATTCATAACGGATGCTGGAATCATTCACAGTACTGAACCCTTTATCCTCTGATGGATAAATGATTCAATGTTTTATTTCTACAATTAATTAATATTTCCACCAGCGTCATGAAATAGCCAGACGAAGATGAGGAAACTTCAAGCATTTGTTGGAGACAGTGGGGACATACCTGCAGCAGTTTGACAAAAGGCTAAATACTTAAGGATTGTGAAAAGAAAGAGCGTAGCAATGTTTCAGAAGGACAGGTGGTGGCTACCTCAAAATAGAAGGGACGCGTGGTGAGACACGCTTATGGCATGTTCATTGTACTATTCGCGCCTAGAAAAAATATAATGCAGTAACGTGAGTGGCTGATGGTACTACTGGACACTCCTACGAGGCCGAGGTCTGATGAAAACCGCGAAGTTAACGAAAAAGTGGAACCAATGAGAGATGAATGCTTACGAACGCGCCAAGTCTAGCTTGGGCACGCGATAGCTAGCATTAACGCGGGAGATCGGCTAGACAACATCTCTACGATCGATTCTAGAATTAATGGGCATATTCTTGACCTGCGCAATTTTACTACATTTTGCGCGTCTGAGGACGTAGGCACTTGTACTTTGCGTGTCATGAGGACACAGATTTTTATTAATACAAATGTGTTGTAAATTCAGTGCGATAGATAGTCACAGTACTATTTTGTAGGGACAGTATCATCGACAATTCGCCAACAGACTGTTCTGGGGAAATAAGTACCTAAAACGGTGAATTTAGTAGACAGATATCGAGTGTGTAATAATCTATAACTTTTTGCATCAGCACGAGAGATGACATCGCTTATCCTGGAAGAAGTTTGGAACTGTCAACACTCCGTCGAGATGTTTGAGATGAGCTAAGCAGCATTAAGTAGGGAGATGGCTGTTGATGTTCGCTGACGGGGGACTGGCCGAGGATGAGTACTGAATAATATTCTTATTATCTGACAAATTAACTTATGGTATATGGGACATATTTTGTTTGTTAATATCTTGCTTGTGTTGATTAACGTAGTGTATTTAGTTTTGGTCTGACACACCTTTTGCATGGAAACAGCTCGCACAAATTTTCATAGTCGTAAGTTCTTGTTTGTTTGATTTAACTAACGTGGCTATGTGGACAACCGTGTTTGCATATGTTTACGCAATGCGGTTAAGAAACGTCTCTCGGAGATATGTTGTGTTTCAGAAGTAGGACTGAATTAATATAATCATGCAGTAGATTGGAGGGTAAATTAATCTTTGTAATGTTTATTATTGATCAGATTCAGTGAGTTTATTGCCGTTGGAGCAATGTGAGTTGTGGCGAAGAGCAGTCAGCTCTCTCGTAGGTTTTAATATTCTTAAATAGATTGTGAGCATCTGATTCAACCGACCTGTGTGATAAGTGTTATGTCATTCCCAGCAGTGTGTGTGTGTGTGTGTATTTTATTGGTCATTACAAGCGGGAATTTCAGCGTAGACTGATTTCTGTCAGCTTGGTGCCAAGTCCATATCGTTACCTTGCGAGGACATATGTGGCTATATCAATTAATGTCTTACCATATGTTTATGTGGTTGAGATTTGTTGCTGTTGATTCTACGAGATAACGGGACAGTTGGTCAAGTTATTTTTACACACTGGAGCTGGACGATGACAAGAATTGAGGAAGGGGGGAAGCCGTTTTCACAAGGCGGGCTGAAAAGATTGCATCGAGGTCATTAGTGGAGTGCTTGTTGGCTCCGTAAAATTACTTGAAATACAGAATAAGAACTGATCGATGATAAAAATTGTTTAAATAAATGGGAGTTGCCTACGAATCACTATAATCTCCGAAGCGTTAGCTTAACGTGCATTTTTGTTCATATAAGGTAATCTCAGCCGGTGAGGCTTTTGTTGTTGTTGGTTTCATTCCATATTTATGTTCCGTATTAGTGACCCGTGCAGTCACGTGCGATGCTGTCTTTTCCTTGTTTGTGTATTGAGCAATTGGCCGTGTTGGCAGCTCATTTGTCAGATACGTCATCGCACTGAAGGAGGGTCTCGAGGGAGATTCCTGTAAATATTAGGTTTTAGATTGTGTGTCAGCATTAATTTAAGGGTTTTTATTAGTGTTGTGTCCTATATCCGTAAACGTTGATTTACGAGATGATTGTTCGTAAGCATCGTGGCTGTTACCCGCTGTAAACGAACAGTCATCCAAGTACTCATTTCTCGTAGTTAGTCATTACGCGTACATAAAATCCCAATGCAAGTTAGTGGAACTTGGATCCACATTTTTATGAGGGGGAGATCCGTCTGACTCCTCAACGTTGATAGATATTTCTGTCATGGGAAGATTCAGGGAGGAATATTATTATTGTTGTTGTTTATATTCATTTTTTTTGCACAAATAGTCATTAAATTATGTTATTATTTTACGTCATGTCACTTCCTTTCTTAATTATAGTTTTAATCCTATGACCCTTCCCTCAGTAGAGCATGTTGTTTGGCGAACGTAAACATCACACTATGAACTGAGCGCGACCCCTTGATCAAGATTCTTGCATATAAACACTGCGATACTGAAGGGTTCAGTACATCACTCTTTTTCCGTAATCAGTTTGTTTTAATTCATGAACCACGGTAACTTTATAAGGGAACAACTAAAGCATGTCTCTCACAGCTTTATGTGCTGTCGACTTAGAGATTCCTGTTTGTTGAGCTAATTTTTGTGTTGATTTACTTGGACTATGCAGCATTATATCGGAGATTTCATTAAGTTTTCCGTCTGTTAAAAGTGTAGGCCAGCCTGTTCCCGGTACGTCGTGAACTGAGCCAGTCACACGAAATGTACTTACCAAATCCAGAACGGTATCACGGTTTGGACACTTTGAATTAGGAAACCGCGCCTGAAATCTTAATTTTACATTTTCTGTAAACCGATCGCCTTCGCGAGAAACGTATTCCACCAAAAAAAAACTCTCTCATCATTAGTAAACATTACCGCCTGTATACTGTTGCACTCTTCCAATAATAATCTATCTGAACGCTCGCTTATCGCAATACACACTGAAGACATGCAGGCTCGCTCGCTTATCGCAATTCACACTGACAGCCCACTCGGGGGAGTCCCGCTTTGAAGGACACAGTGCAGTGCAGCCAACTAAACTCATGACTCAACCACTCGCAGCTGCACGTACCCACTGCGGAGAACATTCTCGGGCGCCCTGTACATAACTTTATAGCCTGCATATAGAACAATCCAACATGGCAATCATCCGATATAATGTGGATGGTTCTCAATATCTCCGATTCTATTGCAACAATCAAACTGAAATTGTGTGTGTTGATGGAAGCAATTAACATAAGTTCACCTCTGGGGTTTTGAATAACCAGATGAACACAAATCCAACATGGTGGCGATGCGAAATTTAAATATGTATATGGATGTTTCTCGGAAAATGAGAAAGACCAGTAGGATACATGAAAATAGGCTATTTAGTTCTTGAAGGAACTAGTTGTTATTTTTATGATCATATGCAATACTATCTTGAGATGGGTGTGAAGTGTGTTCTCTACTTGAATAAGCTCTTTGTTGAATGAAGCAGAGGTTGGACTATGAATTTACATTCTTGCTCCAATGAAAAACTCCTAGACAATAAACTGATTTGGGATACCCCATGGTAGAGTTCTTATCGCCATTGTAGCAAAGTCGGATATAGTGATATGTTATGTTATAGTTTCGATTACTTGCGAAAATCATTTAGAAAAGATAGCTATTACATATGATTAAGGTCTTTCTCCGAAATTGTAGGCGTTTCAATAAGGGTCAAGTAGAAGAGCATTAGACTGGCGGGAGTTTAATAGTTGTCAGTAGCTCCAGGACTTGAAGCAGCTCGGTCTTGGGGGAATGTGAGTTCTGATTGTCACCGTTTCATCGAGTAAGCTAGACAAGGTCGATGATGCGCCGACAATCCTCTTAAGGGGGTCTCGAGCCTAATGGAGCAGAAGATGACCACTTGCCGTCAGATACCGGTCGTAAATTCTTACGCCTGTACTCACGTGGAAGAAAAAAATATACTTGAGGGAAGATAGGAATGAGGGTGAGGTAGTCCGTAAGGTTCTTACTCTCTTTGCTTAAGACTTTGGTCATGTAGCCCCGTGTACTTTGTGTGTGTGTAGAATCTGTCTGATAACCGGTGTTAATTGTGATGACTGTATTAGTGTGTGTTATTTGTAATTGAGGTAAGGACTGCATACGATCAATTTCAAGTAGTTCATACCTATGCTACCAAATGCTACCATCCATGACACCTAGCTGTGAACATGGCTACTACTAGATATCATTGCAACTAGCGCCCGGTGACAAACGTTGGAACTTAAGAGCATTAATCAAATCTAACCTATAAATTTTGCTTCACACAAGTTTAGTTAGTTCTTTTACATGCCATAAATCTATGACATGGGACCGCCGGCTATACTTCCCGTCCGAAGGAAGGCATACTGAGGGATTTTTAACACGCTTAAGAAATCCGAGGACTTCGGCTACGTTTGAACCCGCGATCCTGGGCATAGAAGCTCAGCACGCTACCAACTACGCCACAGAAGCCGACGCTCAATACTTTAGGATCGATTCAGTCATTTCATATTTCAAGGTGAAATTGAAAATCCACAGCCTGCTTCCAGTCTCCGACCGGGTCAGGAATGGAATGAATGAAGCCCCCATCTAGCGGCGAGGATATGAACTGTGCCGGCTGCCGAGGCCTGACGCACTCCTCTGGGGCAATGATTAAATGAATGACAGATGAAATGAAATGATAGTGGAGAGTGTTGCTGGAATGAAATTTTGACAGGGAAAACCGGAGTACCCGGAGAAAATCCTGTCTGCCTCCGTTCTGTCCAGCACAGATCTCACATGGAGTGACCGGGATACCGTACTAAAATGCAACAACCTCGTGTCAGTGGATTACTTACAAATTATAAATCTCCCACAGAGAAAATATTTCACGTCCTGTCTTTTCTAATTCCACATCAATTAAAAGTTGTTGTTTTTGTTGATTCTTTTAGGAATTTTGTGACATCATGGTCGTGTTGCCCCGTGTACTTGGGTGTGTGTGGAATTTGTCTGATAACCTGTGTCACTGTGATGAGAGTATTATTGTAGGTTATATACATGTATTTTTAGTTGAGGTACGATTTGGGAAGGAAGCGACCGTGGCCTTGAGTTAGATACCACCCCGGAATTTGCCTGGAGTAGAAGTGGGGAAACCACGGAAAACCACTTCCATTTTGGCTGAAATGTGAATCGAACACGTCTCTTCTCAGTTTTGCCTCACAAGGCTGAGTATACCGCGTTCCAGCCTTCAGAACAGAATTAAATTTTCGTGCCAGAGCCGGAAATGGAACTCGGGCCTCCGCATAGACAGTCAGTCCTTAGTAGGTTACTCAGTCGGCGTTCATTTATGCCCATAATCCTACCGCTCAGTCCCGCCCAACTCGTAATGCGGTGTCTCATCAACAGGATGTCTCTCTCCATGTAAAGGAGTAGCGGCTGGAGGTTATCGCAAAAGGGAGGTTTGAAATGAAATGTCACGTGTGATGCCTCGGATTCTACGTGAACACGAGGTGCCGTGGCTGACGGTGGCCAGGTGAACCTTTCCTTCCTTCTTTCCTTCTTTATATCTTTCCTTCCTTCTTTCCTTCCTTCCTCCCGTCCTCTCTTTCTTCCTTCTTTCCTTCTTTCCTTCCTTCTTTCTACCTTTCCTTCCTTCTTTCCTTCCTTCCTTCCTTCTGTCCTTCCTTCTTTCCTTCCTTCCTTCCTTCTGTCCTTCCTTCTTTCCTTCCTTCCTTCTTTCCTTCCTTCCTTCTTTCCTTCCTTCCTTCCGTCTTTCCTTCCTTCCTTCCTTCTTTCCATCCACCTTCCTTCTTTCTACCTTTCCTTCTTTATATCTTTCCTTCCTTCCTCCCTTCCTCTCTTCCTTCCTTCTTTCCTTGTTTCCTTCTTTCCATCTATCTTTCCTTCTTTCTACCTTTCCTTCCTTCTTTCCTTCTTTATATCTTTCCTTCCTTCCTTCCTTCCTTCCTTCTTTCTACCTTTCCTTCCTTCTTTCCTTCTTTATATCTATCCTTCCTTCCTTCTTTCCTTCCTTCCTTCTTTCCTTCCTTCTTTCCTTCCTTCCTTCCTTCTTTCCTTCCTTCTTTCCTTCCTTCTTTCCTTGCTTCCTTCTTTCCTTCTTCCTTTCCTTCTTTCTTTCCTTCCTTCCTTCTTTATATCTTTCCTGCCTTCCTTCCTTCTTTCCTTCCTTCTTTCCTTCCTTCCTTCTTTCCTTCCTTCTTTCCTTCCTTCCTTCCTTCCTTCTTTATATCTTTCCTTCCTTCCTTCCTTCCTTCCTTCCTCCCTTCCTCTCTTCCTTCCTTCCTTCTTTCCTTGCTTCCTTCTTTCCTTCCTTCTTTCCTTGCTTCCTTCTTTCTTTCCTTCTTTCCTTCCTTCTTTCCTTCTTTCCTTCCTTCTTTCCTTCTTTCCTTCCCTCTTTCTTTACTTATTTCTTTCTTTCCTTCCACGTTTCCTTTCTTCCTTCTTTCTTTCTTTCTTTCTTTCTTTCTTTCTTCCCTTCCTTCCTCTCTTTCATTCTTTCTTTCTTTCTTCCTTTCTTCCCTCCTCCCTGCTTTTTCTCCTTGCTGCCTTCCTTATTTGTATCCTGTCTTCCTGCCCTCTTTGCTTCCTCTCTTTCTGTGTTCATTCCGTCTTTGCGTCCTTTTGTCCGACATCCTTCCTTTATTCCTGTCTTCATTCTTTCCTGCATCACTTCCCATCTTCCCTCGTTGCCTTTCTTTCTATTTTCATTCATGCTACCTTTCTTTCCGACTTCCTTTCCTCCAGTCTTCATTCTTTCATGCGTCACTTCCTATGTTCCTTCATTTATTTCTTATTCGCTTTTTTGCATCCTGTCTCCCTTCTTTCATGCTTGCCTTCGGTGTCCGCCACCATTATTACAGGGGTGTCCCGAACCACCAAATGAAACACAACAACACAGAACAGTTGAAGATATTCCAACCCGTCCCTGCTACTGTGCTCTAGCTTTGTGTGCAAGGAAGACAGGTCTGCAGCAGCTCGTGTTGCACTTTAATTACACACTGGTTCCACTACTCGTCAATTGTCCCTTTAGCCTGGACACTACTGTGGGGTGAAGGGTGACTGTTTCACCAGAGGATTTGCACAGGTTTTTAAATGGTGTGAACTCCGTCTTGAGGAAGGAATTCTTGAAGTATGGTTGGTTCGTTAGTTTAGGGGCTGCGAGAACGCGGTCATGTAGCCCCGTGTAATTTGAATCCATGATGAAGATTAACGATAATTGTAAAAAAATCTTCGAATACAGCCGAAATCCCTTTGCACGCCAAATTGGCAGGTGAAAAGCTATATCATCTTTGCTTCGTCCTTTACTGGTTAATTTGCTTCTTTTTCTGTTGGAGAAACGTGAAAATGCGATAGGTTATTTGAGTGATGTTATCATTATTAATTTTTACATCATTATGCCCGTCTAAGGAGTGCTGATCTGGCTTTCTTGTTCTCCCAAAATTTCCTTTTCTTGCTATCGCTCTTTCTGCGCTTCTCTGTCCAGGTTCTGTTGGTTGTAATGTTTGGGTGGTCTGGAAATTGATGATTGTCAACTAGTTCCCTGTCCAGTATCGTATCACTTGAAGTTTCTATTTCCTGAAGGACTTTATCAACTTCAAGTAGCCAGTTGTTCTTAGATTTCTTTGAGAGAGTAAGATTTAGAGTTCTCTTAGTCAGCCTGTGATCGCACATTATGAGAATATGTCAATACAATTCCCGGCGTCTTTTTTTTGTGTCTGAGATTTTTTCCGAATGCTGATAAAGCTTAGCACAAATTGGGACAAAAGTTTTCCTCACAAATTTTCTTCCTTGTTTTTGTATATCATTAACTAGTGATCTGCCCCAATGATGAGTGTTTCATTACCGTGCTGTAATAAGATGGATTCCTTACTATACCTGTTCCATGTGATTATGTAGGCTCTTTGCTATTTAGAGATTCTCTCTTTGTTTGCATCACGAGTCAGGCCAGAGGGTTGGATAATTCATTATTATTATTATTTTATTATAATTAGGAGAGACAAAAATTTTCGGTTTTAGGGCGTTGCTGTAGCGTATATGACAGGTAGAAACGTAGCAACGAAAAGATGGCTGTTTGCCAGCAGCATCTGATGATTTTCAGTGTTGAAGGCAACACGTTACTGGAGTGTATTGTTGCTGGTGCCACCACTGGGAACCGGAATTGAAAGCGTCGACCATGCAGTGGATCATCCATCGTCCCCTTGTCCCAAGAGCCAACCATCCACTGGAAAGATGATGCTCACCCTGTTCCTTGATTACCGCGGTCCATTGTTTATTGAGTTCAAGTAACATGGTGTCTCCATCACTGGGGAATGGTACTGCGCAACACTGGAGAAATTACGGGTGTAATTAAGGCGAAACGTTCAGGGATTTTGCTGCTTCATGATAACGCACGTCCCCATACCGCAAAGGTGATAACGCAGAAGGTTCACCAACTCAAGTGAGACACACTTGAGGACCCGCACTAATGTCCTAATATTTCCCCAACTAATTAACACGCATTCTTTCCCTTATAATAGTCCTTGAATGATCGACGATTCCTGTCGCACGATGATGTTACGGACTAATTCAGGCAGCAGGACCTGGTGTGTCGATGGGATGAGAGCCTTAATACTCACGGTGATTTTGATGATTGGCAAACCTATTTTGAACTGTACGGAAGATTTTTATCATCAAGTTTCCACTCCAGTTTCCCGGGTGTGGTTTCCGAGCGCTCTCCATTTTAGTCTATTCATGTACCTTTGCTCCTTCAAGACTTCATCCCAGTTCATTCCCTTGGTTGTGATATCTTCCTTCACTTGGCCCAGGCATCTCCTCCTAGGTCTTTTTCATTTCATTTCATATTTATTTATCAGTGCCTTACACTATATTTACAATACACTGAAGAGAGTCTCTGAAAAGAGCAAAGCCCCACTTCGCATTCGGGATGCGTCAGAGCCCCCACAGTTCTCTTTCCATTAAACTCAGTATGCAACCATTGTTGTGCAATTCTTCCTTCTGTCACACGTTTGACATGACCAAACCATCGCAAACGTGCCCTAGTTATGGTCTCCTTCAGGGACTGATTTATTCCAGCTTGTTCTCTAATCTTCTCATTTCTTACTTTGTCTTTCCTAGTTTTTGGAAACATGCTTCATAGAAACTTCATTTCTGAAGCCTGAAGTCGGCTGTCACCTTTATTGGTAGTTGTGTATGTTTCCAACCCATAAATCAATTTAGGGACAAAGTATGTTCGAAACAGAGTTTGTTTTGATCTTAGTGGCACTTCTCCTTTCTTCGTTTCGCCCACTTAGGGAGCGCGTTTGAACTTGTTGACTTCCTCTTCTTCTCCTCCCAAAATCTCCTCATGAACTCACTATGCCCCTTCTTACGTTCCTCCGTCCATTTTTTTCCAGTGGTCTTTTTAGATGTTTCGGTGAAAGAGTGATTTGTAACTCGAGTTCCAAAAGTCTTGCGATCCATGATGCTATCTTCTGTAATGTTTATTTCCCTTAAGTCCTGTTTGATTTCTTCTAACCAACTGATTTTGACCTTCTTTGAATTTATTATATCAAGCAGATTTTTGCATATCTGGTGTTGTCCGTTCTGCAGATGTGACCATAAAATTTCAATCGTCTCTTACGCACGGTATCAGTGTACTTATTGATTACTGTGTACAAGTCTGTGGTTTTCCTTTGAATCCACATACCATTAACATAAACGGAGCCATATATTTTCCTGAGAATTTTGCGTTCCTGGATTTCGATTTCACCAATTTGAGAGTGACCTCCTAGAGATATAGTTTCGGAGGCGTACAATGCTTCCGGAAGAACAACTGTCTGGTAGTGCCGTAGTTTTGCATTTTGTGACATCACTCTTTTATTATAGTGATTCCATGTTATTCGGTATGCTTTCTGAAGTTTGGTAGCTCTTTCTAAATTAGCTTTCCTGTCCAATCCAGATGGTGCAATAATTTCTCCTTAATATTTGAAGGAAGGTCCGTGTCTAATTATTCCATAGTTGGTCTGTAGTGGAGATCTTGGGATATCCTGGTGTCCATTTACTATGAAATTGCGTCTTCTCATACGATATGTGGAGTCCTGTCTTTGATGCTAACTCATGTAACTTCTCTATGGAATACTTGGTTTCTTCACTAGTCTTGGTAAAGATAGCACTTATATTATTATTATTATTATTTCGAAAGGGAAAAGGGATATTAGTAATATGGTAATGCCTCGTCTCTTCCCTTTAAGCACGTCCCTCTCACAGTCACAGGCTCCCCACCCACTTCCCCCACTGTGCCTCGTGTGATTTGTCCTCAATCCTCCTTCCCTTATGCTCATCGCATTTTCTTTCTCGACATCCTCCATTGTTCGTGTGTGTTCCATTGTCGAGACTTGGCAATGTGTATGACTTGTATGTTACGCAGTTCCGGCGCTAGGGAATGCTTCTAGGCTCTCTCCTTCTCGATTGTGTTCTACCTAGCGTCGTGTCATCAGCAAACCACTCCTTGCTATAAACCAAACACAAAGGCTTCCAGAAAATTATGGGCCTTGTATTATCAGGCATGCCAACTGTGTAACCAGATGAACACAAATCTGTTGCGGGATAAGGTTAATTGAACTAATTAAAACTAACTCTAAAAAGACATATTTGAATTTTCTATTTATTCCGGGTACTCTCTCTGACTTCACAACATAGGACTGACGGAACAAACATAAGCTATAATTACACGCAGTAAATAGCGAATGTTGATGATGCCGTTTACATAACCCAAACTGTTCCAAATCCACGAGTTTGAGCATGCGTACACGCGAGTACTCAGCAGTGATGCTCGGAGGGACTGGGGGGATAGCCAAAGGTACGGTCATAGGTTTATTTGCTTTCGTGAAGTATCTAATAGATATTTACTTAAGAAGATACTTTAATTTTTCCAGAACAATATGAATAATTAAACGTTCTAAATCAGAGCACCCTAAATATGGCATCTACTGTAAATAATTATATTCTCTGGTGGACGCTAGCATTTATTAAGCATAAATATGAATTGGAAGTTTATATAAGAAAGCAACCCTTTGGGCCTTACTCTGTTGTGAACAAGCCTGCAGAGATTGTCAAACGACTAGCAAATCCTATTGAGAATACTGCAAGGAACGTCATTGTGGGTAATTATCTTTCATCGGTTTCCCTGACTTTTAGACTTGTTAGAAAAAGGATTGACAGTAGTGGGAGCTGTTTGAAGAAAATAAGGCAGAGATAGCCCAATGGTCTTCTGCATTCACAAAAGAAACGTTCAAAACGCCAGAGAGATAGAATAGGCCAAATAATGCAGTTATTTCTTCACAGTGTTTCGAGCGTCCCCTTCTCGTGCGTAATTTCCACATTTGTATGTGAGTGCAGTGCACAATTTCTTGAATATTTTCCGAAAAAAAAAATCAGTCTCCACGCCTCACTGTGGGAGGTCCCTATTTTTGCCTCATCCTTTAATCCAGGAAGGCGGTGAACAAGGTGCTTTTGTCTGTTTCTTGCACCGTATTGTGGGCAATAGATATAAGAGATTGTGCGTACATCTTTCTCCGAGTACTGTGCACCAGGATTATCAAGTCCATCGCCAGAAATATCAGAAGCACTGAATCACTAAATTTTATGTTATCCTATTCGTCTTCACTAGCACTTCCAAATTCCAACAAATCATCATCTACCTCACAATTTATTCTTAATTCTTGCTCCACCTCGTCCTCCCATACCATAACCTGTTCCTCTAGTTTATTAGCCATTTTTAAATTCACTAGTGCACCCTTCAATAAAGCATGGTTTTCTCAAGATTCATCTACGGGGTCGTGTTCAGTCCAGACTGCGATACACAGCAAAGTTCGCTTAAAACAACATGCTCTAATGAATAGAAAGGTTCATGACAGAGGCTATACTAGAAATAAAATGAATAACAAGTAGAATAAAAGAAATTTAATGACTGAAAGGTATGTGCATATTACTACTAATAATAAAAGAAATCCTCCCTGACTTTCACCCCCTTAATAAACAATAATAACACTGAGCGATAGGAACTCGCTCGTCACAACAAGACAATGTGAATGCAGCTTCACATAAATGATAAAATCATAACATAAGCATTTGAGCGGTAAGAACTCACTCGTCACAACCTATGGATACAAGTCCATTTTTTCTGGTCAAGAAGTTATATAATGTGTGGTGTAATGTTCGTTAATAAGAAATTGAGTACTGATGCGAGTCCGTTTACAACTGAAACATTCATGTTGCTTACGGAGTTGCATCTTTTAAATCACACTACGGCTATGGGACCCTCCCTTAATTAATACACTATAATTACTACTGACACACGCAAGATCTAATAATATAAACAGAATGAAGAATCTCCCTGAGATCCTAACTGGTGCAGGAGCACAAAATGAACACAAAAAGAGCATGCCAGAAATAGGCCAAAACGCTCTCATCATAACTTGGGAACATAGCTTCGCGCACCCTAACTTGACACGGGTCAAGAACGCGTCAAAAATATAAACACACCAAAAATTGAACCAACAACAACAAAATACAAGCCTAACGGCTGAAAGACTATGTTTACATTTATAAAAAACGCCAGACAAACACGAATTTCGGAAGCTACCGTACAACTATGGACTGCACCCATTTAATCAATCAATACTTATTATAACCGATCAGGTTTTGTGAATTTTAAACAACATCTTAAATTGCAGTACAGGAAGCAAGCCTGTTACTAATGACAAGTCACGTTATCTGATTTGAGCGCGCCCTTCTCGTATGAGTCACCAATGCCACAAATATCTCTCTCAGCCCCGCAAGCTCGGTGCAGTTTCACTCTGGAAACGTCAACATATCTCACCCATCCGCTGGATGGCGAGAAACACAAATATACTGTATACCACAAATTCACCCTCGCGAGGTCATGAACTGGGCTAATGTGGAGCAAGACAGAATAATCACCATGATATATTCTCGCTAGCACATTATAAAAAAATCACACAACGCACCAAAAGCTTGTACTGACTCTCATACACACACACTGGGTCGGCTCAAAACAGATCAACAATATTGCGTCCATTGACACATTAACAAAAATACACAACAAAAACTCGGGTGCAAAGTGCCATCCCGTTCAAATCTGCTGGAAAGCAACTATCAAAATAATCCTGATCCGTCATAAAATTCTACTCACAAATAATCTTACCCTCCAAATTCTATTTTTAATCTCAAAATTAATTCAGTTCCATTTTTGTTGTAAGGCATACCTCCGAATAATAATGCATGCCCGCGATTTACGCAAGCGAACGCGAGCACGGGCTCCGCGTGTCGCCCCGTACAGTTGAACCAAATACAATCACAATATTTACAAATTACGCAACGCTCGGCTAGTCCCATATTTAAGGTGTCAGTAAAACAAAAACTAATAATCTACATTACCAAACAAGCAAACAAATATCTTCAAAAAATATGTCCCATAATACCATAGCTGATTTAATAAATAAATAAATTCATTTGGTACTCAATCCTTTAAAACAGCGCCAGGACAAACGTCTGCAGCCATCTCCTTTAAGATGTTTATCTGGTCATCGACATCTTCTGGCAAATGTCCTGCTGGTTCCCAGATCCGTTCTCGTTCTTAGACGTCATCTCGTGCTGAATTAAATAAAGTTTTGTCAGATACACACACGATATAATTCCTACTACATTCACCTATCAAGTACTATATTCCTTGACAGTCTATTTGGTGAATTATTTCGATGAACTGGACCCTACTGATAGTGCTGGGACTACAAATAAATCACTGAAGTTACACTTATAACTTGACGACACTGTTCCATGTTCAATAACATGAAAATATGCTGAGTATGAATCTTACCTCCTCAGACGTACAAAATGAGTGAATGAACGTTACGCCCTCAGACGCACGAAATAAGTGGTGATCCTCGAAGCATCTTGGATCCTTATAAATGAAACTGACTAGGGTAGGTGTGGAAGGGGATTTATTAAAAAAAATCCATAATAATTATCAGACTAGCATGCGATCGGTATCATTGAATTCGTAGCAGTGTGGAGGTTACGATTATGCTGTAGCCGGCTCGAATCGATCGTGGAATTAATCTGCAGATAACTCCCTCGTTAATTTACCAGTGTGCGTTATCAAGCCGAGTTGCCGCTAAAACAAGGCGTCTTGATATTATTGGCCCAGACTCTTGTATGTCTTTGCGCGCTTTTACATATTTTTCAGCAGTAGGGAGTGGTTAACATGATGATAGACCAATTGCTTCGTAGCATTCGATTTCCTTCTTGGCGCCAACCTTCCTAGCAACAGGCCATAATGTGCGTCCCCATGCCGTCTTCCGCGCTAAAAGTTGCACCTGTCCTATGTCTCAAGAATATATATGCTTCTTCCTAAAATACCACAGGAGCTTAAACCATTGTGTCCTCTTGGCCACTGATTTCTCAATATTTCCCAACACCGTCTGGCTCTCATATCTGTTGTCTGTAGAAATGTATCAAAAGATGATGAATAATTATTAGAATCCTTTATACAGCCTGTGGATAAAGGGTTCACTAGAGAACAAACTATACCACGAAAAGTAACACAAAAATAGTTAAGTTTATGGTTGCGGGAGAGGAAAGTCTCACTTCTCTGCAAGCGCGTAACCGTGTGATTGTTCCAAGTGTTAACTTGCTATTGTTGCGGGAGGTATCTCGTTATGCCCCCTACAAGGAAAACCTAGGAGGGTAGGTGAAACCGGGTGCGGGCGGCGAAGTTACATGCAAGACATTTCCAAAGCGAGATAATCCCACTCCCCGCGACCACTGCCGGGTTAATCATCTGCTGTCATCGGTGGAACATAGCTAAGACATTGATTACGTCATCCCTGTCATTTGGAATGGCATCAACCGCTAAGCGCCATGCTTCAAGATACGCAAATAGTGTAATGCGTCATCAGAAACCATGTTATTTTCTAGACTACAATATGCTCTAATATTGTTGCTGTCGGCTAGGAGCAAATCTCTCGGCTAACATGCCACGTAGCGTCATCATCTGTATTTATAATCGCAAGGGCACCTGATGTAAATATACAATGCGGTAGATGCTGATCCGCTAAGGAGCAAAGCCCTCAGTAAACAAGCCAAGTAGCGTTATCATCAGTCATTAGACTATAATAGCAAGGCCACCTGATATTATACAGTGCGGTAGATGCTGATCCGCTAAGGAGCAAAGCCCTCAGTAAACAAGCCAAGTAGCGTTATCATCAGTCATTAGACTATAATAGCAAGGCCACCTGATATTATACAGTGCGGTAGATGCTGATCCGCTAAGGAGCAAAGCCCTCAGTAAACAAGCCACGTAGCGTCATCATCAGTCATTAACAATTAGCCTCTCTACGCAAAATTGGATACATCCAATTACAGCGTCTCTTGTTAAAAACAGACTACTTCATTCACTAGATGAGTCTGCAAAGTTAATAATAAGCTTCGTAGTTGACGTCTTGTACATACAACACGCAACTATCTCACTCCCACGCACGAGCCAAGAGCCGTAGCAGCAGCATAGAACGTGTGCGCGCATCGATCGTCTCTTGTTCGGCGCGCTTGGCACTCCGCCCGATAGCGCAACCTCGACTTCACTTGTTCTTTTTATGATTATTATTACAATTTTCATCATGGTGGCAGCGAGATTTTGCCTGGTATAACTTTACTTTCTCCCTTTCCTCAAAGAGTTGTTGTTGTTGCTGCTTATTTTAGGGGCTTTCCGACATCGTAGCCCCGTCTACATAAGGTGTGTAGGATTTATCTGATAACCTGTGTCACTGTGGTGTTTGTACTAGTGTGTGTATTTATAAGTGAGGGAGGATTTGAGTAGGAAGCGACCGTGGCCTTAATTTAGGTACCATCCCGACATTTGCATGGAGTAGAAGTGGACGACCACTCCACATCGGGGTGGCTGAGGTGGGAATCGAACCGCCTCTTCTCAGTTTTGCATAACGAGGCTCAGTGTATCCAGTTCCAGCCTCAAACCAGAATTAAATTTCCAGGCAGAGCCGGGAATCAAACCCGGGCCTCCGCGGTAACAGCCATATATGCTAGCCACTACGCAAGTGGATTTCAGTGGTTCCCCACTTCTACCCCAGGTGAATGCTGGGATGGTACCTAACTTAAGGCCACGGCCGCTTCTTACCCAAATCCTACCTCAATAACAAATATACATTCTTATTATAATCCCTCCCTATATTATTCTGCTAAGGTCCCATTCCAGTTTTGTACCGAAAATAAGGTCCCATTAACACCAACCTACACATATGGGGTACATACAGGCTCAGCATAACCCAATGCGTAAGAGAAACGCACTCACTTACTCTTTAAATGCCTCACAATTAAATAAATACCTTAAAACATGTATATTTACAATGAAATAATGAAAGAATGCAACACGGTAACCATGGTAACAGAATCTCACAGGTCCATCTATTTCTGTAAGACGCAATGCAATTCTAATTATTACATTACTGTGAAAGTTTCCAGACGGTTATAAGGTTATCACTAAACCAAATTAAGCTGTAAAATTCATCAATACATAGAGTATAATGCGCTTAAGGGGGTCAAGGGGCACTCTAGAATTTTTTCACGCAATTTTCACGTGTGAGTGTGGTACGAAAGGTCTTCTTCACCCGACTATAAAGGGTCTCCGAAAACCACATTTAATGGCCCTTAAATTAACAGTGTCTGTGATATTCCCAGAAAACTAACTTCGCTCTGATATTCCTATGAAGGAATGACAAACCCCTAACCACTGCACCAGTAGCTGAATTGATAAACTCTGATTATTCATATCAAGGATAAATCAGTCATAGCATTCATGATTGAGATTTTGCTAAGTGTACTCTTTACAACTAGAATATTCGCGGGCGAAGCCGCGACGGGTAATGCTAGTTATTATTATTAATTTAGGCTATCAATAAATCCCTGTGTAGATAGCGGATAATGTTTGGAGTAAATTTGCAGATAGTCTTTAGAATAAAATTAGAACTTGTTTAATATCAATATTGGGATAGATGACCTCGTAGTTCCGCCCCTTAAAACATCAATAACTAACTAACTAACTAATATCAATATTAGTACCCAGATGAATATGATATACCATATTTTTCCGTTATGTTTTTCTTTTCGTGACAAATGCAAGATGATGATTTTAGCTAACCTCATTCCGATTATGTCATTAAACATAATTAACACTCCGAAAAGGAAAGGGTTGCAATTATGGCTGCGTAACATTCATGTTAATCATAGCACATTACATACAAAGCCTAAGGGAACGACTTTTCCCTCAAATGTCTAAAGGTGTTGATTTAATAATTTATGCTTTATCTAATTTTTAATATTATTGCAATGCCAGTAGATTTGGTTAAAAATATGGGAATGCAGGAAAAAGTCATGCGGATGCGGATAACAGTTGCGCGGATGCTGGGCGGATGCGTATAACAGTCGTGCGGATGCTGGGCGGATGCGTATAACAGTCGTGCGGATGCTGGGCGGATGCGTATAACAGTCGTGCGGATGCGGATAAAAGCTGTGCGGATGATGGGCGGACATGGATAACAGTCGTGCGGATGTTGGGCGGATGCAGATAACAGTCGTGCGGATGCTGGGAAGATGCGGATAACAGTCGTGCGGATGCTTGGCGGATGCGGATAACAGTCGTGCGGATGCGGGGCGGATGCAGATAACAGTCGTTCAGATGCAAATAACAGTCGTGCGGATGCGGGGCGGATGCAGATAACAGTCGTGCGGATGCTGGGCGGACGTGGATAACAGTCATGTGGATGCAGATAACAGTCGTGCGGATGCTGGGCGGATGCGGATAACAGTCGGGCGGATGCAGATTCCGTTTAGTTTATCCATGCAGGGCTCTAGCTATCACTCGTGATAAAATTATGATAATCTTCGTTTGCTGTGAACCAATATTAGGCCTTATCATATTGCATGAGTTCTTTGGTGACTGTACAGTCCGATCCGGGATGCACAGACTCTTCCACAATATTGGCACACAATGTTTTGAGCAGCCAATGGATCTTGGGGTTGATCATTCTGCGATTAATGCGTTCTTTTCTGGCATTTCTTTTTTCACCCTGAAGCCTTCTTCTCTCTTGTTCGAAGAGCAAGTGGCCTTGATGGACGTTGCGGCGCCACTCTGATCGGTCGGATGCGACAGCCTCCCAGTTACCTGTATCAATTTGACATTTCTTCATGTTGGTCATCAGAATATCTTTGTAGCGTTTTTGTTGCCCGCCCTGCTTTCTCTGACCGACATTCAGCTGGCAATATACGATTTGTTTTGGGAGGCGGGACTCGGCATGCGAACTACATGTCCTGTCCATCGAAGTTGGTGTCTTATTATGAGAGCCCCAATACTAATAGTGCTAGCTTCCTCTAATACACGTGTATTAGTGCGCCGGTCTTGCCATTTAATACCAACAATTCTCCTAAGGCATCATTGATGGTATTTTTCTGCAGATATGAGGTGTCTTCTGTAAGTAACCCAGGCTTTGCAGCCATAAAGCACAGTGGGAACTACAACAGCTTGATAAATGTATAATTTTGTTGAGATACTGATGTCGTGATTATCAAACACGCGAACGAGCATACGACCTAAGACTACACTGGCACATTGGAGGCGGTGTTGAATCACAGCATCAATGTTCGCATTTGTTCAGAGGTGACTACCCAAATAAGGAAAATAATCTATATTCTTTAGCAGTAGCCCTGACATGTGATGTAGGCTGATGAAGAATCTGTGTTTTATTGGTGTTTATGTCCAGACCAATGCTTCTGTATGCCCCATTGAATACATTCAGGGTGGATTGAAGATCTTCATCTGAATTTCCTAAGACGACGTTGTCATCAGCATACTGGAAATAAAGAACGGATGTAGCTGACACTTCAGTTTTTACACGCAATCTGTTGAGATTGAATAAACCTCCATCTGTCCTAGATATAATTTCCACACCCTTTGGAATCATTTCGTGGACCAAATTTAGTACAACACTAACATATATTGAAAAGAGTGTGGGGGCAATCACACATCCCGGTTTGGCACCCGTTGTAATCTTAAATGGTTCTCCAGGGCCATTGCTGTTAAGAACCGTGCCATTCATATAATCATGTAGTAATCGAAGAATCTGAATGAATTTTGGGGGGCAGCGAAGGTGGCTATAATTCTCAATAGCATTTCTCAATTGACCAAATAAAATGCTTTAACAATATCTATGAAAGCCATATATAGAGGGCGTCTTCGTTCTCTGGATTTCCCTTGCATTTGCCTCTCATAGAAGTTCATATCATTTGTGCCTCATTTAGGTCGAAAGCTACACTGCGTTTCAGGCAGTATTTCTTCGGCCAACGGCTTCAAACTCTTGGATAAGACGTTGGCCAGGATTTTACTAGCAACAGAATGCAATGAAAAATCTCGTTAATTACCACATTGTGCCCTATCACCTTGTTTAAAGATGGTTATTATCAAGGCATCCCTTAGGTCTTTAGGTATAATACCAGTAGTCCATATTTTAAACATGACTTGGTGTATGCGATGAGCTAGAACAGTATTCCCGACTTTAAAGAGCCCAGAAGGGGATTTTTAACTTGCCAGTAAATCTGCTGACTTCGGTGACGTAGTCGATAACATGCTGAACTGCTATGCCCATGATCGCAGGTTCAAACCCGGTCGAAGTCGTTGGATTTTTTAAGTGCGTTAAACTCCTTGTATGCCTTCCTTCGGAGGGGAAGTAAAGCCGGCGGTCCCATGTCATAGAATTATGACATGCAAAAGAACCTACCATTACAATTGGTGGTGTGTAGGTAAATTTGAAGGTTATTTGGTAAGAAACACTGTAGGCCTATCTAGTTCCAACGTTCACCGCTGGGAGTGACTGACAGAGGCACCTCTGGCTGCCAATATTGGAATTACTTGAAATTGAACTTCATGGAGAGTCTTCGGGCGTCCAAATAAAATACCAACTTGCCACGGTGGGTGAGTGGTTATCGTGTCGGACTACAAACTCCAAGCTTGCAGGTACGCACCTGGGCGTGGTAAGGAATTTTCAAAAGGCGGCAAAAATTACGACACCCATGTTATACGTTGTTGGCATGTTAAAAAACCCATTTTAATTCAGTAGACCGTGTTCATAATGGCAAAATTAATCTCGGGATTTTCCGCCAACACGAAGTTCCTCCTTTCACTGCTAAAAAGTGCTATAGTGTCTAGGAGCTTAGATATCTAACCTCCTTGACTTTCATAGTGCTTCAAGGAACAACAAAATTCGACATGCAAGCTGCCCTCTGGGTGTCAAATGACAAAGCGTGCACCCGGCACTCGAGACCATACGATATTATTATTATCATTAAAATACCTAGCCCTGGCCATTGATTGCAATTCAAATATAGTAAAAAAATCTACTAACACGCCTCCCTCGCATTTGTGCACCCTCAAATGTCAACTGACAGCGCCAGGATCCAATCCTGCAACCTTGGGCACAGCAGGAGAGGACCTTACCGCTGCATCACGCGGCCAGTCAGATCGTATTTAGGATGTGGTGGCCATGGACATATATACTGCTCAAAAAAATTAAAGCACCACATTTTTCAATGGCCACCAAATTTTGAAAAGTTGACCTACAAGCTCGAAATCTCAGTATGACGTTTGTCCTGACGCCTACCAAGCATATGCTTCAGCACAACTCCCCAAATTGAGTAGTTTCGGGGTAGTACCCCGAAAACCAGCCCATTTTCGAAAACCGCAAATTGAAGTTTGCGAAAAACGCTGCAGGACTTGTCGCAGGTTGCCAAAGCAGTCGAAAATGAATGAGTCTTGTTCTTAAAGGTTCCACAAACACGTTGAAATCGTTACATTTGACGTTTGGGCATTTTCAACCCCCTTCATCATCCCCTAAACACGGACTACCATTGGGGGCGTCTGAGAAGGTACCGGGTGGGTTTAACCACCTGAAAACCTGTACACCGTCCTCAGTTGCTGATTGCAGTAAGTTCTTAAGGCCTCTGGCAATGTTCACCCCGCCCAACACCCTCAACTGACATGGGACCAAACCACCCCTTCTCGATTCACCCCTAAGGAAGGTTTTAATCGAGATGTTTATCAGTGCTGCTAATGGGGGGGTCTTCCCCTAACGTTTCAAAAAAGGAACTGTGCCTTTGTCACCACCCCTTCCCCTGCAACCCTCGTTTGTATGATTTTTCGAATCAGGCCCTTTTTAAGGGCTGAAACGACGTCTTAATCGCTGAAAGGGCTGTAAAGGTCCTTAGAAGTAGTGGTGACACGAAATCAACCCCTTCCGATCGATGATTGTCATTCCGTCCCCCAAATTCGAAATGTTTGCTCCCCCAACCCTCCCTGTCTGGACGCGTAATGCGTCATGGCAGAGTTTTCAGAGTTGGATGAAAATGAAGCTTATGGCCTGCAATGGAGCCCAAAACAGCAGGCTGGATAGAAATTCATCGGTAGGTTGGGAAACGGGACCAAAATTTTTCAAAAAAGTGTACAGCTACAGTAAGTACGCCCATGCATAGGCAACCCACATCACGTTCGTGCGTGTGGGTTGCCTATGATCGGCAAAAGGTTACAAAGTTTGGCAATGGGAGAAAAATGACGTGATGTGGGTTGCCTATGCATTGGTGTACTTACTAGAGGCTGTTAACTTTTTTGAAAACTTTTTGGTCCCGTTTCCCACCCTACCGATGAATTTCCATCCAATCTGCTGTTTTGGGCTCCATTTCAGGCCATAAGCTTCATTTTGATCCAACTCTGATAACTCTGCCATGACGCGTTACGCGTCCAGACAGGGAGGGTTGAGGGTGCAAAAATGTCAACTTTGGGGGATGGAATATCAATCAAACATCGGAAGGGGTTGATTTCGTGTCACCACTACTTCTAAGGACCTTTACAGCCCTTTCAGCGATTAAGACCTCATTTCAGCCCTTAAAAAGGGCCTGATTCGAAAAATCATACAAAAGGGGGTAGCAAGGGAAGGGGTGGCTACACAGGCGCAGGTCCAGGGTGTTAGGAGGGGTGAACATTGCCGGAGGCCTTAAGAACTTACTGCAATCAGCAACTGAGGACGGTGTGCAGGTTTTCAGGTGGTTAAACCCATCCGGTACCTTCTCAGGCGCCCCCGATGGTAGTCCATGTTTAGGGGATGATGAAAATGAAAATCCACAGCCTGCTTCCAGTCTCCGACCGGGTCAGGAATGGAATGAATGAAGCCCCCATCTAGCGGCGAGGATATGAACTGTGCCGGCTGCCGAGGCCTGACGCACTCCTCTGGGGCAATGATTAAATAAATGACAGATGAAATGAAATGATAGTGGAGAGTGTTGCTGGAATGAAATTTTGACAGGGAAAACCGGAGTACCCGGAGAAAAACCTGTCTGCCTCCGTTTTGTCCAGCACAGATCTCACATGGAGTGACCGGGATTTGAACCACGGACCCAGCGGTGAGAGGCCGGCGTGCTGCCGCCTAAGCCACGGAGGCTGATGAAGGGGGTTGAAAATGCCCAAACGTCAAATGTAACTATTTCAACGTGTTCGTGGAACCTTAAGAGCAAGACTCATTCATTTTCGACTGCATTGGCGACCTGCGACAAGTCCTACAGCGTTTTTCGCAAACTTCAATTTACGGTTTTCAAAAATGGGCTGGTTTTGGGGGCGCTATCCCGAAACTACACAAGTTGGGGAGTTGTGCTGAAGCATGTGCTTGGTAGGCGTCGGGGCAAACGTCATACTGAGATTTCGACCTTGTGCAGTCAACTTTCCAAATTTGGTGGCCTTTGAAAAAAGTGGTGCTTTAATTTTTTGAGCAGTATATTATTATAGAATATCCAAAAAACAATACAAGAACCCTATTTTACCAGGGGTACATTAGGGTTGTAGATTAAAAAATATAAATATGACTAACATAGTTTACAAAATATTTGGTTGATGAAAGTGAGATTTTGTCCTAAACAGCACTGCTTCTTGAAAATATGGTACAGCGGTTTTGAAAGATCCAGGTTACAGCTATTAAGGTGACTTTGTAAATGGTATCTTTCCTTTTCAAAAACAGGACACTCAAATATAAGGTGACACACCGATTCACGCAATCCACAAAAACATGATTAGTCGTCTGTTGCTATTTTAAAACGTTCAAAATAAGACTTGAATATTCCATGACCAGTGAAAAACTGTGTTGATAGCAGTCAATTTTTTACTTCCAGGAAGAATATTTCTCTTGTTACAGATCCTTTCAGGCTACATGTCCATGCGATATTCCATTCGTGTAATATGTAATTCCTTATCTGCCTTTTAACGTAGCATATTCGAGACTTACTTTATGTTATTTCAAGATGTGTCGTAGCCGCTGATTTTGCTAATTGGTCTGCTCCTTCATTGCCAGCCAATCCAGTGTGTCCCCTTATCCATGATGTGCATATATGTGAGCACACCTGAGCTGTTGCCCTGATGTAGACAGCTATTGGGTTAGAATTATATTTGTCATTTATAGTATTCAGTAAGGATTGTGAATCACTGAAAATCCTCTCTCTTTTATTGTTAGCTTTAACCCATTCTATTGCGCAGATACAAAGATTAGCTCAGGACGGAGAAACGGTCGGCTGCCTCAAACTATTCTAAAGGCTGAAGCAACAGATTTCAACAGTTATTTAATAAAAAAAAACGAACACACTAAAGTCTTCTTAATAATACTGTTTTAAATTCAAATATTGTATGCATTAAAAACGGTGGAGTGTAAGAGAAAAGCAAAGTGAAGTGAGGACATAGTGGCCTAATTGAAATCCTACAAGCATATTATCCTCTTGTCCCCGCGTAAATAATGAACCTCGCACAGTTTCCCCCAGAGAAAGATTGAAAATAGCTCAGCAGCTGATGCTATTACAGCAAGGGGCTTACAGCATGGAAACAATGACATCAAAGAGCTGCCACGGAAAGAGAAAACATACCAAGGCAAATTAATATTAGCGGAATTGGCGAAGTAATCTCGCGTACGGTAATATTTGTGAAGAGTCAAGTAAATTGTACGACATGCGATCATTTTTAATTTGATAGTCGAGTATTCCAGGAAGCAATGGTAGCTACTTGATACACTTTATTCTCTAACAGTGATGTATTTTATATTTTTAGCCTACTTTTCACATTTTGCAAAAATGAGGAAAAGGTAGACTTATGAGAACGGCCCGGGCAAATGTGTGTCTGTCTGTCTGTCTGTCCTTCTGTCTGTCTGTCTGTCTGTCTGTCTTTCTCTCTGTCTGGCTGTGTGTGTGTGTGTGTGTGTGTCCCCTATCAACTCCTAAATGGCTGCAGCAATCGAAACAAAATTTGGTAGGAGTAAAGATCTATACCTGAATATATCAATGCCATATTTGAAAATGATGTCGGTGCTACCAACTGCTGAAAAATCGCAATTTAAAAAAATTGAGCTCCATGTTGGATATCTTGGAAGGTATGAATGTGAACTATTTCAAATTTGGCACACGTATAGATAATACTATTTCAGTATAATTTCCAGGAGGCCATACATGGCAGTGTTGCAAAAATGATTATAAGCCTGCTGACAGGTTCAATTTTTAAATGCTTATAACTTCTAAACTATCAAATGGAATTCAACCAAATTTCGTATGTGGTATGTGTACATAAACGGATAAGACTGAGCGTATTCTTAAGATCCACCAGGGCTGCCAACTGTTAATAAATGCTCTTAATTTCTTTTATCCAAATACCAATATATCAGAAAGTATGCAAGCCGACAGCTTTAAACTATGCACACGTATAGTACCTGACATTCTATATTAATTTGGAGTAACTTATATACGTGAGTGCTACCAACACGATTCTAGGCCTGCTGATAGCTCCAATTTTAAAATGCATGTCACTTCTATAATAACTAATGGATTTCATTCAAAATTGGTACAACAATAGATCGTATTATTTAGATTATTTCTGACCAATACATGCATGACATTGTTGCCAACATGATTTTAGAGTGCTGTTAGTTAGTTAGTTATTGTTGTTTTAACGGGCGGAACTACGAGAGTGCTGTTAGATCCAATGTTTAACTGCATGTAACGTCCATGCTATCCATTGGACTTCAACCAAATTTTGTATTCTCTACCTTAAGAGATGGAACTAAAAATATATTCAGTCACCTGGGCTGCCAACTGTAGTACTCTATTAGGCTACTTTACGCCAGGTATACAGTATTTCGAACTAATTTGAAATTTCTCTATTACCAACATAATTTTGTCATTATTCTATATAACTCCATATAGCATGAATCTTAAATTTTAAGAAAAGTAGGCTCTTTAGTTCGTCACGGAACTTCTTGTTTATTGTTGACATTATTTCTTCGCAGACAAAGTAAAATCGTAAAATTAATCAATTTCCTGAATTGTGTCAAATGGTGAGGGGCTAAAGGGCCCGGAAAAGTTTCAAATTGTGAGTCTTGAAGTGCTCTATACAACTAAAGGAACACATTTTGGGAATCACTTCCCGCCTTAATGCAGTTTCTGAAAATCGGCCTAAAATCGCATTGAATCTTTACTCGTTTTCGTTTTTATTCAAATCCCAGCCAAATAAACGTATTACCGTACATAATTCTTTATTTAGTGTGTTCCTTGGTTCAATCCTCTCGGGCATTTCTTGTTTTTTTTTTGAAATGTCTTCATACGGAAAGTAGACTAGTTATACGGGCTTAAACGAAACTCTGCATTCACTCACACTAGCACTCGTAGTGGTAGAAAAGGCAAACTGATAGTCTATTGACCGAATATGATTGAATTTCATTGACTTACACTAACACTTGTAGTGGTAAAAAAGTCAAACTGCTAATCTAAACAACCGGCCATCGTTGAATGTCAATGACTCAAACTAGCGCTCGTATTGGTAGAAATGGCAAACTGCTAATCTAATTGACCTGATATGGTTGAGTTTCATTGATTCACACTAGCACTCGTAGTGGTAGAAAAGGCAAACTGCTAATCTAATCGAGCGGATATGGTTGAGTTTCATTGACTCACATTAGCACTCATAGTGGTAGAAAAGGCAAACTGCTAATTTCATGGACCGGATTTGGTTGAATTTCATTGACTCACACTAGTGGTCATAGTGGTAGAAAAGGCAAACTGCTAATCTTATCGACCGGATATGTTCGAGTTTCATTGACTCACACTAGCACTCGTAGTGGTAGAAAAGGCAAACTGATAGTCAAATCAACCGGATATTGTATAATTTCAATGACTGAAACTAGCGCTCGTAGAGGTAGAAAAGGAAAATTGCTAATCAAATAGCTAGATTACGGTTGAATAATCATCATTCTACCACCTGTCATAATGCCGGCACCTCGTAACAAACGTTTACTGTGTCCTTTACGCTTATATAAGTGAAGAAAGTGAAATTCCTAAATACTCATACGATGGTTAAGAAAAGGATGGCAATTTTTGTGAATCAATAAAGAATGTTCTCATACTTTATTATATTTTTTTACCTGGAGTTTGATGGTGCGATAATTCCCAAGTCTATATCCCATAAAAGAACAGCGTTCATGGAAGGTCTAGTCTATGACATTAACGGATGTCTTCAATACTGAGTTGCTTGCCACGGTGGGTGAGTGGTTATCGTGTCGGACTACCAACCCCAAGCTTGCAGGTTCACTCCTGGCCGTGTTAAGTGATTTTTGAAAGGTGAGAAAATTCACGGCACGCATCTCATACGTTGTTGGCATGTTAGAAAACCCATTTGAATTCAGCAGGCCGTGTTCATAATGGCAAAATTATTCTCGGGATTTTACACCAACACAAAGTTGCTCCATTCTCTACTAGAAAGCGGTATGTGTCATTGAGTTTGATATCTAACCTCCTTGACTTTCATAGCGTTCCAAGGAACGACAATATCGGCATGCAAGCTACCCTCTGGGCGTAAATAACAAGGCTTGCTCCCAGCAACCGAGGCCATACGATATTATTATTAGTGGTTAATTTATGTTGTTATTCAATTGCTAACATATTTAATTATTGATTGCTAGCGAACCCGATTGGGCTTATTGGTATGCACAGTTCTATCAGGGACTATTGGCTGTTTATTTGTTTCAACACACATTTTAAAACAAATCGTTGATAGTAATGAAATTACAGAGCAATTCGTCACTGCTGCGGGTATTTTTTTTCGATCGGTTACTTGTGGACCCATAAGTACAGACTACTACTGTCGTTACCTCTCATTACCTCAAACGTAACGGTAACTGTTAGCGCCAATACCCCTATTCAAAAAAATATGGTTACCATTACCGTCATTACGCTTCTTTACTTTTAAAAGTAACGATTGTTGCTATTGACGTTACTTAGGAACGGTTAATATTATTGGCGTTACGCATCGCTACTTAACCCTTTATAGTACAGAGCTATAATTAAAGTATTTTGTTTGTAAGTTAGTCTATTCATTTAGCGGCTTCGGTGGCGTAGTCGGTAGCATGCTGATCTGCTGTGCCCGAGATAGCGGGTTCAAACCCGGCCGAAGCCGTCAGATTTTTTTAAGAGCGTTAAAAATCCCTCAGTATGCCTTCCTTCGGAGGGGAAGTAAAGCCGGCGGTCCCATGTCATAGATTTATGGCATGTTAAAGAACTTTCCACTAATTACACCTGTGTGAAACTAAATTGTATAGGTTAAAGCTGGGAGCACACTGCCTCCGTTCCGTTCCGTTCAGTTGACCTTGGATGACTTGCTGGCAATGCAACCTAGTGTCCAGCCGCACACTGCATCAGTTCATTACCCATCAGCCCCTTCCCCCCACCATCCGGTCAGTCAAGTTTGCCCAGACAAGCAAAGTTGACGGAAGACGGAAGGCTGGTTCCCTAGTGCTTTGTTACATATCGTTGTGCAATGAGTGCGATAAATGAGGAACTTCTTATTGAAATGGTAAAACGACATCCTGTACTTTATGATCTGAGTGATAAAAATTACCACGATCTGACAATGACAAGGAATACGTGGGATATGATTAGCGAGGTCGTAAACTGCCCAGGTTTGTGTATTATTTATTTACCTTTCTTTCTTTACTTTCATAAAAGGGCAAATGCGTGTTTCTAAAGTTGCATTCTATTGTGTTAAATAGTAATAATAAATACATATTACGGAAGACAACAGCTTTTATTAAATTATGGAAACAAGTTATATACACACTAGTGAACACAAAGTAATAATCATACATTTCGTCTTTATAATTTCTTGGAATGTAACGACTTCATCAATCACTGATATTCAATTGAAGGTCTTATTTTATTGTTTCATAGTGGTACAACTCTTAAAATAAATAGATCCCGGCCAATTCATGTGAGATTTTCTAAGTGAAATGCCATGTCCTGTGGTTCGGATTCCACGTAAAAAGGAGATCCCAGGGCTTATGATTACGAGATTTATTAAACGGTCACGTTAAACTACAAGTTTCCTTATTTTTGCTTTAAAATTAATAGTCACATTCATGTTCATACAAGTCTATTGTACTCTATCTTACTTCAGCTTACTTTCCACTCCAAAGAAAGTACCTACAACACAAAATGCAAATTTGGTCTATACTTTATATTGAAGTTGTATATATCAGCGACGATATCAAGTTGAATAAAAATGGAGGTCTACCACTGTTGAAATAAAGGCTTCAATTGAAACCAGGATTGACTGCTCTATCTTGCCAAGGTACTCTTCCTTCAGGAGAAAGAAAGTAATCTGCAAATGTTTCTCTAATTTCGAACGCTCTCCTCAGATTGTTGCCACCAATTCTTGGCAAGTTTGCAATTGCTAAAGGCACTTCATCGTTGTCCAGTTCACCTAGTTGCCAAGAGCAGGAATCATCTCTCAGGTAATTATGCAAGACAGTTGTGGCCATAACAATGATCTCCAAATGCTGAGGAGAAATATTGATTTTTTTTTAATATATTCGAAATTTCTTAGAAAGTATTCCAAATGCATTTTCGCTCACTCTTCTTGCGCGGCTGTGCCTGTAATTATAAACTTTTTTCCTGTCATCATCTGCCAGTTGGGCACTTGGAAATGGTCGCATAACATTTTGTAATAGTGGAAAAGCTTCATCGCCAACAATGACATGAGGCAACGGAGCATTCATTCCTGGCAGAGATTTCTCCCCCGGTAAATCCAAAGTTTCGTTCATCAGTCTTCTTCCAAGGTTAGAAGCCCTAAAAATGCCACCGTCACTGTTTCTCCCATAGGCTCCTACATCAACTGTAATGAACCTATATTCTGCATCCACCAAAGCCAGCAACACAATACTGAATGTCTTTTTGTAGTTAAAATACAATGAACCTGTGTTCGGCGGCTTTTCAAACACCACATGCTTACCGTCAATCGCACCCACACAATTTGGATATTGCCATAAAGTTGCATATTTTCTCTCGATATTTTCCCAGTGTTCTCTTGTTGGTACCGGCATGAAGTCCTTAATCAGGGTATGCCAGATAATTTTGCAAGTCTCATACACGATTTTGCGAACTGTTGACTCGCCCAGTCTATAGCTGAACGAGATACTGGCGAAAGAATCTCCATAACCGAGAAAACTGTAATTAAAAGAAAGTGTGTTCTCAAATTGTTTGAATGCAATGTATTCAATGTCTTAGTCCTGCAAGTAAAATACCTATTTTTTTCTTTTGAATTTCAGCTGTCGAGTGCAAGAAAAAATGGAATTCTTTGCGAGACAATTATAGGAAAAGTGTCAAAAAACAGGGTACAAGAACCGGTCAGGCTGCAACAAGCAGCAAACAATGGAAACACCACGATTCTATGAGTTTTCTAATTCCCTTTTTTGCCGAGAGACCACAGCAATCGAACATGCCTACGGTAACTCAGGAAGCCGATGAGGAGAATGTTGTTGAGGCATCGCCGATATTGAGTGTTGACGGTGTATCAACAGGAAACAATGGTGCTGAGATAGGAACTCCTTCCGCAGACTTTGTGCAGCGAAAGAGGTCAAATACCTCTGTGGCCGATGTGTTGGACAATTTTTTAAAAACTAAATACCCAAGAGTAGATAAAAAGCCCACGGATTCCTTAAGGAAGTTTTTTGAAGCCATGGAAGAAACTGTTCGATCATTTAGTCCCATTCTACAGGTTGAAATTAAATCTAAAATACATACTCTTGTGTCAGAATATGAACTAAGAAATTTGACTGAGTCCACTGATTGAACAATAGTTTAATTTATGCATTATGTCACTTATCATAACACGTACTGTAATACAGATATTCTTAATAAAGAACTTAATAATAATAATAATAATAATAATAATAATAATTGAACAAACAATACTTACTTCATTGTTACTGCTAATCGTTCACCAGGTGATATTGGTTTTCTGAAATTTGTTTCCTTTTTCTGGAGGGTTAGGACACTCAGCAATTCAAAAAACTTGGAGCTTGACATCCTGAAATACTTAAAAAACTTGTCCTCATCACGTAACAAGTCCGGAAAGAGAAGGTAATATTCACCGCATTGTTCCCTTTTTAAATTGATATCATGAACCCAAAACCTTCTTTCCTTTTTCTCGGCATCTTCACAGGCTAAAGCTATCGCTATAATTTCCCTCTCATCACCGGAAGAACTCGACATTGCTATTCTCACAGTGGTGTGTTTGAAACTGGGCGGACGGAGAATGACGCAATGTGCGGCTGGCGAACTGATGCGAACGGATACGAGAGAAACCGAACCGAAGCGAACTGAACGGAACGGAGGCAGTGTGCTCCCAGCTTAAGAATGAATACAATGCTCTTAGGTTGCTACGTTCGTTGCCAAGAGCCGACTGCGGTGGCGTCTAATAGCTAAGTTCTGGACTAGGCCTAGTAGTCGTTGACGGTGACGTTTGGCGGCAAAAGTAGGAACTACTTGAAATTTAAAGTCTGCAGTCCTCACTTGAATTGAAAACAGATAACACACACTAATACAGTCATCACAATTACCACCGGTTATCAGACAGATTCTACACACACCCAAAGTACACGGGGCTACATGACCGCGTTGTCGCAGCCCCTAAACTAAGGAACTAACCAACCAATCTATTCATTTAAATTAAATTATTTTAGCATAATTTTAATTTATTAAGTTTAGTGTTATTTTTTTCTGTTTAGGCTATATTTTATTTAATTTTTATGATAATTTTTTAACATTTACATTTTTATAGGCTTCCCTTTTTTATGTTTTTATTTACCTGCTTACTTATTTTTATTAACAAATTTATTTTTTATGTTAAGTTCTAGCATATTTTATTTTATATTTTAATTGGTATTGTTAAAAAATCATCAAGCATCTTAGGTCAAGAAGATAGAAACATATTATTTGGATTTCAGAAAATGATAACACTTCCACTAGAAAATTTGGTGAATATGGTGGAGTCAACCATCTGCATCGTTCATAAGCTAAATTATTCTCGTCGACGTTACAAGTAACTGTTCCTAAGTAACGACGGGTATGCCCGTCGCTAGAGGGCATGCGTGCACGTCACATAACGATACAAAGCGAGCAGCAGCATGCATCAATCGTCCAACGCTTTCAGTCGCATTGCAAACAGTGACATGGAGGCGTTAAACGAAGAGCAAAGAGGTGTTCTTCGGTTTATGACAGCGGAAGGAGTAGGGGAAACGGACATTCATCGCCGAATGTCACAAGTGTACGGCGAACACTGCATGTCCCTTGCAAGGGTCAAGGCGTGGCACAAGCGCTTCAGGGAAGGCCGGCTGTCGTTAGTATATGATGCCCGGTCATGGGCACCCCCCCTGCGTTACCGATGACAACGTCCAGCTGGTTGATGCACTCATTACCCAGGACCGCCCAGTGACAGTGAACGCCATAGCCGCCGTGGTCGGATTGAGCGTCGGAAGCGTGCACACCATCATGAAGGAACGACTGCACTTGCGGAAAGTGTGTGCCCAATGGGTGCCCCACAGTCTTCAACCACACCAGGAAGCGTATCGAATGGCCTACTGTCTTGGTCTTGGTTGGACGATAGATGCATGCTGCTCGCTTTGTATCGTCACGTGACGTGCACGTGTGCTCTCTAGCGGCGGGCTGTGACCTTCCACGCTCTGGTCGGAACCACACCTCGTTACACACGCCACGATTAGCTGATGTCGCCACCGGTTTGGGCATTACAGTCTCCGGCTCGTTACTTTTTGAATGCACCTTATATAAAAACCACTGTCGTATATTGGGTTAAAAAGGAATGGTTTCCATTACCGACGTTACCCATCGTTACTTATAATAATAACAGTTACCATTACCGTCAACACCCTGCTTTCCTTTTAGAAGTAGCGGTAGTTAATATTGACTTTACCCGTCGTTACTTAGGAACAGTTACTTGTAACGTCGTTGCGTCTCGTTACTTCACGAAGTAACGGTTACTATTAACGTCGTTACAAGTGACTGGTCACTCCCCAATCCTGGGACGACAGTTGGCGCTAGTTGACCACTCAGTGCTCAATAGCTTCAGAGGTTGCTTCGGATGGTCTCCATCAGCACTCTTGCACGGAAGACAGAAGCATCTGGACCGAGTCTAAAGAGAGGACAAATTCTCACCGTTTGAACTCTTAAGAGGAGTCGCACACAGAATTATCGCTTGTAACAGATTATTATCAATGCACACTCTCTTGCTAGTGACTGAAGTGAAACCTGTGCAAAAGGTTAAAGTTCAGCATGTACTATTAATTCTGGAGGTCAAAGGTGAAGCTATCACTTCCTTGTTTCCGATGGATTTTGCTCCAAAAGCCGCTCCTCAAAGTTGTATCACTTATACAAGTTTCTACTCAACTTCTGTTCTCCTATCCTCCTTCAGTTCATCCCCGTCTACTTTCTTCTGCTTCCAGCTTGATCTCGCCAATAACTACCTCGAAAAATGTGTGCCTTTTCTACCGAGTACAAAATACATCTTACCATTCTTTTTATTTCCACCTATTTCTGGTGTAGTGGCAAGCATTCTTGATATGGACCCGTAATTTCAGGTTCGATTCCGGGATATGTCAAAAATAATTTAATTCTTGTATGAGGGCTGGAACAGGGTACACTCAGTCTCGTGAAGAAAAAAATAGAAGAGGTGGAAATGGTTTTCTATGGTTTTCCACTCCATGAAATTGCCGGGTAGGCTCCCTACTTAAAGGCACGGTTGCCTCTTTCCCAATCCTCACCTGAATTACAAATACAAACACTAATTCAATAATCACAATAACACAGGTTATCAGACAAAATAATTCCACACACACACGAAATATAAGACTACAAAAGTCTAAGTCAATCACATGAAACGACAACAAATATCTCGTCTCCCCAACTCGACTTAGTACCTCTTCATTTGGTTTCTCTATCTACCCATCTGACTTCATCCTTCTCCTGTAACACCACATTTCAAATGCTTGTATTATCCTCTTTTCTGCTGTGCCAACAGTCCACGTTTCACTCGTACGTTCTCAATAACTACATACAGTATCACTGCGTAGCATTTAAGTGAAATCAGCCCGGGTGTGGAGGATGGGGGAGAATATTTTGTTTATTTTGGGTTTAAGAAAATTTGAGAAGATCTCTGAAGAAAATGGTGTATTCTATATCGGTCTGTTGTAACGTTTTAGTCATTAGATACTGCTTTGGATGCATATCCCACTTGTCATTTGACTTTATTATACAAGGTATGAAAATGGCACGTTTTTATTTTAATACTTACATTCATTCATTCATTCATAATCTAAAGGCTAATGTCTTGTCGATGCAACCACACTCTTCTGTACTTCGTGGTTCGTTTCAGTTCCATGTAATTGTCACATCCCATTCTATTCTTGATGTCTTCCAAATATTTCGTCCTAGGCCGTCCTCTTCCTTTTTTCCCAGCATCATCCCTTCAAGAATGTTAACGATGAATGTGTTGTGTCTGATGACATGTCCAATAAATTTTAAAACAGTATATTTAAAAACCTTAGTGTAGAAACCGTTGATTCTCTTCTTCTCATTCATGTTTTTTTCGTTTTTTTGGTTCTTATTTTCTGTTTTCTGTTAATTTTTTTTGTTCTTTGTATTTTCTTTTATTATTATTTTTTTTGGTTTTGTTTCTGTATTTTGTAGTTTGTATTTTGTATTTTTGGAGAAAACACCCTTTCATATCTTGGTATAAAACTAATGGCACAATCAAAAGAAAAAGTGAAGTGTACATGTGTCTGTTGTGATAGTAAAGAGATCAGGGACTTAAGTCTCCAATAACTAAATTTCTGTAAAGTGTACTTAGTTCTACACATTTGACCCGGTTCCTCGGGAACTAATTGAGTTGAATGTTTCATCATGCTGCGTGGGTTGTTAGGAAGGAAAATTAATCAGCCAAGTACAAGACATACCCCTTAAGTGCAAAACAGTTCACTCCAAAATTATGCTAAATTTTAGAAAAATGAAGTTTTTTAACTACCAATAGATTAATGATTTTACTGGGTTGGGTAGAAAATTTCATTGTGTTTAATAGTTGCTGGGGGCTGAATTATTCATGTTTTAATAAGGGCGGTATAGGGTTAGCCTGAGAGCTCACATCATTACGTGCTTGTCAGTTTTCTGCTCCCTTTTGGTACCTTATATTTTTGAATCCTTAGTTCCACATTTCCTGATGTTCAAGTAATTGTTCTCATTCTTTCTTTCTTTCCTTCTTTTCTTTTTTTTCTTTCTTACTTTTCTTTTATTAATGTTTAACCCTTTGGAAAGGAGAGCGGTGAAGGGGAGGGAGGATAATGGTGGAAGAGGAAGTGGAAGGGTGAGGGGAATTGTGCAATGGGGCTAGGGGGATGGAGGAAGGGGAGGTGGAAGGGGGAGGGAATGGCGGGAGGGAAAGTGGAAGGAGGAAGGAATGGAAGAAGGGGAAGTGAAGGGGAGGTAATGGAGGAAGGGGAAGAAGAGGGGGAGGGTACGGAGGGAGGGAAAGAGGAGGGGATGTAATGGAGGGAGTTGGAGGGGAGAAAATGGAGGAAGGGGAAGATGAGGGGGAGGAAATGGAGGAAGGGGAAGAGGAGGGGGAGGTAATGGAGGAAGGGGAAGAAGAGGGGGAGGGAACGGAGGGAGGGGAAGAGGAGGGGAGGTAATGGAGGGAGGGGAAGTGGAGGGGATGAAATGGAGGAAGGGAAAGATGAGGGGGAGGGAATGAAGGAAGGAGAAGTGGAGGGGGAGGTAATGGAGGAAGGGGAAGATGAGGGGGAGGGAAGGAAGGGGAAGTGGAGAGGGAGGGTAATGGAGGAAGGGGAAGAAGAGGGGGAGGGAACGGATGGAGGGGAAGAGGAGGGGAGGTTATGGAGGGAGGGGAAGTGGAGGGGATGAAATGGAGGAAGGGAAAGATGAGGGGGAGGGAATGATGGAAGGGGAAGTGGAGGGGGAGGTAATGGAGGAAGGGGAAGATGAGGGGGAGGGAAGGAAGGGGAAGTGGAGAGGGAGGGTAATGGAGGAAGGGGAAGAAGAGGGGGAGGGAATGGAGGAAGGGGAAGTGGAGGGGTGAGGGAATGGTGGAAGGGAAGTGGAGGGGGAGGGTGATGGTGGAAGGGATGTGGAGGGGAAATGTAGAGAGGGAAGGGAGGAGAAGCAAGAATGACAGAAGGAGGGGAGATGGGGGAGGTTGGGCAATAAAAGTGAGTCATCATGTGTCAAGTACTCGTGGCCCTTATAACTACAACAAACATCATCATTCGCTTGTTCTAAAATCCCAAAGGAAATTATTAAAAAATTCTTTCGATTCAGTCTACAAGCGTAACGCAGAAACAGTTGGTTTTAAAAAGGTTTAAAAACCTGAACTAATGCAATGACAGTCGACCCTTTCTGTGACAATTCTCACTGTGGAAAATGAGTTGTAATTGCGTCGGTTGGAAGAGTAGCTCCATGTATATTCAAAAGGCTCGATTTATTCCAGCTGGGCTGGTATTAGTGGTTTACTTCAAAGAATGGCGAACAAGAATCTGCTGTGAAAGGGAGAGATGGGATTGGCTAAGAATAACAGTGGTCTAATGGTAATGTTTATTCATGATGGTATGAGCTAGCTAGCCGCACAGAAAAGGAAGGCTACATTAATGTATCGGAAGACTGGGAAGGAACTCAGAGAGGATTATGGGCTTGTACCAGCTTCTCTGCGTACAGTCTCAGACAATCATATTGGAGCTACTGGATGAATTGAAGTTAAGTGCCGTTGAAGGACTCAACATTTCTGAATAGTTTTGATGCCTTACTTTCACCAATCTGTGTCTCTATCATGGGCGTACCTTCCATAGAAGCAATGGATACACTGCTTCCCAGCTTCAAACAGACGTTTAAGTACAAAGGCAAATTGAAACTAACGTACTTCCTGTCTTTATCTTTCACCATTGCCAACACCATTTTATGACAAAGTACGCGTTTTACCCGGTGTTATCTGGATGTGGTTAAATGGCGTAACATTTTAGAAAAATAATAATTGAATGATCACAATTACTTCAGAATATAATTATCAACTTTATTTACATGAACAATACTGTAGATTTTAATATAAAGATAATGAGTTGCAGTACCAAACCATCGAATCATAGTTATGTTTTATTCGTTCCGACGTTATTGTACGTAAGTTAAGTATCGCGCAGACGCATGGTAACTAGGTGTCGCCATACGAGTGTACGCTTGTTGCCATGGTAACTAAGTGTCGCCATACGAGTGTCCGCTTTTTGCCATGGTAACTAAGTGTCGCCAAACAAGTGTCCGCTTGTTGCCATGGTAACTAAGTGTCGCCATACGAGTGTCCGCTTGTTGCCATGGTAACTAAGTGTCGCCATACGAGTGTCTGCTTGTTGCCATGGTAACTAAGTGTCGCCATACGAGTGTCCGCTTGTTGCCATGGTAACTAAGTGTCGCTGTCGGAAATTTTTCTTAGGCAATGAGCCCTCGCAAAACTCTCTACTCGGAATTTTTCATGCTAATTTCAGACCACAAGCCAAAGGATGTCCATGTTAATATGTTATTGATATCCGACATGTGCGAAGTACAATATACGGACACATTTTCTACACTTTTTATTGAACAGCCAAGAAGAATTTATACCCGTCATAGAGCAACTTAATGTGGCAATATGAGAGATGATCACATTTATATGTTAACAAGAAGTTCCGTGACGAACTAAAGAGCCTACTTTTCTTAAAATTTAAGATTCATGCCAATCTATCTAGAAAAATAGCGAAATTAAGTTGGTAATATTGAAATTTCTAATTAGTTCGAAATATATATGTAGCCTAATAGAACACTACAGTTGGCAGCCCTGGTGACTGAATATATTGTTAGTTCCATCTCTAAAGATACAGAATACAATATTTGGTTGAAGTCCAATTTAAAAATTGGTTCCTATCAGCAGTCTTAGAATCATGTTGGTAGCACTGATGTACATAAGTTACTCCAAATTAATCTAGAATGCCAGGTACTATACGTGTGCATAGTTTAAAGCTGTCGGCTTGCATACTTTCTGATATATTGGTATTTGGATAAAAGAATAGAGATAACATTTATTGACAGTTGGCAACATTGGTGGCTCTTACGAATACGCTCAGTCATATCTGTTTATGTACGCATATTACATACGAAATTTGGTTGAAATCCAATTTATAGTATAGATGTTATATGCATTTACAATTAGACCTATCAGCAGGCTTAGAATCATTTTGGCAACACTGCCATGCATGGCCTCCTGGAAATTAAACTGAAATATTATTATCTATACGTATGCCAATTCTGAAATAGCTCCCATTCATACCTTCCAAGATATCCAACATGGAGCTCAAATAACAATTGCGATTTTTCAGCAGTTGGTAGCACTGACATCATTTTCAAATATGGCCGTGAGATATTCAGGTATAGATCTTTACTTCTACCAAATTTCGTTTCGATTGCTGTAGCCGTTTAGGAGTTGATAGGGGGGACACACACACAGCCAGACAGACAGACAGAAGGACAGACAGACAGACAGACAGACACACATTTGCCCGATCTCATAAGACTACTTTTTCCTCATTTTTGCAAAATGTGAAAAGTAGGCTAAAAATCAGCGCAGAATGGAATAGAAGTACTGTCTTGTAGTGTGGATGTTGTAGCACTGTGCAGGTTTGGCTGCCACATGGTCGGGTCAACAAGCGATAAAAGATAGCTGATTTCTTTCCCATAATGAATTCTTAATATTTGAACATTGAACATTGAAAAAAGAATTCTCAAAAACAGCAAACTTATCTATTCATTAATTTTTATTGTGAAATATTTACGTGATTTGTGTCTTGTTTAGTTTACTTTTTCAATCTTGTCTTGTCGAGTTTTGTATTGGGTCGTCTGATATGGCTTTGTATTGTGGGCCTAATGATTTGTATTGCATTGTACTGAATTGTTTTGTTTTTGGGGGTTGGTATTATGGTTTGATTTTGTTTTGTATTTTGTGTTTGGTGCCTTATGGTTATTGTTTTGTGTTGTTTTGTATTTTGCGTTGTTTTGTGTTTTGGTGTTGTTTTGTGTTTTTTGGTGTTGTTGTTTGTTGTTTTGTGTTTTTTGTTTTATATTGTTTTGTAGTTTAGGTTGTTTTATGCTTTGTGTTGTTTTGTGCATTATATTTCGTGTTGTTTTGTGTCGTTTTGTGTTGCACTGTGATTTGTTTAGCGTTAGGTGTTTTTATGATTTCTATTTGTGATTTGATTTTTGTGTTGTTTTTTGTAGCTTTGTACATTGTGTTGTTTTACTTTTTTGTTGTTTTGTGTTATTTTGTATTTTGTGTTGTTTTGTGTCTTGGGTTGTTTTGTGTTGTTTTGTATTGTTTTGTATTTTAGGTTGTTGTATGTTTTGTGTTGTTTTGTTTAGCGTTGATTTTGTTTTGTGTTTTGATTAGTTATGTATTTTGTGTCGTGTGTTGTGTTTTGATAAATGTATTTTTGTGTTTTGTTTTGTGTAATTCTTGTTTTGTTTTGTGTTTTGTTTTGTGATTTGTTTCGAGTAGTCTATTTTTTGTGTTTTTCTTAGTTTTATTTTGTGTTGGGGGACACACTATTCCATGGAAGGAAGCTTGCAGTAATTCTGTATAGATTATACTATACAGTGCACAATTACCTTGATTCATCAGTTGGGAACAACATGTATGAAGCAATCACGATGATTACAGCGCCTTAATAAGCTCAAGGAGTCTCATGAAAGTTCGCTGCGTGAATGGGTTGGAATTACGTGATGTGAGAGACTGATTGATTCGGCAGAGGTAAATGTGGCTTGACGTGGCTTGTAAAGGATTCATTATGTTCCCAATGATACTGACGTAATAGATGTTTGCTTAGGTAAAATAAATTTTAAGATGTAGGATATTACCCTAGATTCAATGCAAATTTACTGATCCATACTGGTAGAGTGTAGCTCCCGAGATGAAGAGTCTGATTCCCAACAATTAGGATTCTGAAGGGTGTCAAACGTGTTCCTATTTTGACCTTAAGGAGAAATACCAAAAAAGTGTATCTTATCTGTTAAACAAAATGTATCTTATATCGAATATTTCAATCCAGAACTTGATTTCAAATAATATATTCAAAGTCGGTTGTAGTCGAGTCCATATAATCATGTTGCATCACTTTTGGAATTATGAGATTCGATATCAGGCTACCTTGCCCACGTTAAGTTGCGCTTTTCTCTGGTAGGTAACAGTGGGAAAGGAAGCGTCAAAATTGGCATTAGATCCATTTTACGAAAACGATACCAGGTAGCTTAGCATAGATGATTATTTGGAATTTAGAACATATTTAGGTGTTCTTTTCTCCTCCCAAAATCTCTTCATCTGGGCACCCTGTTCCTTCACTCCATGATTTATTGGTCTTGATAGCCTAGTAATTTTCTGAGCGAAATTATGGTTTTTAATTATTGCTGTGGACTGGAGTAACCCTTGTAAAATTTCCTCTTTAATGCCAATTGCTTGAAGGTATTTTTCTATTTCACTAAGTTGTTCTTGATTTTCATTGAGAAAGCACGATTGAAAATCCTTTTGGTGAACCTGTCATTGTTCATTCTTAGAATGTGGCCGTAGATAAGTAGATAAGTAGTAAGACTCAGCGACGAACCTGGAAAGAGATGATGGTGTTGTAATCATAGATCGATCAACAATATTACAAATGAAATTATTTCAATTAACGCAAAACTTGCTAACACAAGACGAGGACAGACGTTACCCGTATGGTTTCATTCAAACAATACATGGACACCAAACGTTAGACCACATTCATTGTGGTATGTAGTCCTCTAAATCTATCACTACGAGCGCTAGTGTAGACCCATACAGGGTAAAATCAAAATCGAAATATCTACTTCCGTATTGATTGACAAGTCATGAACACCAAGCGTTAGACCACATCCTTTGTCGTATGTACTGCACAAAATTGATGTTAGGTTTATATTTATTTTCTTTTTTGTTATCCTAAAATCCTAATTATTTTTATCATGCTTTTTATCATTAAGTTTAAAGCTGTAATTTTTAGCCTATTTACATTTTATGAAAAAAAAATAGGCTTGTGAGATCACCTTTTGTCCGTGTGTGTGTGTGTGTGTGTGTCCCTAATAACATCAAAACGGCTGGAGCGATTACAATGAAACTCGGTAAGATCATAGCACTATTTTGGCCGACATTGACCGTACCCTTCAAATTTTATTGTCTCTCACCAATCCAACATGGCGGCTGTGCGAAATATTTCACCAGCATTCAGTATCTCCGAAAATATTACAGATATCGTCCTGAAATTATGTACGGTGATAGAGGGCACTACTAGAAGTTCACCTATGAGACTTTAAAAAATCTGGTGACTACAAAACCAACATGGCGGCCAAGCGAATTTGATACTTTTAAATTGACTTTTCTCGCGATTTAAGTATCCAAGCGTAGTGAAACTTGGTACAGCAAATGTTTATACACTTTTTAATGCAACGGAGTCTAATTTAGTTCAATTGTTTACATAACCTCAAAATGTCGGCAGTGCGGAATATTTCCTTGACATTCTATATCTCCGAATCTATTACAGATATCACCCTGAAATGTTGTACGGTGATAAAAGGTACTGATACACGTTTATCTATGTAACATTCATAAACCTGTAAAGTACAAAACGAACATGGCAGTCAAGCGAATTTGAAACATTTTAATAGACTTTTCTCGTGATTTAACTCTCTGAGCGCAGTGAAATGTGGTACAGTAAATGATTTTACATATTGTAATGCACTGGCATCTAATTTAGTCAATTGTTTACATAACCTCAAGATGGCGGCTGTGCAAAATTTTAAAATTAAATTTGTATATCTTGTGTCGTAATCATGCGATCGAAGTGAAAGTTTGAATAAGGAACCTAGGCAATAATTGTCCTTGAATGGTACATACCTCTATGGCCTATACATATAACAATCCAAAATGGCGAGCATCCGAAATATTTAGACGGTTCTCAATATCTATGAACTTTTTACAGCAATCAAACAGATTTTTTTATGTTCATAAATGCTATGAACATATGTTCCCCTATAGGACATTCAGTAACCTGGTGAGCACAAATCCAACATGGTGGCGACGCGAAGAATAAATATTTAAATGGACGCTTCTCGCGAATTAACTATCCGAGTGCAGTGAAACGTTGCACGTTAAATGCATATACAAATGTTAATCCCCTGGCATCTAATTTATTTCAATTGTTTGCATAATCACAAGATGGCAGCTGTTTGAAATTTTAAAATCTCGTTTTTACTTCTTGTGTTCTAATCATGCGATTGAAGTTTGAATACCACACGTACACAATAATCTTAATGTAATAGTTCAAAAATAAAAATCCAACCTGGCGACCATCTGAAATATTTAGACGGTTCTCAATAGGCCTATCTACGAATCTATCACACCCTTCAAACTGAAATTTTGTATGTAGTTAGTGGCAATTAACATGAGTAGGATATATGAAAATAGGCTTCACGGAACTAATTGTTTAAATTTAAATTATGATAGGTGCTAAAGTGGGTGTGCCGTTATCCGGTCTCTGGGTTTCAGTTAGTCCTGAAATTCTGTTCGGTTTGGGACTTGGAACTTTCCATTTTCTGTCCTGAAATATTTGCTATGGGCCCGAATCTTCTCCTCCTGTAGCCTTAGTTCTTAACGTGACAGAACATAAATACAGTAAGTGGACACGGGTTTCTTACATTAAGGCACCATTGAACACCATTCGATGGTTCTAGAAAACTTGAGGGACGGACAATGTCACACATGCAAGCAGTGAACTGATATCCCTCTCTCGCTTTGAGAATGTTTTCTATTATTCTAGCAATAATCAAGGTAGAGAAAGGAAGTCTGGAAATAAATGTTCTGTCTTGTTGTGCTTGATAGGAAGGATACAATCTCTACGAAGTAGTTATGAGAGAGACAAGGAGGGTAGACGAGAAATGACAGGGACGATAAGAGCCGAGAAGTTTAGTGGAAACTCTTATAAGCTATACAACTTTGAGCAGAGCCCGCGTTCGGTGTCCTTCAAGTATTTCTGGAGGGAAGGAGTGATAGGTTTCGCGACATGACACACCAGAATGAACTGAACTTGACGTGATGATTAGTGCTATAATCCAAGCAACGTCACCATATTTCCCAGGGAAACTATAATCACAGTCAAACATCGATTACTCGAATCGTTCAGAATGTCAAAAAAAAATTGCCTTAACAATAATTCGAGTTGGGAGATTCGCAGGAAAAATGACAAATTCGTTTTATACTGGTCGCAAAACAGAAATTTCTGTCTGTAACTAAACTGACGCGATAATGAGCTGTTTGTAACTAAACTGACGCGACAATATGCTTTCCATAAGTAAACTGACGCGAAAGTATGCTATCTGTAACTAAGCTGATGCGACAATGTGTTGTTTGTAACTAAACTGATGCGACAATGTGCTATCTGTAACTAAACTCACGCGACAGTATGCTATCTGCAACTAAGCTGATGTGACAATGTGTTTTCTGCAACTAAACTGATGCGACAACTTGCTATCTGTAACTAAACTGACGCGACAGTATGCTATCTGTAACTAAGCTGATCGACAATGTGTTGTCTGTAACTAAACTGACGCGACAATGTGCTTTCTGTAACTAAATTGATGCGACAATAATGTTACGGCCGTAACCTCTACCCTTGTTGTAACCCCACCTGAGAGCACGGTCTTAAGCCATAGGCCGCCCAGGGGTTCTTCAGGAACAAGTACCTAGGGGTTCTGCAAGCTCAAGGGGTTCTGCAAGCTCAAGGGGTTCTGCAAGCTCAGGTACTGGATCGTTATCGTGTCCTTACCGTTAGCTTCCACAACGATTACTAACACGCCACTTACACCTAAGAAGTAGGAGGGGGAGGGGATTCGGGAATCTGGGAGTGATCCCCAATAAAAGAGAATGAAGGCTTGACTCCCTCTTTATTGCTCAAGGGAGGAAAGGCAGCTGCCACCAGGATACAAGAGTTGACTGGAAGTTTAAACTCTAAACAAATGACTGTGTAGATTCGTACCTGTTTTCACCAGCTGGTGTCCTCAAGTTTCGTTCACTCCGTGCCCCTCGGTCAACGAGCGTTCGGTCACCACTTTGCCTGATCTCCCGATCGGCAAAACCTTGTACACTCAGACTTCTCTCATTCCAACCGACACGGACCTCACGGTCTGTGCTCTCTCCCTCTCTGGTCCCCCCTCACACCTGAGGTAGCCGCTTATAACCCAAAACATGCCAATGCACGCGTGTTCACCTCAGCACCGTTGCGCTGACTGTCATGGCCTGGGGTTAGCCGAGGTTGAATGTCCGGTACGGTTCAAGGTAAAATCGACACCGGACATAACAATATGCTGTCTGTAACTAAACTGACGCGACAATGTGCTCTCTGTAACTAAACTGACGCAACAATATGTGTCTGCCGTCATTAAGGACTGATAACCGTTTCGCAAAAAGTTTGCCCAATGGCTGCCTTACAGTCTACAACCAGCACAGGAAGCATGTCGAATTGAACATCTGCTGCACTGTGCCATGGAAGGGAATGCGTTCCAGGCACGGGTGGTCGCAGGCGATGAGACATGGTGCCATCACTTTGAACTCGAGTCAAAACGACAAAGTCACCAATGGAAGCATGCAGGCTCGCCACCACCTAAAAAGTCCAAGGCCTTCCGCACGAGTACGGGGAAGGTTATGCTACTTCTTTGCCCAAAAGGGCCCCTTTCTTATGGTTTACCTGTAGCATGGGACAACGTTGAATGCACAGCGATACTCGCACACCTTGACCTTCCTTCGCACAGCGATGGAATCGATACGACCAGGATCATTTATCTCCATGACAATGCAAGACCCCATAAAGCCAACGCAGTCACGGAGACATTCAAAGGGAGGTCTTCACCCACCATACAGTCCGAACCTGTCTCCCTGCGATTATGCGATTTTTGGTGAGCTGAAGATGGTCCTGAGAGGCAAACAATTCACCTCGGCCGACGAAGTCAAGGAGTAAGCTTGGAACTGGTTCACAACGCAGCCTCAAGAATTTTACGAGATGGCTCTTCACCGCCTTGCATTACAGTGGAACAAGTTCCTCAACAGTGTTGGATAATACTTTGGAAGGAATGGTACAGGTTTTCATTTTACAGCTTCCGGCTCGTTTCTTTTTGAATGGCCCTCATATACTTACGATTCTGTCATACGTATTGAGCGTTGATTATCTTCAACTTCTCCTTATACAGAAATGACCACTTAAAAAAGCTTTCCGAAAGAACAGTTTCCAACATTGCTAATGGTTGCTTTGAACTTTCAAAGATATGACTCTTCACCCTCAGATGAACCTGAGAATAACAAGGCCTAATGAGAGAATAATATTGTTATATACGTTAAAAAGTGACATCTCTTCTCAAAGATGAAACGTCGTGTAATACTGTCACAGCAGAAAGATAAATCATCAAAGAACAAAGATGGTGAAGAGATCACAAGAGAATGGAAATTGTGCAAATACCGTAAGGACTCTGTGCGCTCTGTTGAAGCCAACCAAAGACATGGCAAAGACAAAGGAGCAACGCCAGGCACTGACAAAGGGAGGAAGAATGTTATTCTGTCAAACAAGGCGTTTTCATAATTTCTATTATGTCACTAGAAGGCATTCCATACAGGCATTGTCAGCAGAGAGGATGTGACGGAAATAATTCCAAAGCGCACGATGGTTGGTCAGCAAAGAGTCATAATGGCTATGTTTTAGGTCTTCACACTTGCCTACTACACGACTGCCAACTTTTCAGAAATCTGACACAAAGAGGTGTAAGAAAACTGACGGTAACATTGCGTGTTAGGTAGTCAGCCCGAAGGCTGGTTGGATCCTCAAACAGTACCGCCGTAAGGTTATGTGAGTCGATACCCACAAAAACCCAAGGCAGCGCTATATTGAGGCGTACTAGGCAAAAAGAGGAGTGAGGTAGTTTGCCATTGCTTTCCTCACTGAGTCAATACACCAGTACTAACCCTATGAGTAGAACCTTTCACAACACAGGCACTGACTGTGCCCTGAATGTCATTACTAAGCACCACCCATACCTCAGTAGCTTCCATATAATCACAGCCATGAATGAGACTGAGACATCGGTGGAAAGCCACCTTTTACTCTAGCCTGTGCCAACAGACAAATGCAAATGTACTGCATTCATCAAGGGATGGCAAACAGAAATATATTTGAAAAAGCTGAAATTTGTTAAATATTTAAATTTTAATGATTGTTTATATTAATCAATTATATTTTTTAACATTATTTAAGGGAGGACGTACAGTTTAAAGGGCCAAAAAGTAACATTCTTAATATTATGACTTTGCCTGTCTTAAATCGTTTAACACAATTTAATATTTCCAAAAATAAATAAATAAATAAATAAATAAATAAATAAATTAACTATTAAATTAATTTACTACGTTATTATTTAATCAATTAATATGCTAAATAACTAACAAACAAACTGACTGGGTAATTAATTAAATAAACAAAACTATCTAACAGACATACAACCGAACTAATTAAGTAACTTAATAAAATAACCTACTAACAAACTAGCTAACAAACGAACAAACTCACTAATAACTAAGTACCGAACTAATTAAAAACATACGAACTTACTAACTAACAAAGAAACTTACTAACAAACTAATTAAATAACTAACGAAGTAATTAACTATCAAACAAACTAACAAGTTAAACTGCAAACTAACTAACTAAAAACCTAACTAACAAACTGGCAAACAACATAAATAACGAATTAACTATTTAACAAACGATCTAATGAACTAATTAACTGACTAACATACTATCTAACTAACAAACTAACTAAATAATTAACTAACTAAGAAACAAAAAAGACTAGCTAATTAACAAAGTAGGTAACTAATTTATAATAATAAAATATGTATTTATCTGTTCAGAGGCGATGATTAGTTTCAGTGTGGTACGATTTCGGGAAATAGAGAAGGCTCCAGTGCTAACTGCTAATAGGGGTAACGCGAAGAGATGTCGACATTTTCTGGAATTTGAAACATGGTACCCATTTCAATAGGTAGCATTTTCAGGAAATCTATCTGAAAGGAACAATAACCAAAAACATTTCTCATTTTATCATAAATACTAAGGCATTTGATAAGTAATAGCAACACTGCTATAACTACACAAAGATGGTTAGTTGTTACATTACGAACATTATTTATAGTCTCCTGCCATGTCAACAATACGTTGCCAAATTCTCTGAAGACGACGCACTCCATCTGCAGCACTATTTCTGGATATCTATCTCGCTGATCGATCTAGAGCTGCCTGGATGTCAACTCTTGATTAAAATCGAACGCCTTGTAGATGTTCTTTGATCTTTCAGAATAAGTCGTAATCACAAGGAAATTTCCACACATGTCAACCGCCGGTCTTTTTCCAATAATGCCATTACAGCCTTGTGGGTAAACAAATTCCTCACTTTTGTGGCTACATGGCAACGAGCATTGTCATATAACACAATAGAGAATGGCAGAAGCGACCCTCAGCTGCCCTTACATCAGGACTGCAACCCTCAGAAACCGAAGAGATTAAAGTCCAGAAACCCATCACGGAAGCTAGGTGAGAAGTTCCTGGAAACACATTTTGATGCTGATGAGATCTGGCATGCAGAAAGGACCTCTGCAAATCCTGACCGCCTGGGTTTAATCCATTATCCTTGTAGAGCTCCTCCTGGTTTCAACTTACCGAGAAGGGAAAGGTCATCTCTAAACATAATCAGGACAAATCATGGCAGGCGTAAATTCTGCCTTCATAAGTGGAGAAGATCTGAAGACCTATTCTGTGACTGTGATAATGTGCCCCAGACCATCCAGCACGTTGTTATGGACTGCCCAAAAAGAAGATTCAATGGATATATTCAAGAACTACATAGTGTGTCTACAGAGGCAGTGCACTGGCTGAAAAGTCTGGACTTTAGGTTTTGAATGTTGACCTGTAAATAATTGTATATATAATTGTAAGATTCCTCACTTGCAGCTGTGCCCTTTATCACCGTACACCGTATTTATAATGTACCTTTGTTTCATTATTCGATATAAATATATAACAAGTAATTCCATGAAGAACTATACCGCCTATTTTCATACATCCTACTCATGTTATTTGCCTCTATCAACATACACAATTTCAGTTTGAAGGTTGGGATAGATTCGTAGATATTGAGAACCGTCTAAATATTTCAGGTGGTCCAGGTTGATTTTTTTTTTATTTATGTACTATTACATGACGATTATTGTGTACGTGTGGTATTCAAACTTCAATCGCATGATTAGAACACAAGAAGTAAAAACTCAATCTTAAAATTTCACACAGCCGCCATCTTGAGATTATGTAAACAATTGGACTAAATTAGATGCCAGTTCATTACAATATGTATAATTATTTACTGTACCACATTTCACTGCCCTCAGATGGTTAAATCACGAGAAAAGTCCATTAAAAGTCTCAAATTCGCTTGGCTTCCATGTTCGTTTTGTACTTTACAGGTGTTTGAAAGTTACATAGATAAACTTGCAGCTGTGCCCTTTATCACCGTACAAAATTTCAGGGTGATATCTTTAATAGTTTCGGAGATATTGAATGCCAGGGAAATATTTCACACAGCCGCCATTTTGAGGATATGTAAACATTTGAACTAAATTAGATGCCAGTGTGTTACAATGTGTATAAACATTTGCTGTACCAAGGTCCATTACGTTTGGATGGTTAAATCGCGATAAAAGTTTCTTTAAAAGTCTCAACTTTGCTTGGCCGCCATGTTGGTTTTGAAGTTACCAGGTTTTCGAAAGTCTCATAGGTGAACTTCTAGTAGTGCCCTTTATCACTGTACACCATTTCAGGGTGATATCGGTAATAGATCCTGAATGCTGGTGAAATATTTCGCACAGCCGCCATTTTGAATTGGTGAGACACATTGAAATTTGAAGGTCGGGGTTGGCCAGAACGGTGCTATGATCTTACTGAGTTTCATTGAAATCGCTCCAGCCGTTTAGAAGTTATTAGGGGGACACACACACACACACGCACACACGGACAAAAGGTGATCGCATGAGCCTATTTTTTTCATAAAATGAAAATAGGCTAATAAGACTCCCAATGGTCTGGGGTCGTTTACGACGCCATACTGGATGCAAATGTTGTTCCAAGCAACGTAAGTAGCAGTCTGTATTTACTTTTATAGCACGAGGTACAGGATATACCAAGATTATGGCTTCATAATCATAACACACAATAACCTTCAGTTTCAAAGGATCTTGCAATGCTCGATATCGTTTTGGGCGTGGTGATTCTGAGTGTCACCATTCGCTTTATTGCTCAGATGTAAACGAACGTACCCATATTTCATCCATTGTGATAACGGGACGAAGAAGGCCCTCACCTTTATGTTCAAATCGCTCAAAATGCATCCTTGCTGTCTCCATTCACTGCCACTTTCCAATTTCGGTTAGAATGTGCGGAATCCAGTGGGCACAAACTTTTCGCATCTTCAGCTTTTTTCTTAAAACGTGATGGACAGACGATGCTGCAATGCCAAGTTCTCTGGAAATCTCCACTCATGTCCAGCGCCGGTCTTATTCCAAAAATGTCGTTACCGCCTGAACATGGAGATCGTCAGTTGCAGCAACGGGTCTACCAGGACGTGCTCTGTGTTGACATTCCTCTCTTCCTTGCAATAGTTAGATAAGGTTGGACTTCTCTCCCGCAAGCTTCTTGCAATGCTCTAAAGCACTGAGTTGCACTTTTTCGTCTTAGATTATTATGAAGCACCTTTGTTCATATCTACTGAACAACCTTTTAGGGCAGTATTACTTACTGATTGTGAGAAACAATTAATTTATTCACAGAATCAGCTATCTCGAGACTTTCAATATTACAGATTTTTACAACAAACACTGTTCAACAATATACTACAAGATTACAACGGTCAACACTAGGATCGCTGATCGAGAACAGTGTTGCCGTACTTATCGACAGCCCTTGTATTTGAAAATTACAGTAAAATGGTTGACTATGGAAGGAGATTTATTTATGTATTTACTGCCACAACAGGGCAGTGTCCCAATTACAGTAGCAAGCAATTGTTTACACACAGATAATACATGGAAATACAAAATAAAAATACGTTAAAATACAATATAATAATTGAAATTAAAAAAACAAGAAATATACACAAGTTCTAGTCGCAATTACAGTAAATGAATCATGATTTTTAATATTTGGTTACATAATGTGAAACTAGATTCATATATTAGGTACTAACACAATAGCAATGAAAGCTGTAAGGTTGGCAATAATGAATATTACCGTATTGGTAATTAGTAATTGACACTAAAACTAATAGCTGCCAAATTTAATATGTTTGTAATAGTGAATCATTTGACAGCTAAAACTAAGTGTAATTTTCTTCTATAATTTAGCAAGGATATTCCAAAATCTGAATTGTTGTCAACTGAGAGCTTGTTGTAAGTACAGCAAATATTCAATATAGGTGAATTTTTATGGAAATGTGTATTAATTTTTTAAACTATTAGGAGTTCTCGTTTTCTGAGACATTTCTTGCTCACGTTGAAATTTATTTGCCCTGAAGTTTCACTCGCGTCTGAGATACCATTGATAACTTTTGTCCCCCAATGAAATTGGTTATACATACCGGTACGTGTTTCCAAATAGAAAGTTAAGAATTAATTAGAGAAGAAATATAGAATTTTATTGATTTCATCTTGTGTTTCTCTTTATCTTCATTAGCTAATGCATTAATTTCGCTCTAATAAATATTCTGAATACACATTTGCAATGCCACATGTCATGAATTAAGTTTGAAGAACCTGAAATAGACCTCATTACAGTTAGCGACAATGTTCCCAGTCCCAGAGCCTGCTTCCTAGAATGGCAGTTCATTATATTGCAATAACAATGGCGCGCTTTTTAGGCATTGTTAATTAGAATGCCAGTCAATAATACCCAGGATGAATTGAATCTTACGCTCAATGCTGCCCTAATCAGTGTGCTGGGTTTAATGAAATGTGCTCATCTGATCTGATGCGATGTCAAATGAGCTACTTTTCCTCTGTATTGTATGTGTTTCTATTGGCATATTCCATTCATGATTAGCATAATTATGATGCGAGATAACTCCACCAACTAATTAAATGAAGAGGGGAAATAGTTCATTATTAATTTAAAACTGATAACTCTAATTACTAGGAGGAAGGGATCAATGGATATAATATGATTTTTGAAAACCTTTCTACATACGTAGTTTGAAAGTGTGAGTGCCGTCTCTATATGAATACCACACGGAGAGAACGGGGTAAGTCCATTTTATTCGGAAATGAGTTTATGGTGCATTCTGGTGTCCAGCAATCGCCACTACAAATCAGTTGAAATTAATTTCCAATAAAGTGGAATGCCACCGAGACACAGGGGTTTTTCTTTTTTGTGGAAACGGAAGAACGTCCCATATCCTCTCACTTTTTCATAATTTAGCTTTACTTGCTACTTGTTATACAAGTACTTTCTTTATAAAAAATACATTTGGCAAAAAATAAAAAAGATATTGCTTACCCTCAGTTGGGGTGTTTTAAGTATTTCTTCTTAGTGTTGAACGTTTAAATTCACTTTCCTGAAAAATTTGGAGAATGTGGCTTACCCCGTTCTTCCCGTGAAGTCTTCATATATATTTTCGGGGCAGCGCTACGGTTGTGATGTCATTCATTCATTTCCGCGTCCGGTCAACATTTCTATAACACAGCACCTCCGATAGCCTTATCACTGGCCTCGATCAAGTCCTGCTTTGTGCACGATTGTTCCAGTTGAGGCCATAGGAGCAAGTGGACCGGATCTTGTGTTGCCCCGCACTCGCAAGACACGTCTCCGTCAGTTGGAAGGATGCCCCATTTTTGCATGTTGGTCTTGCAACGGAGGAGGCCCACCCTAAGACGATTGAGTGATCTTCAAACAGCTAGGGAACATGGCTTCCTGCGCTTAGCTCTTCCTTTGCAGGGATATCCAGCGGCATCTTATTCTTCCGGTTAGACTCCGGTGTTCCCTCCAGTGGTTGAGTTGTAGCGATGAAGCTCTTTCTGGTTTTCAGACAATGTGCAATGGCTTCCTTCAACTATTCACACGTCACATGAAACGTTGGAGATATTGAAGACAACAGAACAGCCCTCAATAATATAGGATCACCATCATCATCATCATCATCACAATCATCATCTGCAGGAGCCTCGTCGCTGCAGTCACAGTCCACGATCCTCAGCAGTTCACTTCATCGTGACGTAGGAAGGAAAACCTAGCTGAGTGATTTTGTTTCTAAAAGGTATGAGAGACGCGGTCTTCCACTCGATTTCTTCCCAAGGACCTTGCCTTTGAAGACAATCCTGAGAAAGGTGTGATGCCGTAAGAAGTGTACAAGAAATTTAGCTTTCCTCTGCTCTAATGAATAAGGTAATGTCCGTTTCTCCTTAACATCGTCCAATATTTGTTCGTTAGTCTTCTATTCCCTCCAACTCATCCATGTCAGTCTCCTCCAGAACCACATTTCAGCAGCTTCTTGTCTTGTTGATTGTGCTTGTTTCTCTCACATCCGTAAGCTAACACACTCCAAACAAACTAATTACTACTTTACTTTACGTGATCAGGCCCAGGGGACCGCGCGCTGCTTCAAGAGTTCTCCTCCACTGGATTCTGTTTTTCTGCTCTCTGTTGCCAGTCATCCTCCATTCCAATCTGTCTCAGGTTTACACCGAATCTGTCCTTCCATATTTTCCTTGGCCTAGCCAGTGGTCTTCTTCCACGAGGAACAAAATTGAGCAGTTTCAGAGGCCATCGGCATGTGTCTAACCTAGTGACATGGCCTACCCATGCCAGACGTTTGCTTCTCATTAGTCCTACGATGTTTGGGGTCTTATACATGACATCCAGCTCTCGATTGTACCGAATACGCCATTCACCAGTGTCCTCATCTTGAATGGGACCAAAGATCTTCCTCAAAACTTTCCGCTCAGAAACAAGGAGGTTATTCAAAACTTTTTTTCCGAGTACTCCAGGTCTCGCTCCCATACAGCACTACAGGCTGAATTAGTGTATTGCATAGTTGGAGTTTGAACTTTCTCGAAGGCTGCGGGACTTAAGAAGATGACTGAGACAGTAGTGGGAGCGGTCTCCGGCTAACATCCTCGCTTTAATCTCTGCCTGATATGATGCATTCCTCTACAAAAATCTACAAAAAATCCAATCAAATTTTTAACAAATTTCGTCCGGGCGTATTTAAAAAGGGATTCTTTCTGTTATGAAACTCCAGCTTTGCCATAGCAATTCTTATGTAAGGCACTGATAACCATTGGTAATGACACTACCCAGATAACAAACTTCTGTAACGTGGTCTGTTTTTATACAGCCTACCTTAATGTTTGTCTCCAATTCAGTCTTGTAGGATACGGTGTATAATTTTATTTAATCTTGAAAGCATTTGTTGAATGACACTAAGAGCACTCAGAGTTCAATTTAGCAAACACGTAAAGTTAAGCTACTGTATTTTGACTGTGCCGAAACTTGAGAAGCTAGAAGACCCGGAAATGTACCAAAATACACGTTTAGAAAATGTCTATCATATTTCAAAATTGCATTTTTTAAAATTACAGTACTTCCAAATGAAATGATATTTTGGAAAAACTTGCTAAAACATTTGTTTTTAAAATGGATCTTGTTCTACAGATTTAAATGAAATTAAAGTTTGATTATATTATTATATTCTTTGTTTTTTATTTTCAATTTGTAGGAAGCAGATCTTTGAATTTATCAAAAAAGTAGATATTTTGATTTTGATTTTACCATGTATGGGTTAACACTAGCGTTCTCAGTGGTAGATTTAGTGACGAGTTATGATGTTTGGTGTCCATGTCTTGTCAGTTTAGTGTGTGCCAACATGTATGAGGCGTTTGCTTAATACACAAAATATTTTTCAAAAGTGGAACAATAAAATTAAAAAAGGATTAAGACTCAGCGACGAGCCTGGAACGAGTCGACAACATGATAAAGACATTGTAATCATTGAACGATCAACAACTACAAATGAAATTACTTCAAAGAAACGTAAACCTCGCCAACATAAGACAAAGATAGACATTACTCGTATGGTTTCCTTAAAACTAAATTGATGTAACATTCTTTATTTCTTAATTCCCAAGTCACGTTTTCAACGTTAAGTTCCCAGCATGATGAACTAGAACTGTGAATTATATGTTTCTTCTTCTTCTTGCGTCACGGCCTTCTAAGGACAATGCTACTACAGTATTTCAATTCGTCCTCCTTAGTTGATCCTTTCTTTTCTTCCAGTATTCCTTTATTATTGCACTATGGTTCGTTTTCCTGTCTACAGTCCACTTTCCACCTGTTCTCTTCTCCTTCCTCGCTTGGAATCCTTCCAGTTGCAAGACTTTCGTGTTAAAAACCTCTCTTTTCAATAATTATTCATCCCTTATGTTGATCCTTTCTAGATATTTCTTGACTTCTTGAATCTAGGTGGTGATTGATTGCCTTTCCCAAATATATTTGAAACTTCCTTTAGTCTATTGTCATCCATTCTGTAAATATACCCAAGAAACATCGATCTACTTTTCCTTATTGTTTCTGGTATGAGGAGCCTATTTCCAGAAGAGGACTTCTGCATTTTCTAAGGCATTGACAAAAAAAACAACGAAAAAGAACAATTAAACCTCAAAATTCAGGAAATTTTATGTTATTCTACTTGTTATGTTTATGTTAGAGCCTCTACCAAGAATGACATAAAATTAAGGAAATAACTACACAAGGCAGATGTCGAGATTTGGAAATAAAGCCAAACATTATTATTGATCTTTTAACCACAAATATCGTGTTTTGGAACACCTTACACCAACCATTTGATGAGTTTCCCCAAGAGGAATACGAAAACAATATGTATTTTTTGTAAAAAAAATGTCAGATGTCGACTTTTGGAAATAGGCTCCACAATGTTTTCTATGTTTTTGATTCTAACTTCTCACTTTCCAAAACTCTGCAATTTTTGCAGGACCTAATATTTTCCTTGTAATTCTCCTATCTAATACTTCTAGTTTTATCAATCTTGCCATTCAGTACTAGACCTTCGCAATCATTCCGGTTTCACTACTGGGTTTTAGTGCTTTATTTTATGATTTTTGGATAATCACATTTTGTTGTAGGTATTCTTAGTTGTGCCGTACGATATTTACAACTTGTGTATCCTCTCCTCTGGAGAAGATTTTTCTAAACCATTTTATTGAATTGTCTCTCCCAAATATTTGAATTTCTTTACCTTTTCTATTCGACCAATATCTCTTATTAAAAGCCCTGGGCACATTTTATACTCGTGAAAAATTTTGTTTTCTCTGCAGAGATTACTAAGCCTGTCTTCAAGGAGATTGACTTGCACTACTGCAATTGTAAGGCTTTCCGAATGGTATTGCAAAATCATCTGCAAATGCTAGTCAATTTGTTGAAACACCTTTGTTCTTTTTTTTTTCAGATTGAGTGGTGATATTTCGAATTCTTTCAACTTTTCGTTCCAAATTCTTACTATTTTCTCCATGGCACAGTTGCTTTGCCCGTCATCAGTATTTATTTTGAAAGGTCGATATAGGCTATTTAAACCCTTAGAAATTACCTTTGAAATAGTGTGGAAATTGATGTTAATGTTTATAAATTTAATAATAATATACCTGCATTCTTAATTCTTAATTTTCAACAACAACACCCAAATATAGCAACAACAGAAATAAATGTCGAAAAACACATAAATGAAGCAACAGGAACAACAACGTTGAAACATCCCGTAGTGTATTATCTGTCAGAGATGATGATACCGACGAGGTCGCCAGACAGACTAACAGATTTAACACCTGAAAGCAATAAAGCTTTTATTTATTGAACATTCCTCGTATAAGCACTCATATGTTCGATCATTTCGATAAACATTAAATTCAAATTTATGAACGCACGTCACAATCGCGCATAGGTCATACATTAGCGAGCTTATTGCTTCAATTGCAATATATCCCGCATCTTTATTATTGGTGCTCGTTTCTATTGCTCTTATCATGTATTGACTGTCGATAATGTTTCTCCTAGATTAATGGCTAACAGACAATAACTATTGGTGCTATGCACTGCCAAGAATAATTATTATCGAGGGCTGTTAAAAAAGTCATGTAAAGAAAAGCCACATCCTTTCTGATTTATTATTGCAATTCGTTGTTGTTCATGATAACCCCTCGGTGTAGTGGTTAGTGTTCTTTATTGACAGGGGGCATGGTGGCCGAGCGGTCAAGTGTTGACCTCTCACCAAGGTGGACTGGGTTCGTTTCCCGGTCAATACATGAGAGATTTTCAAAGTGGAATGCCATGTCCTGTGGTTCAGATTCCACGTAAAAAGGAGGTCCCGCGGCTCATTATCACAAGCTTCATGGTCACGTTAAACTAAATCTTTCTTCCTTAGGCTCTTTATTTATTGACTCCCACAGGGGCTCACAGAGGTGACCACGGGACGCAAGCTGAGTCTTCCATTGCGTGCACTTACTTGTGCCGGGCTCCTTTCAGTTTTCATTCCTGCTGGCCTCCCTTGGTCAATACTTGCTCTCTTCTAACCCCGACGGTATTCGGTTATCCGAGACCTAGGTACTCTTTCACTTCTCCTTGTCTCATCTTTCCTGATACCCTCATTCTCCGAGGAGTCAGCCTTCTTCTTTTCATGATATCTCCTGCCTTCTGCATAACGCCCTAAAGGAGGCAGGGTGCACGTAGCCTCCACAACTTCTGGTGCTCCCTGGATAGTGATATACCCTCAAGTGCTCACGGCTGGTGAGTTTAGGAGTTGGCGACCCCGAGGATTCCCTGAGCTGGGTCCGTTCTTCCCCTTTTTCCAACGACTTGGGGTGGTCCCCCTCCTCTTTCTCTTTTCTATCTGCATTTCATGGCTCTCGTGTCCGGCTCCACGGCTAAATGGTTAGCGCACTAGGCTTTGGCCCGAAGTGCCCCGGGTTCGATTCCCAGCCGAGCCATCAAGGATTTTAATATCCTGGAGTTAATTCCCGTGGCTCGTGGACTGGGTGTATGTGATGTCTTCATCATCACTCCATCCTCATTACGACGCGCAGGTCTCCCACAGGCGTCAACTAGAAACACCTGCACTCGGCCTCTCCGGAGGCCACATGATCATTCATTCATGGCTCTCCTTCCTTTCAAGTCCCTCAATTCTAATTCTTCGTGGATTGAGGGCATTTCCTTTCTTGTCCTATTCTATTTACTCATGGCTTCTTTAGTATGTAAGTTAGTTGTTAAGTCTGTGGTTCGCTGTATTTGTAGGATTCATGGCGTTAACATTCGTCATCACTATGGCCTGGAAGTTCACGCAAAATCATATTTATGATTATTTTGATTATTTTGGCACAATGCACCATAATTTTCTTCTTTGCCTGTTTAAGTGCATATCTTTGATTCAGGAATATAGAATATACGAAGGTGGATCAAAAGTTAGTTGCACTAACGCGCTGCAGCAGCGCGCTGTGTGTCGCAAACGTGGGCACAGCGGAGAAAGGGACAGACACTGCCGACACATCTGTTAGGCAGGTCGCTGTGGTGTCTCGTCTTGTATGGTGTGAATAGCGGCCAAATGCTCTGGTGCGTCGACTGGACGTTCACTCCAAATATGAGGTGCGTGCGACAATCCAATTCCTATGGGCCAAAAGAAAGAATTGTACGATTAAAGAGAAGCGCCGGGGGAAATTGAGCGCCGGTGCGATTTTGTTGCACGATAACGCAACACCTCACAAGGCCCGCCAAACGAGCGAACTGCTGCGGCGTTTCAAGTGGCAGGTCTGGCAAAATCCACCCTACAGTCCCGACCTGGCGCCATGTGACTTTCATCTGTTCGGTAAGCTCAAAACGCAGCTCAGTGGTCGACGTTTCCAGACCGATGAGGAGGTGAAGGCCGCTGTCTCCGTGTGGTTGCAGATCGCTGGAGGAACTTTCTACGCATCCGGCATAGAAAAGTTGGTTGTGCGTTCGCAGAAATGTTTGGAGTCTCTTGGAAACTACATGGAAAAGTGACGTTACATTGTATGTCGTTATAGGCGTGTTGCTGTTGTATAGGAGGTGTAATAAATGGATATACTGTAACAGGGAAGTGCAACTTATTTTTTGATCTGCCCTCGTACATCCTAATTTCCTGTTGTTTTGAAGTGCTTTTTTACTTCATGTTCTTAAATTACATTACATTTTACACATTTAATTCCTCTTGTTCCCACTGGAACATAGGGCATCCGTGAAACGTCTCCACTCCTCCTCTACAGTCCTCCTCCAGGTCTTCCTAAGACGACCTCTCCTCCGTGCACCTTGCGGATTCCATTCCAATGCTGTCCTTTCTACAGATCCCGCTGGCTTCCTCAAAGTATTACCTATCCATTTCCTTTTTCTCCTCTTGATTTCCACTTCAACTGGAACTTGATTTGTTATTCTCCATAGTTCTTCGTTGGATATTATTTCCGGCAATCTGATGTTTATGATGAGTCGTAAACAACGGTTTATAAATGTTTGCATAAGATAAGTGATAGTTCGTGAAACCTTCCAAGTTCCACAAGCATATAGAAGGACAGACTTAACATTTGTATTGAAAATTTTAATTTTCGTCTTCCTAGCAATGTTTTATTCTTCCACACCGCATACAGCTGCATAAATGCTCCATTTGCTTTCCTTATTCTCGCTTTCACATCTTCTTCTGCTCCTCCTCCTCTTGTCACTACACTTCCCAAATAAATAAATGTTTTATCCTTCTCAATCTCTTCTCCTGCCACAATCAACCTTTCTTCAATTTTGGCATTTACTCTCATTTCCTTGGTCTTATCAACATTTATGTTGAGTCCTGCAGCCTCTGCTTCCTTTCGTAATCCTTCTAGCTTGTGTATCATGTCACTAAATCTTGAAGACAAAATACAAATATCATCTGCTAACTCTAGATCTTCTAGTCTTTCCCCCATTCCCCATTGTATTCCTCTTTTCCTCCTACCCAACATTTTCCTCATAACATTATCGAGCACTACTATAAAGAGTGTTGGTGACAGAACGCATCCCTGGCGAACTCCACTTGTGACATTCACATAGTCTGTGAGCTTCCCCTCATGTACTACTTTACACCTGTATCCTTCAAACATTTCCTTCATAAGATTCAAGATCTTATGTGGTATTCCATATCTCATCAAGGTGTTCCACATTACAGTTCTGTTTACTGAATTAAATTCTCTTTTGAAATCTAAAAACGTCAAGTACAATGTTACCTGCCATTCATTACTTTGCTCTAGAATTATTCTTAGCGTGTTTATTAGATCAACACAGCTGCGCTGTCTACGGAAACCAGCATGTTCTTTTCGAAGCCGATGTTCGATAGAGTCCTTCACTCGGTTTAGGATTATTCTAGAGAGAATTTTACTTGGTATGCTCAGAAGTGTTATTCCTCTCCAATTCTTGCACATCGTGTTGTCGCCTTTTTTGGGAAGTTTCGCAATAAGTCCCTCTTTCCAATCAGATGGAATTTTATCTTCTTTCCATATTTTCTTCAATAATGGTAGGAGAAAATTAATGGTGACCTACCGGGTGAGTTAGCCGTGGTGGTTACGGCATGACTGATGGCAGTCGCTCACATCCGGGAGGCGAGGAGGTTCGAATCCCCCCGCCGGCAACCTTGAAGATGGTCTTCTGTGGTTTCCCATCTTCCTTCCAGGCAAATGCCGGGGTTGGTCCCTAACTATAGGCCACAGCCGCTACCTTCCAACTCCTCGTCCTTACATTCCTACTTCCCTCCCCAACGGTACTTGTAGCTCACCCATTGGGTGTCCGTCTCGAAGCAGCTACAAAACTGGCGAGCCGAACATGTCCCCGGACACTCCGGGCACTAAAAAAAGCCGTACGCTAAAATAAAATAAAAATGGTGACCTCTTCATCTGCTTTTAATATTTCTGGATCTATATTATCTATGCCTGCTGCTTTCCCATTCTTCATTTGTTTCAATGCGAGTCTAACTTCTAGCCTTGTTCTTGGATCTTCACTGTCTAAACCACCATTTACTTCATGTATTTCCTGTTTATTTCCACCATATTTGTTTAAGATTTCTGAAAAATATTCTTGCCATCTTCTCAACTGTTCTTCTTGGGATAACAACAAATTTCCTTGTTTGTCTCGCACTGGTTTTCTCTTCCTATAACCTCCTCTTGACAATTTCCTTGTAATATTGTAAAGTTGTTTCATATCGCCCTTCTTCTCGGCCTCTTCGGCAATTTCTGCCTGTTCATCAATCCACCATCTTTTACCGCTCCACACACTCCTTGTAAAATTATTTTCATTAAAACCATCAATGGCTGTTATGATTGTATATCAGTTATACTTAAAAATTAACATAATAAAATAGTTATTAAAGGTCAACACCACTTGAAGTTCCATGAAATAACATGTCCTACTATTTAGAACTGTTTCTTAGTTGATGTATCTTAAAAAAGGTGTAGTTATATGTACATCTGTTCATATTTTGTTTATATTAAAAATAGAAACGCTAAAAGACAGGGAGCAATCGTAATTGCCGTAGTTATTTCATAGTGCATATTCTTTATAAAAAATATGCATATTTGACCAATGATTAGTGCATTTTCGTTCAAACGGTTAGGGGCCAATAACCTAGATGTTAGGCCCCTTAAAATAACAATTATGAACATCTTTACTAGCAGACCACCTGCTTGTGTAGCGGCTGATTCTTGGCTCTGGTAAGTAATTTATTTCTAGTGTGAGAGCTGGGACGGTGTATATTCAGCCTCGTGAGGAAAACTGAGAAAAGGAGGGTTCGACTATCACCTCAGCCTTCCTGGAATGGATTTTTGCGTGATTTTCCCAATTCTATTCCAGGCGAATACGGAGATCGTTCCTAACTTAAGGGACACTGGGACTGAAATTTTAGTGAAATTTGTGGAAAATGTCGATTTTCGTTTTTTTCCATATTAATACACCCCTATCCCCTGCGGATCATATAGCAGTGCTTTTATCCGAATTCTGCCATTTTTAAAGCCCTGACGAAGCTTTAAAATGCACGGTGTGTCCTTTAAACGCCCCAGCACAGTAAGTGTCCTGAAGGTTCTGAGTCTTGGTGTTTCTACAATCGAAGTATCGCAGGTGGTAAAACACCACAGAGTCATGACAAAATGGCTGTAGAACTTTAAGAACCCTTAGTTGTCAAGATTATGCCTGTTTATAAAAGGCTGGCATCAGATGAGCTTCTATCCAGATGCATCCGTGGTGCTACTGAAAATCAGAATGAGTCTCTGCATTCTGTTTTCTGGAGGAAGTGCCCAAAGGAGATTTTTATTTCACGGAAGATACTTGAAATTGCTGTTAGTAATTCTGTAGCAGAATTCAACATGGGGTGTAGTGCAACAACAGAGTTGAAATCAGGAATAAGACTAACTTCAGTATCTCATGTCACAGCACAAACACTTGAAAGATGTGACAGTCGCAGGAAGAATGTAAGTCCGCGGTCATAATTGGAGAAGCGAAAGGCATGTCGACGGAAGGTGAAACTGACAGAAAATAAGGAAGAGGCTGCAAAACAGAAGAAGGAGGGTGTCACCTATGCTGTAGGACCATCCTAATGTCATTGGTAAGCTGAAACCTTGTAAATTGTGCATCATTTTAGAAAATTGCTGTTTTCTCGGATTCACTTTTTCAGGCATTCAAACTGTTACTCGCGTCATAAATCTTATGATATAGCTTTCAAAATGGGAATTAATTATCTTCATTGCAATGACTATAAACCTGCGGATCGTTTTTTAGATTGCACTTTTGGTATGGCTGCAAAAAAAATCAAACTGGAAAAAATACGATTTATTTTGTAGAAAAAAACTTGGATATGAAAAAAAATTAATATCTTGACACTCATTAATGCAATTCAAAATCGGATCCGTAGGTTTCTTCCAATTTTTATAGTGCAATAGAATATTACCTAAAAGTTACACTATCTTGTTTTTTTTTTAACGCGGCTGACCTTTATAAAACTTGAATAATTAGCACAATAAATGTACAAAATAATTAATATCTGGAGTACTAATCAACTTACAATGCTCACGTTTCCTACTATTCATAACCATATATCATTTCAAAGCTGTATCTCAGTTTATATAGAATTTGAAAATTTCAGTCCCAGTGTCCCTTAAGACCACGGCCGCTTCCTTTCCAATCCTCACCTAAATTACAAATACACACGCTAGTACTGCCATCACAATAACACATGCTATCAGAAAAATTTGTACTCACACTCAAATATACAGGTAAAACTGACCGCGATGTAGCAGCCAATAAAATAAGGAACAACAAGTAATTCTTTAAAACCTATCTCACAAGAGCCGGGATCTAGAAATTTTGGGAATTAAAGAGAACATTTAGAAAAAACAAGTGACGAGCAGCCCTGGTAGTTATTATCATCTCAAATGATCTTGTCGACTTCATCGTTATGCTTGAGTCAAAAGTTATGCGTTACGGAGACGGCGACGTCATGCAGCCGCGCGGTATGCCTAAGTTAATGGGTAATGGAGTCTGTTGAAATAGAAGCCCTCCTGAGCCTTTCTAAAATGTGTAGCATTTGTAGCATGCGTCATTTGAAATGATATAACGTCTAGTCTTTCAGAATGACTGTAATTTTTTAGTTATAGTTATTTTAAGAAGCACACCAGCGATGTCATCTGCCACATCGTTAATGGGATTAAATCAATTCTTCTTCTTTCCTAGTGTATTTCCCGCGATGGTGCAGGGACCGTTTGCTTGGTTGTTATTCTCCACTTCTTCCTGTCAAGGGCACCTCAGGTTTGAGGCCGCACACCACTAGGTCTTCACTGATTCTATCCATCCATCGAACCTTTTGACACCCACGGGACCGATGCCCTCCTGGATCGTATCGGTTGACCGTTTTTACCACCGAGTTCTCATCACTTCCAGTGACATGCCCATACCAACGAAGATATGCTTCCTTCATTTTGACTTAAATTGTTGTAACCCCCATTTCCTTCCTTAAGCTCTACCCACAATGCGCTGTCGGCAGACGGCAGATGAAGTCAGAAGTCGGTAGTTCACAACCTAGCCAACCACAATGCGCAGTCGTTAAAATGATAGGAGTAAATAATAACTTGACTTTCATTTATTCCTTGAGAAAGTTGTCAATTGTCGATAACCTAACCTAAAATTTGCAAGGATGGACGACTTGGAGCTGTACGGTTTATTTTTATTGCTGCTAACTGGTACAGCATTGTTAAAATAGAGGAAAAATACTCGTACATCCAGTATGCCTGCTTGTAAAAAAAAAAAATAACAAATCCAACTCTGAATTAGGTCTACTGATTTTTGAACAGAATTGTTTTTGTGTAGCTGGTCATTTTTGATTGAACGCCCGAGGGCTCCCAACACGTTCAATCTATTACTACATCATTTCCTAATTTATTTTTCGTCATTTGAACATGTATTTTGGCTAATTTCAGTACCGGTAGGCCCTACTTTAGAAAATGTTTTCGTACGATGAGCTCTCATTGAGCGTTACCTTCCACTGCATTACATTTGCTACAAAGGAAAACATTATACTCAATGAACTGTTTCCTTTTAAATACTTGGGCTCACTCATGTCATACATCCAACGGCGTTCTCTCACAAGATCAATGAATATCCCAAGGTCAGTACATTCAGTCATCACCTTTTTATGTACTGTAATTATGCGAAGAATATACCGCGAATACAACTAGTCAACTACACAGCTGATGACGAGCGGGAAAACGACAAAGTAACGTCGGCTTGTGATCTTTTCTGATTGGCTCTTAAATAAGCAGTTGGCTGTCAAAGATAAAATTGGCGACGGCCGACCACACGCTGCCGATTGTCAACTATCTACTACCGACATACAACTTCACATTGTGATTGACGCCATAGGAGAGCACGAGTCCGACTTCAACTGCCGTCTGCCGACTGCGCATTGTGGGTAGAGCGTTACATGTTCATTTCAAACATGGTGAAGTCTTGTAATACCCAAGGACCAACGCAGCATTTTCATCTCCATACCCTGGAGGGCTTGTTCGTGTTTGGTTGAAGCTGGCCAACATTCTGTACCATAGAGTGCCACTGGCCTTATCATGGTCTTGTAAACTTTTCCTTTCAGGTGGATAGGTATTTTCTTATCACACAATACTCCATTTCAGCCACGCAGCATTTACTCGTGCTCGGGCATCGAGAATGGTTTCGCCATCTGAAGTGAGGAGAGAACCAAGGTACTTAAATCAATAATAATACAGTGGAATGTGGCTAATTCGAACTTCCATAATTCGAAATCGTCTTTAATTCGAATTTTTCTCTTGGTCCCTAGCATTTTATATACAATCAATGTAGAAAAATCGTGGTTATTTCGAATTATATTTTGGATAATTCGAAGTATTTACGTGTAAAAAGCCGATCGGAAGCCAAACAGTTGGGTCCGAAAAACAAGATGGTGACGACGCATCTGGCGGTGAACTCGTAGAGGAAGTTCCCGGAAAAACTGTTCCGAGTGCAGCCCAAGCAACAAACCACATTAGAGAACGTCGAAATGATGTAAGTGATTCTGTTTTCCGTTCCTTAAATTTGTTACATTCTTTTGTCATGGCTGAGAGACTTGATTGTAAGAAATAGGTAAAAATCTCAAACTTCTTTGAAAAACAGTAGATATCTCTAAGACTTAACTAGATTGCTTGATTACTACTGTCGTAAAATAGGTGAATAGTACATTTTGGTTTTATTTTATAATTTGAAACTTTTAATGTTATTCACGATACAGTTATTATACAGCTTAATTAAGGTTCTTGGATGAAAGGTTACAAGTTTGAATATTTTCTCTGCCCTTTATAAAGAACTTTCTTAATTCGATTTTTTGGATGATTCGAATTTTTTACTGGTCCCTTGAGGTTCGAATTATCCAAGTTCCACTGTAATAGTAAATAAGTTCACCGTCAAGAAATGTTGTTGAATTGGTGTTACAAGAGACTAACCTGATGCCGCTCTAATGTTTGCAGAAATCACATTAGGCCTAATTATTAAACAATATTTTGTTTGTGGTGATAAACACAAAGTCGTTTAAGGATGCAGTCTCTGACCCGAAAAGTAGCTTTAAATTATACAGACATTTTTGAATAAAATGACCATTAATTTATGAAGAGATATCAATTAGAAATACGATTGCCTTTAATTTCCAGGACTGTATCTTTTAAACTTTTGACATAATAATACACTTGCAAATTAATAACTAAATTACAAATTTGGTAACCTGTGTTATTGTGGTGTCTGTATTAGTGTGTTTGTAATTGAGTGTGATGATTGGGATTAGGCTACATGAAAGAACATGCAAGGGATATTTTTAACACCTTACAACCTAACCTGTTTTATCTCTAGAAACATCAGATCAAACTTTCTGAATATTTTCCATCAGCTTAATAAGACTTTCGTACATATATTGAAGATCTAAAAGAGGTAAAAGTTTGGAAATCCTAAAAAAGAAAAATATATAATCTCAATTTTCTCTTCAAACTTTAGCCTATCAAGAAAATAATTTAAGAGTCCAATCCTACCCATGTATTCTATACTTAAAAAGTTCGGTATAATCTAATGATACTTTTATAACACATGTTAAAGTCTATTATGGATTAGGAGGAACGAAATTCTCAATATGGCTGAATTACAGTATTTTTGATAGCGAAGCCGTGGTACCTATACTGCTCATGTTAATTTTCAACTTATTATTTATCTCTTTATCAAAAACATTAAAGAGTAACTAATCCCTCCCTATATTATTCTGCTAAGGTCCCATTCCAGTTTTGTACCGAAAATAAGGTCGCATTAACACCAACCTACACATATGGGGTACCTACAGGTTCAGCATAACCCAATGCGTAAGCGAAACGCACTCACTTACTCTTTAAATGCCTCACAATTAAATAAATACCTTAAAACATGTGTATTTGCAATGAAATAATGAAAGAATGCAACACGATAACCTTGGTAACAGAATCTCACAGGTCCATCTATTTCTGTAAGACGCAATGCAATTCCAATTATTACATTACTGTGAAAGTTTCCAGACAGTTATAAGGTTATCACTGAACCAAATTAAGCTGTAAAATTCATCAATACATACCAGTATAATGCGCTTAAGGGGGTCACGGGGCACTCTAGAAATTTTTCACGCAATTTTCACGTGTGAGTGTGGTACGAAAGGTCATTTTCACCCGACTATAAAGGGTCTCCGAAAACCACATTTAAAGGCCCTTAAATTAACAGTGTCTGTGATATTCCCAGAAAACTAACTTCGCTCCGATATACCTATGAAGGAATGACAAACCCCTAACCACTGCACCAGTAGCTGAATTGATAAAGTCTGATTATTCATACCAAGGATAAATCAGTCGTAGCATTCATGACTGAGATTTTGCTAAGTGTACTCTTTACAACTAGAATATTCACGGGCGAAGCCGCGTTGGGTAATGCTAGTTGGAATAATTAAGGGATGTTCCTTATGACTCTCTCGTTATCTTAACGTACGGTTCCTGAAAGAAAATGATTTATTTTTGAATTTTAATGATTTTTAATAAAGCGTAAATTGAACAGCATTTCCATGAACATCATCGTTTGGCAAAATTAAACTAAAACAAATTCTTATAAACGGGTGTGTTGAATCATAACACATGTTACGAGAAATTTATATCTAAAACTTTCAAATTTCATGTTCCCAAGAAAAGGTAAATTTTATACCGGTAGTTAAAAATACATTTTAACGGGAAACTGATTCTATGTTTTGTTGTTGTTGCGGTTTTCGGAACCATAAGACATCCTTTCTTCCATTAAAGAATCCATCTTTCGGTTTTTGCATGCCTCTTTTCCTTAGCAACTAATGCTCATTTTACGTTGTTAAAATTGATTACATTTAATTGACTTAGCAGTGTTCGTTACGGCATGACTGCTGGCAGTCGCTCACATCCGGGTGGCGAGGAGGTTCGAATCCCCACGCCGGTAACCCTCAAGATGGTCTTCTGTGGTTTCCCATTTTCCTTCCAGGCAAATGCCGGGGTTGGACCCTAACTATAGGCCACAGCCGCTACCTTCCAACTCCTTGTCCTTACATTCAAACTTTCCTCCCCAGACAACACTCCACACGCGACGGTACTTGTAGCTCACCCATTGGGTTTCCGCCTAGAAGCAGCTACAAACTGGCGAGCCGAACATGTTCTCGAACACTCCAGGCACTAAAAGCCATACGCTAAGAAAACTTTTAATTGTACAATTCAATTGAAAAGTTGGTCGGTACTCTTGTAACAAGGCAAGTATCAGGTAAAACAGGTCGAAACCTATCTTGAAACTTTGTTGGCCCAATTATTGTACTCTAAGAGGACAACGTGCGGAAAATCATCCACCAGATTGAACTGCAAGGCTCCGAAATTATGTGGCAAATCTCTCATATAAATCAATGGGAGGTAGCAATTACCGTACATGTTAGAAGGGACAGCCCTGACAGACCAGGCACTCGAGGGCGGTCGCACGAGAAAATGAGAAAATAACAAGTAGTTCCGTGAAGAACTATACAGCCTATTTTCATAAATCCTACTTATGTTAATTGCCTCTATCAACGAACAAAATTTCAGTTTGATTGCTGTAATAGATTCGTAGATATTGAGAACCGACTAAATATTTCGGATGGTTGCCATGTTGGATTTTATATAGGTAGGTCCTAGATTTATGTACTGTTACATGAAGAATATTGTGTACGTGTAGCATTCAAACTTCAATCGCATGATTAGGACACAAGAAGTAACAAGGAGATTTTAAAATTTCGCACAGCTGCCATCTTGTGGTTATGGAAACAATTGAAATAAATTAGATACCAGTGTATTACAATGTGTATAAACATTTCCTGTACCAGATTTCATTGCGGTTGGAACATTAAATCGCGAGAAAGGTCTATTTAAAATTTTCAAATTCGCTTGGCCGCCATGTTCGTTTTGTAGTAAGCCGGTTTTTGAAAATCTTATAGATGAACTTCCTGTAGTGCCTTTTATCTCCGTACAAAATTTCAGGTTGATTCCGCTAATAGATTCAGAGATATAGAATGCCGGTGAAATATTTCGCACACCCGCCATCTTGTGGTTATGTAAACAATTGAAACAAGTTAGATGTCGGTGCATTACAATGTGTATAAACATATACTGTACCAAGTTTTATTGCGTTTGGTTGGTTCAATCACGAGAAACGTCTATTTAAAAGTCGCAAATTTGCGTGGCCGCCATGTTGGTTTTGTAGTTACCAGTTTTTCAAAAGTCAGATTGGTGAACTTATAGTAGTTCCCTTTATCACCGTAAACAATTCCAGGGTGATATCGGGAATAGTTTCGGAGATATTGAATGCTAGTGAAATATTTCGCTCAGCCGCCATGTTGGAATGGTGAGACGTAACAAAATTTGAAGAGCACGGTCGGGGTCGTCCGGAATAATGCTATGAACTTACCGAGTTTCATTGAAATCACTCCAGCCGTTTAGATGTTATTAGGGGGAGACACACACACACACGCGCGCGCGCGCGCACACACACACACGACAAAAGGTGAGATCTCATAAGCCTATTTTTTCAAAATTGAAAATAGGCTAATAATACCGTTACAAGGCAATGGTCCATAGATGAATACAACGCAAATAATGACATTTCGAATATTTGGAAGATTTTGGATATTTCGGAAACCCTTAAATTGGGCTTCAAAGGACGTAGCAACACAGTTAAACGCTCAATTATACATATTTTCAGTAACTAGCCGGAGAATGCTACTTCCAACTCCGAGGCGAGATGCCTGATACGACCACAACACGGATTACAATTACGGCCACACACTCCTGTATCGAGAAGCACTATTAATTACTCCAATACAATACGGCGTATCTCTCTAACGTGCTATAATTTTCAAGCACCAGATCAGATCAGATCCATTCCATTGATGACTTTGATTACGACCACTAACTGGATAAACGTAGAGCATTAAGTGCAATAATCGTGTGTCTCTACGTGAGGCAGTTAATGCTACATCCCTCTGTACTTCCTACAATGAGGGGCACGCACAATTGTCTAATAATAATAATAATAATAATGCAACCATCATTTTTCTGAGTAAACGAATATCTGAACGAATAAGCCATGGAATGAAGAACGGAGAAAATTGTATGTGCCCAGTTTTTTCTCGAAAATGAGTATCAGCTAAATTAGGTCTTAATAGTACTTTATGCAACAAGCCTATAATGGCAATAATTAAGACACGACTATGTTTATAAAAAGAGCATAGCGAGTTTTATAATTTCCATAAGAGTGTCTTAATTACCATTATACGCGAGTTGCATACGACTGTTTAGGTTCGACGATAATTATAACTTTATTATATGTTTTCAGATAAATATTCATAAATATCTGTGGGATTCAGTAACTTGAGTTAGTGAACAGAGCGCGCTAGGTGGTCTGTTGACTGAACAGAGCGAATACGTCGGTCAAAGAATTTCGAAACCAGAGACCATTTACTTTGCTAGGCAATGCTATTGTTTACAGTCTGCATGATGTCCAGTGCCGATCAGAACTAGCATTCACTAATATTATCACCGAAGTAGTTTGAAAGCAATGCGCTGTGTAGAAATTGGAGTTAGGGATATTAAGGTAGTGCTATTTCTTGTCTCATATTCGCCAGTTTATTTACGCGAACATATGGGATGGTGCACTTTCCATGTCGGTAATTTATATAGAAGGATGCTGTGTTGCTAACTTCTGGATGTAGATTCATAAATTTCTTGCATATGTCATAGTATTTTCTTGTTACCGTAAAGGTTCGTGCTGATTTTGTCTTTATGTTTGGGATTGTAACTACCATGGTTGATCCGATATCCAATTTGAACTTTCAAATCATGTAATTCATGTCCGACATGTTGGATTTTGAGCGCATGCGCGAAGGTATCCTTAACTAATTGGTCAATGAGCTCTGATTGGCTGGAGAAACTGTTTCATGATGAAGAATAGTACTATAATGACTAGGGCCAGGATGTTGATGCCGTAAAAATGTTTTAAAAATGCACTTAAAATTTTCAAAAATGACTGTAATAAATGACGTTAAAAAATTCGAAAAATGCACTATAAAATGGAGAAAATCATCTTCTTCTTAACTCTGAGAGACGTAACGCCCTCATATAAAGCTGTGACATGACTAAATTAAAAAAAAAAATACTTAAAAGGCTGATTTCTCATAAAATATGACCAAAAACATCTACCAAACGTAAAAAAATGCCCTTAAAATGGAAAAATAGCATTTAATGCAAAAAGACGCAAAATAAAAATGACATATTTGAAGACGGGGTGGCCCGTCCGGAGTTTCTATGTACTTGAGCATTGTTTTAGACAGCTGAGTAAATATGTCATCAACATCCGGGCCCTAATCATGACCCTCATTATGATACAGTTTTCTGACATATAATATTTACATTTCGACATCGTCGAACATGAAGAGTTTCTTTCGAAAATGAATATCTGCATTAACAGCTTAATTAACAAATTAGCGTTGAAATCCTTCAGTGTGCCTTCCTTCAGAGGGGAAGTACACAGGAGTGCAAATTATTACAAACAAATAAAGAATGCAAATCGGTCACAATTTTTCATTCAAAATCATTTTATTGACCAACTGTTGGCCACTTTTGTTAGCCTGCTTGGTAATATTTACTGCCCCGTGGACTTACACCTTTTCCCATAAGGAATTGGGTCTGGAAACTTTCAGAATTGGGGATTCCGAGGGATACCTTAGCTGGGTACGTTTTCTATTTCTTTCATTGACTTTGGACTATACCCACTAAGTCAGGTGATTTCAATCCATAGTTCATGAATATTTGTATAAGGCGCGTTCAAAAAGTAATGAGCCGGAGGCTGGAATGCGCAAACCGATGACGACATCGGCTAATCGTGGCGTGTGTAACGAGGTGTGGTTTCGACCAGAGCTTGGAAGGTCACAGCTCGTCGCTAGAGGACACGCGTGCACGTCACGTGACATTAAAATGCGAGCTGCAGCATGCATCAATCGTCCAACGCTGCCAGTCGCATTGCAAACAGTGACATGGTGGCGTCATCCGAAGAGCAAAGAGGTGTTGTTCGGTTTATGACAGCGGAAGGAGTAGGGGGAACGTATTTTCATCGCCGAAAGTCACAAGTGTACGGCGAACACTGCGTGACCCTTGCAAGGGTCAAGGCGTGGCACAAGCGCTTCAGGGAAGGACGGGTGTCGTTAGCCGATGAAGCCCGGTCTGGGGCACCCCTCTGCATTACCGATGACAACGTCCAGCTGGTTGATGCACTCATTACCCAGGACCGCCGAGTGACAGTGAACGCCATAGCCGCCGTGATCGCTCCACGACAATGCACGACCTCATACGGCCAACACAGTCGCGGCACTCCTGCAGAAATTCAAATGGGAGGTTCTCGGCCACCCTCCATACAGTCAAGACCTCTCTCCCTGTGATTACGCCATGTTTGGTCCCCTGAAAGGGCTCTGCGGGGCCAACGATTCACCTCGGACGTCGACGTCCAGCTGTACGTGCGGAACTGGTTCACATCGCAGCTCAGGGAATTTTATGAGACAGCCATTCACCGCCTCGTGTCACAGTGGGACAAGTGCCTCAACAGCCAGGGCCAATACTTTAACATACAGATACTGGTTTCTGTAATTATGCCTCCGGCTCGTTACTTTTTGAACGCACCTTATATATTTCAAGAGAGGATCATCAGCAAAATGACTCCAAAACTCTCAGCTCTAAATCCACACGAAGAGAAGTGTGAAGTAATCAAAACAAAACGTATGGCATGTTGCCTTAGCAAAGCTGCTCTGTTAGTAGAAATTCTAAAAAAATCATTATGCTTTGTGTTTCTTAAGAGAAAATATAATTAAGACACTTGGTTGGATATTTGAAGAAATTTCACCGCCTTGCAAACATGTTTAGTGCTTGAAGCCGTGAAAAGTATAAAGGCAATTTTGGCGTCGTTTCTAAAAATGGGCACCCCTCTTTAAAGCCGGCGGGCCCATGTCTTGTAAAAGAATCTACCACTAGCCAACAATTGGTAGTGTTTTGCTGAATTTGTATGTTATTTGGTTAGAAAGGATCTATCAAATGCCAACTTTCGCTGCTAGGTGTCAGTGACAGTGGCATCTATTGTAGGCAAATTTGAACTACTTGAAACTTAACTTGATGGGGAGCCTACGGGCGTTCAATTAAAATACCCTGCTATGGCTATTCATATACAAATCACTACCAACCCTACAGTGACAACCACAGGCAGTCTCTGCCCTCCAAAACATCAAAATACAAGAAAACCCGTCAGAAAACTTAGTAAGTGTGCTAATTATTACTGATAAATATTAAGGCATTAAGCACCGAAGACATGGTTCATCAGCTAGTCGTTCGGGGAAATGCTGTACAGCGTTGCTAATATGGAGCCCATCACTTCCGAGCGAGGCGCGCCATGCTGCGTGATGGAGACCATCTTGGCAACGCTGTACAGCTTTCACCGGTGCGGCTAACTGGTGAACCATGTCTTAATTCCCCGTACAAATACAAACCGATAGAAAATAAGTGAATTAATTTACGTATTTCACAATCATACAGCATACCTTTTTGATGTATAAGGATTACAACACGACCTAGAACTACATTTACGAACCACCCCTAGCCAAGAAAAAGTTACCTTACAAAAATTATAACAACTTTGTTTCTTGGACACACAAAATGTTATAATTAATAAACCAGTTATACAACATTCCAGTGTATATTGTGTTAAAATTTGGATTCGATCTGATGAAGGGATTGTGATATAATAATTCTTAAATGTGACGCATGGTTGAAACATGCTTAGAAACGGGCACTTCTTGTGTTTCAAGTGCGATAAAAAATATTAAAATATGAATTCAAAATTCCAAACCTACATGTACTAACGTAAAATAGAACGATGCAAATGATGATGTTATTGGATTTTATGTAGGTCTATTGGTTACTTTAGAAACAACCTTCAAACTCGAGTGCACATAATATTTTGGTCGACAGTAGTGTGGAAATAAACCAAAGATAGGCTCTGTTGTGATGATTAGAAGCTATAAATATTCATTGTCTATACACTACTAATGTCTGTGGGTGTCACTGTGTGTTTGGTAGTATTTGGCAGACCTACTTCTCTTGCTCATTTGGATCTGGTGATGCTAGTTTGACGAGCGAAACATGTCATCCATTAGTTTTCTTCTCCTTTTCTTCTGTAACTATATATATAGACTAAATCTTAATCACGTGTAATTTATCTCAGGTTATTTTTCACAAATTCCAGTAATTGGAAAGATGTTTATGTCGACCGATTGAAAGCTATAATATTGATTATTAATATGGCAACACTGGAAAATGACTTCAAAGATGCCTTTAAAAATAATGTTGTCAGTAAAATTGCTTATTCACAGCTGCAGGGATCTTAATTGGATTGTAAAACACTTCAAGTACTTACTGAAATTATTCAGTTTGTCGTGTTTTTCCAATTATTTTGGCACCGTTTTCTTGTCCACCACTCAATTGTTTGAGTATCCATGTTATTATTATTATTATTCTTGCGTTACGGCCTTCTAAGGACTACGTTACAATTTCAATTCGTCCGCCGTAGTTGCACTTTTAGGTAGATTTCATTAGAAAGCTAACTATTGCAATGGGTCCCATGTTTCGACTTCCGGAAAATTTCGACATATCTTCGCGTTTCACATCCCCCAGACCCCAAAACCACCGTCAGTTCAAAAGTTTATATATAATTTATGTATATATATATATATATGTATATATATATATATATATATATATATATATATATATATATGTATATCAGTTTCTTGTGGACACGATAACTGCCGTAATTTTGCACCAATCACTTTGATTTTTTTACATAATATGTATCCCTATAAAATCTCGGTCGAGTTCGTTAATGGGCAAAATCAGTCGAAGGGGGTGAAATTGGGGGGCTTTTTTCGAAAAATTGAAATTTCGCTATAACTCTCTTAATACGTGAAATATCAAATCCATTCAAAGTTCATAATATGTGTCGGATAAGTGCCAACAATTTATGTCAAATAAGTTTTTTGATAGCACCAACCATTGACCAAAGGGGTGGAAAAAAGTGGGTTTTTCGGGAAACATTAATCATATCTCTCTTAATAGGCACAATATCAAAACCGTACACAATGGACAATATTCCCCTAATAATTACCTAAAACTTTTGTCTGAAAGAATTTTTGATATGACCCACCATTACGCCAAGGGATGCGAAAAATGATTTCGGAATTATAAGAAAATGCCAAGAGCTATCAGAGGTTGCCAAGGCAACACTACTAAATTGATGAGGGATGAGCCGTTGCCATGACAACGCACTTGCACGAGATCAGATTCAGTATTTCCATCTGACTAAGCCGGCCCCGTGGTGTTGGGGTAGCGCGCCTGCCTCTCACCCGGAGGCCCCGGGTTCGATCCCCGGCTCCGTCAGGGATTTTAAAACTGACGTGAGGGTTGGAACGGGGTGCACTCAGCCTCGTGAGGACAATTGAGTAGCTGTCTGACAGTGAGACAGCACCCCGATCACGAATACCAATATTAACGGCCGAGGGGACCCGACGCGCTGATCACGCGTCACCCCAATATCTGCAGGCCAAATGGCTGGGCAGCGGTCGCTTGGTCGGCCTTAGCCCGTCATGGGCTGGATGGTGCCAGGGGTTGACTTTGACATCTGACTAAGTGGGAAGCGGCTTCGGTGACGTAACTGGTAACATGCAGAATGTCTATGCCCAAGGTCGCGGTTTCAAAGCCGGCCGAAGTCGTCGGATTTTCTAAGAGAGCTAAAATCCCTCAGTATGCTTTTCTTTGGAGGGGAAGTTCCAACGTTCGTTGCGAGTTGCTGGTTGGGGTGGCATCTAGTAGCCAAGTTCACAGCTAGGTGTCGTTGACGGTAGTACCTGGTAGCAACATTAGGAACTACTGCTTGAAATTGACCGTCTGCAGTCCTTACCTGAATAAAGACTACTACAGCCATTACAATTCACACCGTTTATCAGACAGATTCTACAATCACCCAAAGTACACGGGGTTAGATGACCGCGTTGTCGCAGCCCCTAAACTGAGGAACCAACCAGAGGTAGATTTCATTAGAAAGCTAACTATTGCAATGGGTACCATGTTTCGACTTCCGGAAAATTTCGACATATCTTCGCGTTTCACATCCCCCAGACCCCAAAACCACCGTCAGTTCAAAAGTTTATATATAATTTATGTATGTATATGTGTATATATATATGCATATCAGTTTCTTGTGGACACGATAACTGCCGTAATTTTGCACCAATCACTTTGAATATTTTACCGAATATGTATACCTATAAAATCTCGGTCGAGTTCGTTACTGGGCTAAATCGGTCGAAGGGGGTGAAAATGGGGGGCTTTTTTCGAAAAAGTGAAATATTGCTATAACTCTCCTAATATGTGAAATATCGAATCCGTTCAACGTTCATACTATGTGTCGGATAAAGCCCAAACATTTATGTTAGAAGAGTTCTTTTTATAGCACCAACCATTGACCAAAGGGGCGGGAAAAATTGGTTTTTCGGGAAACATTAATCATATCTCTCTTAATAGGCACTATATCAAAACCGTACAAAATGGATAATATTCCCCTAATAATTACCTAAAATTTTGTCTGAAAGAATTTTTGATATGACCCACCATTATGCCAAGGGATGAGAAAAATGATTTCGGAATTATAAGAAAATGCCAAGAGCTATCAGTGGTTGCCATGGCAATACTACTAAATTGATGAGGGATGAGCCATCAGACGTTGCCAAGATAACGCACTTGCACGAGATCATATTCAGAATTCCATCTGACTAAGTGTGAAGCGGCTTCGGTGACGTAACTGGTAGCAAGCATGCTGAATGTCTATGCCCAAGGTCGCGAGTTCAAAGCCGGCCGAAGTCGTCGGATTTTCTAAGAGCGCTAAAAATCCCTCAGTATGCTTTCCTTTGGAGGGGAAGTACCAACGTTCGTTGCGAGTTGCTGGCTGCGGTGGCATCTAGTAGCCAAGTTCACAGGTAGGTGTCGTTGACGGTAGTACCTGGTAGCAACATTAGGAACTACTGCTTGAAATTGACCGTCTGCAGTCCTTACCTGAATTACAGACTAATACAGCCATCCCTAAGTACACGGGGTTACATGACCACGTTGTCGCAGCCCCTAAACTGAGGAACCAACCAAAATCTCTGCGGGAGATATAATTTTGCGTGAAGAAGTAACAGACCGTTACATAGTTACACATCAGTGTCGAAACCTTGCATAAGGACAGTGTGACCACAAGTATGAAAATGGACCACAAATGACAAGAAGGTTACCGTTCCCATAAGACAATAAAATGTTTAAAATAAGTATAAAATGACGAAACACAAAGTTAATTAAGCTCCAATTATAAAATACCTTCTCGCAATAAATGAGGTCTGATCCTTCTACGAAAACCTGCATATTCTGCCTATTTTCGCCTATCCCCAAGTTTGTTCGGTGAAATCTACCTCCGCCTTCCGGCGTGCCGAGAGGACTTTTTTTTCTTCTTCCAGGAATCTTTCATTATTGGGCTATGCTAATGTTCCTATTTTCAGTCCACTTACTTCGCGCCTGTTTTCTTTTCCTTCCTCGCTTGGAATCCTTCCAGTTGCAAAACTTGCGTTCTAAAATAATTCTTCTTCTCATGTTGTTCCTTTCGAGATCTTCCTTGACTTCTTGAATTCAAGTGGTGGTTGATTTCTTTTCCCAATGATATTTGAAAATTCAATTAGTTAGTCCTTTGCCATCTATTCTGTAAAAATGCCCAAGAAACATCAATCTTCTTTTCCTTATTGTTTCTGTTATGTTTTCTATGTTCTGATAGATTTCATTGTTACTTCTTAATTTCCAGAAATGGAATTTTTACGGGACCGAATATTATCCTTATAATTATTCTTTATAATACTTCTAATTTATCAAACTTCTAGTTCATTACTAGACATTCGCATGCAAACAGGCATTCCGGTTTCACTACTGTGTTGTATCGCTATAATATATACACCGCGGACAGGCCAACAAGGACCACGCAAATATCACTTCTTTATAGGTCTAGTTTCCTTCTTTCTCTTCCAGATGTCGTTCATCCTGGTCGACTGCGCAGCTCTTCTTTCAGCAGTCCATTCTCCTCTGTTGAGATTCTTTTTATCCCCGACAAGAATTTTGAGGCCAAACATTTTATTTTCTGTACTCCGTTCTATTTAGACAATCTTCTTCTGTAATTTTGAATTTTGGAGGTTCCTAATATCATTTCTTTTACATAGCCTCCTTGCCCTTTATAGTTCCAGATTTTATCAAAAATTTGTTTGTTTAACCTGAGCAATCCATGCGGACCATATGTCCGTAGAACTGAAGTCGACGTTTTCTGATCATCACTTCAAGGTTGTCGATTTTACTATAAATTTCTGCATTGGATCTCACCTTCCTGTGTTTTCCTAGGACCATAAATCCTTCTTAAAATTATTCTTTCTATCTTGAGCAAATTCTCCATTCCGGTTATATGTAGTTTCCATGCCGTACAAGATGACTGGTCTAACAACTGTATTAAAATGTCGTAATTTTGCATTGATAGACAGGTTCTTTTTATTGTATATATTTTTTGTACAGAAATGTAATCTTTCCAATTTCCCTTTTTTGTTCTCGATTGCCAATTTATCCGTCCCGTTGCTACTAATTATTTCTCCAAAATATTTAAATCGGTCAGTGACCCTGATGCTCCCATAACTTGTTTTTATCATTTTCTTAGTGTATTTCTGATCACTTGTCATCATCTCTGTTTTTACCAACGAAATCTGTAAGCCCGCTTTTTCCGCCGTTTCTTTTATTAATGTAATAAAATATAATGTGGAATACAGAGGTGTTATCACTTCATTACTTAAGTAACTCAGGTAGCATATTATAATATATCTTTCTCTTTCAAAGGCAGGGCTGTCGGAAAGCAGGTGATGTACAGGTTCGGAGGATCCACACAAGCATACATAGTCTAGAGTAGTGATATGAAATTGCTCCAAATATGACGGATTTCCCATATACACGTAAGAATTGCTAAGTTCTGAACAAGTATTTTACCTTGAATTCAATGTTGAAATATAACAATCTGTGACAATAAAGTTCGGTGAATAGTCCTGTACTAAAAACATAGATGATCAATGCACGACAGTGACCCTATTGACCCCTCCCGTAACTATGCAATGCTGAGATCGGCGATACATGTCCTGGAAACTACGCAAGATGGCGTCCTTTGGGATGGTGTTCAAAAGCCTCGTCACGTTGCGTTCGGTGAATTAAGTCAGAACAGTCGACCTGGCAACATTGGCGACACACAACGCAACGTGTAAGACCTGTTTGACACAGTGCGAGTTTAGAAGGATGAAATTATGCCACCTACCATGCACATCTCTTCGGCGGGTGGCAGTGAGAAGGATGACTTTATACAACCTAACATGCACACCTGTTCGGCGGGTTGTAGTGAGAAGGGTGAATGTTCTGTGTAATGGAGTGGCTCTCAAAACTATAGTCACGGGCGACGAGACCTGGTGTCTGAGGCACGACCACGAAGTCAAGCGACAAATTATGGAGTGGCGGGGTCCAGGTCCAGGGTCACCGAAAAGCCCTGAAGGACCAGAGGTTTCCGGACAATTCGGACATCCAAATAATGTGATGTCCCGACTGTAGGCTATCCCTAAAGAATTTCCAGGACTTGTACAGACATTCTCAGAAGTGCATAACCATCCACGGGGATTACTTCGAAGGACAGTAACTGCTGTTTCAGGTTAGCCAACAATCCGAACTTTTCGGTCGGACCGAACGCAACGTGACGAGGCTTTTGAACACCATCCCAAAGAACGCCCTCTTGCAAAGTTTCCAGGACATGTATCACCGATCTCAGCATTGCATAGTTACGGGTGGGGACTATTTCGAAGGACAATAGGGTCACTGCCGAGCGTTGTTCATCTATGTTGATAGTACAGGACTATTCACCGAACTTTATTGTCACAGGTCGTATTTCTCTCGTAACAGATCCTTTCGAAGCTGTGGTCCATATGTTGTTCCATTGGGGATTATGCGTTCTTCGACCTTTCTTTACAGGTGACATATTGGAGTTCTGTGATGTGAAACTTCCATTGTTGATTGTGCAGCCATTTTAGCTAGTTCATTGTGTCCACGAACCCAGGAGAGACAGGCATTGAAACCATGACAGTTATTAACCTTATGTCAGCAACTATTGGGTTCAAGTTGTTTATTGTGTTGAGTTGAGAGCTGCCCGTGAATCACTGTATAATGTTTTATTTTTGTTGTTGTCTTCACACCTCTGTGTACATATGTGATTACCTTGAAAGTAATCCATATAGTGACTGCTCTTCAACTTTTAGTAATGAGCAATTGGTTCAGTTCTCTCATTACCATTTCTCTTTGTCTGTTGCAGGTAAGAAACTCGACCTAGGTATTCCAAAGTGAGACCTCACTACAGCAGTCTCCTTTGCAGCCATTCCAAGTATGTATGAGAGATGTATTGCATTTGCTTCTTAACTTTGCAATGTTACGATTAACACCTAAAATTTGTTATTTAGCATTAAGGTAGATGTACATTGTATTAATGTCGGAAATATTTCTTAGCAGACAAAGCAAAAACGTAAAATGAAGCAAATTCATCAATTTTGCCAAAGATAGAAAAGTTGAAGGTTCCAAATTGTGAGCCTTAGAGAGCTCTAGCAAAGTTAAGAAACAAACATATTAAGTGAGTTGGGGCAAGAGCATTTTCGGGGCAAGTGCTTCCCGGGTCCCTAATATATTTGTCCGTTTGAAACTCGTTGTGCCATCTCTTGGGGAGTTGAGGAATGTTGTCTTGCGTTCATTTAACACTAGATGTCGCGGTTGAAGTCGATTAACTAGCAGATGTATAGGCCAGTTACGGAAGTAATGCTATCAACTAACCATCAGAGTTCACCGTGCTTTCCGAATCAACGTTGTATCTGGACCATCTTTCATTGTAATAACTTCATTCATAGTATGTTTTAAAGCTTAAAGTATACTCTTTTCATTAACATATTTAATCTTGGAAATACCACGTAACTAATTTTAAAAAAATATGAGAAGTTGCTCTTGCCCCGTCAGAACAAGTATGCGGGGTTAGTTTGTTCGTTATTGATAAGTTAATAAATTGGTTTGAAACCTAAGCAACTTACCTACTAAAGTAAACACCAGTTTTTGTCTTTAATTTTCATATTCTTGTGATGTTTTTCCAATGGCTGTAATTTTGCGTCTTACACACCCCAACATACGAAGTCAAAGAATTTAATAGAAAACATAAATGTATACATTTTGAAATATGCATTTAATAGCTTAATAAGTAGAGAAAACGAACTTGCCCCACGATTATTGTGTTATACATTTAATGGAAGAATATAGGCTAGAAACGCACTTGTCCCATATCACGGGGCAAGTGCGTACCATGGACATTATAGAGATATTTAATTTCCTAATGGAATATAAATTCTCGAAGCATACATTCAAGATGCAGTGGTCACACAAAATTAACCAGTCAATATGCAGAAGAAGTCTTGTTTTGGTATTGCAATTAGTTTAAATGATAAAATCTAAACGGCTGGAGCGATTTCAATGAAACTCGGTAAGATCATAGCACCATTCTGGCCGACCTCGACTGTGCCCTTCAAATTTTATTCTGTTGCACCAATCCAACATGGCGGCTGTGCGAAATATTTAACCAGCATTCAGTATCTCCGAAACTATTACGGATATCACCCTGAATTTTTTCTACGGTGATAAAGGGCACTACTATAAGTTCATACATGAAAAGTTCAAAAACCTGGTAAGTACAAAAACAACATGGCGGCCAAGCGAATTTGAGACTTTTAAATAGGCGTTTCTAGCGATTTAATTATCCAAACGTAATGAAACTTCGTACAGCAAATGTTTATACACATTGTAATGCTCTGGCGTATAATTTACTTCAATTGTTCACATAACCTCAAAATGGCAGCTGTGCAAAATATATCACTGGCATTCTATAACTCCGAAACCATTCCAGATATCACCCTGGAATTTGTACGGTGATAAAGGGCACTGCTTCAAGTTTATCTATGTAACGTTCAAAAACCTGTAAAGTACAAAACGAACAAGGCGGCCAAGCGAAGTTGAAATATTTTAATAGACTTTTCTCTTGATTTAACCAGCTGAGCGCAGTGAATTGTGGTACAATAAATGATTTTACATATTGTAATCTAATGGCATATAATTTAGTTCGATTGTTTACATAACCTCAATATGGCGGCTGTGCGAAATTTTAAAATTAAGTTTTTATTTCTTGTGTCGTAATCATGCGAACGAAGTGAAAGTTTGAATAATGAAGCTACGCAATATGTTTCCTTTAATGGTACATAACTCTATGGCCCATACATATAACAATCCAAAATGGCGAGCATCCGATATATTTCGGCGGTTCTCAATATCTACGAATCCTTTACAGCAATCAAACAGATTTTTTTAATGTTAATAGAGGCTATGAACATAAGTTCACCTATAGGTCTTTCAGTAACCTGGTGAGCACAAATCCAACATGGCGGCCACGCGAAGTATAAATACTTAAATGGAAGTTTCTCGCGATTTAACCATCCGAGTGCAGTGAAACTTTGCACGTTAAATGATTATACAAATGTTAATCCACTGGCATCTAATTTATTTCAATTGTTTTGATAACCACAAGATGTCTCGTTTTTACTTCTTGTGTCCTAATCATGCGATTGAAGTTGGCATATCACAGGTACACAATAATCTTCATGGAATAGTACATAAATAAGAATCCAACCTGTCGATCATCTGAAATATTTAGACGGTTCTCAATATCTACGAATCTATCACAACAATCAAACTGAAATTTCGTATGTTGATAGAGGCAATTGACATGAGTAGGATATATGAAAATAGGCTGTATAGTTGTTCACGGAACTACTTGTTGGGGTATGCAGTTACCCCAATTCACCTTTCACAAATCACTTCCGGCCTGAATGCAGTTCACGTAAAAAAAGCCTAAAATCGCTTGTTTCTTGACTCATTTCATGTTTTAGCCAATCTACTTCACTTACATATTTATTTCTTTAATGTGATCCTTGGTTCAATACCCTGAGGCCTATTTCATAAGAATGGCAATGTGGATATCTCCAACAGTTTAGATCAGGCTATATTGACTCATCCTGAATGTAATAGTGAAAATGTAGAACCCTGGAGCAAAGATACAGTACATTGATTTAACGCTCTGTATGAGCATTGCCAATGACCTGGAAAGGGCTGCTGTTGAATGCTTTTGTTTGCGAGACTAGCGCACCTATTCTCTTCTCTTTCGGGTTGGACCATGACGTGAATTCAGGTCATATCTATTGCCTGTTCCAGATATTACTGTTCTAGTCCACTGTCTTATCACGCTGACATTCTTCAAGTCTTGGCGATTGGTCCCAAGCGCTTCTAAGACTGAGGATTCATGTTTCCATCTTAGCAACCGACTCGCAAACTACGGGCCATCTGTATTATTCCTTGGTGATAAACTTAAGTACAACCTTTTCCCGAAATATCTAGGAGTCACCCTGGACAGAACTTTAAGCTACAAAGAACATCTCACCAAGCTCTGTCACAAAATCACTACAAGGAATAACATCCTACACAAGCTTTGTGGTAGTTCATGGGGAGCCTCGGCTGACTGCTTACGATTAACGGGTATCAGTCTTGTCTACTCTGCAGCGGAATACTCTGCCTCTGTATGACTGGAAAGTGCACATGTGCATGAAGTAGATACTAAGTTGAATGAAACCATGCGTTGCATATCTGGTGCTGTCAAGTCCACACCTCGCCACTGGTTACCCGTTCTTAGCCATATCTCACCACCCCACCTGAGGAGAAAGGAAGCTCTGCTGAGAGAAGCAAAGAAGATCCGGTCATCTCCCTCATTACCAGTTCACCAGGATTTTTGTTACCCATCGGCACAACGACTTCGATCTAGGAGACCAGCAAGTGTATTGGCCGGCCGACTCTTGAGGGACAGACATTCCTATTTCTTGAGGGACACTTTTAACCTAAACCGGAGCTGGCACGAAGAGTGGTCTAATTCAACATCTGCTACTAATGCTCATGAGATAAATCCAACTCGGAAAATGAATGTATTTGACCTCCCATGAAAACTATGGTGTCGCCTCAACAGACTGAGAACTGGGCATGGGCGCTGTAATTTCTTGCGCCATGAGTGGGCCTGGATGGATTCTCCAATGTGTGAATGCCGTGAAGAGGAGCAGACCATGGACCATGTCATCCTGCGCTGCCCTCTTCATGCCAACTCCGGAAGCCCCAGCGACCTGTTCGTTCTTTCAGAAAGTGCTGCTGTGTGGTTGAAGAACTTGGACCTGGACTTATGAATTCCTTGTTGTACTCACCATACGATTAAATAATAAACGCTGTGGCGTAGCGGCTAGCCTTATTCCTGTTGTCCCAGATTCCCGGCTCTACCAAGAAATGTCAATGCTAGTGTAAGCACTGGGACATGGTACACTCAGCTTCGTGAGGCGAAATGAACTATTCCCATCTTGGCTATCCTGGTAATGGTTTTCCATGGTCTCCCCACCTACCTTTAAGGCCACGGCTGCCTCCTACCGAAATATTATCTTAATCACAAATACACACACTAGTACAGACATTACAGTGACATTGGTAATCAGACAAATTCAACACACACCCAAATACACGGGGATATATAAGCAAGATGTCGCTAAACCTCTAAGAGAATCACCAACAACTCAATTTCACTTTTACTGAGATGCCAAGGAGGTCGTATATTTTTCATAGATGGAAGGAAATCAAAATTGAACTAGGGAAGATTTTGTTAATTGGATTAGAAAATAGTCATGGTTGTAATTTTCAACATTTTCAGGTTGTTTTCGTTAATAATTTTAGTATTTGAAACGTTCATTCTGGTTCCATGTTGATGAAACAATTATTAATAATATTGTGGCAAAAGTTCCGCTTTTATTTTGATAAATGATCACTTAGTGGTCATTGGGTACATGTTTCGAGGCCTAATTCTTTTGGCCCCTTCATCAGCCGATCTAGATAAAATGTCAAGGCAAACCTGGTGCACTGCTTTCAAATGACTTCCGTGACAATATTAGTGAATGCTAGTTCTGATCGGCACTAGACATCATGTAGGCTGTAAACAATAGTATTGCCAAGCAAAGTAAATGGTCTCTGCTTTCGAAATGCTTTGACCCACGCATGCGCTCTGTTCAGTCAGCAAACCACCCAGCGCGCTCTGTTCACTAACTGAAGTTACTGAATCCCACAGATATTTATGAATATTTATGTCAAAACATACAATAAAGTTATAATAATCGTAGAACATAAACAGTCGTATGCAACTCGCCTATAATGGTAATTAAGTTGGGGATATTAAGGTACAGTGCTATTTCTTGTCTCATATTCGCCAGTTTATTTACGCGAACATATGGGATGGTGCACTTTCCATGTCGGTAATTTATGTCGAAGGATGCTGTGATGCTAACTTCTGGACGTAGATTCATAAATTTTCTGCATATGTCATAGTATTATTTCTAATTCATTAGTAATGACGTCATATTGTGTTATATGATGTTACAGACGTTATTGATTTACGTTCACCAAAGAACGCTTATGACTAGTTCATCTTGGATGCTCTCTTTAATTTCCAATATATTTTGAGCTCCAATGACAATAATTCCTTTCTATCCTGTGAGAGGGGTTGTCTACACTTAGGCACTTTGCAATGTGGGGACCAATAATTAATCATATCACCAAATTTGGAGCGAAATCAGACACCATGACCAGAAATCCCAACGGAATCCAAGAATTTTGGACTTCATTGAGCCACAGGCTTTTAACCAAGGAGAAGATCCTTGTGGTAAAGTTGTTGTTCTCCATTCGCAGAAGAAGCTGTAAACCTTCAGCTGGGCCGTGGCAACATGTTAACATTATTCCGCCTTTCGCCTTCTAACTTGGATAACATTTAGTGGGCTATGAAATGAAATTATAAATATTAGCCTACTTGTGTATCAGCTATTTTAATGTTTCTTACTTGTTCACAGTTGATAAAAAATAACTTATTTCTTTTGACTGAGCGAAATTTCTGGAGGATGGAATAATTGATGTTTTAATATTTTTGACTTAAGGGGGGCTCACACACTGCGAGTGGGAGTTAAATCATAGCTTCACTAATATGTAACATAGCATTATGAGAGCTTACTAAGTTATAGTTAATACATAGGGATTTTATTTCATATATAAAGGCGAACAGTATATAAAATATTGTGTGATTTATTGATAGGGCAATGATTGTGATTTTTAAACGTCATGAATAACAAAAAAACACAATTTAACAAGAAATACCGGTCTGAATTAAATGAATTTTTATTTCCTGTAAAGAAACCGCATGAATACGGAGGATGAACCTCATTCATGAAATTATATTAAAAAATAATTAATATATAGCCCACTTGGAAAATAAAATTAAAAACTATTTTTGAAAGACAAATTAAATATTTATTAAAAGAACATAGACTACTATTGACAATATAACATTAATCGTGGGTCATCCTCGGTATTCATGTGTTTTTTTTATATGAAAGGAAAATCATTCCATTCAGACTAGTATTTTTTTTTTTTTTTTTTTTGTGATTCATTACGTTTAAAAGATCACAAACATTGCCCTATCAATAAATCACACAATATTTCATATACTTTTCGCTTTTATATATTAAATAAAATCGCTATGTACTGACTGTCACTTTGTAAGTTCTCATAATTCTATGTTACATATTAGTGAAGCTATGATTTAACTCCCACTCGCAGTGTGAGAGCCCCCTTAAATGAAAGTCGCTGGAAACAAAACCGAGGTTTCAGTTATTTATGTATTTACTTATTTATTTTCTTGTTTATTTAATCATCATAATCGATTTTGGCCAACTAAGGACCACGTAAATAACTCTTAATGATTTCCGTTTTCTTCGGAGCCAGTATGCTTTCATTCCCTAGCTCACAGCTTCCTTCTTTTCAGCTGTCCAATGTTGTATCTCTTAAAACTCAGCAATTCTTCTAGGTTTGTGCCGTGTCTTGTGTGGGGTTTCGCCTAGGACAACAAACTGGCTCATCAGCGGGCTCTTGATATCCCGACTCGGACGCCCACAGGAATAGCGAACTGTGTGCTACCCCCTTTTTTTTTTGCAGTGCACCTGCGCCACTTCACTGCGAGAACTAAAAGCTCAAGCAGCCTTAACCTTCCTATGAAGGGTTCGAAAAAGATGTTATAATGGCTCTATTTAATTATTCATTCAGTTATTTACTTACTTACGAGTATTTATTTATTTATTTATTTATAGCGCATTAGGTTTGTTTTTGATGTTGTTGCTTAGATTGAAATGCAAGTGTGCTAGTAATCATTAATTAATATTTTACGAGATATCGGGATTATTTCGTGTATATTTTAAAATAACTTAGTTTTCAATTTTCTACCATCATACATAATCGTGATTGATATTTTAAGGTGCGGAACAGCGAGTTCATCTGTCACTCATAACACTGTCTGTTATACATCTTGTGTAGTTAAAAACGTTGAGGTGGACACCATAAATAAAAAATAAGATTAATAGCAGTAAACCAAAAACAAAAAATATAGATGAAAATGAAGAAATATACACTTTTCAAAAATATATATTTGAATAGAAAATTATTATTTTTTGATCAAATTACACCTAGAAATTAAAATTGCTGGACAATTCGTTCAAGATTTTAATTTGTTTTTTTTATTTCTTTTTTATTTCGTTGTTGGCTGATTGTCCTTTTCGGCCTAATTATTATCCCTAAATCACTACATTAAGTTGAAAAGAGTCATAACTCCGTAGGTGAAGGGACATCGTGTGTATGAATTGAAACAGTGCTTATACCTCAACTGTTCGCCCTTGGTTCCGCAACCAGCCTCTCGTCACTGCGTGTCGGGTTGTGATCCTCTCAGGCGTGGAGAAACGGACCGAGCTCAATTTGCGAAGCTATATTTCAGTAGTGCATGCTAATGTTCGGCCAATGGTCTGGTTTGCCGCCCTCACAGAGAGGCCAGGTAACGTGGTTATTATGGATCGTTCCCTAATTAGCACGAGATGTTCCTTATTAAGGTCACAAGAGAGAAAGTGACGTCACACTAAGAGATGATGATGGAGCTCGTGCCATTGAGTTAAGAGACTTGGGCCGTATAAATTTACCATTTGCAACACCTGCACTTTACATAATGGAAATTTACTTTCTCTCTCTCCTCCAAGTAGTTAGAGCACGTACCTTCTCTCTCTAGTAGCTCTTCATTTAGAGTCGACCACATCCTCATTGCAATCTGCAAGTCCTCATCATTCTGTCGCACGAGATCGTCTCACTACATAACATTTGAATTAATCCCCGAACATAATCTTGGTTCATACCAACACAAAGACTATTATGACGATATTTGAGTCGTCCAGTTACAAAACTCGTTTAATCCACTTGTGAATAAGAATCATTTTCATGAGAAACCTTTCTCTGGACTTTGCCTCACGTATCTTTTGTGTTTGTTGTTTCCTACTTTTGCTTTGTGTTTTTGGTTTTTGGTTTTGTATTTGCTTTGTGCTTTTGCTTCTGAATTTTACTCTCTGCTTTTCTTTCTTGGATTTGTGTTTGTTTTCTGCTTTTGCTTTTTTGAATTTTGCTTTTTGCTTTATGTTTCTGGTGTTTTGTTGTCTGCTTTTGCTTTTTTTATTTTGTTTTTTGTTTCGTCTTTTTTGTTTTGGTTTTGTGTTGGTTTTCTGCTTTTGATGTTTTTGAATTTTGCGTTTTGCTTTGTATTTCATTTTTTGTTTTGTTTTCTGCTTTTGCTTTTGTGATTGAATTTCGCTATTTGCTTCGTGATTTTTGTTTTTGGTTTTGGTTTTGTTTTCTGGAAAATCAAAATAAAACAAAATAAAACAAAACAAGATCAAAATAAAACAAAATAAAACGAAATAATCAAAACAATATAAAAACAAAAACAAAGTAAAAAACAAAAACAAAACCAAATATAAAACAAAACAAAAAATAAAACAAAACAATTTAAAACAAAATAAAACGAAACAAAGTAAAACAAAACAAAATAAAAAAATAAAAAATAAAGTAAAATAAAATAATTAAATAATAGTACATTTTGCAACGAGCCTATAATGGCAATAATTAAGACACGAGTATGTTTATAAAACGAGCGTAGCGAGTTTCATAATTTCCATATGAGGGCCTTATTTACCACTATATAGGCGAGTTGCATACGACTGGTTAAGTTCGACGAAAATTATAACCTTATATGTTTTAACCTAAATATTTATAAATATCTGTGGGATTCAGTTAGTAAAACGAGCACGCTGCATGGTTTTCTGACTGAACAGAGCGCATGCGAAACCAGAAACCATTTACTTTGCTTGGCAATGCTATTGTTTACGGCCTGCATGATGTCTAGTGGCGATCAGAACTAACATTCACAAATATTGTCACCGAAGTCGTTTGAAAGCAATGCGCTGTGTAGAAGTTGGAGTTGGGGATATTAAGGTACAGTGCTATTTCTTGTCTCATATTCGCCAGTTTATTTACGCGAACATATGGGACGGTGCTCTTTCCATATCGGAAATTTATGTAGATGGATGCTGAGTTGCTAATTTCTGGACGTAGATTCATAAATTGCTTGCATATGTCATAGTATTTTCTTTTTACCGTAAGGGCTCGTGCTGATTTTGTCTTTGTGTTTGGGATTGTAACTACAATGGTTGATTCGATATCCAATTTGAGCTTTCAAATCATGTAATTCATGTCCGACATGTTGGATTTTGAGCGCATTGGTCAATGAATGAGCTCTGATTGGCTGGAGAAACTCTCCCATAATGAAAAACAGTACTATAATGACCATCATTGTGATACAGTTTTCTGACGTATAATATTTACATTTCGACATTATGACGATAATTATCAATAAATTAAAAATATATAAATACAGTGTTGTATATCTCTACTTAGTATAATATAAAGTCCCCGATTCTTGTATGTAACGGGTAATCCCGAGAACCAGTGGATGGATTTTGATGGTGATTTCTCGAGGCAGTTACTTATTAGTTAATTGTTGTTTTAAGGGGCGGAACTATGAAGTCATCTGCCCCTCTTAACACAGATTAAAGTATACAGATTTGGAATTGAGTTTGACATTTTGAAAAGATCTAAAATTAATTTTTAAAACTAACATAAAAATAATTATTATAAAAACAAGATGTTCAGTAAAGAAAATATAGCCTACTTTATCATAAATGCATGGGGATTGTTATAACTCTTTGTCCTTTTTTGAATGTAGTTTGTAGTAGCTTGTTGAAATACAACGTGCTATACGGTTCGTTCAATTCGGTTCACCGTCTTTGAATTGATAGGGAAAATCGATTTTCACACATACATGGCCGCCATCTGCAAACTATTGGGCTGATAGCCTCGTAGTATAGTTGAAAGACGCTCGCCATACGAATATATGTTTCAAAAGTTGTTAGAGATCGGATGATTACGTTAGTCCTGATTTGATTTAAGCTTTCTAATTTTGGGGGCCGCCTTTACATTTCCGTCAAGATCGTGGCGATATAAAACATGACACTGAGGTGCTCGTTACTAGTGATACCTCTGTACCAAATTTCGTTCAATTCGGTTTCACCGTGTTCGAATTGATAGGTGGGGACAGACATTCAGAGTACACACACTCACACACACACACAGAGAGACACAGACACGCATACAGACACACAATTTTTGGCCCTGTGTAGATCTCATAAGTCTACTTTCATGTTTTGCAAAAAACGAAAGTAGGCTAATAAACAAAAAATACGGAAAAACAAAAATTTATCATTCAAAAACGAAAAAGCCGTTGAGTCATTGTACACTGGAAATTTTAGATTGCTGGCCCTGACCCACTCTCACTTATAAAGCGGATAACGCGATCAGCAGCCTCCGCGTCATCGGCTAATTTAAGTTTGAGTGTCATCTGCAAACCAAAGTTTCTTCGTAAGTCAGCAAACTACACACACTCGGTTAAAATGTGGGCCACGGTGAAAACGGCTCCACAGGTACAAAGTGGGGGGTCTTCCCTTCTCATTAGGTACGAGTGGGTGGATCTTGTATGACATATCCTTAGCCTACACAAAATGACGGACTCTCTCCCTGATCGGAAAGAGCTCCGCCTCACGCGAGTAGTTCCCTTGATCACTCTCAGTTTACTGGGCAGTGGGTCAGCTAGCCACTACCGCCTCTTTTGCATGTATCTGTGGAAAATATATTATTTATGACCAAAGGAAGCCTAGCAATAACGATTTCTGTGGAAAAAGTCGAAACAAAACGTACCATCCATACGCCTACTAAGGTTACTCTAAGTATACCGTTAACAATATCTATATATATTATGAGCGTGAGAAATGTTCAGCATGAAACGTTTTCATTTCTTCCATTAATCTCCATTCAATTACTAGCTTCCGCTACAGTTTATGGCCTAGCTAGCGAGCCGGCCAATTCCCCAGTTATAGCCAGCACCAAACTGTCGAGTCTTGTCGTCCATATGTACCCTATTCTTTGGTGTTTAGATAAGACTTCAGAGAAGAGTGGATGTTCTAATGGCTTTCCCGGCCAGTGAATTAAAACTCAGCAAATTATCTAGGTTTGTGTCGTGTCTTGTGTGGGGTTTCACCTAGGATACAAATCTGGCTCATCAAAGGGCTCTTGGTGTCACTGCACGAACCCCCACAGAAGTAGCGAACTGCACGCCACCTCCCTTTTGATGAAGCGCACCTGCGCCTCTTTACCATGAGAACTAAAAGCTCAATCAGCCATAACCTCCCTATGAAGGCATCCAAAATGATGGTATATTGGCATTCACGGCCAGTGAATTAAAACTCAGCAACGTTTCTAGGTTTGTGCATGTCTTGTGTGGGCTTTTGCCTAGGAGACCAAGCTGGCTCATCAGCGAGCTCTTGGTGTCCCCGCCCGGACCCCCACAGGAGTAGCGAACTGCGCACTACCTCCCATTTATGAAGCACACTTGCGCCTCTTTACTACGAGAACTGCTTCAGCATGGCATTTCCTCTACTAGCAGAAAGGGACTTTTGCTCAAGTTTCTTCCTAAAATAGATTTCTTAATCTACAAATTCCTTTTCTTCCTCAACATGTTATATTTTAACACTCCATTTTGTTTACAAAATGTATTTTATTTTAATTTTGTATGTAGGAAATGTTCATTAAAATCCACGGAAAAACAAGGATTTTCTTTTCAAAACATCTGGGTTAGAGAAAGGTGAATGCATCACGGAACATCCCTGAAGAAGTGCAATTTATTCCTTGATAACAGTGTCACAGTACATTCTATTAGATTATAGGTTAAGGTTATAACATGGCTTCCTTGTGATAGTTCAGTAGTGAGGTAGGGGAGGCCATGCTCATATAAGTTAGATCTTTTATATATTATTTTTTTGATGCTGTTTTTTATATATCTTTGATTATTATTTTAGATTCCATGCTGTAACATTCTTGTTAGAGGTCTGATTAGTAGTGAGTATCTTTGAGAGTATCTATAGAGACTGTAGAAATGTATGAGGGAAGAGGTTAGATGATTATTGTTTTCGGTCTTGGACTTAGATAAGGTTTTGGTGGAAAAGAGAAGTATCTGTTGACTTGGTCTGCTTCTTATTAGCAAGAATGATTTGGTTTTGTGTGATAAGATCCCGAGAAGTGAAGTGTTAGAGATCGTTGCTCAGTGTTAAATGAAAATAATAAATGGAGAAAGATGTTTATTTTTAAGTATCCCTCATTGAGTATAATCAACCGTGACCCCGGGTATGTACGGTTACAATTGTTCCTAAGAAAAAATGGTAGAGAAAATGTTGAAAATTAACATGGACCACCTAGGACCTTGTGGCATTGACCGTTATCCGCGTAGTAAACTCTAACACATCAGACATAAATATTATGGGGAACCATCGCATCTATGGAGAAACGACACAATCACTACCTCTATGTTAATAGGAGAATTTAATCTTCTCATTGAAAACAACACGCCGAGAATTCCCGTAGAGATTTATTATCCAAAATTATGAAAAAATCATGCCCACTTTTCTATTTAATGAAGCTGAGACGTAATAAACTCGCGCTGGTTGGTATTACTGTGTTGTTAAATAATGCTTCGTGTCTCACTCGGATTACTTGTCAGGTTAGCCAATTACGCTAACGACCACTCATGCATCAATTAAGGTGTTTAATTAGCCTCCACTGGACACACACACACAGATGAGGTTTCAATAACACGAAAAAAGAGCTATGCTGTGTCGAGGTGGTGGTGACGGCTATGTCCAGGGATAATTAGATTAAAAACCGGGAAACCTTTTTCTGTTACACTGATTTGAAAAAGGTATGTCCTATTCAAGCTCACCGAAGCGACCGATGCATTACAAATTACGTGGTGGAATTGTAAAATATTCTCGAGCGTTAGTAGGCTTTGGATATTGGTCATTTGTCATCTCCTGTACCTCGCGTATAAAATGTGGCCAGAGATGAATTCCACATCAAAACTTTCCATTCAGGTGATACGATAGATATTTGCATAGTTTTTACGAGACCTGAGTTCGTCTATGAAGATATTTCAACCTCACGGACTCACATCGTTCTTAAACGGAATCATTTTGATAGTTATAAACCCTCTTCACATTAACAGCAACAACTTTGTTGATTCATTGACGGACTTTGCGTTATAGTGGATAGTAGGTCATGTAGGTTAGTCCAGCCCAATTTTGTTGTTGCTGTTTGATTCTTCAGTCGTTTGACTAATTGTTCCATTTCTACAAAGCTACCACCATACATCCGAGGAAATCTGCTTAACATACTCTAACCTTGGTCTACCCTACAGTTCTTGACCTCAACCCTTTGCATTACTAATATGGCTAATCCTGGGTGTATTAGTATGTGTCCAACCAACTAGTCTAAATACTTATTCATTTGTTACCCTATCTACACATCTTATCTTTATCATTCTCCTGTAACACCACATTTCAAATGCTTCTATTCTTCTGTTCTCAGCTGAACCATCAGTCCAAGTTTCACTTCCATACAGCGCATGCACAAAGGATTTCCAAAATGACTTTCTAATGCCTAAATGTATATTTGATGTCAACAGATTTCTTTTTTGTAGAAATGCTTTCCTTGTCTGAGCCTGCCTATTTTTATATCTTCTTTGCTTTGTCCATCATTGGTTATTTTGTTTCCTAAGTAGCTGTAGTCTATTACTCCCTTTAGCTTCCATCTGCCAATTGGACGTCAATAGGGGTTTCTAATGCAAACACAACTGGTTGCCATAGTAACCAAGGTTGGTCCTCCTCTCCTCGTAAAAATTCAAAATAACCTCAATGTCATAATTGATAATGTAACTGATCATAAATTATGGGGAAGCACTGCATATACAGTACCTATGGTAAAGACGTCACATTTACTACAGCATTAAACAGTACTGGAACTCTCGCCATACTGTCTTTAATGACACGATTAAATTCGCCTATTAAAATAGCAACAATATAACGTGTGTGTATTTGAATTTGAGGCTAGGAGACTTACGTGGCCTTAAGGTAGGTACCATACTAGCATTTGCCTGCTACAGAAGTGGGTAAAACGGATAACAACTTTTAGGATGGTTCAGGTGGGAATCGAACATGCTTCTCCTCAAATCTGCCTCACGAGGCTGATTGTACCCCGATCCATTTCTTGGCTGTGCTAGGAATCAATAATGACAACGGCGAGATCATAAACGAGCTAACATCTACAAGCAACAGGGAGGAAATGATCTTGAACTTCGGAATACGGGATGTACTTGGTGAGACGAAAAAGAATTACATCTTATGGCTGGCAGCTGGGAAACTCGTACAGCGGAAAAGTATCAACATTGCTTTTGTCAACCTTTTATATAAATTCTAAAATTACGAGAAAAAAAATCCATTTTTGACCTTATAAATTGTCAATGCGTTGTAAAATATCTGCATCCAAGTCTAAAACAAGGAACCAAAAAAAAACAGTGATCTAGGACGTCACAGAGCATGAGCCTGGCATACTTTGCTCCATTGAGCTGATCCAGTAAACCGCGATTGATATCCAGCTAGAGTTTCATCAAACAAACCGATATAATATTGGCAAAGCTAGAGAGCATGGAAGGGGTCAAACCAATATCCTCTTGTGTGAGAGCTACTAATTGTATGTTACCTTTGACCTTAAACGAGACAGGTCACGCTTAATATTTATGATGCGAGGGGATTTGTGGTGTTAGAAGAAAGAATAATGGATTATACAACTGTTATTGTAACTACATGTTCCGACCAAGGCGGAAATATTGGAGAGAAATCGTCTGCTATACAGTCAGCCTGATATAATTATAGAGACCTACCAAATGAAGGGGAATATTCTTATTTATTTATTTAGCGTATGTCATGGGTCTAATATAAAGAAAAACAAATGGCGGAGAATGTGTTTTATAGAAAAATTTAAAGTATGAGTAAAGATTGGTTGGTTCCTTAGTTTAGGGACTGCGACAACGCGGTCATGTAGCCCCGTGTACTTTGGGAGTGTAGAGAATCTGTGTGATAACGGGTGTTAATTGTGATGGCTGTATTAGTGGGTGTTATCCGTAATTCAGCTAAGGACTGGAGACGATCAATTTCAAGTAGTGCCTACTTTTGCTACCAACTGCTACTGTCAACGACATCTAGATATGAACTGGGTTACTAGATGCCACCGCAGTCTCCTGGCGACGAACGTTGGAACCTAGGAGCGTTAGTCAAAAATAACTTATAATTTAGCTTCATACAAGTGTAAAATGTTCACGGAGAAATAATGTAATTTCAACTCTGAGATTTGTTGATGACGTCGTTATCTTATCCGATTCATCAGATGCTGAGCTTCTATGCCCAAGGTTTCGGGTTCAAACCCGGCCGAATTCATCGAATTTTTTAACAGTATTAAAAATCCCTCAGTATGCCTTCCTTCGGAGGGGAAATTAAGCCGGTGGGACCATGTCATAGACTTATGGCATGTAAAAGAACCTTCCACAAACTAAATTTGTGTGAAGCAAAATTATAGGTTAGATTTGACTAACGCTCCTAGGTTCCAACGTTCGTCGCCAGGAGACTGCGGTGGCATCTAGTAACCCAGTTCATATCTAGATGTCGTTGACAGTAGCAGTTGGTAGCAAAAGTAGGCACTACTTGAAATTGATCGTCTCCAGTCCTTAGCTGAATTACGGATAACACCCACTTAAGTTCCAACGTTCGTCGCCAGGAGCCGACTACGGTGGCATCTAGTAACCAAGTCTACAACTAGTTGTCGTTAACGGTAGCAATTGGTAGTAGCAAGAGTAGGATCTACTTGAACATTGAATGTTTGCAGTCCTCACCTGAATTACGGATAACACACACTAATACAGTCATCACAATTAACACCGGTTATCAGACAGATTCTACACACACCCAAAGTACACGGGGCTACATAACTGCGTTGTCGCAGCCCCTAAACTGAGGAACCAACCAACGATTCATCAGAGGATTTGAATGAGTTTTTAAATGGTATGGACTCTGTCTTAATGTAAGGACACAATTAATTAATAATGGAATACAGTCGAAATAAATCAGGAATTTCTATTGACATCAAATTGGCTGGTGAAAAGCTAAAGGAAGTAGGAGACTTCTGATACTTGGGAAATAAAATAATCAGTGATGGACGAGGAAAGAGGATATACATCGTAGGTTAGCTCAGGCAAGGAAAGTATTTCTACATTAAAGGAATGTATTGAAATCAAATATAGATGTAGATATTAGGAAGTCAATATTAAAGTCTTTGTCTTGAGCGTGGTGCTCTTTGGAATTGAAACTTGGATTGTTGGCACAGCTGAAAAGGGGAAAATATAATCAATATTATTGTAATGTGGTGTTACAGGAAAACGAAGAAGGTCAGCTGGGTTACAAATGAAGAGGTTTGTTATGGTATTTGAAGGTCTTGTGTTGACCGACTGAAAAACATCGAAATGAAGAGGTATTAAGACGAGTGTGTCTGTAACAAGGACAAGAGATAGGTTGGTAGGACACTTACTAAGACACCCAGGAATAGCAAACGTAATTATGGAGGAAAGGTCGACGACAAGAACTGTAGGGGTAGACCAAGGTTAGAATATGTTAAATAGATTGCCTCGGCGGTGTGGTAGCTATGTAGAGATGAAACGATTAGCTCAGGGCAGGGAGGCATGGGGTGCTACATCAAACCAGCCAAAGGACTCAATCAACACGTTCGATCTGAAACATCTTGACCTAAAGTCTGTTCGCCGAGTCGAGATAGTGGAAGTAAACACAGTTGTACACAGGACTGCCCGCAAGGAGTGCATAGAGCTGTGCCTGTTGAACGTACAATGCTGTATATAGCCTACATGTGAAGGGTACAGGCTACAGCGCGGTTTATGTATTGTTCCTTTATGTATTTCTTTAATTAATAAGTTGTTAACTGCTTGTGACAGTGCAGCAAGTCTAGGGCATGTTTCGTCGCTACGCGGAGGTCTGGCGTTACGTTACGGTGACGGGACGAAATGTACCGAGAATTTACTGAAGTGTGTGACGTCATAGTACGATGTAACAGCTGAGTACCAAGAAGGCATTGTGAGAACAGAGTTTCAAGAAGGCAGTGCGAGAACAATCAAGTAGGCAGTGAAGAAACAAAATAGATCTTGAAACTCTGTTCTCCCACTGCCTTCTAGCATTTAAAATTATGTAAAGTCCAGTCTTTCAGACTGACTATTAGTCTCTTTTTTCTTTAGCGTATGGCTTTTAGTGCCAGGAGTGTCCGAGGACATGTTCGGCTCGCCAGTTTGTTGCAGCTTCTATGCGGACACTCATGAGGTACCGTCACGTGTGGAGTGTTTTCTGGTGAGGAAAGTGTGAATGTAAGGACAAGGAGTTGGAAGGTAGCGGCTGTGGCCTATAGTTTTGGACCAACCCCGGCGTTTGCCTGGAAGGAAGATGGGAAACCACAGAAAATCATCTTCAAGGTTGCCTTCGGGGGGATTCAAACCTCCTCGCCTCCCAGATGTGAGTGACTGCCTGCAGCCACACCGTAACGACCACGGCTAACTCACCCGGTACTCGCAGCTTCTTGGCTACCCCTGTCCGGCAGAGCTGATGACGTGAACTGGGCGTGTGTACCCGTCCAGGTAGTCATGTGACCACGTTTATGTATTAACTTGCACTATCTCGACTCGGCGAACAGTCTTTAGATTCAATATCGGGTGATTCGAGAAATGTATTTGCGGTGTCTAGTACAGTCCCAGAAGTAGTGACTCGGCACGTTGGGTAGAGTATCTTATCCACACACTTGGTGTAATAACCATCCCATGTACTGTACTGGCTAAATGAATATCTCTGTTCTACAAATGACCTCAAGTACGGGAGGTGTATAGAAGTAGCGCTGATAAGGAACATGGAGTGATTGATGAAGCAACGTTCATGCATTAATTATTCACAGAATGTAGCAGTAAGCACACTCTTGTGTTGAGATATTATCGAAAAGAAAAATTGTTCACAGTTTAGAATTCCTATGTGGTTTATACCTTGCTCGTCAAGTCAGATCGGGTTTGATTACCGTGGTACTTTCCAGGTGAAATTTCACGCTTGATGGTTAAGATTTTAAGTGAAAATGGTGTCGCGAATAGAGAGGGATGGAACTTTTATTCAATTAAATTAAGTTATGGAATAAACGATTAATCGAAGATAAGTGGGCCCGTGCGAGCTTTCGCAACGTGAATGTAGGTTTATGGGGCAGTGGGGAAGAATGTGGGAGAACGAAGTTTTAAATATTGAAGAAATGTATTGTTACGTGCCACCCCCTAGTGGCACCTTTGTTAACTGGATTACGGTGGGTATAAAGCACAACACCAATTACTGCTTAAAGAAATAATTAATTTTATTGCAGCCAGAAAAATACACTACTCAACAGCAATCATTACCTTACTCCAGTTTCCTCACGTCGAGAATACTTTCCCTTTCACTTGTCAACAGACCACAGTTAATCCTCTTCGCTAATGAGTCCGCTCCCGTACGCTCGCTGGAAATAGCTGCACTCAGCCTGTCACTGTACTATACACTGTTTCACAAGCACCACAATCACTTCCTCGGAGTCAAGAGAATCAGCTTCACTAGGGGTTTCGCAAGTCACCACACTTCTGTCGCTCAAGATAATCGCTCGCACTAGCTCGTAAAACACAACAACAACCACTGCTTGACAGGTCGCTCTTATATAGCAGGCCGGTGACTCAATAAATGCTTCTAGATTCATCCAGGGTTCACGGCTTCTCGAGGTTTCCATCGCTGGTCCAGTCACGAATATTCTGGACTATCCCTTTGTCCTAGTAGCCCTGTTGCATAAGGCGCACGCAATACAGGAGGAAGGGCACAGCCCAGCCCTGGGGCAGTTGTGACTCATGCGGCGAGTGATGACACAAACTCACAGCCGTAACACCACCCCCTTCCTAAAAAGGCTGATCGTCCCGATCAATCATTGGTCCGTCTGTGTCCCTCCGTAGGCTGCCAGGCGATCTCGATGCACGATCTTCATCTTCGCCCTCGGGCTCCGCTGGATCCTGTAGACGACATCGTTGATCCGTTTCACGACTCGGTACGGGCCCTCCCAGGACTTCTGCAGTTTGGGTGACAGGCCTTTCTTCCGTAATGGGTTGAAGAGCCAGACCAGGTCGTCCTCGTGGAATCCTCCGGCATCCGTCTGCTGGTCGTATCGGGTCATCATTCGGTCGGTCTCGTTCCGCAGTTTCCTCCTCGCGAACGCGTGCACGTCCTCCAGTTGGTCGACCAGTTCTTGACAATACTGGCTTACCGGGATCGGATCATTCCCAGGTCGGCCGAAGGCAAGATCGACGGGTAGACGGAGCTCCCTTCCAAACATGGCCTGGGCTGGTGTGCACCCGGTGGCTTCATGCACGGCGGCGCGGTAGGCCGGGAGAAATAGTGGAAGATGCTTGTCCCAATCCCTCTGGTGCTCGCTGACAACTATTCGGAGATGGTTCTCGATGGTGCGATTGAATCGCTCTACCATCCCGTCGGACTGAGGGTGTAGCGGCGTTGTCCTTGTCTTCCGGATTCCCAGCAGCTGGCATAGGTTCTGGAACACCTGCGACTCGAAGTTCCTCCCTTGGCCGGAGTGCAGCTCCAGGGGTACTCCGTACCGGCTGACGAATTCCTTCACCAGGGTCTCTGCGATCGTCGCGGCTTCTTGGTTAGGGAGCGCATACGCCTCCGGGCATTTGGTAAAGTAGTCGCTGACGAATAATATGTAGCGGTTCCCTGCCTCGCTTAACGGGAATGGCCCAGCAACATCGATGGCCACTCTCTCCATGGGGCCGCCCACGTTGTAGGTCTTCAGTGGACCCCGTCGTCTTCGTCCTGGGCCCTTGCTGGTTGCGCAATCGTGGCACCTCGCGCAGTGGTTCTCCACGTCTGTTCGGCATCCGATCCAGTAGAACCGATCTCTCAGCTTCTCCAGGGTCTTCTTTATCCCTAGGTGTCCACCAGATGATCCTCCATGAACTTCCTTCAGGACTTCCTCCGTCATAGCTTTTGGAACGACGACTTGTTCCCGATATGTCTTCCCGTCGGTGCTCTCCCAGGCGCGGCAGATGAGGCCATCCCTTATATTTTCAGCGAGTCCCACTGCGCCCAGTAGGACTTAAACTTTGGCTGCAGTCACTCACAATGTTCCACCCGGGTCTGGGGACACAGGCCCCCTTCCATTCGGCTATCAGTCCCAGGTCATCATCTTCTGCTTGTGCCCGCGTGAAAGATTCGCGGCTCCAGCTCCCTTGAAGTTCCACGGTAGTCCTTCGGCACTGTATCCCGGTGTTCTCCTCCCTTCGGGCACAGAAGGTGCAGTCTTCGGGGCACGGTCTTCGTGACAGGGCGTCGGCATTAGAATTCAGTTGGCCTTTCCTGTGCTGAATCTCAAAGTTGTACTGTTGAAGCCTCTCTAACCACCGCGCGAGTTGACCCTCGGGCTGCTTGAAGTTCAGGAGCCACCGCAGGGATGCATGGTCGGTCCTGATGAGAAATTCTTGCCCGTACAGGTACTTTTGGAAGTGTTCAATGGTCTTCACGATGGCGAGCAGCTCCTTCCTGGTGACGCAGTAGTTCCTTTCTGGCTTTGACAAGGCTTTGCTGAAGTAGGCCACTACTCTCTCCTCGCCGTCCACTACTTGCGACAGGATTCCCCCTATGCCAAAGTTGCTGGCATCGGTATCGACGATGAACCTTGTTCCAGGTCTGGGATAGGCCAGAATAGGTGCGGTGCACAGAGCCTGCTTGAGTTGTTCGAAGGCACTGTGGCATTCTGCTGTCTACGTGAAGAGTTGGTCCTTCTCAGTCAGTCGATGTAAAGGTTTGGCGAAGTCGGCGAATCCTCTCACGAAGCGACGGTAATAAGTGCAGAGTCCCGGGAAGCTTCGTAGTTGGGACTTGTCCTTCGGAACTGGCCACTCCCTCACAGCTGCGGTCTTCTCTGGGTCAGTGCGCACCCCTTCCTCGGAGACGATATGCCCAAGGTACTGGACCCGCTTCTGGAAGAGCTGACACTTCTTGGGGCTCAACTTCAGCTGGGCAGCCCGTAGTTTCAACAAGATCTCCTTCAGGTTGCTGTAGTGCTCCTCGAAGCTCCTCCCCAGAACGATGACGTCGTCTAGGTATACCAGGCAGGTCTTCCAGTGTAGTCCCCTCAGAATGGACTCCATTAGCCTTTCGAAGGTCGCAGAGGCGTTGCACAGACCGAATGGCATGACGGTGAACTGCTAAAGCCCGCTGCCCACAGAGAACGCCGTTTTCTCGCGGTCCTTAGGGTGGACCTCCACCTGCCAGTAGCCACTCTTCAAATCCAAGGTGGAGAACCATCTTGACCCTGATATGGTGTCCAGCGTGTCGTCGATCCGGGGTAGAGGGCAACTGTCCTTCTTCGTGACGTCGTTCACCAGCCTGTAGTCCACGCAGAACCTGGTGGAACCGTCCTTCTTCTTCACAAGCACGACCGGAGAACTCCAAGGACTATGTGATGGCTCGATCACCCCTTGCTCCTTCATCTCTTCTACCATCCGGTCGACTTCGGCTTGCTTGGCGAGCGGGACACGTCGGAATGGGGCCCTAATCGGTGCGCTGTCCCCAACGTCGATTCTGTGCTGGACCAAGCTTGTCCTGCCAAAGTCTTTACTCCCCACGGAGAAGACATCCTGAAATTCGCGTAGCAGGTCCTGAAGTTGGCGTGATTGCTCTTCGTCTAAATGGTCCTGGGATCCTTGGTACAGCTTCTGTAGTTCTTCTGGCAGGGCGCGTCTTCTTCGGTTGTCCGTCTGCAGGTGTCCGTCTGTCGTTTCTGTGATGCGGGCAATCCAGGTAACGGGCTCGCAGACTCCTAGTTTGGTGTCCCGGTGAACCGTAATATCGTAGTCGTTCAGGTTGGACAGGCGGACGTACGGCCGAGGCGTCGTGTTGATGAGGGTCTTGGCAACTAGCAATCCTTTTGTCTGGATATCCTCATATTTTGGCTCGATGACAGCCGCCACTCCCTCAGCAGTTCCGTCGACAATTACGGCGGCGCTGACCTCCTTCCTGGCAGGAACGATGACGTCCTCTCTCAGCCTTACTCGTCGTGCGGTGACGGCCTCGTGTGCTGGTTGCAAAGCAAGTTCCTCACCTCCGAAGTGCAGAGTGTTGGTTCTCAAGTCCAGGATGATGTTGTTCTGGTCCAGGAAGTCCAGTCCGATGATCACTTCGTTTGATACGTCAGCCACAAGCACTGGATGCTTCACCACCCGTCGACCAATGACGAGCTCCAGTGATGCTTCGCCATGTACCGGTGCGGTCTCTGGTAGTCTTGCGCATAATAGTTCGCGGCTGGGAGCGATCACTTTAGTTCGCAGCTCCTTAGCGAACTAGTTCGCTCTTCTAGTTCGTTAGTTCCCATCTCGAAGACAGATCGTTCGCTCGCCTTGCTACTGCTACAGCACGCGCTCTTTTGCTTGTTATAGCAGTTTCTTTATAACAAAAATATGAGTATTGAAACATTAGTGAAATTCCTTATTCTTTCCTATTTCCTTTTATTCCTTGTAGGAACATAGGGCAGCTACAAACTTCTTCCATCTCACTGTGTTGTTGGCCATCCTTTTAATTTGGTTCCATGTCTTTCCTTCTGGGACGACTTCTCTTTCTATTGTTTCTAAAGCCAAAAGTCGTCATTTGTGTATCATTAGTGAAATACCGTACCTAAAATAAAACAATATGGACGATGTGTTTGTGGAAGCATACTCTAATTATTCTCTTTATTATTTTTTTTCGCGTAAATTGGCGCATCACCATCCGATTCATGAACGCCCACAGGATTTTTTGACATTATCTTTATTATCATTATCATTATCTAAATGGGAGGAATAGGATTTCTTAGTTCAGAGTTTTTGTCCATCGCTTTTCTTTTTGAATCATCGGTATAATGTTCATTTGTTAAAAACAGGAAAAAAGTAGTTGTGTCACCATGTATCAACAAAAATAGAAAACAAGCAGTTCATTAAAATGGTAATGTTAATCCAGTTCGCCAATTTTCTAAATAATTGGAGATATTTTCAAATAATCCCATATGACTAAGTTAAATAAAACCGAGGAATTATCCCCACATCTAAATCAGTTAACTATCAGTAACTTCAATTTATGAACCGCCACTGTATTACAATACAAATATAAGGTAGTTATTACCTGTTAGCGTGTTAGCACTTGTAGTGTGTTATGCTGTTATTACTGTGTTATAAACCAACATTCAACATTCGCCGCACCGCGCCAAAACTTGCAACTAACAATAGATACACCCAATCAACTGCACCGAACTAAGTGACTGAACGAACCAAAGCGCATGCGATTGTGCAATGAGTGGTGATGTGACGAGCTGACGAGCTACGGCGGTCCCGCGCTCTCGCGCTCTTACAAGGATCGAACGAACTAACAAGCGAGGGATCTGGGAACTAGTTCGGTAGTTCGCCTGTGGGACCCGCTCTTCCGAACTAGTTCGTTCGCGAACTACACAAGACTAGTCTCTGGTCGCGGTTATTAGCTGGAGGTTCCTTTGTGTGGGTTGCACTCTCCACTTCGGGATGACGGTGGGATTGACGATGGTCCTCGACGCTCCCGTGTCGATCAGCATGGGCCAGCTCACTCCGTTGACGACTCCGTCGACCATCAGGCTGCTATTGTCCCTCCGTAACTTCGTCACACGCACTTGGACTGCTGGGGCTTGACGACTGTCACAAGCCAACCTTTGCCCCCCAAGGCTGGCTAATACTCGTTTCCCTGGGCCGCGCGGTTTTCAGACGACAGATTTCCCGTCGGATACCCTCGGCGGCGGCGATCACCGCAGTCCTTGCTCAGGTGGCCTTTCTTACCGCTGGCCCAGCAGGTCGGTAGTCCTCTTCCGGGCCGCCTCTCCGGTTGTCTTCCGGCTGTGTCGTTGCTGGTGGTACCGTGACTATCGAAGAAACGGCTTAGCGCCTCCATTAATTCGTCGGCCAGGGGCTTGGTCTCGTTGGTTTTTGCTGGTTCGTCGACGTCCACTTGACGCACCCGCGCGTGCATTCTGGATGCCTGTTTTGCCGTCTCGAATTCCAGTGCGTGGCTCAGCGCATCTGCCAGGGTCTTATTGCGCGCGAGACTCAGCGCCTGTTGAGTGTCCGAGTCCCGTAGCCCGTCGGTGAAAGTCTGCGTCGCTATCTGCTCCAGAAAGTCAGCCGGCGCTGTTGGGTACGCGAGCCTTACGAGGCGTGCGATGTCAATCTCGAACTCCTGCAGGGTTTCCGCGTTCTTCTGTACCCGGGTCTGGAGCTGCATCTGATAGGCCTGCTGAAGATGGCTATCTCCATATCGGGACTCCATATGGGCGATCAGGGAAGCGTAGTCCTGGGATCCAGTCGGGATGGCCTGAAGGACGTTAAGGGCGTCACCTCTCAGCGCTACAATGTGAGCTGTAGCCTTTTCTGTGTTGTTCCAGTTATTTATGGAACAGGCCGCCTCGAACTGACGTAAGTAGGTGCTCCACGGGACCTTTCCGTCGAAGGTTGGGGGCGTCACTCTGCTATGTCCCGTTCCTGATATTCCCGGTGTAACGGTGGGCGGGCGTTGGCGCAGCTCGGCAACTTCCTCTCGTAGAGCGTTGAATTTCTCCTCCACCCCCGTCAGTGGGCGTTGGCGCAGCTCGGCAACTTCCTTTTGCAAGACGTTGAATTTCTCCTCCACCCCCATCAGCTGGCGTTGGCGTAGCTCGGCAACTTCCACTTGTAAGGCGTCGAACTTCTTTTCCACTGCCGTGACTTCCTCACGCAGACCCAGTTCTAATTTCTTCAGGTCCTGTGTCAACTTATTCTGACCGTCTTCCATCTTCTTCTGGCCGTCCTCTATCCTCTTCAGGTCCTCCGCTAGCTTATTTTGACCGTCTTCCATCTTCTTCTGGCCGTCTTCTAGTTTGGCAGTTAGGTCCTCGGCTAACTTCTTCTGGCCGTCCTCCATCTTCTTCTGGCCGTCCTCCATCTTCTTCAGGTCCTCCGCTAACTTATTTTGACGTCTTCCATCTTCTTCTGGCCGCCTTCTAGCTTCTTCTGGCCGTCTTCTAATTTGGCAGTTAGCTCCTTGGTTAAATTCTTCTGGCCGTCTTCTATGCCATTTAACTTTTCTAGCAATGCTGCCAATTGCGCCTCCATTTTAGTTGTGTGCCTTGTAAAGGGCATGCACTCACAGGAAAATTAGAGAAAATGACCTGCTCGAGTTTTGAAACTAGGACCGTCAGGTGTTGTGCTTGAGTTCGTAATCCGGCTTCTGACACCAGTTGTTACGTGCCACCCCCTAGTGGTACCTTTGTTAACTGGATTACGGTGGGTATAAAGCACAACACCAATTACTGCTTAAAGAAATAATTAATTTTATTGCAGCCAGAAAAATACACTACTCAACAGCAATCATTACCTTACTCCAGTTTCCTCACGTCGAGAATACTTTCCCTTTCACTTGTCAACAGACCACAGTTAATCCTCTTCGCTAATGACTCCGCTCCCGTACGCTCGCTGGAAATAGCTTCACTCAGCCTGTCACTGTACTATACACTGTTTCACAAGCACCACAATCACTTCCTCGGTGTCAAGAGAATAAGCTTCACTAGGGGTTTCGCAAGTCACCACACTTCTGTCGCTCAAGATAATCGCTCGCACTAGCTCGTAAAACACAACAACAACCACTGCTTGACAGGTCGCTCTTATATAGCAGGCCGGTGACTCAATAAATGCTTCTAGATCCATCCAGGGTTCACGGCTTCTCGAGGTTTCCATCGCTGGTCCAGTCACGAATATTCTGGACTATCCCTTTGTCCTAGTAGCCCTGTTGCATAAGGCGCACGCAATACAGGAGGAAGGGCACAGCCCAGCCCTGGGGCAGTTGTGACTCATGCGGCAAGTGATGACACAAACTCACAGCCGTAACAGTATTTATTGTTGTTAAACAGCATACGTACATGAGAAGAACACAAAGAATTATGTAGAACAGTGTTTTGTACTTGTCACAGCACCTCTTTGTATACAATATTCGATGTTACAACGAATTCATCGGTTATTGTTTGCTCGGGAGTTTATTCTACAGCAATTTTTACATTTGCAAAGGATTGAACCCTAGAGAAAGTCTTGGCGAGACCACACCGGAGCCATCTGCCGAGAGACTCCTCAGCTAGCATTACGCCGCGCTCCCGCCAGATGGCTCCGCCGCCGCGCTGCCCTGCGCTCTAGCAGCAGGCTCGCCTACCAGTATGTCGCGCTGCCGCCAGATGGCTGCCGCCGCCGAACTGCCCTGCGCTCTAGCAGCAGGCTCGCCAAGTTACGGTGCTCCCATTGTAAATGTACATTTTTAAGGTATTTATTTAATTGTGAGGCATTTAAAGAGGAAGTGAGTGCGTTTCGGGCACACTTGGGGTTATTCGGAAACTGTAAGTACCCCATATGTGTAGGTTGGTGTTAACAGGACCTTATTTTCGGTACAAAACCGGAATGGGACCATAGCAGAATAATATAGGGAGGATGAAAAATCAATTAATTATTACTATTATCGTTTAATCAATAGTGCCTTAAATCGATGAATCGATTGGACGTTTAAACGATTATTCTGCTTGTCGAATAATAGTTAAAGCAAAAGTGTCGTCCATTTACCCATAACAGTTGTCATGCACACACATTTACAAGGCTCAGTGCCAATACCTGCCACACGTGACTGTTGTGTGAATTTGAGCGGATCAACAAACTGGTGGAAGTGCGCGTGGTCTTAAAGACAAGTTCGACAGACAACAAGGCTGTTGTAACCGGCAAAGGACGAGTCCATGCAAAGGTGTACTGTGGGAGGGGAGGTAAGCTTAAGACGGGGCCATCCAGTCATTGCGCTCCTTCCCCTACCACCACTACACTGTGGCAGCGAGGAGACGGACGTGGTTCTGACCACGCTGACTAGATACGTACGAACAGTTGGGCGGCCGACGGCTCTTGTGGGATTGTAGACATCATATTGATAAGGCTGTTTTGCCATAACAAATATACCACATATACAGATCGAATGGTGCTCCGAGGTATGGATTGTGCAGGAAACGAACACACGTGTTAAGTAAAGAACAGTGGCGGTCCGTGAAGGGGAGCTGCAGAGCTGCAGCCCCCCCCCCCCCCCCGAGTATTTGACAATATCAATTTACACTTTGAACGTAACGCAAGTATAGGCTGGCTTGTAAATCCGCTTACCCCCACGGCTGCTGCATCATCTACAGCAGCTTAAGAACTTAAATCGCACTTCCTGAATCCACTTCCCCCATTGTCAAGGCAGGTCATTAAAGCCTCTTAGGGAGCTGCACTCCATGCAGCATCGATACGAAGTGCCAACACATCTTTGGAAACAATCGGGTATACAGTTTACAAACAGCTCAAATAATGTACTGGCAGCGGTTAACTGCTCCTAATTCGTATTCAGAAAATTAGCAACTAATATTCTAATGCAATAAATTATAGATATAATCATAATACTATCGCAAGGATAAGTTTAAATCGCAGCAGCTTTTGCTGTAACACGGCTAGGTTTGTATCACTGAGTGGCAACAGAATCATAAGTAGAAGCAGGAAGTAGGCGCTCACGGCATCTGTTAAGTTCTAGCAGAACTAAGTCCATCTCCATCCCTTAGCCAGTGAAAGCAAGGAGGGAGGCATTCAAACATTTCCATGACTGGCGCTATTTTCTTCAAGCACTTGTACAATCAGTCTTGCCAACGTGCGAATTATAGCTAAAGATTCTAAAGTAGTAAGCTTGCGTGATCTTAAAAAATACTTGCATATTATTTCACAGTAGATTTCGCCCTATTTTAATGATACCTAGCAATGTTCCTTGTTCTTACAAAACCGATTTATTTCAGACCAGTCTTAGAAAAAAATTCCGTTACTCCAGTGCTCTACACAAGCTGTGGAAGTTACCCCCTTGTCAACAACCGTAGTACGTGCTATTGGAGTTTGTGTACGGTTGTGTGATTAGCTTGTGATTGTGTTTCAAGTAAATAATGAGTAACACTGTGCAATTTTTACAGTCGCTTCAATTTAGTAGTTTGACGCTTCACGAGAAATGTGTTGTAAAGAGTATGGGTAGACCAACACCTGTATTAGACATCAAACCGTGTTCTACTAGCAGGCAGAAGCAATACACTAGGAGCTTCAATCCTGACGTGTATAAGAAATTTGATTGGTTGTGTGGTTGCGAGGTAAAGCATGCTTTATTTTGTTTTCCATGTATTTTGTTCGGTGGGAAATTCAGCTGGCCTCAAAAGGGAATGACAGATCTTAGAGAACTGAGCGAAAAAAATCAGAAACACGCATCTTCCGGAACTCATTTAAATAACATGGTAAATTTTGCAGTGTTAGGGAAAGTGGATGTACAGAAAAGCCTAAGTTCGGTATATCAACAATCGGTTGAGCGTCATAACAATGAAGTAACTAGAAACAGGGAAATACTTTCAAAGATAATAAACTGTATTAAGTTCTGCGGCTTTAATGAGTTAGCGCTACGCGGACATGATGAGAAAGCCGATTCAGACAACAAGGGCGTGTTTCTAAATTTAGTGCAATACACGAGTGAATTAGATTCCTGTTTTCAGAGTCATTTAGAAAGCTCGACAGCATTCAAAGGAACATCGAAAAGCATACAAAATGACTTGCTTAGTTGCATGCTGGAAGTATGTCGTGAAAGAATCCTAGCTGAAATTGAGGATGTAGATTTCATTTCTCTTCTTGCCGATGAAACTACCGATATCACTGAGAAGTTGCAGTTAGTGATTGTATTGCGATATTGCACTAATGAAGGCAAAGCAGTTGAAAGATTCTGGGGATTTTTTGAGCCAGCTGGTCAGGATGCAAGTTCAATATATGAATGCATTGTTTCTCAGCTACACATAATATTGAAAGACAACAAGGGAAAGTTAATTGCCCAGAGCTACGATGGAGCATCTGTGATGAGTGGCGCAATAAATGGCGTGCAGAAGCGAATCAGGGACGAATACATGAATGCCTTTTTTATCCACTGTTACGCCCATCAGCTGAACCTGATTATGGAAAGAGCCGCTAAGCAGAATACAAAAGCTCGAGTATTTTTTGCCAATTTGTCTGCTATCCCAGCATTCTTTTCGAGATCGTCGCACAGGACATCAGTTTTAGATTCGTGTGTGTCCAGGAGAATAACGTCTGCGGGAGCAACCAGGTGGAATTTTCGAGCTAGAACGGTGAACACTGTGTTTGATAAAAAAGAAGCCCTAGAAGAATGTTTCACTGTGCTAGTCGAGTCAGATCGTTCGAGTGATATTACAGTTAACGAAGCTAGTTCTCTTCTTCGGACACTGAATGATCCAGAATTCAATTTCTGGCTCCGTTTCTTTCATTGCATCATGCCTCATCTGGACATTCTGTACCAACAATTACCGAGTCGTCAGATCGATGTTGGGAAAGTGCGTAGCTGCGTTTCGAGTTTTGTTGAAACTGTCCAGAAAGTCCAAGACTCATTCCATTTGGATAACAACGCTGACGAGAGTGAACAACCTAGAAAGAGACGGAAGATCGGAGGAAGTCAAACGCGTATTGCTGCTGCAAGGGAAGATTGTGACGTCATCAACAATAAAGTCACATCGCGGTTTCAATTTGTTGACCATTTAGTACTTTCTTCTCTTCTGCAAAACGAAAAATTTGAGATACATAAGAACTCATTTCCGGAAGGAGACTTACGAGCTACCGTACGTGTCTTTCCGATGCTCGAGCCGGACAAACTCAGGACCGAACTGACTATATTGTATCAAAGAGAAGAATTTCGAAACATTGGTGGTGCTGTAAAACTTTTGAGTTTCCTTCCCACTGAAAACTTAGGTCCGTCATTTACAGAGGTCGTTAAACTGTTACGTATCGCTATCACCCTGCCTATGACTACCGCTGAACCAGAACGCTGCTTCTCGTGCCTCAAGAGGAACAAGACGTACCTCAGGAATGCCATGGGACAAGAAAGACTTACTGCACTTGGAATGCTGGCTATTGAGAAGGGTCTGATAAACAGCATACCGAATTTCAATAACCTTGTCATCGAAAAATTCGTCACGTTCAAGACTCTGCGCCTGGAGCTGATCTACAAATAAGGTAAGTTAATGCATGTGCATGCAGCCCCCACAACTACGATATAAGCGAGCCACCACTGGTAAAGAATATTGTGATTTATTCCAAACTGAAATGTGGGTGCACATATTAGAGAGGAAAATGCAACAACAAATTGTGTTCTTTTAAACACATTACATCTCTGTTGCACCAAAAACATTTGGCATGCCTTTTATAAGCTGTACATAAAAATGAAATTTCCCGTTCTGCTTCGAAGACTGTTGCTCCACCACTACTTTTTGTACGCTGTTCAGTCATGATCACTGCGAAACTGATTTAATTACACGCTGTCAACAAAGCGTATTTAACTAGAGTAGTGACTGATGGAGCGTCTGCACACTTCAGCGCAATCAGCCAGCCAAGCTCCTCCCACCACTTCTGAAACTACCTTCCAACAAAGCGCTCGGAGCACTGGCTTAGAGCGCGGCCGGAGCGCTGCCTGGATGGCCCTGGCTTAAGTAGTCATCAAGATAATGAATGAACCCGGTGATATCGACCGTGCTTGCTCTCTCAAGGGTTAATCGATTACGAGTAATTTCAAATTATTCGATTAATTGATTATTAATCGATTCACTGAACATCGATAGTTACCAAGCCCTAGTGGACAGACAGAGTAAAGCGCCAGAACTCTAACGATATTATTATTTTGTATCAGTGTGTCTGTCGTAATTCTTGTACAACAATTTGCAAGGGAACACAGACCTCTTGATGTAGCATCTAACCCTGGGGCTCCGGGTTCGATTCCCGACTCTGCCAAGAAATTTAATTCTGTCCTGAGGGCTGCCTGCTGAGGCAAAACCAAGTAGAGGTGATGTCAATTCCAACCATCCTGGAAGTGGTTTTCCGTGGTTTCCCCATGTCTACTCCAAATAAATACTGGGATGGTTCCTAAAGTCAGGCCACGTCCGCCTCCTTCCTAATCTTCACCAGAATTATGAATACAGCCATCTCAATAACACAAGAAATCAGACAAAATTACAAAGCAAGCTTGTAGTTTAACATGACCATTAATCACGAGATCATGAGCCACGGGACCTTGCCACGGTAGGTGAGTGGTTAACGTGTCGGTCTACTAACCCCAAGCTTGCAGGTTCTCTCCTGGCCGTGGTAAGTGATTTATGAAAGGCGGCAAAAATACGACATGCATGTCATACGATGTTGGCATGTCAAAGAACCCATTTGAATTCAGTAGGCCGTATTCATAATGGCAATATTAATCTCGGGAGTTTCCGCCAACACAAAGTTCCTCATTTCTCTACTTGAAAGCGCTATAGTGTTCAAGGAGCTTAGATATCTAATCTCCTTGACTTTTATAGTGATTTAAGGAACAACGAAATTCGACATGCAAGCTGCCCTCTGGGTGTCAAATTACAAAGCTTGCACCTGGCACCCGAGGCCATACGATAGTATATCATGATTATTATTATTATATTATACAAGCTGTACCCGGCATGCGTTGCAATGCCAATCAAAGAAAGTGCAGGCATTTTAATTTTGTTTTTGAAGTGCGTTAGTATACACAATATGTTTTCGATTTCCGTTAACTGCCTCTAAACTATCGTAAAATGGATTTACTAATTTAGAAACATTTGTGGGAGCGTGCACAACAACTCACCAAAGTTTCATTGCAATCGAATGTATGGCATATGAACGAAAACGGGATTATGTTTAAACGATTCGTGCGCTGTCACTCATTTGTTGAATCTACTCGTGCGCTACCCACAGTGAAATGGATTTACTCAGTTAGAAACCTTCACATAAATGTACACAACAACTCATCAATGTTTCATCGCAATCGATGAATGGCATACGGGATTTTGTTGTAACGCTTAGCGCGTCGTCACACATTTGTTGCATCTACTCGTCCGCTACCTATTGAGAAATTGATTAACTAAGTCGAAAACCTTCTCTGGCGTGTACACAACAACTCATCATAAGTTTCATCGCAATCGAATGAATGGCAGATGAACGCATACGGGATTTTGTTTAAACGACTCGTGCGCTGTCACACATGTGTTGAATCTACTCCTGCGCTACCTATTGTGATATGGATTTACTAAGTTAGCAACCTACAAATAAGTGTACACAACAACTCATCAATGTTTCATCGCAATCGATGATTGGTATATGAACGCATATGGGACTTTGTTGAAACGCTTCGCGCGTCGTCACCCAATTGTTGCATCAACGCGTGCGCTACCTATTGTGAAATTGATTTACTAAGTCGAAAACCTTTCCTGGCGTGCACACAACAATTCATCAATGTTTCATCGTAATCGGATGAATGGCATATAAACGCATACGGGATTTTGTTTAAACGCCTCGTGCGCTGTCACACATGTGTTGAATCGACTCGTGCGCTACCTATTGTGATATGGATTTACTAAGTTAGCAACCTACAAATAAGTGTACACAACAACTCATCAATGTTTCATAGCAATCGATGAATGGTGTATGAACGCATACGCAATTTTGTTCAAACGCTTCGCGCGTCGTCACTCATTTGTTGCATATACGTGTGCGCTACCTATTGAGAAATAGATTTACTAAGTCGAAAACCTTCCCTGGCTTGAACACAACAAATCATTATCGTTTCATGGCAATCGGATGAATGGCATATGAACCAATACGGGACTTTGTTTAAACAATTCGTGCTTTTTCACACATTTGTTGAATCTACTCGTGTGCTACCTATTGTGAAATGGATTTACTACGTTAGAAACGTTTACATGAGTGTACACAACAGCTCACCAATGTTTGTTCCCAATCGATGAATGTTATAAGATCGCATACGGGATTTTGTTGAAACGCTTCGCACGTCATCAATCATTTGTTGTATCTACTCGTGCGCTACCTATTGTGAAATGGATTTACTAAATCAAAAACCTTCTCTGGAGTGTACTCAAAGATTCACCAGAGCTTCATAGCAATCGAATGATTGGTATATGAACGCATACGTGACTTAGTTAAAACAATTGTCGTGCCATCGCTCATTTGTTGAATCTACTCGTGCACCAGCTATTGTGAAATGCATGTACTAATCCAGAAACCTTCCCTGGCGTGTACACAACATCTAACCCAAGTTTCATCGCTATCGGACGAATGGAATATGACCGCATATGGGACTTTATTGAAACGTTTTGCGCGTCGTCACTCATTTGTTGAATCTACACGTGCGTTACCTATTGTAAAATGGATTTACTAAGCCAGAAACCTTCCTTGGAGTGTACTCGACATCTCTCCCAAGTTTCATAGAAATCGAATAAATGGTATGTGAACGCATACGGTAATTTATAGAAACGCATCGCGTGTTGTCACTCATTTGTTGAATCTACACGTGCGTTACCCATTGTAAAATGAAATTGCTAATCCAGAATCCTTCCTTGGGGAGTACTCAATATCTCACCCAAGTTTCATCGCAATCGGATGAATACTATGTGAACGCATACGGGACTTTTTTGAACCGCTTCGTGCGTCGTCGCCCATTTGTTGAATCTACTTGTGCGCTACCTATTGTAAAGTGGATTTATTAAGCCACAAACCTTCCTTGGAGTGTACTCAACATCTCAACCAAGTTTCATCGTAATCGAATAAATGGTATGTGAACGCATAGGAGACATACACACATACCCACCCACAAGCAAACTATCTCGTACATTGATTTTTATATATATAGATCAGCCACGGGACCTCCTTTTTACGTGGAATCCGAACCACAGGACATGTCATTTCACTTCAAAAATCTCACATGCATTAACCGGGAATCGAACCCGGTCCTCCTTGGTGAGAGGCATACAGCTTGTCCGCTGCGCCACCACGCCCCTCAAAGACAAAATTACACACACCCACGAATATACGGGGCTAATGACCTCTATGTTCAAGACCTTCATATAAACCAACAGACATCTTCAATATCAAAATCTTTCCATTTTTCAAAATTGTCATCAGTATATTGTGTTTAGCCAATTTTCAAAAATTTCCAGCTTTCCTCATCCAAATTTTGACTTTCCTTTTCTTATGTGTGTGCTAAATACCCAGCTATAAAGTGAATCTCATTCAGAGCAGTAGATCATTAGCTTGTCCATGATACATCAAAAATTAATTTTGTGATTTTCCAAAAATTAGAAAGGAAACTATAATTCCTAACAGATGTTTGAATGGCTGAGGTTTGACAAGCAAAATTACAGGTACAACAGTAATACTCTCAACTTATATCACAGCTAGGAGCCCGCCACGGCTTCGAACGGTATCTATAACAATTTATCCAGCGTAACTTAAAAGGCGCACGGACCGCAGGTCCCAGATGCAATTCAGAAAAGCCGATATCAACAGCGAAACTCCAAACACATAATACACTTCTCTGAAATCTTAACTAGATACGACTCGACAGTCGTGATAGCTACTGTGATAGGCTCTCTTGCTAGATCGGTCGCTTCGAAGCTAGTAATTTAAATTTCCACTGGAGATTGTTGGAAGATATGAAAACGTAAAAATACTTACAGTGGGCGATGCATTAAAGATAGATATATGCTAACGCGGATTTCTTTATAGAACTTTTCATGTTGAACAAATCCTACACTCATAGTGCCGTATATAGATACCAGCGGAACCGTGCGAGAACTCTCGCATAATGGATTGTGTGCGCCCCATGTGTACAGACTACCCGCCTGACCCTAGTGCTATGTGGGCTGTTGACTTCTCAAGAAATGCAAGATATTTCCTGTACTATTGAGACGATTTGGAAGATTTTGGTACAAAGCACAGCTTCTAACTCCCTCTGGTTTAGGAGCTTCAGTTTTGTGAAACATACACCTGAGCGTATTATACAGGGTGAACGTAAAATACCGCAACTTGGAGGTCGGCATGCGGTTCCTCATCGAAATTCACGACAAAAGTTTATCTTGCAAAGCCTAGTCCCGCAAATAGGTTTAACAGAAATGCGTGTTAAGAAACGAGGATCTGGCAACGCTGTAACTGCATGCAGCGCGGCCAAAAAAAGGTCGCAGGAACTCGGCGCTCTGCCGGAGCTGCCTCATTAGCTCAGCGAGACGAGGTAATGCCATAAATGACGGTTGTGCGAAAGTTCGAGTCGCATTCGCGCCAATTTTTAGCCTATTTTCATATTTGAAAAAATAGGCTTATGAGATCAGTTTTGTCCGTGTGTGTGTGTGCGTGTGTGTGTGATTCGTGTGTGTGTCCCCCCCCCCTAATAAAATCTAAACGGCTGGAGCGATTTCAATGAAACTCGGTAAGTTCATAGCACTATTCCCTGTGACCCCGACCGTGCCCTTCAAATTTTGTTACGACTCACCAATCCAACATGGCAGCTGTGCGATATATTTCACCAGCATTCAATATCTCCGAAACTATTACCGATATTACCCTGACATTTTGTATGGTGATAAAGGAAACGACTATAAGTTCACTTATGTGACCTTTGAAAATCTGGTAACTACAAAACGAACATGGCGGCCAAGCGAAGTTGCGACTTTTAAATAGACGTTTCTCGCGATTTAACCAACCAAACGCAATGAAACTTGGTACAGTATATGTCTATATACATTGTAATGCACCGACATCGAACTTCGTTCAATTGTTTACATAACCACAAGATGGCGGATGTGCGAAATATTTCACTGGCATTCCATATCTGTGAAACTATTAGCGGTATCTCCCTGAAATCTTTTACGGAGATAAAGGGCAGTACGGAAGTCCATCTATAAGACTTTCAGAAACCGGTTAACTACAAAACGAACATGGCAGCCAAGCGAAGTTGAAAATTTTAAATAGACCTTTCTCGCGATTTAATTTTCCAAACGCACTGAAATTTGGTACAGGAAATATTTATACACATTGTAATCCACTGGTATCTAATTTAGTTCAATTGTTTACATAACCTCAAGATGGCGGATGTGCGAATTTTAAAATTAAGTTTTTATTTCTTGTGATGTAGTCATGCGATCGAATTGAAAGTTTGAATATTGAACCTACGCAATAATTTTCCTTTAATGGTACATGACTCTATGGCCTATACATTTAACAATTCAACATGGCGACCATCCAAAATATTTAGTCGGCTCTGAATATCTACGAATCTATTATAGCAATCAAACTGAATTTCTTAATGTTCATAGGGGCTATGAACTTAAGTTCACCTATAGGACTTTAAATAACTTGGTGTTCACAAATTAACATGGAGGCGACGCGAAATATAAAAAATCACATGGACGTTTCTCGCAATTTATCCATCCGAGTGTAGTGAAACTTGGAACAGTAAATCCTTATACGAATGGTAATCCACTGGCATCTAATTTATTTCAATTGTTTCGATAACCTCAAGATGGCAGCTGTGCGAAATTTTAAAATCTCCTTGTTACTTCTTGCGTCCTAATTATGCGATTGTAGTTTGAATACTACACGTACACAATAATCTGCATGTAACAGTACATCACTCTAGGACCTGCATATATAAAATCCAACCTAGCGACCATCCGAAATTTTTAGTCGGTTCTCAATATCTACGAATATATTACAGCAATCAAACTGAAATTGTGTATTGTTTTAGATCCCTTAGTTGGGGGTAGTTAGATCTAAAACATGTGTGTTAGTGTACTAATTTGGAAGGTGATTTCTAGAGAGGGCAGCTTCCCGTAGCTGGGTAAGCTTACCAGTGTAGAGTGTTGTGTGATGTTTAAATGTTAGGGGGTGCTCCTATAAAGACGTAAGCGTCGCTTGGGGGATGATCCTCTAGGCACAGGTTAATGTACTGGACTCCCAGCTGGTCGGAAGGAATTATATAACAGACCTGCTTATGTCAGCTATGCCGGCGGCTCGCTGCCAGCGGTCGCGTGCGGTAGACACAATGGAGCCTGAGCAGGCGATTACCGGCTACTGTTGTCACGCTTACTCGTGACGAGAGTCAGGAAGGGTATTGGGATGTAAAGAGGCGTGTAATTACGAATGCGATGTGTAGATTACTGACCAAGTATTTATTGGTCAGTGAGTATGAAATTGTATGTCCCTTTTAGGGGAACGTGAATAATAATGCAAGTTATGTGTACACGTTTGTGGGTAGGTTTTACAAAGTATAGGATATCTGAACACTTGCTGACTCACCTGATGATAGCAGCAGCTAACAGGGCCTCCGGCTACACACACTGTATGACAGATAATAGAGAGAGCCTGTCCTCATTAAGGTCTTCCTTCTTATAGGTTCTGGCGCTGCTTCGTCGACATTCCACCGATGTAGGTGCCCTAGTTAGCTATTGTGTAGGTGTTTGTGAGTGTGATGCAAGTGGTTGGCAGGCTTCCCAAGCTGGGTAGCCGCCCTTGCTGTGTAAAAGGTGCTGTTCTGGACTTATGAGATTTGCCAGTTAGGGGTGGTTTTAATAGATGATGGAGGGTGGCTTCAGGGGGTGCAACCCCCTGGGGGCCTGTACAGCATGTTGCTAGAGGCAATTAAAATAAGTAGGATATATGAAAATAGGCTGTATAGTTCTTCATGGAACTACTTGTTTTTTTCAGGTAATGTATCAAATTGCATCCAATGTACACCTCCACTATGCAATACACTATATCTTACCGTTACAGTTACCTGTATTTAAACATTCAAACGTAACATGAACTTCTTACCGACGTAAACGACCCCTTGTTTCGTCCATGGCATAAATAAAGCTAATAGAACATAATAGTGCATACAGTAACATCGTCTCTATCCAATGTGGTACAAAGAAACACAATACTGTAGGTAGCCTACACTAGATTGCCCATTATGCTACGCACCATAATTCCATAGTGTACGTTTGACGTCCAGTCTTATCTTTACAAAGCCGGTACGTACACTTTCAAGCAACGCGTTCACGGCAGATGTTCAAACGACCACCTTGCTTTTGGAAACACGTCACCACTCGTTGGAGCATACTTTACCGGGCCCTATGCAACACACCTGCATCCACCATTGCCGAGGTCTTGTACATACATGGGTGGAGTACTATAAACGTGTTCCTTTAAGTGTCCCCACAAATAAGAATCTAGTGGATTAAGGTCCGTGGAACGTGGAGGCCAGAACATTGAACCTCCACGACCAATCCATTTGCCTGGAAACGCTTCATTTAAACAGTTACGCACATTCATTCCAAGGTGTGGCTGTACAACATCATGCTGAAACCATAGCTGTCGCCGAACACCAAGTGGAACGTTTTCTAAAGCGTCAGGCAAAGTATTACCAAGAAACGTACGATAGACGGGGACAATCAACTTGTACGGCAATAGGAACGGGTCTAAAACACTCCTCCCACGATTCCAGCCCACAGGTTTATGCCAAAGCCTGCCTGAAAGCCACGTTCATGGGTGACATGTGGTTGTGGTCAGACCAATAATGACTGTTGTGAAGGTTGAAAATAGCTACATTCGTCACTCCATATCACATTTTTCATAAAATGTTCGTTATCTTCAACTTCTTGCAAAAGCCATTCACAGAACTGTACTCGTTGAATGCGGTCTTCTGGCGTAGGTGTTGAGTTAACGTGTTATGATATGAATGCAGTTCTTCATCGGGCAACACGTCAACAAACAGTGTTTGAGAAACCTGGAACTGCCTTACAATATCACGGGTACTTCGCCGAACGGTTTCAAGAATTGCGTCCTCTGTTTGTGGAGTACGTCTAGTCCTTGGACGACGTCTGTGGAAATCGAACCCCCTCTACTCGTTAGAACCACCCGAGGCTGTGTAGACCCCGTACCAGTCCCCATACCACTTTTCAAATTTCGTGGCAGAGCCGGGAAATCGAACCGCGGACCTCCGGGGTGGCAGCTAATCACCCTGCCCACTACGCAACGGAGGTGACTCACACTGTCATGTGACAAAATGATGTCATGCTTACAAACGCAATAAAACGACGGAAACTAGGGAACTGCCGTCACAAAAAAAAAAGACCTGACGTAGATTCGAACCGTAGCTCCATGGTCCATGTGGGTTTGATAACCCAGCAGTCTACTCAGTGAGCTGTGATGGCTCGTACGGTAGAGCGGGATGATCCACATTTCTTTGTACATTCCGATGCGCTGCAGGATGTGACAGTGTTGCCAGCTTCTCGTTTTCATACTTGTGTTATTAAACACCACCCGATCCGATTTTGCTATAGTAACTTTAGTCTTGCAATTGGAGGAGGAATCGCATGCCGACCTCCAAGTGCGGTATTTTTCGTTCACCCTGTATAATAAGATTGTTAACGGTTTATCCAGCGTCAGTTTAAAAGGCTCACGGACGGCACGTTTTTCTTGGACTCGATTCACTGAAATCGTTACTGCTCGGTTTGCTTTTAAATCAATGTTTTTCTACAGAAACCTTCTTCGAGATATCCCATACAGAATGGTGAAAACCGCATCATAACCCATCCAGTGGATCTCGAGATAACCTGCTACATCCAATAATTGGACTTGGTTTTATACTAAGGAGAAATTAATATGAGGCATAAGTTAAAAAAGATAACGAATCGATGATTTTTTCCTTTCGTTATTATTATGTTAGCTGCCGCCCCGGAGGTCCTGGGTTCGATTCCTGGCTCTGCCACGAAATTTGAAAAGTGGTATGAGGACTGGAACGGGGTCTACTCAGCCTCGGGTGGTCCAAATGAGTAGAGGGGGTTCGATTCCCACCTCAACCTTCCTCAAAGTGGTTTTCAGTGGTTTCCCACTTCGTCTTCGGGCAAATGCCGGGATGGTTCCTACTGTAAGGCCACGGCCGCCTCCTTCCCTCTTCCTCGCCTATCCATCCCAATCTTCCATCCCTTTCCATCCCTCATGAGGCCCCCTGTTCGCTTTGCAGGTGAGGCCGCCTGGGCGAGGTGCTGATCACACCTCACCAGTTGTATCCCTCCCGACCAGATGTTCCAGGCTCCAGGACACTGCCCATAGAGGCGGTAGTGGTGAGTTCCCTTGCTGAGTCCGTGGGAACCACCAACCTAGAGGGTAAATTGACTAAATAAATAAAAAGTTATTATTATGATACTACATTTTCTTGTACTGTATATACGGTACCTTAATTTTATTTAAATCGCCCACTCAAGCTCATGTCATCTTGAAGTACTGTGTGTTCTTGTGAGCTTTGTATCTTCCAATATACGAGGTTTCTTTCCTGCATATACCAGCCCGGTTTGACAGTGCCAGCACAAGGTGGGAAGTACATGTGTGGACATTAATGAACACGCGAACATTGTCTTTCACATATTTATTACGGTACTGAACAGGACAATACTGGTTGCATGGTGCAAAATTACTAACGGCTTTCAGCCAAGCACAGTAAGCATACAGTTGTCATGACAACACTCGGTCTGCAGGCCCTCAAAGTAGTCCACAGCGATGCAATTTTTTTGTGCAGTTGCAGCTCTGTCCTCAATATCCTGTGGATGGTGCGTTTCGCGATGACACGTTCCCTCTCTAACTCCGGTAGCATCCATTATCGGTCAACCTCCAAGAGCTGCTTGGTGACGGCATATGCCACCTTGCATACAGGTCTTCCCGAGCGTTGCCCCACGTCCTTGCCGAAACTTTCCTTCCCACGATGTTACTGTCCAGTATGGGGGGGGGGGGGGGGCATTATTCCCAACGGCTTCTACCAATTCACTGTGACACTCTCTCACATTTCTTCCCCGAAGAACGGCACGCTGCTCAACACGGGTTACCACCATCTCGCACGACTCTCACCTCACCACTCATTGTACAGCTCTCGCTGAGCTTCTACCAACAATAACAGAGCCATCTGTTGTTGTGAATACACACTATTCCTGCATAGCTACCACTCGACAAAGTAAGAAGAATAGGGTGAACCTCTCACATGTCTGCAAAAATAAATAGTTTCAATGACTTTTGCCCGAAACCCCGTATTACACAATCATCAGTCACTGTGTGGCGGCTTCGGTGGCGTAGTTGGTAACATGCTGAGCTTCTATGCTCAAGGTCGTGGGTTAAAACCTGGCCTAAGTAGTCGGATTTTTTAAGAGCGTTAAAAATCCCTGATTATGCCTTCCTTCGGAGGGGAAGTAGAGCCAGCGGTCCCATGTCAAAGATTTATGGCATGATGAAGAAACTTCCACTAATTACACTTGCCTGAAGCCGAAATGTGTAGGTTAGAATTGATAACGCTCTATTAGTTCCATCGTTCGCCACCAGATGCTGACTGTGATGTCATCTAGTAGGCAAGTCCGCATGCTAGGTGTCGTGGACGGTAGCATTTGGCAGCGAAAGTAGGAACTACTTGAAATTACTGCCTGCAGTCCTTACTTGAATTAAAACAGATAACACACACTAATACAGCCATCACAATTAACACCGGTTATCAGACAGATTCTACACACACCCAAAGTACACGGGGCTACATGTACGCGTTGTTGCAGGCCCTAAACCAAGGAACCAACCAACCATCCAATCACGCTACCTTGAGGGACACCCGACGTTACCTCCTATGATGGTGTTGACATCAGAAAGTGTATAACTTACGGTAGTAAAATTCTTGTGCCTCGAAGAGACTCATCCCACCTAATTTCAATGAGGATGAAACGATGAAGAAATATATTTATGCATTAGAATGGTTTTCCGGAAAGATATTTAAAACAGTCCTAATTTACCGCAGGCAGCAGTTCGAAGCCAATAATTTATTCGGAGGGGGTAAGTTAGCCACAACTATAAATTAACCATGGTATCAGGATTGAACGTGGTTGCGGGTGAACCAAACCCCCATGGAGACCGTGGTCAATCGAATAATGAGCCGACCGCTTCCAGTGTCTGTGTATGTGTATGTGTGTGTGTACCTTGGTCGTAACGCAGGTGTGAGGACACCCGCTACTACCCCATTGTGTCCTGTTATCCCAGAGGGATGAGATCCAGTACGCATTTGCGTCATCCTACAACTAGCAGTATTCATTCCTCATATGTTATTATTATTTATTTATTTATTATTCGCTAAGCGACCAACTAGAGATCACGATAAGCTCCACTCTACATTCTGGCGTTTATTCAATTTACGATTGTTCCAGTAGGTTTTCATTAGCTTGCTGCGTTCATCCGACCACTTTGCACCGGTTGTCCATTTCTCATCTCGGAAAGTCCCAAAAGTCACGATGCTTTTACGGAAATTGTCTCGTTTGTGCGCGTCACCAGGTCTTAGGCCCATTTCTTGGAGGTCTTTCCTGACGTTAACGTACCAGGGAACTGTTTTTTTTTGGTTTGGAGTCGAAATTGTTAAATATACGTTTTGTCCATCTAGAGTCGTCCATGCGTCGCAAGTGACTGTAGAAGTGAGCCCTGCCTTTACACATTGTGTCCGTGATCTCCTCTATCTTAGAATAGATTCCTTGCCTGGATTTTCTTACGTAGATCCCGTTTTTGTAGTTTGGACCAAGTATGTTGTGGAGAATCTTTCTCTCTTTGTGCTCTAACTTAGCAAGCGCACATTTCTGAGAGAGGTTAAGACATTCTGACGCATAACACATTGCTGGTACGTCACAACAAAACTATACTGGCTTCAGGGAATCAAAGTATAGTTACTGAAACAGACACTTCTAACAAGGGGAGGATACGATGTATGGGTCACCGATTCGAACCATCTTAAGTACTCGTGTAGGGCATGACTAGGCGTATACCAGTTGCAAGTAGTAAGGTGCGCCTCTCAGCTGTTTCCGAGAAATTAATTATTCGTAATTGCAGTGCGGCGTCAATGTGCATTGTACGTTAGCAGGAATCCATCTAGCGCGTGGTGCAGCGGTAAGAGCCCTGCTTCGTAAGCGCGGGATCACTGGATCGAATCACACCGGTGGGCCATTGCAGTGTGTTGTGTTATTTTGTGTTATTTTTAACCATTGGCAATTTCCAACCAATACGCATAGCACGAGGCATTGCTTGCGGGGTACGGGATGGTCTGATGGGTCACAGACGTGCAATGAACAAAACAGACTGGGCCTTGAATGTATACATGTATACCGGTACATGTAATATGATTTCAGAATCCCTTTTCCCGCTCACATAACACGTTATTACAATTGACTGCAAAATAAACATTGTTTACGACACCTACATTGTTATGAATTGCCTATGTTTACAACAACGAAAGAAACACAACACACTGCAAAAGCTCACCCGGGAGATTTGCTCCATCCACACCACGCTTACGAATCAGAGCCCTTACCACTGTACCAGGAGCTCGTTTGCTTCTTCATAGCGTACAACGCACATTGACGCCGCACTGCAATTTCAATTAATTAATTTCTCGGAAACGGCTGAGAGGCGCACCTTACTACTTGCACCTGGTATACGCCTGGTCATGCCCTATACGTGAACTAAAGATGGTTCGAATCGGTGACCCATCCATCGTATCCTCCTCTTGTACGCAGGAAAGTCGAAATCGCTACTCATGAACTTCTTTCGATTCGGGTTGTTGAGAGAACTACTGCCTTCTGAATTGGTTTGTACAGTTGTATCCAGATGCAGTTATTTAAGGCCTTGGAGCAAGGTACTTGGGATCACGCTCGTACTCGAGACAATGATAGGTGTGGTCTATCTACACGCCATTGCCTTTTGATAGAGCCGACCAACTCGCTACATTTGCTAATCCATTCTATGTGTTTTGATTGAAGAATCTTGTTGTCAGGAATCGCGACATCAATCAAGATAGTTTACTTCATTTTCTTGCTGACACCAGATCCGGCCTGTTGTGTGATATCGATTGATCAGTCAGAATAATTCGGTCCCAATACAACTTGTATACATTGTTTTCCAGAACACTCTCTGACTGATATTGGTGATACGGAACTTTCTTTACTCATAGAACCTGAAACTTATCTGCCAAATCCTGATGCAATATTTTAGCAAGTGCATCATGCCTTGGTTTGACGCCAGGAAATACCTACATGCAGATGAAAAAAGCTGTATCGTTTCTGTCTGTTGACAACTATAGAGGCACTTACCATCTGGTACAGCGGGATAGTTCCTTGTAGGGATTACTTATTATTATTATTATTATGAAATATTCATTTCACCACATCAGTGGGTACAAATCAACATATCGTCGGCTTATTTGCAAGGCGATATGGCAACCTCTCCTAGGGTGGTACATAAAGAAACGAGCAACATAAAAAAGTCCTCTCGGCACGCCGGAAGGCGGAGGTAGATTTCACCGGACAAACTTGGGGATAGGCGAAAATAGGCAGAATATGCAGGTTTTCGTAGAAGGATCAGACCTCATTTATTGCGAGAAGGTATTTTATAATTGGAGCTTAATTAACTTTGTTTTTCGTCATTTTATGCTTATTTTAAACATGTGAAAGGTCATGCCAAAATCAAATGGTGGAAGCTACAAGACCATAAAGTGGCATTCAGTGAGAAGATTGTGTTCCCTCCAGTTGATTCTGTAAATACGGATTATACTTGGGCATCATTCAACAACTGCGTAACTAGTATAGCTCAATCTGAGCTTGTTGTAACACAGCCCGGCACACGTAGAATTGATAAACAGACGTGGTTGTGGACAGACAAGGTACAGGAAATGGTGAATGAAAAATAAGCACATTTTAAACAGTTGCGAACATCACCGACTGAGGAGAATCTTCTGAAATACAAAGCCACCAAGAAGGAGGCAAAAAGAACAGTTGCTGAGGCTAAAGTAGATCACTACAAACATTTATATGATCAACTGACAACTAAAGACGGAGACAAAATTATTTACCGACTAGCCCGAGCACGGTGTAGAGCAGGTCAGGATATAGAACACTATATGTGTGTGAAGGATAAGAATGGTCGACGACTTCACGATAGCAAGATGATTCTGCACCGTTGGCGAGAGTATTTTAGTGAAGTATTCAACACTGAATTCCCTCCCCGACAAATACCAGACAACAATGTTACAGCTGGACCAGTACCTTGTATCACTGAAGATGAAGTCAAAGTTGCCATTCGTAGCATTAAAAATGGAAAGGCCCCTGGGCTAGATGAGCTTCCTGCAGACATCTGGAAAATTGAGGAACTTACTGACAACGCGACCACCTGACTGACAGAGTTCTTCAATTCAATTATTCTCTGTGGTCAAATACCTACAGATTGGTCAACTAGTATCACAGTACCTATCTCTAAGGGTAAGGGTGACCCAGCTGAATGAACCAATTACCGTCCAATTAGACTTCTCTCCCACACTATGAAAATATTCGAACGTATCCTAGACAATAGGCTGAGGAACATCGTACAGCTCTCAGCAAATCAATGTGGGTTTGTCAAGGGATGTGGCACGACAGACGCAATCTTTGCTGTGCGCCAGCTGATGGAGAAATTCCGAGAGAAGAGGAGGCCACTACATCTTGCTTTCCTTGACCTTGAGAAGGCATTTGATCGAGTAACACACCAGATGAATTGGTACGCTCTCCGAGATCATCAAGTTCCAGAAATGTATATAAACTGGATAAAAATGCTGTACAACAACACCAAAAGCCACGTGCGTTGCCCTGCAGGACTGACTGACAGCTTCCGTGTGACAGTTGGGGTTCATCAAGGCTCAGCTCTGTCTCCCCTGCTCTTTGTTATCGTCATGAATTCCATAACGCGAGACCTGCAGAAGTGTGTCCCATGGACATTGCTATACGCTGATGATTTGATGCTTGCGGCAGACTCCAGGAAGGATCTTGAAACCCAAGTGCAGATATGGCATGATCGTCTGCAAGGATTTGGTCTTCGCTTGAACATCCACAAGACTGAATACCTCGAAACGATTCCATCCCCTGGAACTATAGGTATTAATGGAGCTCCTCTTACCAAGGTAAATACATTCCGATACCTAGGCTCACGATTGAATGGCGACAGCTCTGTGAATGAAGATGTGCGAGCACGAATCAATGCGACTTGGATGCGATTCAGAGATGTCACCGGTGTTCTTTGTGATAAGAAGATGCCTATCCGCTTAAAATCAAAGATATACCGCACAATGGTGAGACCAGTAGCATTATATGGTACCGAGTGTTGGCCAGCACCTAGAAGTGCTGAGCTCTCACTTCATGTCATGGAAATGCGGATGCTGCGAAGATCATTAGACATTTCCCTGCTCGACCATATCCCCAACACAACGATTCGATATACTGCTGGCGTGGCTCCAATGAATGAGAAAATGCAGGAACGGAGACTCCGTTGGTATGGGCACGTTGTCCGTGCACCACAAAGTTCAGCCATCGGCTCGGCCTACCATCTAACGGTCGACGGCCAGAGACAGCGTGGGAGACCAAAATTGCTGTGGCTCGACACCATTAACGCCGGTTTACGATCAAGAAACTTGAAATCACGCGAAGCATTAGATCGCAAGGAATGGCGTGCATTGATCCAAAAAGCGGACCCCGTCCCTACGGGATGACGCTAAGAAGAAGAAGAAGAAAATTGTCTTATGGGAACGGTAACCTTCTTGTTTGGGGTCCATTTTTAGCCTATTTTCAATTTTGAAAAAAATAGGCTTATGAGATCACCTTTTGTCCGTGTGTGTGTGTGCGTGTGTGTGTGTGTGTGTGTGCGTGTGTGTGTGATTCGTGTGTGTGTCCCCCCCTAATAAAATCGAAACGGCTGGAGCGATTTCAATGAAACTCGGGTAGTTCATAGCACTATTCCCGGCAACCTCGACCGTGCCCTTCAAATATTGTTACGTCTCTCCAATCCAACATGGCGGCTGTGCGAAATATTTCACTAGCATTCAATATCTCCGAAACTATTACCGATATCGCCCTGAAATTGTGTACGGTGATAAAGGGCACAACTAGAAGTTCACCTATGAGACTTTCAAAAACCTGGTGACTACAAAACCAACATGGCGGCCAAGCGAAGTTGAGACATTTAAATAGACTTTTCTCGCGATTTAACTATCTAAATGTAATGAAACTTGGTACAGCAAATGTTTATACACATTGTAATGCACTGGAGTCTAATTTAGTTCAATTGTTTGCATAACCTCAAAATGGCGGCTGTGCGAAATATTTCACTGACATTCTATATCTCCGAAACTATTACAGATATCACCCTGCAATTTTGTACGGTGATAAAGGGTACTGATACAGGTATACCTATGTATATTTCATAAACCTGTAAAGTACGAAACGAACATGGCGACCAAGCGAATTTAAAATATTTTAATAGACTTTTCTCGTGATTTAACTCTCTGAGCGCAGTGAAATGTGGTACAGTAATTGATTTTGCAGATTGTAATGCACTGCCATCTAATTTAATTCAATTGCTTACATAACCTCAAGATGGCGGCTGTGCGAAATTTTTAAATTAAATTTAATTTCTTGTGTCGTAATCATGCGATCGAAGTGAAAGTTTGAATAATGAACCTAGGCAATAATTGTCCTTGAATGGTACACAACTCTATGGCCTATACACATAACACTCCTAAATGGTGAGCTCCCGAAATATTTAGACGGTTCTCAATATCTATGAAACTTTTACAGCAACCAAACTGATTTTTTTTATGTTCATAGAGACTATGAACATATGTTCACCTATTGGACTTTCAGGAACCTGGTGAGCACAAATCCAACATGGCGGTGACGCGAAGTATAAATATTTAAATGGACGTTTCTCGCGAATTAACTATCCGAGTGCCGTGAAACGTTGCACGTTAAATGCTTATACAAATGTTGATCCACTGGCATCTAATTTATTTCAATGGTTTGTATTATCACAAGATGGTTTCTGTGCGTAATTTTAAAATCTCGTTTTTACTTCTTGTTGTCTAATCATGCGATTGAAGTTTGAATACCACACGTACACAATAATCTTAATGTAATAGTACAAAAATAAAAATCCAACCTGGCGACCATCTGAAATATTTAGACGGTTCTCAATATCTACGAATCTGTTACAGCAATTAAACTGAAATTTTGTATGTTGATTGTGGCAGTTAACATAAGTAGGATATATGAAAATAGGCTGTATAGTTCTTCACGGAACTACTTGTTATACTTGAGATCACACTGTCCTTATGCAAGGTTTCGACACTGATGTGTAACTACGTAACGGTCTGTTACTTCTTCACGCAAAATTATATCTCCCGCAGAGATTTTGGTTGGTTCCTCAGTTTAGGGGCTGCGACAACGCGGTCATGTAACCCCGTGTACTTTGGGATGGCTGTATTAGTCTGTAATTCAGGTAAGGACTGCAGAGGACGGTCAATTTCAAGCAGTAGTTCCTAATGTTGCTACCAGGTACTACCGTCAACGACACCTAGCTGTGAACTTGGCTACTAGATGCCACCGCAACCAGCAACTCACAACGAACGTTGGAACTTCCCCTCCAAAGGAAAGCATACTGAGGGATATTTAGCGCTCTTAGAAAATCCGACGACCACGGCCGGCTTTGAACTCGCGACCTTGGGCATAGACATTCAGCATGCCACCAGTTACGTCACCGAAGCCGCTTCACACTTAGTCAGATGGAAATCTGAATCTGATCTCGTGCAAGAGCGTTGTCTTGGCAACGTCTGATGGCTCATCCCTCATCAATTTAGTAGTGTTGCCATGGCAACCACTGATAGCTCTTCGCATTTTCTTATAATTCCGAAATCATTTTTCTTATCCCTTGGCATAATGGTGGGTCAAATCAAAAATTCTTTCAGACAAAAGTTTTAGGTAATTATTAGGGGAATATTGTCCATTTTGTACGGTTTTGATATTGTGCCTATTAAGAGAGATATGATTAATGTTTCCCGAAAAACCCTCTTTTTCCCACCCCTTTGGTCAATGGTTGGTGCTATAAAAAAAACTCTTCAAACATAAATTTTTGGGCTTTATCCGACACATAGTATGAACGTTGAACGGATTCGATATTTCACATATTAAGAGAGTTATAGCAATATTTCACGTTTTCGAAAAAAGCCCCCCCATTTTCACCCCCTTCGACCGATTTAGCCCAGTAACGAACTCGACCGAGATTTTATAGGTATACATATTCGGTAAAATATTCAAAGTGATTGGTGCAAAATGACGGCAGTTATCGTGTCCACAAGAAACTGATATACATATATATACATACATAAATTATATATAAACTTTTGAACTGACGATGGTTTTGGGGTCTGGGGGATGTGAAACGCGAAGATATGTCGAAATTTTCCGGAAGTCGAAACATGGTACCCATTGCAATAGTTAGCTTTCTAATGAAATCTACCTCTGGTTTGTTCCTCAGTTTAGGGGCTGCGACAACGCGGTCATCTAACCCCGTGTACTTTGTGTGAGTGTAGAATGTGTCTGATAAACGGTGTGAATTGTAATGGCTGTATTAGTCTTAATTCAGGTAAGGACTGCAGACGGTCAATTTCAAGCAGTAGTTCCTAATGTTGCTACCAGGTACTACCGTCAACGACACCTAGCTGTGAACTTGGCTACTAGATACCACCCCAACCAGCAACTCGCAACGAACGTTGGAACTTCCCCTCCAAAGGAAAGCATACTGAGGGATTTTAGCGCTCTTAGAAAATCCGACGACTTCGGCCGGCTTTGAAACAGCGACCTTGGGCATAGACATTCAGCATGCTACCAGTTACGTCACCGAAGCCGCTTACCACTTAGTCAGATGGAAATACTGAATCTGATCTCATGCAAGTGCGTTGTCATGGCAACGTCTGATGGCTCATCCCTCATCAATTTAGTAGTGTTGCCATGGCAACCTCTGATAGCTCTTGGCATTTTCTTGTAATTCCGAAATCATTTTTCTCATCCCTTGGCATAATGGTGGGTCATATCAAAAATTCTTTCAGACAAAAGTTTTAGGTAATTATTAGGGGAATATTGTCCATTTTGTATGGTTTTGATATTGTGCCTATTAAGAGAGATATGATTAATGCTTCCCGAAAAACCAACTTTTTCCCACCCCTTTGGTCAATGGGTGGTGCTATAAAAAAAACTCTTCAAACATACATTTTTGGGCTTCCGACGCAAAGTATGAACGTTGAACGGATTCGATATTTCACATATTAAGAGAGTTATAGCAATATTTCATTTTTTCGAAAAAAAAAGCCGCCCATTTTCACCCTCTTCGACCGATTTAGCCCAGTAACGAACTCGACCGAGATTTTATAGGTATACATATTCGGTAAAAAATTCAAAGTGATTGGTGCAAAATGACGGCAGTTATCGTGTCCACAAGAAACTGACATACATATATACATACATACATACATTATATATAAACTTTTGAACTGACGGTGGTTTTGGGGTCTGGGGGATGTGAAACGCGAAGATATGTCGAAATTTTCCGGAAGTCGAAACATGGGACCCATTGCAATCTTTCTAATGAAATCTACCTAACAGGTCTCCAAGATGACGTCCTTTGGCATGATGATATGTAGACCAGGATGAATTTACAATTATTCTACGTTGCGAGCCAATGATTAAGGGATAAAACCGATAGAAGAAATGACTATGGGCAGAACCACTACACTTTCCTGTCTCCACATTCAGCATATTTCCTCAGCCAAGGGCAGATATTTGGTGATCTTATCACAGCAGGTTTGTTGCAGATTATGGGAATTGGGCACTGCGATATCAATGAGAAAGGTTCTCTTTCGCACTTTATCCACAAGAACGATATCTGGCCGGTTTGCTGGTATGGTTTTATCAGTAATAACTTATTGGTCCCAAAACAACTTCTGAGTAGGATTTTCCAAAACGGCCTCAGGAACATACTGATAGTTAGGCAAAATATTTTCAGATTGATAAGTATATTTGAGCAAGGTGTAGGTGCATTATGTGGCTACTAAGTTGTGCCTTTTCATGTAATCAGTACAGGAGATTGCTTGGCAGCCTCCTGTCATATGTGCGATTGTTATTATTATTATGATTATTCTTCTTCTTGAATCGTATCGGCCTGCTAAGGACCACAACTGTCTTCTCTGGGCTTTGATCTTTGTCCAGTGCTCCTTCATACGTTGCCTGTGTTGCTCTTCAACTTTGGTTTTTCTTGAAAACCCTGGTGGTCCTTTAGTTTCTTCCTGGGGGGGGGTTGCATTCTTGAATATCTTCATAGGAAATCTCCTTCCCCTTCTTCTTCTTCTTATTATAATTATTACTTTGATCGAGTTAAGCCTTTATGGACAGCGTGGTAACAACCAACTTCACTTTAGTGTCTAGGTCTATTTCTTGTTCCGGCGTTGACTTCCTGCCAGTATCTGCTGACCCCAGCGACGAGTGCCTGTTTATGTTCATCGGACAAGGGTCCTCTCCGTCTTCCGGAAGTTGATACCATTTTAAAACCTTGGTAGTTGTTCACCAAACTTCTAAATGTGTTCCTGTCAGGAATTTCTTGGTCTGTAATACCAATTTGCCTGTGATCTTTTTCGCATTCCTTGAACCATCTCGGGCTTGTTGGCTTAAACTTAATGATAATCCATCTTCTTTTCGTTAATCGATCATCAGTCATCCTCAAAAGGTGACCGTAAAATAGTAGCCGTCTCTTCTTAATTGATGCTGTGATAGGGTCTATGTTGTTGTACAAGTCCTCATTTGCTCTCATTCGCCACTGTCCATCAACCCATCTATTACCTAGGATTTTTCTTAATATCCTGCGGTCTCCTTTCTCCAGTTGGTCAGCTTGACCTTTACTATTCATGGTCTAAGTTAAGGACGCATAGTTTCCCTCAGGTTTTACAATTGTGGTATAGTGTCGGAACTTGGCCCCTATACTCATAGACTGTTTGTGATAGATATTCTTTGTCATTTGGTATGCCTGTTCTAACTTCCTCATCCCGACATTATTATTATTATTAATTTCGTTTACGGATATTAGAGATCAGGTTATACATGTTACACAGCCCATCCACTGTCCACCCACCCTTCAGCTGAATTGATCGTGACAGCCCTTGAAGTTATTATTATCTTACAACGGTAAGCCCAAATGAAGAGATAATGAAAAACGTCATTTTGATTATAATAACAACAAAACGGAAGTAGACCTTACCGAGATGTAGAATTAATAAAGCTGATACTATTTCCGGATTTATAATACTTAATCTTTATCAAAAATGCCTATATTACAATTTATCGCAAAATCCAGGAGACCTATGTAATTGATTTTCTACAAAATAAAGTATTGCTTGGGTGGAATTGTATATGTTTGAAAGAAAATCAGGCTAGGAACGTAATGTTGAAAACAAGATTTGGGAATTAAGATATTAGCATAAAAAAGATTTATATTCGACCCTGACTATTATATGTCAGAAAACTGTACTATAATAAGGCTCATTATAACACTATTTTTCATTATGAAACAGTTTCTCCCACCAATCAGAGCTCAAGAAACACTTGTTTGAACAATTAGATAACAAGATGCGCTGAGTTCCACGGCCTTCTAATTTAAATTTCACTGCCTGGCCTAGTGTCATAGTAGGGTAATCGAGGAGGCCATGGTCAAATACAAGGCATTCTCTGCGTCTCATGCGCTCTGTTCAGTACATAAAACTGGCAAAATCTCGACTGATATTTATGAATATTTTTGTTCGAACATAATATAGTTATAATAATTATCGTCGAACATAAACAGTCGTTTGCAACTCGCCTATAATGCTAATTAAGGCAATCGTATGGAAACTATAAAACTCGCATATGCTCGTTTTATGAACATACTCGTGTCTTAATTATTGCCATTATAGGCTCGTTGCATGATGTACTAATAATAAACTGTACGGCATTATTGTTGCTGGCCTTCATCCTTATAACAGAACATTCGCAATTCTAATGAGCTAAGGAATTAAGGAAATGATAATTGATTTGATTGTGACAAATCACTTGTCATATGGCAATCATATTTTCAAATCACGAACACACACATATTTGTGTTCGCAATTCATAAATCAATTGATAAAATCTGTTGCTTTGTAGAGAACGTTATTTGAAATGCAAGTGCTTCCAGAAATTAAATATGGGTGATTTATCACTTGGTCCGTATTGGTGGTTCAATCAGTTCTCTTGTGTTTTAGGACGGTGAATTGTATACAATTGCAATCAAAGTGCTTCTTTGTTCCTAAATTGCGGGTTGTATTCATTTGCGAATCCCACTAGGAGTGTATGAATCTTATTTTTATGTTACACATGTTTAATCTTTATAATGTATACCTTTTCATTTATTTTCTAAAGAGACATCTTTGTAGTTTACGTGACCGTTAATCTCGCGTTCATGAGAAACGTGACCTCCTTTCGACGTGGAATCAGAACCACAGGACATAGCATTTCATTTCTTAACTACTATTTCCGTAACGAACTAAAGAGCCTACTTTTCTTAAAATTTAAGATTCATGCCAATTATTAATCTATATAGACTTACCTAGAATAATGACGAAATTAAGTTGGTAATACTGAAATTTTAAATTAGTTCGAAATATACCTGAAATACAGAAATGTGCAAATTATTAGACTAGACGTCAGTTTTCCAAAATAGCATTTTTACTTTTCACGGCTTAATGCACTAAATATGTTTACAAGGCGATGACATTGCGTTCAATCTTTAAACAAGAGCCTGAAACAAACTGGAAATAAAATGATATTTTTGAATTTCCACTAACAGAGGAGCAGTGCTAATGCAAAATGCCACACGTTTTGTTTTGATTACTTCACTCTACTTTTCGGGAGAATTTAGAGCTCAGGGATTTGGGGTCTTTTTTTATTGATGATCCGCTATTAAACTTTTCGAAGATTCATGAGCCATAGATTGAAATCACCTGACTTAGAGGGTATATTCAAAGTCAATGAAAACAAGAAGTTCCGTGACGAACTAAAGAGCCTACTTTTCATGCCAATGATTAATCTACGGTATATAAACCTATCTAGAATAATGACGAAATTCAGTTGGTAATATCGAAATGTCTAATTATTTCGTAATATTCCTGGTATAATGTAGCCTAATAGAGCACTACAGATGGCAGCCCTGGTGACTGAATATATTCATAGTTCCATCTCTTAAGGTAAAGAATAAAAAATTTGGTTGAAGTCCAATGGACGTTACATGCAGTTAGACATTAGATCTATCAGCACGCGTAAAAGCATGTTGGCAACAATGTCATGCGTGTGCTGGTTAGAAATAATCTGAAATATTATAATATCTTGTTGTGCCAATTTTGGATGAAATCCATTTGTTAGTATAGATGTTACATGCATTTTAAAATTGAACATATCAGCAGGCATAGAATCATGTTGGCAGCACTGACTTATATTAATTACTCCAAATTAATCTAGAATGTTAGGTGCTATACATGTGCAAAGTATAGAGCTGTTGGCTTGCATACTTTCTGATATATTGATATTAGAGTAAAAAAATATAGACAGCATTTACTAACAGTTGGCAGCCCTGATTGCTCTTAAGAATACTGAGAGTCATATCTGTTATGTTACACATAGCACATACGAACTTTGGTTGAAATCCAACTGATGGTATAGAAGTTACATGTACCGGTATTTAAAAATTGGTCCTATCAGCAGGCTTAGAATCATGTTGGTAGAACTGAAGTATAATCTAAAATGTCAGGTACTATACCTGTGCATATTTTAAAGCTCTCGGCTTGCATACTTTCAGATATATTGGTATTTGGATAAAGAGGATAGAGAGAGCAATTATTAACAGCTGGCAGCCATGATGGCTCTTGAGAATACGCTCAGTCATGTCTAATTATGTACACATATTACATTCAAAATTTGGTTGAATTCCAATTGATAGTGTAGAAGTTATATGCATTTAAAAATTGGACCTATCAGAAGGCTTAACATTATTTTGGCAACACTGTCATATATGGCCTCCTGGAAATCAAACTGAAATAGTATTATCTACATGTGTGCCAATTTTGGAATAGTGTAAGTCCACGGGGGAGGAAACATTACTAAATAGGCTAACAAAATACGCCAACAGTTGATCATTATAATGATTTTGAATTTAAAAAATATGACTGATATATTGTAAATAATTTTACTTGATTCTAAAAATTTGCACACCTCTGTCGAGTAGCCTCATAGAGCACTAGAGTTGGCAGCCCTGGTGACTGAATATATTCTTAGTTCCATCTATTATAGGAACAGAATGCACATACACATTTTGGTTGAAGTTGAAAGGATAGCATGGACGTTACATGCAGTCAGACATTGGAACTATCAGCACACGTATAATCATGTTGACATCAATGCCATGTATGAGTTTCTCAGAAATAATCTGAAATATTATGATCCATTACTGTGCTAATTGTGGATAAAACCTATTTGTTGGTATAGAAGATACATGTACTTAAAAGTTGGACTTATCAGCAATCAGATAATCATGTTGGCAACAATGTCACTAATGGGCTCCTGTTTATTAATCTGGAATTGTATTACCTATGTGTGTGCCAATTTTAGAACAGTTCGCATGCATAACTTCTGAGATATCCAATATAGAGCTCAAATTTCAATTATGATTTTTCAGCACTTGGTAGCACCGACGAAATTTTAAATTATGGTTGTGAGACATTCAGGTATATATATTTACTCGTACCAAGATTGGTATCGATAGTTGCAGCCGTTTAGGAATTGTTAGGGGAGACACACAGACAGACAGATTGACAGACACACACATCTCTCCGGGTGATTTCTAAGACTACGTTTTCCTGATTTCTGCAAAATGTGAAAAGTAGGCCAAATAAATACATGATGCATAATTAATTTAATTTAAAACTCAGACATTTTTCTAGGTTTGTGCCGTGTCTTATGTGGGGTTTCGCCTAGGACGCCAAGATGGCTCATCAACGGGCTCTTGGTGTCCCCACCTGGACCCCCACAGGAGTAGTGAACTGCGCGCCTCTTCACTGCGAGAACTAAAAGCTTAAGCAGCCATAATCACCCTATGGAGGCTTGTGAAAAGATGGTGTATTGCCTTTCATGGCCAGTGAATTAAAACTCGGCAATTTTTCTAGGTTTGTAAATAATTTAACGGTAAAAATCATCATTGGCATATTCATCAAGATGTGATTTCATTTATGGTACTGGAACTCGTTAGCACGCGGTTTGAGGGAGTCAAATGTATCTACATTGTTGTTGTTGTTGTTGTTTGAGTTCAGTCTGTTGACTGGATTGATGCAGATCGCCATGCCTCCATCCGTTAAACATATTCTAACCTTGGTATACCCCTACAGTTCTTGTCCTCGATCATACCTCCCACAACTAATTTTGATATTCCTAGGTATCTTAGTATGTGACTACCAAACCAACCTATCCTCTTCTCTTCATTAGCAGTCGCTAGAAACTTCACTCCTCTCTCACTCACACTTGTGTAAATATTTCTTCATATGTTACTCTATCTATCAAATTGTTATGAGATTTTTAAAGTTACAAAAATAATTGACTATATAGGCTATAAATCTTATTGCAGCTGAAGAGCCATTAGTGACAAAATTGTAAAATAAACATAATACACTCTATAACATGTCATGATTATTATTTACAATTGTCTTTGTAATAGTCACTGAGTTTTTTTGGTCTTTTATGTTCGACCATGTCGAAATGTAAATATTATAGGTCAGAAAACTGTACTATAATGAGGCTCATTATAGTACAAGTTTTCATTATGATACAGTTTCTCCCATCAATCAGTGCTCAAGAAACAGTTGTGTAACCAATTAGGAGAGGATAGCATCGCACCTGCGCTCATTTCCATGGCCCCCTATTTTAAATTCCACTGAGTGGCGAGTGCCATAGTGAGGTATTCCATTAGGCCATGGTGAAATACGAGGTATTCTCTGCGTCCCATGAGCTCTGTTCAGTACATAAAACTGGTGAAATCTCGACAGATGTTTATGAATATTTATGTTCGAACATAAAATAGTTTTCATTATCGTCGAACATAAACAGTCGTATGCAACTGGCCTATAATGGTAATTAAGACACGAGTATGCTTATAAAACGAGAGAATTGCCATTATAGGCTCGTTGCATAATGTACTATTTTTGCACCACATAAAGGGATCATATTCACACTTTTGATCACACAATACACATATGCATTGATCATTTGCGTGGTGGAATTTTTTGTTTGTGCATAACTTGTGGTGGAAACCATGTATGGCAAGCCTAATAGTGGTATGTCTCAGCGTTTGGTGTGTTTTTGTCCAAATTTTGTTTATCATAGCATCAGTTCCAAAAAAATCTTCAATGATTTCTTCCTGCTTTGTTTTTCGTCTGGCCATCACTGTATTGTAGAAGGTAGCTGTAGCTAAATCCTTAAGTGCTCCAGGAAGAAACTTTCTCTGGAAAGGGCGTATATCATCCTATTTGGGGCATAATTCCCTGCTCCTAGTGATTTATCAAAAATCTAGTTTTGATATTGTCAATTCTCTCCATATTCCTGGTGGTTAATTTGTCCCAGATGAGGGAGGTCCCATAAGTAGCAATGTATAATGTATAGAAGAGTAAGGATCAGTTACTAGTAAAGTAAGGCAGTAGGTTTCCTCACGCTTGCTGTTGAGTTTCGCAGTATAATGTCAAGTGGCTGTGGAAGTTAGCAACACCCCATGATAGGCTCCCAACTTGGTGTTGAGGTGAAGCTACTTGAAACTGATGCCTGTCATCTAACACGACAGCAATTGAGGCTAACACCTCGCGCGTCGAGCGCAATTAGGTCCGGTGCTTCTTGGAGGAGCTTATATTCCATCCTTACTTACGACCTTCCTTTGTTTCTTCCTTCCTCTCTACCTCTCTTTACCTCATTCAAGCATTCCTTTCTTTGATCCTTTTTTTTCTTTCATTAACTCCTTCAGATTTTGTTCCTTCATTCCTTATGTTCTTCCTTATTTCGTCTTTCTTTTCCCCTCTCTCCTTATTCCTTGCTCTCTTTCCTTTCTTCTCTATTTTCCTCTGTCTTTCATCCTTCCTTTCTTCTTTAATCGTGTCTTTCCTTCCATTTTCCATTCTCCATTCCTTCTTCCTCTCTATCCTTCCTTCCTTCTTTCTTCCTTCTTCATTTCCCTTTTCTCTCTTTACTAGCAAATAAACAATGTACCAAAATATGTCAGAACTAACAAAGAAGTAATATAATAAAATGAAGGAAGGAAAGGCTATAGCCTACACACGATTTGTTCAAGACAAAGAAGGTTCCATTACTAGACTGAAACAGGTACGAATTTGGCAGAACATTTTAATTAATTATTTAGTATTTATTAATCTCAAATAAAACAAGTAGTTCCGTGAAGAGCTATACAGCCTATTTTCATATATCCTACTTACGTTATTTGCCACTATCAACATACAAAATTTCAGTTTGATTGCTGTAATAGATTCGTAGGCAATAAGAACCGACTAAATATTTCGGATGGTCGCCATGTTGGATTTTTATATACGTAGGTCTTAGAGTTTCGTACTGTTACATGAAGAGTATTGTGTACATGTAGCATTCAAAATTCAATCGCATAATTAGGACACAAGAAGTAAAAACGACATTATAAAATTTCGCACAGCTGCCATCTTGTGGTTATGGAAAAAATTGAAATAAATTAGATGCCAGTGGATTAAGATTTGTATAAGGATTGACTGTACCGAGTTTCACTGCACTTGGATGGTTATAATGTGAGAAACGTCCATTTGAATATTTGAATCAGTCGTTTAAGAAAGGGCATATGTCCAGAAATGTAACTTTTCAGGAGGAGCAAAAAACTGATTGAGAAGCCAGTCTTGCTATTTGCGACCTTTAGTGATGATGGTTGTGGATAGGTTACTTGATAAAATATGAAGTAAAGTTGAAGGACTTTGTTGGAAATGGCAGATGATATTAATGGATATGTGCCCATTCTAAAATGATGACAGAATGAACATCAGTTTTGGAGCAAAAACACATAGTTTATTCAGATAACTTAGACACACTGTGTCGTTGCTCTACGATAATAATCATTTGAATGATGGCAGTCAATCACAATCATCGTCAGTCCCACAAACAGTTGGCCACGCAAGTATTTCGTCGAAAAAGTCTTTGTACTCCCTCGGAATGTACAGATTTAGACGGTTTAGATTATTCATCTCGTTCTTCTCTATAGGAATTGGTTCGACGTATGTTAGTTCGATAGGACGCTTGACGCTGCTGTCTAGATACAAACAGAAGGTGTGTTCAATAAGACCGTTGATGAAGTGTTTTGTCCGAACGGTTCCTGGATCCTTGGCAGAGTAAAGAAAGTGCATGAATGATGCTGGCTGGAAACGAATTTTCAAGTTGGTAGGCACTCACCCTTCCTCGAGATTCATCTTACAATCTTCTCCACTTATAACGGTTGGCTACCATGCAGCAAAGTTAAGAATATCAATCGACTCCACCAGAATGATGGTGAACTTGTCATGACGTTTAGGTGCCCGTATGATGATCTCAAAATATTGCTTCACATCATAAATTCGAATTTTTTTTTACAATTTTTTTAATGATAGCAAAATCTCTGTCTCAGGTATTGAATGAGTGCCCTCGTATAGGGAAGTAATGGTGTATAGGTTCAAATAGCTTCATGTCAACAAGTGCTGCACACAATCGGATCACTGTATGATTTTTGTCCTGTCATACAGGTCCATCCTAGAACAGTCAAAGTTCCTTCACACTCTTTGTACACGTTTTTGAATATAGTCTCACAAAAAGCTGCACACTTTATTGGCACCTTTACGAGCTTTGCCTTCGTGGTAAACATAAAGCATAGTAAACAAATAAAGGTGCACTCATCTGTTTGACCAAAGAGCATGTAGATGTTCCTTCCTGTAAGCAAAGAAGTCATTCAAGAAAGGGCTATCATCCAGGGACTTGTGCCCTTTCTATAATGACTTCCAAACAACGCACAAATGAACCTTGAATATCAACATGTTACTGGTTGGATAAGTGCCCTTCATTTTGTGACAAGATGCACTGGGATGAGAAGCATGTTATTCTGCAAAAAAAGAAAAAAAAAGACAATTTGGACATGTGCCCTTTCTTAAATGACTGATTCATTTATATTTCGCGTCTCCGCCATGTTGGATTTGTGATCACCAGGTTAATGAAAGTCCTATAGATGAATTTATATTGATAGACCCTATGAACATAAAATTATTCAGTTTGATTGCTATAACAGATTCGTAGATATTGATAACCGTCTAAATAATTCGGATGGTCGCCATGTTGGATTGTTATATATAGGCCATAGAGTCATGTACCATTAAAGGAAAATTATTGCATAGAGTAATTATTCAAACTTTCACTTCAATCGCATGATTACAACACAAGAAATAAAAACTTAATTTTAAAATTTGCACAGCCACAATCTTGAGGTTATGTAAACAATTGGACTAAATTAGATACCAGTGCATTAAAATGTGTATAAACGTTTGCTGTACCGTGTTTCATTTCGTTTGAATCATTAAATCGCGAGAAAAGTCTATTTAAAACTTTCAAATTCGCTTGGCCGCCATGTTTGTTTTGTAGTTAACCGATTTCTAAAGTTCCTCACAGATGAACTTCCTGTAGAGCCCTCTGTTTCCGCACAAAATTTCAGGCTGATACCGGTAATAGTTTCAGAGATATGGAATTCCGGTGAAATATTTCGCACAGCAGCCATCTTTATGCTATGTAAACAATTGAACGAAGTTAGATGTCGGTGCATTACAATGTGTATAAACATATACTGTACCAAGTTTCATTGCGTTTGGTTGATTAAATCGTGAGAAACGTCTATGTAAAAGTCTCAAATTCGCTTGGCCGCCATGTTGGTTTTGTAGTTACCAGGTTTTCAAAAGTCACATCTGTGAACTTCTAGTAGTTCCCTTTATCACCGTACAAAATTTCAGGGTGATATCGGTAATAGTTTCGGAGATATTGAAATCTGGTGAAATATTTCCCACAGCCGCCATGTTGAATTGGTGAGACGTAACAAAATTTGAAGGGCACAGTCGGGGTCGTTCGGAATAGTGCTATGAAATTACTGAGTTTCATTGAAATCGTTCGAGCCGTTTAGAAATTATTAGGGGGGACACACACCATCACACACACGCACACACGCACACACAGACAGACACACGGACAAAAGGTGATCTCATAAGCCTATTTTTTCATAAATGAAAATAGGCAAAAAAATCAGGATTACAATTGGGCACATTATTGTGTTGATTTCTGGAAAGGAAATTTTTTACGTCGAGAACACTTCTTAGCAGACAAAATAGGGGTCCCCATCTTTGCAAGAACGTAAATTTAAGCAATTTCCTCAATTGTGACTAACGTTGAAAGGCTGAAGGGCCCGGAAAGGTTTCAAATTAGTCTTGGTGAGCTCTATAAAAAGAAAATACCAAATTTCAAAAATCTCTTCCGGCCTAAATGCAGTTACGGAAAAACAGCCTAACATGACTTGCTTCTTTACTAGTTTTCTTTTTGATTAAATAATAGCTAAAATAATTTATATTCATAATTCTTTCTTTAATGCGTTCCTTGGTTCAATAACCTCAGGCGATTATTGGTGTTTTGAAAAATCTTCACACCAGAATTGGTTATAACGGCTTAAGTGAAACTCCACATTCATTCATTCTAGCGCTTTTAGTGGTAGGAAAGGCAAACTAATCAACAGGATACGGTTGAGTTCCATTGGCTCACACTAGCGCTTGTAGTGGTAAGTGGTAGACAAGGCAAACTGCAAATATAATCGACTGGATACGATTGAGTTCCATTGGCTCACACTAGCGCTCGTAGTTGTAAGTGGTAGACAAGGCAAACTGCTAATATAATCGACTGGATACGGTTGAGTTCCATTGGCTCACATTAGCGCTCGTAGTTGTAAGTGGTAGACAAGGCAAACTGCTAATATAATCGACAGGATACTGTTGAGTTCCATTTGCTCACACTAGCGCTCGAAGTTGTAAGTGGTAGACAAGGCAAACTGCTAATCTAATCTACCGGATACTGTTGAGTTCCATTGGCTCACACTAGCGCTCGTAGTGGTAAGTGGTAGACAAGGCAAACTGCTAATATAATCGACAGGATACGGTTGAGTTCCATTGGCTCACACTAGCGCTCGTAGTTGTAAGTGGTAGACAAGGCAAACTGCTAATATAATCGACAGGATACTGTTGAGTTCCATTGGCTCACACTAGCGCTCGTAGTTTTAAGTGGTAGAAAAGGCAAACTGCTAATCTAATCGACCGGATATGGTTGAGTTTCCGGTGAACAAACATCAGTCCTCCACGTGTCATCATACCGGCACCTCGTAAGAAATGTTCAGGGTGTTCGTTACATTTGAAAAAGTAGAGAAAACAACGATGATTATTTGCAAATGCACCAACAATAAGATTCAGTGATTAACTGGGTTCTAGTTTATGACATTAAAGAATGATTTCAATATTTCGTTGCTTGCCAGAACTGTGCATATTTTCTTGATTCTAATTTCAAGTCAAGGACCCGAATTGCACCCAAAATATTAGCAGTAAGTACCTGAATGAGTTGACCCCATGAATGTAGCTGTGCTATGAATTTTCATAATATTTGTGTACCGGGTTGAGCAGTGATTATTCAACACACTGTCCAGTAAACTTTATCAAGGTGCAGCCGAATCAAACACACAATGATGGATGTGGCACCAGGACACGCACTGTTTGTTGATCTTTCATTATTTTTAACAGACCAGCGCACTCTGTTCTGCTACCACTGGCAGAAACAATACTGTCCATAGATTCTGGAGACAGATGGCGAGCTGTCCAGCTATATAATACAAAATGCTCAAAACTTTAAACCAGAGACAGTCAGGAGATACAATCACCTTAACATAAATACGCGAATAAAGAAATGTATAAAATAAATAAAAAACAACAAATTAACAAATTAACAAATAACGAATTAAATTAATAAATTAATAAATCAATCCATGAATCAATGTATCAATACAAATAAAATATCAAAACAATGCATAAATAAATGAATAAACAATTTAAATTATTAATTAACAAAATAAAAATAAAAATTTCAACTAATATTGAAATAATTCCGAAAATATATAGCTAAATATAAATAAAATGATAAAAAAATATCCAGAAATTTATTAATAAATAATCAAATAGGTAAATTAAATAAGGTGTATAAAGAAATAATAACCTATAAACAAATGCACAAATAAGAAAAGTAATAAAATAATTTAAATAAATAATTACATGATTAAATAAATACGAATAAGTATTCGGTAGAATGCTGAACTGTTATGCCCAAGATCGCGGGTTCAAACCCGGCCAAAGTCGTCGGATTTTTTAAGGCCGTTGAAATCCATCAGTATGCTTTCCTTCGGAGGCGAAGTAAAGCCGGCGGTCCCATTTCATATATTTACAGCATGTATAAAAAACCTACCTCTACAATTGTTAGTGTAGCGAAATTTGTAGGTTATTTGGCTAGAAACGCTCAATCAAGTTCCAACTTTTGTCGTTAGGTGTCAGTGACGTCTAGTTTAAAGTTGGAACTACTTGAAATTCAACTTGCCCAGTTTCATTCATCTTCATTCATTTCATCTCATCCACACCCGACGGTACTTGTAGCTCATCCTATGGGTGTACGTATAGTAGCAGTTACAAACTCTGGCGAGACGAACATGTCCTTGGACACTCTCAGACTAAAAGCTTTACGTTCATCAAGTAATGAATCAGTGAGTTAATCCATCAATCAATAATTAACTAATGAAAGATACATAAAGTATGGTGTATAAGTTAATAATTAGGAAGGATATCCATTTTTAGCCTATTTTCAATTTTGAAAAAAAAATAGGCTTATGAGATCACCTTTTGTCCGTGTTTGTGTGTGTGTGTGTGTGTGTGTGTGTGTGCGTGTGTGTGTGTGAGAGAGAGAGAGAGAGGTGTGTGTGTGTCCCTAATAACTTCTAAACGGCTCGAGCGATTTCAATGAAACTCGGTAAGTTCATAGCAATAATCCGGTCAACTCCGACCGTGCCATTCAAATTTTGTTACATCTCACCAATCCAACATGACGGCTGTGCGAAGTATTTCACCAGTATTCAATATCTCCGAAACTATTCCCTACATCACCCTGGAATTTATAACGGTGATAAAAGGAACTACTAGATGTTCACCGATGTCACTTTTGAAAAACTGATAACTACAAAACAAACATGGCGGCCACGCGAATTTGCGACTTTTAAATACACGTTTCACGCGATTGAACCAACCCAACGTTATAAAACTTGGTACAGTATATGTTTATAAACATTGTAATGCACCAACATCTAACTTCGTTCAATTGTTTATATAACTACAAGATGGCGGATGTGTGAAATATTTCACCGGCATTCTATATCTCTGAAACTATTAGCGGTATCTCCCTGAAATTTTGTACGGAGATCAAGGACAATACTGGAAGTTCATCTATAAGACTTTCAAAAACCGGTTAACTACAAAACGAACATGGCGGCCAAGCGAATTTGAAAATTTTAATAGACCTTCCTCGCGATTTAATGTTCCAAACGCAATGAAATCTGGTACAGGCAATGTTGATACACATTGTAATGCACTGGTATCTAATTTACTTCAATTGTTTACATAACTTCAACATGGCGGCTGTGCGAATTTTAAAATTAAGTTTTTATTTCCTGTGTCGTAATCATGCGATCGAAGTGAAAGTTTGAATAATGAACCTACGCAATAATTTTCCTTTAATGGTACATGACTCTATGGCCTATACATTTAACAATCCAACATGGCGACCATCCGAAATATTTAGACGACTCTGAATATCTACGAATCTATTATAGCAATCAAACTGAACTTTTTAATGTTCATAGGGGCTATGAACATAAATTTACCTATAGGACTTTAAATAACCTGGTGATCACAAATCCAACATGGCGACGACGCGAAGTATAAATATTCAATTGGACGTTTCTCGCAATTTAACCATCCGAGTGCTGTGAAACTTGGTACAGTAAATCCTTATACGAATGTTAATCCACTGGCATCTAATTTATTTCAATTGTTTCCATAACCACAAGATGGCAGCTGTGCGAAATTTTAAAATCTCCTTGTTACTTCTTGTGTCCTAATCATGCGATTGAAGTTTGAATGCTACACGTACACAATAATCGTCATGTAACAGTACATAACTCTAGGACCGACATATAAAAAAACCAACATGGCGACCATCCGAAATATTTAGTCGGTTCTCAATATCTACGAATCTATTACAGCAATCAAACTGAAATTTAGTATGTTGATAGAGGCAATTAACATGAGTAGGATATATGAAAATAGGCTCTAGTTCTTCACGGAACTATTTGTTATATTTGTAGGCCATAGAGTTACCGTATTATTAGATGACAATTATCTCGAAGATTTATTATTCAAACCTTGACTTCAATCGCATCATTAGGGCACAGGAAATAAAAACCAGATTTTAAAATTTCGCACAGCCACCATCTTGAGATTATGGAAACAATTGAAAATTAGATGTGAGTGAATTGAGATGTGTATAAACATTTGCTGTACCAAGTGTTACTGCGTGTGGATGGTTAAATCGCCAGAAAAGTCTATTTATATGTTTCAATTTCGGTTTCACAGATGATTTTCTAGTAGAGCCCTCCAACACCAAACCAAATTTCAGCAATAGTTTCGGAGATATAGAATGTCGGTGAAATATTTCGCACAAGCGCCATGTTGGATTGGTGAAACGTAATACAATTTGAAGAGCATGGTCCGGGTTGGACAAAATAGTGCTATGACCTTACTGAGTTTCATTGATATCGCTCCAGCTCTTTAGATTTTATTAGCGGGGGACACACGGGGCACACACACACACACGGAGAAAAGGTGATCTCATAGGCCTCTTTTCATAAATGAAAATAGGCTTAAAATGTTTTCAGGATTAGGGAACCACCCGATACATTTGGGTACATTGGTGTTGACTGGTCGGAAAACAAATTTTTAATGTTAAATACACAAAGTAGGGGTCCCGATCTTAGCAAAAATGTAAAATTAAGCAATTTCCCCAATTCTGCCTTAACGTTGAAGGGTTAAAGGTGCAGGAAAATAAATCTCTACTTAGTATAAAACAAAGTCCCCGATTCTTGGATGTTATGAGTAATCTCGAGAACCTCTGGATGAATTTTGATGCGGTTCTGTAAAGGATATCTCGAGGATGATTTCTGTAGAAAATAATTTATTTATGATCAAAGGAACCGGGCAGTACCGATTTCAGTGGAAAAATCGAAAAATAAAACCTGGCGTCCGAGCGCTTTGTAAGCTTACGCTGGGCAAATCGTTAAAAATACCTAAATACTATGAGTGTAAGAATTGTTCAGCATGAAAAGTTCTACAAAAAGTCCGCGAGAGCATATGTCTATCTTCAATACGTCGCCCCCTATAAGTGTTTTTACGTTTTAATTTCTTCCAACTATGTCCATTCAACTACTGAGGTGACAGTTTACGGGCTAGCTGAGGGCGAGCCTATCATCCCTGTTACAGCCTACTAGGGGGCGAACCTATTGCCCCAGACACAGTCAGTATGCATTCATAACTGTTCCCAGGCGAAGTCAGGTCGGGTTGCTAATAGTAAATAAATAAGCTTACAAATTATTTAAGCCTCCGTGGCTTAGGCGGCAGCACGCCGGCCTCTCACCACTGGGTCCGTGGTTCAAATCCCGGTCACTCCATGTGAGATCTGTGCTGGACAAAACGGAGGCAGACAGGTTTTTCTCCGGGTACTCCGGTTTTCCCTGTCAAACTTTCATTCCAGCAACATTCTCCACTATCATTTCATTTCATCTGTCATTCATTTAATCATTGCCCCAGAGGAGTGCGTCAGGCCTTGGCAGCCAGCACAGTTCATATCCTCGCCGCTAGATGGGGGCTTCATTCATTCCATTTCCTGACCCGGTCGGAGACTGGAATCAGGCTGTGGATTTTCATTTTTCACAAATTATTTAAATAATTATAAAGAATCCCAAATTAATAAATATAACAATAAATAATGAAATAAGTAAAATGAATAAACAAATATGAATAAAATAAATTATTTAATTAAACAATTAGCAAATGAATGAGGAATTAATTTAATATTAATAACAAATATGTTAAGATTAACAGGAAAAATTGTCTACCAAAGCATAGTCTAGATGGGCCGATCATTCGTGTCCGGTCGTAAGCAGGTTAGAATTCTTGTTAAAGCCCGAGTAGAAAACTGAGACCACACATGAAGGCTCACTGTGCGTGGTGACACCACTGCAAACTGAGAGCGATCTACTCGCGTGTGGCGGAGCTCTTTCCGGTCACGGAGGGAGTCCGTCATTTTGTGTACGCTAAGGATAGTTCATACAAGATCCACCCACTCGTGCCTAATGAGAAGGGAAGACCCTCCACGTTGTACCTGTGGAGCGATTTTCACCGTGGCCCACATTTTAACCGAGTGTGTGGATCTTGCTGACTTAACGAAGAAACCTTGATTTGCAGATGACACTTAAACTTATATTAGCCGATGACGCGCTGGCTGCTGATCTCATCATCCGCTTTATAAGTGAGAGTGGGTTAGGGCCAGAAATCTAAATTTTCCAGTGTACATTGACTCAACGACTTGTTCGTTTTTGAATGCTGAATTTTTGGTTTTCCGTAATTTTTGTTCATATTATAATATTCTTTTTTTACCGTGGACTTGAGCCTCTACGGACTGCGTGTTAACAACCACTCTCATTTCAGTGTCTGCGTCTTGCTCGTTTGCCGGATTTGACATCTTGCCAGTATCTCTTGAGCCCATCTATCAGCTTTATTATTATTATTATTATTAATTTTCAGTGTTTTCAAATGTTGGAGTCCACATATAATTTTTAAATTCCATTACAAATTTGCATACTTTAATCTGTGTTAAGAGGGGCAGATGACCTCGTAGTTCCAGCCCGTAAAACAACAATAACTAAGTAACTATCCACTGCAAACATAATATGTACCGGTCAAGAAAGAACGGCCCACGTATAGTGTAATTTCCTCGCCACACACTCATTTTGCGCAATGGCGCCACTGGCCAACATAGTGATACTTGAGCAGATATTCTGTGCCTGCCTGCTCTCCCTGTCTCATGCGATATTGATGCGTCATCTAAAATTCCATCGAGAAACCATAATTAAGAGCACGCAGCCGATAATAACGTTACGGCCAACCAATCACCTCGCCTCTCTAAATCTCCAGGCTTGGAAAGTAATTTCGAGAAGACGTTAAGGCGGATGTTGACTCGAGCCGAAAGTAATTCCCGGTAATGTATGGAGGGCATTTTAGATGTGTCACCCACCGTCTTTTAGCAGCCCAAGTGATTGATTCAATACCTCCCTGTCATTATGCAAATATGCATATTACACTCGTCCTTCAATACCAATGATTGTGGGTTCGATCGCCGCTAGATTGTTTAAATACTGACTGGGTCATCGAAAATGGCTGCAGCAATTGCAACAAGTAGTTCCGTGAAGAACTATGCAGCCTATTTTCGTTAATTGCCACCATCAACACACACAAATTCAGTTTGATTGCTGTAATAGATTCGTAGATATTGAGAACCGACTAAATATTTCGGATGGTCGCCATGTTGGATTTTATATATGTAGGTCTTAGAGGTATGCAGACTACTGTTACATGAAGATTATTTTTTACGTGTAGTATTCAAACCTCAATCGCATGATTAGAACACAAGAAATAAAACCGAGATTTTAAAATTTCGCACAGCTGCCAACTTGTGGTTATGGAAACAATTGAAAAAATTAGATGCCAGTGGATTATCATTTGTATACAGATTTACTGTACCAAGTTTCACTGCACTCGGATGATTAAATTGCGAGAAACATCCATGTGAATATTTATAATTCGCGTCGCTACCATGTTGGATTTGTGATCACCAGGTTATTGAAAGTCCTATAGGTGAACTTATGTATAGCCCCTATGAACATTAAAAAATTCAGTTTGATTGCTGTAACAGATTCCTAGATATTGAGATCCATCGAAATATTTTGGATGGTCGCCATGTTGGATTGTTATATGTATGGGCCATAGTGTCATGTACCATTAAAGGAAAATTATTGCATAGAGTAATTATTCAAACTTTCAATTCGATCGCATGATTACGACACAAGAAATAAAAACTTAATTTAAAACTCGCGCAGCCGCCATCTTGAGGTTATGTAAACAATTGAACAAGATTAGATACCTGTGCATTGCAATGTGCATAAACATTTCCTGTGCCAAGTTTCATTGCGTTTAGACCATTGAATCACGAGAAAGGTCTATTTAAAATTTTCAACTTCGCTTGGCCGCCATATTCGTTTTGTAGTTAACCGGTTTTTGAAAGCCTTATAGATTAACTTCCAGTATTGCCTTTTATCTCCGTACAAAATTTCAGGGTGACACCGCTAATAGTTTCAGAGATATAGAATGCCGGTGGAATATTTCGCACAGCTGCCATCTTGAAGTTATGTAAACAATTGAACGAAGTTAGATGTTGGTTCATTACAATGTGTATCAACATATACTGTACCTAGTTTCATTGCGTTTGGTTGGTTAAATCGCGAGAGACGTCTATTTAAAAGTCGCAACTTCACCTGGCCGCCATGTTGGTTTCGAAGTTACCAGGTTTTCAATCGTCACATAGGTGAACTTTTAGTAGTTCTCTTTATCACCGGGTGATATCTGTAATAGTTTCGGAGATATTGAATGCTGGTGAAATATTTCGCACAGCCACCATGTTGGATTGGTGAGGCATAACAAAATTTGAAGAACACGGTCGGGGTCGTCCGGAATAGTGCTATGAACTTACCGAGTTTCATTGAAATCGCTCCAGCCGTTTAGAAGTTATTACGGGGAGACACACACCATCCACACACACACGCATACACAGACAGACACACGGACAAAAGGTGATCTCATAAGCCTTTTTTTTTTCATAATTGAAAATAGGCTAAAAAATCATAGCTTTAACTATTTGAGATATTAAATCGAGTATTTTATGATACCTGATAATGTTTCTATGTTCGCTCCCTTGGTTGCTCTGCAAACGTCCAGTCGATAGTCTATTTCGGCCCAAGTGCGCTGGATCATCTCAGGCGTGATTGTAGCAACAGCAGCGGTGATGCGGTGTCTTAAATGTTGCAGATCGCTGACCGGTTCACTGAATACAATGTTTTTTACGTATCCTCATAAAAAAGTCTAGGGGTGTCAAGTCGAGGCTTCTAGGAGGCCATTGAATAGGACCGGCGGTGTGGCAGCTTCCTGTCGCGCACTCATTCTGTGCATCGACTGAAGGTCACGGGCAGAATACAGTTACATCTAAAACTAAAACTCGATGAGTTCCTGCTTAGTTTTCAGGTCGAATTTATAATTTATCTCACTTACCACGGGAGATATGATTTTTTGAAATTGCTGCAAACTTTTGCAATGAGCCTGTACTAGAACTTTTGGTACGTACGTACCCAGAGGATTTTAAGTTTTGAAAACCTTTTTTTAAATAACACGATGTTTAGCAAAATATTAAAGTTAAGCTATTTTGACAATTGTACCAAAAGTTGGAAAGTTAGAAGACCCGGAAAAGTGTCAAAATACTAATAATTATAATTATGATAATTTTTGTTATAAGGGGCCTAACATCTATGTTATCGGCCCTGACAAAATGCGTGTTAAAGTTTGACTGAAATTTAAGTTTGATTGTTTTTATCTAATATTTGGTTCTTTATCTTCAATTTTCGGGAAACAGATTTTCTTTGACATTTTTGATCTATATCGGCTGATGAAGGGGCCAAAACAATTAGCCCTCGAAGCAGGTTCCCAATGACCACAACGTGATCATTTATTAAAATAAAATGTATTGATTAGACGGAACGTCTGCAACAATTGATACTAATGTAATTATTGGGAAAAAAAATGAAATATACGGTATATACATGGACGTCCATTCACTATCCTCAGTTCCGAAATCTATAGCCAGGGAGCGAATGAGCCTCATTGCAACACGTTGGTGACTGTTTATTGTTTATTCACTTTTTTGCTCTAATGTTGCTCATTACTTTGATTAATTTGTTCTCCTTTAGCCAGATACATGCAATATAAAGGCTGACGCAAGCCTTTACAAAATCCATTAAAACATGGAAACTGAGGCCGGTACATAAATTGAGAAAATAGATCTTGTTTCAGGAACAAATTATCCTCCAGAAACAGATTGCTATGTTTTCGTAACTGAAAGTAAAAGAAACCAGTGTTATTGTCGATACTTTATGCTCAGGCTCTGATGATGATCGCTTGACGAAATGCTCGGCCTTTTTTGAGAATCCCTGGCCCTGACTGACTGGTTGTTCCGATGTTCCTCTGGCCGTGTATACTTGACTATGACACGCTTCTCTATGCATAGCACATCAATTGAGCGCGATACTTGCCCCTGCATGGGTAGATAACCAACATCACACACTCCATTACCAATACTCATCAATTCCATAGCGACTGTAACCAGGATCCTTTGTGCAACCTGATCATTATCGACCATGGTTGCTGCTATTACATATCCAGCCGACCAAATTGTCTAGTCCAGTGGACTTCAACATTTTTCCACTTGACATAGAGATAATTTACCATGACCCGAACATGTTCAATTAAAATCAAAATCCCCTTGATTGAGTTTCATAAGGGGAGTTTGTACCTTGTATACTAACCATGTTAAATTTGGCAATTTTAGGTACAGTTTCCTCTTGATCTGTTCAATATAATATTTAATATTTCAATCGCTGATAGAAGAGGGGTTTCTATTCCGAAACCTATTATATTATGCATAGCTTGTATAATGTACTTTTTAAAGAATTGTTTGCAAGTTGTAAAATAGAATCTATATACATCAGATTTATAAATTTTTAATTTTTAAAATATAAAACTGGACATCTTTTAAAAATGCATATATGATGTTCACCCCAGTCTTTATAATATGTTAAAGTTTGTATGTTCGATGATGGTTAGTTCCTGAGAAAAATGTACCTAAACATTTCAAAAAATCTTAAAAAACAGGTTTTAAAGTTTATCATAGTTTAGTCCTCACCTTGGAGCATCCCTGCAACATATCTATTTTCATTTTCAAGCCCCTCCCTGGGTTTCTTAGCATTCCTTTGGTGCAATTCTTGCCTTTCTAGCCATCAGAGTCACTTCATATTCTGTTTTTTGTTTCACTGATGTCATCCAATTCTGAACACCCTTATTCTTCTGCTAATTCACCCTTACCTATAGGACACAATCCATACACAAACCTAATATTACTTTCATACCCACTGTCAACCTTCTTACTGGTACGAAATGGATGCTGAGGTTTAGTTACTGCATTTTCGAAATAGTTTACTAGCAAGTCCTTATCTATATTCATTGTTTACAAACTGCAAATGAAGATATGGCAGATGACAACATTGCCACTTGTCTATTCTTAAATGTTAGCATTATTACTCACAAAGAATCCTACACTTCAATCAGTGTTCAACTTCCTTCTGGAAGCATTGGCAATAATAGAAATATCACTCAGTGAGGAAGTTGAAGCACATGTTGAACCTAATCTCAAAGAGCAAGAAGCACGTTCACTAACCAAATTCGTATTATTTACAGCATTATCATCACTAAGTACATTTGCTTTTGGTTTTCTTAAAGGCCCTCCTTTGCATTTCATGATTACTTTTCCAATTCTAGGCATGGTGACACAAAAACAAACTTTCCGATGTAATCATGTACAGAAAACGCGCCAGGAACACAAGCAACAATTGAAAGTTGCTCCGCGTCAGCAGAGGAGCCAGCACTGAACACGAAATGTCTTCATAAATCAACACATCGCTAGAATGGAGTGTTTGATGTCCAAGAAGTTGACAGTACGCAAAGGGGAGGGGTAGGGGGGGGGGAGGGCCATGGCAAGTTGTGTAGACCTAGAGGTATAAGATCTTAATTCCCAAGTCATGTTATCAACATTAGGTTCCTAGCCTGAAGACCTACAACTGTGAATTTTCATAAAGAGCTAACGTAAATATAACGATACGTTACCTTGGCTTTGTAACTGTAACGTAGTTACCAATAAAACACTTATGAATTCTGAGACTGACGGCAACAATTCCCTGGGGAGATTAGTAGGGAAAATATCAAAAAAAGATGTTCTCCTTACAAACATTCCTTGGAGTGTACTTTACGAGATCTGTACATACAGGTGAGGAAAGACAAGTTATTGGCTGGACTGAGGGGATATTGGAGAACAAAGAAAGCATCGCAGAAACGCTAGTCAAAAGTGCTCCTTAGTGGGCTTAAATCAATAATCATCAGTGCTTATTTTCTAAAAAGTATTTGAGGGGTACTCTCAGTTGTTGTCGACAAAACATCACGATCTTACATTTATCGGCATTTGCAAAGTCCCGTCATTGTTTGTGTTCGAATTATTAAATTTTAGCTTTTTCGATGCCTGGGTGGATGTTAAATACGAGTAGTTCGTCATTTTCTTCGTGCTTCAAAACTAACCACACGCACAAAATAACATCCTACCCCGCCTCCAAACTAAATCGCATAGGCTTCGTGGTTATAACATCGGAATGCCGAGTTGCCGACCAAAAGAAACTGATTCAATAGATCGATTTAAATCGTGGATTACTCGAAATCTCCTCCAGCTATTGTGAACAGCGCATTGACGCCAGCTGATGGATGAACTTTCAAGTCGCAAGTGATATTTGCCGGACTAGATACAAAAGTACCAATATTATTTCTTAATCAGTTTTCAAATGTTTTAGGAGTACGCGTAGCCCCCCCCCCCCCCCCCCCCCGCGTTTCCCTTGAGAACAAGCACTGGGTTAATAATAATAATAACTCTCTGACACAGCCGATACCCTACTCTTCGCAGATGACTGCAAGATGTTCAAGGAAATTAAGACACCAGTCGACGCCGCACTCCTTTAGTCCTCACTTAACGCTCTATCCGACTGGTGCCGCACATGGAAGTTGAAACCAAACCCAGATAAATGCAGCCTTTTAACAATTACCCTACGCAATTCGCCAGTACCTACAACATATTCCTTACTTGATAGGCCCATTACCGCAGTTGCGCATCAGCGAGATCACGGGGTCATATTCGACAACCAGCTAAGTTTTAAAAAACACATACACCATTCTCTATTCAAAGCCATGAAATTCCTCGGGACCTCTACCGCTTCTCAGAAATATCAAATCCCACAGCCCATCGCCTCTATTACCTCTCGATAATCCAGCCCATTGCAAACTACTGCTCTCCCATTTGGACAACTTCTTGCCCGTCAAACATAGCTAAATTAAACAGAATTCAATCCTTCTTTGCTGCCATTGTAAGGAACAGAATGCCAAGGCTTAGACACTTCACCACTCAGCAGGTACTTTCAGCCATAAACATCCCTCTCCACAACACGACAAGACAGGTAACTGACCTGTCCTTCCTACATTCTATTTTAAATGGCCATTACCGTTCGGACCACCTGCTGTCACTTTTCAAACTAAGATCCCCTTCCCGTTCTAACAGGCTCAAATATATTTTGCACATTCCACACACAAAACATTCCATAATCCAAAGATCCTTCCAAATCTGCATATCATCCCTGTATAATAGCATTGCAAGGAAACGCGAGTTGGACATATCCACAAACAAGAGGACGTTCCTGAAGCAGGCAAAGGAGAAGTTAAATTGTATTTAGGACTGTCATCTTGGCCACTGACGACACGGCTACGAGCAAGGACATTCTACCGGCTCTTGATATGGACTTGTTTTGTTTGGTGATTTGTTAAATTGTATCTTAGATTTTATTTTAAATTGTTATTTGGTTGTTATTTTACAAGCGTGAAGGGCTAGCATAGCTGTAGTTTGTGCTTTGATTAATACATAAATAAAAGAAGTATACAACTTACTTTCTTATTTATATATGTGTCTACAAAGCTTCCATAAATGCCATCTTATTTTTAAGATAATAGGCTATGTAGTCTCCAAGAAAGCTTTAGAAACAGTTACCTCATGTGACGTATCTGTGCCCACTCTACTTTGTTTACGGTAGATTCTCCCTCCAGACACCCAACACCACACACGCCACTGTACTCGAAATCCTGTGTGGAACTGATAATGTAATTGACAATGACGGCTGTGCCACCAGCAGATATATCTACTAATTGCAATCTACGGTATATTGAACAGAATGTATGGACAGGACATTGCAGTTTGCCTTAATATATGAGATCCCCTGATGGGTTTTAAAATGCGAATATTACTGTTAAGTCCATTCGATTCTACGTGAATTGCTATTGAGTTCACCCGCACGTCTGCAATCTCTAGTGAAATCATATGCCATCATTTATGAACCCAATTGTGCGTTGAAAATAGTGTAATATTGGATTGAATTATGATGTCCAGCGCGAACAAGCATTATGAGGTACACTGATGGGCGGAGATTACTTACATACAGTAGGATTATTGTCTCGTTCTGAATATTTGTAGCTTTGAACTTATTTTCATCCACGAAATCTCACCGGCCGATAATATTAGTCATCCTCGTGACAGATAACACACTGGTGGAGCGCTGTACACTGGTACCAGGTTGTCAGTTGACACATTCACTACTAACCAGTGATCATGGCCCCCTTGAAAGAACACACCAGTCGCTTTGGAGCGCTGTAGATGGTGTTGGTGGTCTTTCTTTCTTTATTCGTGTCACAAGTATCAACTTCACATACAAATATTTAACAAAGAATATGAATAATGAATAAAGGATATCTTAATTTCTACCATCCATATATACAGGTCTACAGGGTCTTTCATATAAAATAAGAGCGCCAAGCGGCGGCTTTGTTAACCTCTGCTGCGGTCACCTTGGCCGAGCTTGTGGCGCGCCAGGGCCCCCTGCTTTAAGCGTGGGTACAATCCTATATGATGCAGCGGCCTTGCTAGCGTGTGTACAATGCTGAAATCTAACTTTAGTTAGTTATTGTTGATGAAACCAAAACCCCTACTTGTGCTAATTTTGTGAGTGATTTATTCGGAGACCGTTCAAGATTCCCGCCAACGTCATCTAGCTCATCCTTTGTTAAAACTGTTCGTGTGCGGGCATGATTTTATTGAGCACCGAGCCAGTATTGTCAAACTTATTTGCAATTACGTGAATCTGTGCTAGTGAAGGTGGCACTTCGTCAGGAAATTGCTGAACAAATGCATCACTTACCCGCCGAGCCGACTCGTACTTAAAATAAGTTTTACATAAAAAAATACGATGTTGCAATGATAACTGTCTCACCATGTTAGCACTTGATGTTTAGACTGGCGACTGAGCACCTGCACGCTTATTGCAAGGTCAAGTTTGGTAATGTCAATCTGTTATTTTTATACAGTCCATCGGAACTTTCAGGGGAAAAAAACAGCCTTCGTATGTACTATGCGCGCGCTTTCAATGCTATAGGGGTTTCGGTTTCATCAAAAATAACTAACTAACTAACTAACTAACTAAAGTAAGATTTCAGCATTGTACACATGCTAGCAAGGCCGCTGCATCATATAGGATTGTACACACGCTTAAAGCAGGGAGCCTTGGCGCGCCAAAAGCTCGGCCAAGGTGACCGCAGCAGCGGTTAACAAAGCCTCCGCTTGGCGCTCTTATTTTATATGAAAGACCCTGTATTATACAAACAAATCACATATTGAGCAACTAATTTGAGAGATAGATGATTTTTGCCAAATATTTTATTGACAGAAAAGCGCACGAATGTGCATAACATAGATTTACACTAGTAAAACAAAAATGTTACAAGAGAGTTAATGGATGTGAAACACATCATGATCCAGTAATCAATCAGGAAAGTGTGTATTAAAGCATTCATTCATGACCAGCATTGGTCGACGTCAATAGAGCTGGAGGAGGCTGCAATCAAATCTTTCATAGTGCACTCTGAAGGACATAAGTCACACTGTCTGCTGCTCTCCACAGCCACAGAGTGATGAATCGCTTGAGAAACCCCATTTTAACTTTTGTTCTGCCGAATCCTGTACGGAGTCTGTTAAGGGCTTTCCAGACTTTCCTTCGGCTCCATCCAGTTGGAAAGGTGGTTAGTTCTTTCTTTCCACGTCTTGATCCTAGTATTGTCTGCTTTCCCTTGAAGATTAACTGATGTGCGGAAAAAACACTTTTTAGATTTCAGTCTCCGTGTGGCAGGATGGTATCCATAGAGGGGATGTGCTTCTCAAGTAGATGATTGGAGCCTCTCTTTGTTAGCTGCTACCTCCCTACGAATCTCACCAGGAGCAATACCACCTAGAAGTTGGATCTTCTCAGTAGGTGTTGGTTTTAAGCACCCTGTAATGATCTTGTAGTTCAGATTGGAGGTGCTACTGTGATGTCTTGCGAATTTGTCCTACAATATCTTTGGCCCTCTCAAGGTCAAGCGAACATGAACCAGGATATTCATTTTAACACTCACGATGAGAAAGCATGCAACAGGTGCACGTGAGATAAAAGCTCTGTGAATGTCAGTCAACCAATAATTGTAAATTTGGTTGTACCCTAATCTTAAATTATTGGCTAAGTTATAAACGATATTAAGATTGAAATTGGTCTAACTCGTGGTGTAGTGGCTAGCATTCTTGATTGCTGCGCTAGAGGTCCGAATTCGTTTCCCGGCTATGCTAAGAAATTGTAATTCTAGTCTGATGGGTGGAACGGGGTATGCTCAGCCTTGTGAGGCAAAACTGTGAATTCCACAGTACGGTACTTTTAAGAAATAAATTATCAACTTGTAAAAAAAAAACTATTTGCCTTTCTGCTTGGTAAATTGACAAATATTTAGATATTTGCCATTCATACTCCACAGACCATAACAGAAAATACATAAAGTATAACATTGTATTGGTGTGTTGTGTTGTATTGTACAACTTTCTTGTATTGCCAGTAATTGTAGGCTATATAAACTTTGAGTCTTATCTAATATAATTACACAAAGTTATATGCTTGAAGATATTGGTTGATATTTCTGGGAATACTCACAATTTTCCAGGATAGCCCCCGAAAAAAATTGTGTATACGCCCCTGGTACAAGTATTGGTAAGATCTCAATATATGACGTATGTGGTACTGTTTTGCACACAAATTCACGTTGGCGACTCTTGAGGATTGAAGATTCTTATATTATCTCTGTGACGGCAACACATGCTGGTCCCTAGACGAGCTTTACTATACGAGTGAGAACAATCATATTTAATTTTAACCAACTTAGATCAATGCCATGAGCAAGTAGTTCCGAAACATAATCTCTACATGCTAATGAGTTAAAGTTTTCCTGAGCCATGAAAGACCAGAGAGCTTCAGGTTCTATGAATATTTAAACATGCCATATGCACCATAAAGTACTGTATGGTGCATATGGCATGTATACGTACTTTTAAAATACAGCGATATATTATTTAAGGTGGCCCCTACATATAGAGGTATTCAAATTATTTGAAGCAACTAAATAATTTAAATCGGTCACAATTTTTTATTCAAAATCATTTTATTGACCAACTGGTGGCATCTTTTGTATCCCTACTCAGTAATGTTTCCTCCTCCGTGGACTTGCACCTTTTCCCATAAGGAATTGTGTCTGGAAACTTTCAGAATTGGGGATTCTGAGTGATACCTGGGCTTGGCCGGTTTTCTATTTTTACATATACTTTGGAATGCGCCCTCTAAGTCAGGTGAGTTCAATCCATAATTGATGAAACTTTGAATAGTTCAAGAGCGGTTCATCAGTAAATTGACTCTAAAACTGTCAGCCCTAAATCCATACGAAAAGTAGAGGAATGTAATCAAAACCAAACGTGTGACATTTTGCAGTAGCAAAGCTCCTCTGTTCGTGGAAATTCCAAAAAATCATTTTACTTTGAGTTCCTTAAAAGATCATAATAATTAAGACTCTTGGAAGAAATATCACCACCTTACAGACATATTTAGTGCTTTAAGCCGAGAAATGTATAACTGTTATTATGGGAAACAGGCGTAGATTCAAATCATTTGCACACCTCTGTTGGCTTCAGATATACATTCAATTGTGTGTTTTCAGCATATCGAAATATCATAGTAAGTTAGTTTGGAGCAAAAATGTTAATACGTTTCTTAAATAAAGGATTTTGAAGCATTGGCAAACATCTACCAAATCTTTATTCATCTACCATTGCAGACATTTCTATGACAGTCATTTCTTACAACTTAAATCTTCAGGCAAGTAAGGTACATTATCGCTGAAATCACTACACCGAAATTTGCACGGTATCTTTATGTGTATTAATCTGCCCTAGGGTAATGGCTGCAGTATTTATGTAACTTGAAAAAAATTACTTTGCTTCAAAACTTTTAAAACTTAACAAAGAGAAATGTACAAATAAAACGTTTGAAGCACTTGGGAAACATGATTCTAATTCGGAATGCAAGCCATGAAATCTTCTTCAACTGTATTAATTTTCAACCCATTGACTTCAATAGTTTCATCATAAATGCACAATTTGCTTCATATTTTCTTTTCAAGAAATCATTTAATGTAAGGTTGGTATCAGTTTCAGTAACTTAACTATTTAACCTTATGCAGGTAAATGTTGATACATTTATATTACATTGATTCAGTAATTTGTGTGGTGGGTGCATTTTAAGAAACTGAGCTGGTTTGTTCAACTATTCATTTAAAATGGAGAAAAAGTGGGAGTGAAGATTCAAGGAGAAATAATTTCCACCCTGAGATTTGCTGATGACATCGTCATCTTGGCCGACACGCCTGAGGATTTGAATGAGTTTTTGAATGGTATAGACTCCGTCTTGAGGAAATAATTCACGATGAAAATTAATAAATGTAAAACAAAAGTATTGTAATGCAGCCGAAATAAACCAGAAACCTCTAACAAATAACCCCTGGCACTACAGCCCGTGAAGGGCCTAGGCCTACCAAGCGACGGCTGCCCAGCTATTTGGCCTGCAGCTATTGGGGTGACGCGTGATCAGTGCATCGGGTCCCTTTGGCCGTCAATCTTGGTTTTCGTGATCGGGGCGCTGCCTCACTGTCAGACAGCTACTCAATTGTCCTCACGAGGCTGAGTGCACCCCATTCCAGCCCTCACGGCATTTTCTAAAATCCCTAACGGAGCCGGGAATCAAACCCGGGGCCTCCGGGTGATAGGCAGGCGCGCTACCCCAACACCACGGGATGGCTCCTAAATCGATGGGTTTAGTTATAACTCTTTGTCCTTTTCAAGGAGTATAATTGAATGTTGGTTGTAGTAGCTTGTTGAAATACTACCTGCTTATACGTATATTATATGTTGATTGATTGAATATTCACTTGAATTATATATACACACAATAATACAGCCATCACAATAACACAGGTTAACAGAAATTTTCAAAACACACCCAAGTACACGGGGATAAATGGCCATGATGTCCATGCATCTCAAATTATGCAAGAACAAAAACAGCTTCCTACCCAAATCCTTCCTCGTATCAATGTACACACGCTAGTAAGCCTACAGACATCACAGTGACACAGGTTATCAGACAACTTCTACACACACCCAAGTACAAGGGGACACAAGCATAGTTTCACTATTCGAATTATTTGCACATTTCCAACATATTCGTACATTTTCATTTGGAAATATATTAATGAAATAATCCGATTATTCAGTCAATATAACGAATGATTCGTCGAACAGTCGAAACAAGTCCGAATAATTATAATAAACATAGAAACAAATCCAATATCCAATATCACTACAATAATAATAATGTTATTGGTTTTACGTCCCTTTTAACTACTGTACACTGGCTTTTAGAGACGCCAATATTACTACAAGCTGTTGAGTTACATAGGCTCATGGACACGAACAAAATATTCATATCTTCTCCCGACATATAAGTTTAATTATGACTGCGTATTATAACCATCACGCACTTAGCAAGAATGTGTCGTATCAGCGATTACATACCAATGTTGCTGTAAACAATAGGAATGTTTTAATTGTTCTTAAGTTTATCATGTTGTAATTTTAATAGTTTTTAAGTGTTTTAATATCAATGTATAGTTGTGTTTTGACATTGACGAGGTCAATTTTGTCTGTGGAATGGTGTTTCTTAACATAACTGTAAAGGGCTGAAGAAGGAATTTTTAGAATTTCTGAAACATGTACCCATGAAACGATAATATAGCATCAAATTGTGTTCATTAGTCGGAAACTTTGTATTTTTTGTTATTGTCATTTCTAAACGTCAACACGGAACCTGCAATGAATTCTTCTTGGAATAGAAACAAAGGTAGTATAGAGGGGAATGAAGGAAGGAAAAAAAGAAAGAGAGAAAGAAAGAAACAAAGAAAGAAAGAAAGAACGAAAGAAAGAGATAACATGTGGAGCTTGTTTTGAATATTTATTTAGTCAAAGAGACTAAAGAATCAAACACAAACAACACAGAGATGGGTCATGTTAATTTGCGCTTGGATTATTATTATTATTATTATTATTATTTTAGATCGTTTCCTGCGAGCTGAACAAAGTTTGTGCTACGTTTCAACGATATCGGTGGACATGTTCCCTCATAACTGTGGTGCTGTCGCCGTGATGTCCACAATAGTGACCTGCTATGTCATTCCGGGTCGCGTCTCATGACGTCACCACAGTGGGTGTCGTCCTATCGATCAGGCAGCTCGACGGCATGGGCAGGGCGGACACCGCTATATTAATAATAATAATAATAATAATAATAATAATAATAATAAAAGAACAATAGTTACTCTGAAAGAATTACAGACGTGGCCAGGAAGAGACGTCTAGCATTTTATGGACACGCCTGCAGGATGCATCCCACCAAGCAGCTTCTCACATATAGGCAAAGAAGGAAGACCAAGTCACTGTGGCTGATACAAGTGGACAAAGATCTGCTGGAGCTGGGAGTTACAGAAAAAGACATAAAAGATGGAACGTCTCTCAGGAGTAAACTAAAGCAAATGGAATTCCAGGAAAAAAAAAACTGGAAAGAAGACAGGTGGCCTCTGGACAAAGGAGAGAAAGAAACAACACAGCCAGAGGATGCGTGACTACTTGACAAACATCAAGACCCACTCACAGAAAAATAGTTGAATATTGTGGTCAGTAGTTGGCCTATACGGAACAACAAGACGAAAACAACAATATTAATATCGCGGTGAGATAATCCAACGAAATGGACTTCATCTGAAAGCTATCAATGATAGAAACTGGAAAATAATCCGAGTATTCCTTCTGACGAAAACCATCTATGGTAATTATAGGTGTTGATAGGTGCCAAGCTCAGAGACTAGCAGTCTGTCGGTTGTAACTCTTTAGTCGGTCAACATGAATGACTGAGCGGTGTACGAGGCGTAGTCGGTAGCATGCTGAACTGCTTTGCCCAAGATCGCAGGTTCAACCCGGCCGAAGTCGTCGGATTTTTAAGAGCGTTAAAATGCTTCAATATGCCATAGATTTATGGCACTTAAAAGGACCTATCACTACATTGCTAGTGTGTAGCAAAATTTCTAGTTTATATTCAGCTAATTAGAAATTGGAAAATGTGTAGGGAGAAAAAAGGAAAAACCAAAGAACACTCACATTTGAAGTGTTATCTTGAAGTCCTTGGGTAGAGTCCTGTCCATGCTGGGGGTATCACCCGAAGACGAACACCTCCGTACTCTTGTCGTCACTGTCTCGTGGGTCTCAGTCGTGAAACTATTCCTCGGCTTTTGTCCTGCTGACTTATTTGAACTCCCATTTGAATTACCGTGCTCAGCAATATTTCTCTCTTTTCCGTGGCTTGCTCAATGTTTCTAGCTAAAAAAAAAGATCACACGAGGACTGGCACCGGGTCATTTTGACCCATAGTGTGTCACTCCCTTTTTGTCGCAGACGTACGTATTTTAATGAAGTAATTTAACACCTGGTGTCTATTAAACTATTGCCAATATAAAATGAGGTTTATTTATATTTTTCAAATTTAACATGCTGAGAAATGAAAATAATTTTCGTAACAGTATAATTGGCCTTGAGTAGTGGCAAAGCAGTCATCCTAATCTTTTTGAACAAAGAAGCTGGTGACCAAGGTGTTCCTAGGCCCCAAACAAGGATCTACAAAAACGTGAGCAATGTGATTGTGCTGCACTAAAATTGGTGGATTTTCCCCCCTATTTTTTACAGATTGTCTGGACTAACGTAAGCCGAAAATTGTCACGCGAGGACTGGCGCCATGGGTAAATATGACCCTACCGTAAATAATATAGAAATAACTTGTGTGTTCAAAAAGTTATGGGCATGTTTCAAGGCTAGGAAGGAAGGTACAGTAAGTGACAGGAAGTAAGGGCTGACCAAAACGAAACTATAGAGCATTATGTAAGTGTCGGGTCAAAAATACCCTTGCGCCTGTCCTCGCGGGTTAAGTCATTCTGGTTCAGCGGTATTACGGGTTTAATGTCTTTGGCCGTCGCGGAATGCACTGAACAGCTTCATCAAGGTGTCGCAAAGTGGCTGTACGAGATCCAAATGTCATATCCTGGAGTCGTTGGGACCATTTTTAGTAGATTCGGGTAAATTGGAATTTGGGGGCTGTTGGGCCATAACAATATTCAGCATCAAACTTCGAATGGAATATACCGGAAACCTGGACAAACGGAAAACAAAATACGGAACGGAGGTATTTCCTATTGTGCCCTTTCAGCAAGAAATATGCAAATCACAGTATGCCAGCATTGCTCAATTCTGGATTTTCGGGGTTGTAGTATGTTCTCCCACTCTGTGACTTACACATTTTGGATTAAATAAAGGATACACTTGCAAAAATAACAACAAAATCAACTTCTATTTTAACACATTTAATTAACCAAAATTATGGCGCTACAAACAATAAAACAATTAAACTACTAACCAAAATCCTTCTACTTGTTCCAAGTGAACAAAGAATAATATAAGAATTAAACAAATATTATATTAAAACACATGGTTTCCTTTAAAACCAACAATTCAGAATTATTTTTACTTCCATAAAGTATCTATCTTAAAGTTCCATATAACTACGAGCTCCTTTGGCTCGATACTTTCCAATAATAATGGTGTCATTCTTTTGTACACCTCAAATACTATTTTTATATTTTCTTATCATCAAAACAAATATATAATTACATTTAAAGTACATGTTAATTCTTTACTTAAATATTTGGGCACTTCACATGTTTTCAGCATTTACCATCTCTCTCAAGTCTTACAAATTCACCATAGTGATCGGGAAAATACTTGTGTACTCCAGAGTTATAAAGATTACTTGACAAAGTCAAAAACTATGATTACTCCCGGAATCTAGTTACCTTCATTTAACTCGCGGAATCCTACTTCCATACAACATTACAATAGGGATTGTTATTTATTTATTTGTCTTATAAGACCATTATCACATAAGAAAACTACGATCTGAACTGGCAAGCGATAATTTCATCTACAAGGACCTCGGTTCAATTCCCGGGTCATTAACAACTTTTAAACACTCACGGTGTATTATTTACTTCTTACAGACGGCCTTAGCCAACCCTCCTGCTATTAGGGTCTGACCGTATACTTGAAGCGAGATTTATGACTGGGAGGGTGACTTCCCGTCTGTTCTACTGTTGGAGCTGTCCTCAATGCATTTAAAACAAATCTTGCTTTCTTTCAGTTCCCTGAAGAGACCTGGTATTTTACTTCTCCTTTTACTTTCAACAATATTATTGGGCTCATAAACCACTTTCGTAACCTTGGCATTTATTAATTATGAAAGGTCCTCATTGATTGGGAAGAGTAATACACATTCTACGACGAATAATTAGGGGCTTCAACAACAAGAGGATTCTAGGTTCGAATCTCTTAACATGCCTCGGGAACCATTCCCATATTGGAGGACTTATACAAAATGCGATTTAGGGTCGGCCGTGGCCTACATGACCTACGCTCATAATATCATACATTCGCTCCCTTTTACATAATAACACACACATGGCCTCGTGATCTATGTCACTATTGGAGGACTTACCACATATCTCAATTTACCGCAATCAACTACCCCTCATAAGTAATTTACCAAGTACTTTTAAATTCTACGCATTCCTAGCGTGACATTTTATTTTAATTGCGCTCCATTGCGCTATACATTATTTTAAGCCTAGCGTCTTCCAAAGAACTGATAAATTCCATATAAACAATTAATACATATCTCAATTTTTATATTAATCTTTTCCTGTGACAATAATCGCTCTATTTTTAAGAACATGCATTAACCTCATGTCTTACACTTTTATTAAGGCTCCAACACTCTTATTTTCATATTATTCAATTTAACCTTTATTTATATTTCCTTTATATTATAATTATTATTATTAATACGCTTGCTTTTATAACATTCGACAAATACACTGACATTTTATTCATACATTTCCTCTACAGGATTTATTCTTTCACATAATTATTTATAATTTCTCAAATTCTATTTTTGTTCAGACCGCGTTCTTATTCTGTACTTAGTTATTTAGAAACATCCCTTTTACTCAAAAAAACTCCGGTGGATTTGTACACAATCATTTCCCCGACACCAAAACATAATGAAAATCTTTACTCACACGTTTGAGGTCGTTTCTTGACCTTTCTCCTCGTGCGATGCGTCATTTTTGCCTACTCTTTTAAATTACTCCATCTTGTACAAATTCATTGCATGTACAGACATATCTTGACACATATTTAACACGTATACATTTAACACTGATAACATTTTAAATACACTGGTGTATCCGTTTAGAACACACAATAAAAACACTGAAATATATTACTTTTAACACAAAATCTTGATATATTTACACTTCACAAATTTTGATCACTAGGCCGCTATTTAGCCTATCACACGTGACCTCTTGATCTCCCGTCTCCAAGGGTGAAATTTAGTAATGTCGGCTTCCTATCCTCTCCGAATATGAAAGTCTCGAATCATCTGCTTCCTCCCTGCAATAGCACTCCTTCGAATCCCGTTTCTGACGATCTGCTATTTCTCTGACCCGAACGGCTCCCCTTTTAGATCCTATTTATTGATCTTAGCGAAAGTCTGTTCTGATCACGGTCCCCTCGATAATCTATCGTTGACCTATGGATTTTTAGCAACTAATACTTCTTGCGTCTTAGTACTTTTGAAATAGTTCATCTGCTTTCTTGAAACAATGTCTATAGTTTCCTTTCTCTTCTTCGCTTATTCGGTTCTCGCACTTCTAATCTTCTAGAATAATTTGCGAACCTTATTTTCTCTGTCTTTCCCTGCTCGGGTTCTTTAAATTTGATAAACTGTTTATCTCGCTGTTACGGTACTTCCGTACGTTATGATACTTTTGGTCATTTACTTAAAGACCTATCGCCCTGAGTCCTAAGTTCGCAGCCTGCTTTGACTGTGTTTTATGAACTTTTCACGGTAAACTTTATACTGTCGGACCTAAATCCTGTAACTAGGATTTTCCTAATTTTCAACACGACGATACTGTAATGTTACTTCTTTGCAACTCCTTACGGAGGCACGCAAGTTATTGATACCGCGACGCCCGTGGCTGTCGGATATTTTCTATGCGATGTGATACAGCGTTTTTTTTCCCTCAAGGAAAGCTGGTCTACTGTCCTCGGTGTGTTTCAGCGTGACGCCCCCTCACGGACTGTCGGAATACTGCATGATTGGTCTGGCTTGGCCTGGACTTTTATACTTTTCAGTCAAAAAAGATAAACTCCTAGTCCTTTTCGTAACCAACTTTTGAAATAATGGTTGCACAATTATAAAAATTATATCTCCAGAAAGCTCGTCTTCCAAACGTCAAATGATCTCACTGTGCATAAGAATCGATCGTGCATTTCTGAGATATTAATTAATTTTTAGTCTTCAGCTGCGTGGGTAGTGCTGTTGATTTTTAAATTCTCCCCTCCTCGGGTCTCAGTAATTCCCCGATGACGTATGCTGCATTTGCACTTTTCTCCTGTGCAAATATTAAAAGCTTTTTCTCTGCACAAAAATCTCTAATCCGAAATGATTCACAGTACCGTATTTATTTACTTACTTTTATTCCTGCAAAGGGGTTACATTTAATTCTTCTTCTTCTGGCACAGCGGCGCTGTTGCCGTTTTAATGCAAGCTAAGCTTAATGTCCGAGTCACACTTCTCTGTCTTACAGTGAAAACTTTCCACTCGTTCTATTAATATCCATGACCAGCTCCCACTCAATGAGTCAAGAGGCATGATCTCATCTTCTGAACACCTGGTCCCAGCTGCTTGCACAACGTTAGGCTAGAACCCTTGCTTGAAATCTCTCTCCGTTCCCTTAGAGACTGTATGTTTCTTTCATTCCTTTCACAAAATACATGGATTCGTCCCCTTTTGAGCCAATGTTACATGGGTTCATCTCTCCCCTCCTTAGGTAAATAAATTTTCGAAAAATTTTGAGGAAATTTATTTTCAATTATTCATAAAAATCTTATTTTTCTTTTAACTGTCGAATCCATCATAACGTTCATCCGTATCTTTTGATTTTTATTCCTTAAAAATCCCACGATAATTTGGTTTCTTTCACCTTTTTAAGTCATATCCGGTAATTGTGTATGTTGGGTACGCTCTGTCCCTACCCTTTCTTTCCTTTTCCTTTATTTGTCTGGACTTTAGGTTTCCAGAACCTCATTCTTCTTTACGGGTGTGGTCTATCCCTACCCGTTTTCCTTATTTCATCATTCTCCTTTCTTAAATTGAAATTTTCTTCTTCAACAAAATCAATTATTCCTTTGATTTCCAAATACAATTTTTCCAATTCACATTCGCACTCGAATGGTTGAGCTCTGTTTCCCTTTTCTACCTTATTCTCGTTTCTATCAAAAGTGGATTCCTCATCTCTAAATTGTTCTATAACCAGGGCTTGTTCATTGGCTTCATCGAAGTCTTCGGTAGGGTAATATACTTTCAAATTCGCTGAATTCATGGTCACTTCGTGATTCGTTTCACAGTGCCGAATTCTATAGGCATTATTTCTCAAATCTCTTATTATTTGATACGGTCCGTGGTACATTTTCTGGATTGTTTTGTACACGTGGTTCCCTGGATCCGAAATGGCTGGTCTTTTTACTAACACCATTTCACCTGCTAGTAGTGGCCGATGATACCTCTTGTGCCTATTTCTTCTTTGCCTCCTGTCGGCTTGAGCTTTTAGATGCTCAAAGGCTCTTCTAATACGTACATCTCTTCCCGGCTGAGCGTCTGCTGGCCTAGGAATTACCAGACTCCAAGGTCTTTCTGGTTGCTCATTCCGATGTAACGTTAATGGTATCTCTCCCGTAGATTCATGGATTGTGTTGTTTATACAAAATTCGATAATATCCAAGATATCTATCCACTTCCAATTTTCTTCGGCACAGTATATTCTACAATACTTGGCCGTCTCCCTCATCACTCTTTCTACAGGATTTGCCTCAGGATGGCGAATACTTGACAAAATCTGACGTATTCTAAGTCTTTCTAATTCTTGTCTGAACTCTACACTGGTGAAACAACTACCGTGATCCGACAACAAATTCTCAGGTTTTTCCAGAATCGGTATCACTTTTTCTTTGAGTCGTTTTAACACCTGTTTGGTACTAGTCTTCTGTATGGGAGCAAGGACAACCATTTTAGTGAAGACATCCATAGCCACCATTATGTGTCGATTTCCTCTTCTTGCCTTGGGCAAAGGTCCGAAATTATCAATAGAAATGATTTGACCTGGCCTCTCGGGTAACAATGGTATAGGCTTTTGTCTCATCAGAAATGCATTTGGTTTAATCCTTTGACATAAATCACATGTCTTTAGCGTGTCCCTTACAGTTTCTCTCAGTCTCGGCCATACAAATGCTTCTTTCAGCATCGAGACTGTTTTGTCGACTCCCATATGTCCGAACGATCTATGGGCTAACCATACTATTTTCCTCTGCAAAATTGCAGGTACAACAATCCTTAATCGTGTATGGTCAGAGTCCACAAACTTATATAATAATCCATTATAAAATGTGTAATCTTGAGCTATCTTATTAGCTTCCGTGTACGCCGGTGTTCCCCTTATCAAACTTCCTTTAAAGAAAGATATGAGCATGTTCATCCATGGATCCTCACGTTGTCGTTGACCAATGCTTCTTAACTCATTTAGAGTATGCAGATCCCTGTCTTCCAAATCAATAGCCATTACTTCTTCTGTGGACTCTGGCTGTCTACTTAAATAATCTGCAACTACATTTTCTTTTCCTGGGCAGTATTTTATCTTTACATCAAACTGTTGAATGTATAAAGCCCAACGCATCAACCTTTGACTGGTTAGATCAGTCTTCATCAAAAATGTTAAGGCTTTATGATCCGTCCTTAAAGTGACTTGAAACCCATATACTATCTTTCGCCAATATTGCAACGCGTGCAATATCGCTAACAGCTCGATTTCGCTGATCGTATAATTTTTCTCGTGTGGTTTCAGTCTCCGACTTGTGAAAGCTAGATAATTTTTCTTATCAGCGTTATCCGGGTTTTCCTGATATAGCATTGCCCCTATTCCTATCTGGGATGCATATGTTTGAATGATAAATCTCTGATTAAAATCAGGATATCCTAGCTTCACATAGTTTAAAAGCATTTCCTTGGCCTCCACAAATGCTTTTTCTGTTTCCTCCGTCCATTTCCACTTGCTCCCCTTCTTCAGAAGGTCCTGTAGTGGTGCAACAGTTTTTGTGTATGATGGACAATGTCCTGAGAAAAATCCAATCAATCCCAAAAACTGGCGAACGTTCTTCACCTTCAAAGGCCTTGGAAAATCTCTTATCGATTCTAATTTGCATGGATTTGGTTTAACACCATCCTTGTCAATCACATGCCCTAAAAATGTTACTTGTCTTTGATAAAAAATTGACTTCTTTAAATTGATTTTAAAATTAGCCCTTCTTAAGTCTTCCAATAATTTCTTCAACTTTTCTAAATGTTCCTCAATGTTCTCCGAGGTAGGCAAAATATCATCCACATAACGGATAGTGCAATCTTTCACTTCCTCTGACAGGTTTCGATCAAGCGCTCTTATTAAGGCAGATCCTGCGGTTTTCAATCCAAACGGACATCTCCTGAAGCAGTATGTTTGTTGGTCGAACTGAAATCCAGTCAACAGGCTGGTTTTCTCTTCCAGTTCGAGATGATGATACGAAGAAGTCATGTCAATATTTGTGAAAATCTTCTTGCCTTTGAATTTCCTCAGTATTTCTTTTATGGGTGGTGCCGAATCATTTTCTGGTTTGATTTTTGCATTTAAATTCCTGGCATCTAAACACACCCTTACTGAGCCATCCGGTTTACTCACAATCACTAATGGACTAACATATGGTGTCGCCATCTTTTCTATAACACCTGCATTCATCATCTCCTGCAGTGTTTTCTTCGTTTGTGGGTAATGTTTTTCCGCAACCGGGTATGGTTTTTGTCTGAACGGTGCCCAATCATTGACTTGGAGCGCGTATTTAAAATTTTCAATCTTCCCTGGCTTGGAATCAAATACGTCCCTAAAATTTAATAATAATTTCTTTAATTGTTCCTTCTTTTCGAGGTTAACTTTAGCTTCCTCTACTTTTCCTGACAGGTTGGTCTCGAACTCAGTTTCCAAATTATCTTCGAGTTCTATGTTGAGGACTTCAAATATCCTTTCTATGTCCTTACAACCTTCTTCCGTTACTTCTTCCACATGCCATACCTGTTCTCCTATTTTCGCATCCTGTTCCTGTAGGTTAATGTTCTGTTCATCCACATCCTCTCTTTGAATTCTAATGCAATTTTGCGCTAGGTCTATGATGACCTTGTTCTCACGGATAAAATCAATACCTAATATGACATTATACGGTAATTGATTTACCAGCAAAAAGTATTGCGAAATTTCAGCGTTACCCATGATCAAATCGATGTATACCTGAAATTTACATGTTAAAGATTTTTCAGGGATAATCCCCTTAATCTTTACACTTGATGTGGGAATTTTTAATACGCGGCCCCTTGTTTCCAGTTCATTTAGAAGGGTCTGCGTAATTAAACTTATTGTGGATCCAGTATCAATTAATGCCCTGACCAATAATCCTTCTATCCTTAGCATAATTATCGGTAATTCTCTTTTGATAGGTGGGATTCCTTCCACATCCTCGTTAATTAGCTCATCTGGTCTCGCTATCCAATTCACAATTTCTACCTCCTCCCAGCTCCTGGTATGTTTCCACTTTTGACGATTTAAATTTGAAGTTTTTATTATCCTGAGGGCTTCCTTTCCCCTCATTCTTTAATTGAGCTTGTAATTCCAAGCTTTGAGCTCCGTCTAGTCGGTCGGGTGATTTCCGGATCTTTATTGCCTCTCTCCAACGGACTTTTTGCCTTTCAGGTTCGTCTGGTCGTTCATTCATATAACGAAGACTTTCCTGATATCTCTCTTCTATTTCGGCCCGATATTCATCATCCCTATCCTCTGGCCTTACGTTCCTTCTGGGATAGTTCTCCCATCTCTTTCGGTTTTCTTGCCTCTGATGGTTATTGTTATAGGCTCGGCTCTCTTGTTGCCTATAACCCGTATTCCTAGGATTTCTTCCTCGATATCCTCCTCTGTAGTATGGCTGTATTCCCCTAGGCTCTTGGTGCCCATACTCTCGACCCAGTCCCTGAGTATCAGTACTAGTGGAGTGATTTCTGGTCGATGGTTTCTCCCTGTTTTCCTGACGGCTGGCCATATGTACCTGCTCAGTCTGTCTTTGATGCCTAGGAGTTACGTGTGAAGTCGTCATATCTAATCGACGTAATACACTCTCCACTTCCACAGCACTTCTGGCTTTGGATGAGATTAACAGCCTCTGGATCTCATATGGAAGTTGTCTTGCAATGGCGGCACACAGGTCGTTCTCAGCTGGAGCAATGTCAAGTTCCCGGAATTTACACAGCTGAGCGGTGAAAAATTCTGAGTACTTAGTTGGTGCATTTGTGCTGTACTTCCTAGAGTACAGATCTAGCCTCAAATTTTCTTGGACGTCTGCTGCCCAATATCGTTTTAAAAAGGCTTCTCTAAAGCCTTCCACCGTATCAAAGGTGTACCTGAAGCTTCTGAACCAAGTAAGACAATCACCTGCCAACAGCTTCTCAATTGCTCTCAGTCTCCGATCCTGAGGAACTTTCATTTCGTTTAAGTACTCTGCGACTTCCTTTAACCTGTATTTTGGAGTAATTGACATGTTATTACCCGTAAACTTTACCGGTCTGTCCTCATTCGACTTAATGATGTTTATTATCTGACCATTTGTCTGGTTCATGTACGGGGTTGACATCGCCATCGGATATCCTGGGTTCTTATAAGGGCTCTCCCCTCCTAAGTCCCTGTCGGTATCTGTGCCTCGTTCATGGGTATCTAACCAGCCTGTCTTTGAAAACTCCTCCTGATTCTCAAATTCTAACTTCCTTTCTCTTCGGGCACTTTCTTCATTAGCCTTAAGTTGAATTTCCATTTGACTGTTCTTATGTTCAGTCCTCTTCAACCGGGATCCTAATTCATTTTGAATTCTTTCCTGATTTTTCTTACTGGTTTCCAGTTCTCGTTTGAGTTGGATTTTCTCGTCCCTGAAGCTATCCCTGATTTCATTTAAGTGTTCTTCCACCTCTTTCTTGATGACCATGACCTGTTCTTTTATAATTTCTGGCTTAACGTCACCTTTAGTATCTAGGTCTTCTCGCATTTCCTTTATCTTTTTCTCCATCTCCTTTTGTCCTTTGTAAACTTTGTCCTGGATCTTGTTCATATCATCTCGAGCCTTTCCTTGTTCCTCGAATATAATTGTTATGTCGGTCATAACCTTATCTATATCTCCCTTTGTGTCTCCCATTTGTTTTGTTAATCCTATTGCGGTTTCCTGTATTCCAGTAACCCCTTTATCTATCCTCTCTATTTTCACGAGTTGTTCATCACGATCCCTTTTTCGTTGCATGCTTTCATCCTTAAGATTCCCTTCGTATTCACCTAACTTCGTAGTAATATCCCCCTTATGCTTCCTCAACCATTCGTCCACCTGTCCCGTGAATACGTTAAATTCCAATTCCCTTTTACTTGCATCGGCCTTACCTTGCTCCTTAACATCAGTTATTTCTGCCTGGACTTTCTCGACTTTTCCCTCGAGGTTTCCTACTTTTTTCTCAACCCCTGTAAATCTACCTTCTAGCCTATCAAGACTATCTTTAATCTCCTTCCGGGAATTTTCACAAATGTTGCTATTAGATTCTATCTTAGCTTCTAATTCTTTCTGCGCACCTTGGATCTGGTTTACAAGTTCTTTTTTACATGCATCTACATTTCCCTCCATATTACTTAATTTAGTTTCCATGGAACTCAAACTTTTATTGAAAATTCCAAAATTTTCTTGACATTTAATTTGGGATTTTCCCATACTTTCATTCAAGGTATCTATTTGGGCTTGCAATCCTGACTTAAGTGCTTTATTTTCCCTTTGAATTTCACTTCCGATTTCCCCTTTTAACTCAGTTAACTTGTCTCCAAAGTTAGTGTCAAAACCTTGAAATTTGTTATCTATTTTCTTTTCTAAAACCTTGGATTGTGCTGAAAAATGGTTTGAATTTTCTGTTTTTATACTATTGAATTTGCTTTCTATCTCAACCGTCAGTACATAGTTATTTGCTTTACTGTCGGCTTTTATAGACTCTAACGTCTCATTTTTATAACTTTCAGCTGTTCTGCCATGTTATCCCCACTTTCTGTTTTAATCTCTTCTATCTTAGCCTTCAGTTCATTATTCATTCTTATACAGTCGGCCTCGATAGCTTTTAATTTAGTCCCCATGCTATCACTATTAGTTTTAGTGACTCTAAACTTTGATTCATGGATCCTAACTTGTGGTTATTTTCCTCCTGTTGGCTATCCAACTTATTCTCTATCTTAACACTGTCAGTTTTAAGAGCTGTTAAATTATCATTTATAGATTCGAACTCTTTTTTATTTTCATCCTTTTGGAGACCCAATGTATTGTCTATCGTTCCCAATTTATTGTTCATGGCCTCCCACTTTTCCTTACTATCGGCTTTTATAGCCTCCAAAAGCCCTTGCAATTCCTCACTCAAAACCATCTTATTAGATTACAGTGGGCTACTCATGCCACATCGCTGGTACATGCTTGAGAGATGGTCATCTGAACCTTTGTGTCCCAATTTCTTCAAAAATTTACTTTGGTACGGGTATTTACTACAACGTACCCTTTTGATATCATTATTCAAACTCAGAAACTTTATGGAAGTGTTTAAAATTCAAAATTTCGAAAAACCATTTTTTTCAATTATTGAAAATTTTGATTTTTCGAGAAAACTTGGGTTTTTCCTAGGAAAACTCAGCCCTGCGTACTGGGCGCCATGAAATATTTAGAATCCCCACGTTGGGCGCCATGAAATATTTGGTGGTAGGGGGTTGTTTAATTCAGGGCTGCTCGGTGTGAGTTTCTAGGGACCCATGCGGTCAGTTAACATTATACGTTGTAGCTATTCCTATCCTTACTTTACTTTACATGAAATGACCGTCTTAAGTGTTCCTCTAGATATTAATCCAAGCACATTACTTTATATACCCCCATGTGCCCTTTCAGCAAGAAATATGCAAATCACAGTATGCCAGCATTGCTCAATTCGGGATTTTCGGGGTTGTAGTATATTCTCCCACTCTGTGACTTACACATTTTGGATTAAATAAAGGATACACTTGCACAAATAACAACCAAATCAACTTCTATTTTAACACATTTAATTAACCAAAATTATGGCGCTACAAACAATAAAACAATTAAACTACTGACCAAAATCCTTCTACTTGTTCCAAGTGAACAAAGAATAATATAAGAATTAAACAAATATTATATTAAAACACATGGTTTCCTTTAAAACCAACAATTCAGAATTATTTTTACTTCCATAAAGTAATCTCAAAGTTCCATATAACTACGAGCTCCTTTGGCTCGATACTTTCCAATAATAATGGTGTCATTCTTTTGTACACCTCAAATACTATTTTTATATTTTCTTATCATCAAAACAAATATATAATTACATTTAAAGTACATGTTAATTCTTTGCTTAAATATTTGGGCACTTCACATGTTTTCAGCATTTACCATCTCTCTCAAGTCTTACAAATTCACCATAGTGATCGGGAAAATACTTGTGGATTCCAGAGTTATAAAGATTACTTGACAAAGTCAAAAACTATGATTACTCCCGGAATCTAGTTACCTTCATTTAACTCGCGGAATCCTACTTCCATACAACATTACAATAGGGATTGCTATTTATTTATTTGTCTTATAAGACCATTATCACATAAGAAAACTACGATCTGAACTGGCAAGCGATAATTTCATCTACAAGGACCTCGGTTCAATTCCCGGGTCATTAACAACTTTTAAACACTCACGGTGTATTATTTACTTCTTACAGACGGCCTTCACCAACCCTCCTGCTATTAGGGTCTGACCGTATACTTGAAGCGAGATTTATGACTGGGAGGGTGACTTCCCGTCTGTTCTACTGTTGGAGCTCTCCTCAATGCTTTTAAAACAAATCTTCCTTTCTTTCAGTTCCCTGAAGAGACCTGGTATTTTACTTCTCCTTTTACTTTCAACAATATTATTGGGCTCATAAACCACTTTCGTAACCTTGGCATTTATTAATTATGAAAGGTCCTCATTGATTGGGAAGAGTAATACACATTCTACGACGAATAATTAGGGGCTTCAACAACAAGAGGATTCTAGGTTCGAATCTCTTAACATGCCTCGGGAACCATTCCCATATTGGAGGACTTATACAAAATGCGATTTAGGGTCGGCCGTGGCCTACATGACCTACGCTCATAATATCATACATTCGCTCCCTTTTACATAATAACACACACATGGCCTCGTGATCTATGTCACTATTGGAGGACTTACCACATATCTCAATTTACCGCAATCAACTACCCCTCATAAGTAATTTACCAAGTACTTTTAAATTCTACGCATTCCTAGCGTGACATTTTATTTTAATTGCGCTCCATTGCGCTATACATTATTTTAAGCCTAGCGTCTTCCAAAGAACTGATAAATTCCATATAAACAATTAATACATATCTCAATTTTTATATTAATCTTTTCCTTTGACAATAATCGCTCTATTTTTAAGAACATGCATTAACCTCATGTCTTATACTTTTATTAAGGCTCCAACACTCTTATTTTCATATTATTCAATTTAACCTTTGTTTATATTTCCTTTATATTATTATTATTATTATTAATACGTTTGCTTTTATAACATTCGTCAAATACACTGACATTTTATTCATACATTTCCTCTACAGGATTTATTCTTTCACATAATTATTTATAATTTCTCAAATTCTATTTTTGTTCAGACCGCGTTCTTATTCTGTACTTAGTTATTTAGAAACATCCCTTTTACTCAAAAAAACTCCGGTGGATTTGTACACAATCATTTCCCCGACACCAAAACATAATGAAAATCTTTACTCACATGTTTGAGGTCGTTTCTTGACCTTTCTCTTCGTGCGATGCGTCATTTTTGCCTACTCTTTTAAATTACTCCATCTTGTACAAATTCATTGCATGTACAGACATATCTTGACACATATTTAACACGTATACATTTAACACTGATAACATTTTAAATACACTGGTGTATCCGTTTAGAACACGCAATAAAAACACTGAAATATATTACTTTTAACACAAAATCTTGATATATTTACACTTCACAAATGTTGATCACTAGGCCGCTATTTAGCCTATCACACGTGACCTCTTGATCTCCCGTCTCCAAGGGTGAAATTTAGTAATGTCGGCTTCCTATCCTCTCCGAATATGAAAGTCTCGAATCATCTGCTTCCTCCCTGCAATAGCACTCCTTCGAATCCCGTTTCTGACGATCTGCTATTTCTCTGACCCGAACGGCTCCCCTTTTAGATCCTATTTATTGATCTTAGCGAAAGTCTGTTCTGTTCACGGTCCCCTCGATAATCTATCGTTGACCTATGGATTTTTAGCAACAAATACTTCTTGCGTCTTAGTACTTTTGAAATAGTTCATCTGCTTTCTTGAAACAATGTCTATAGTTTCCTTTCTCTTCTTCGCTTATTCGGTTCTCGCACTTCTAATCTTCTAGAATAATTTGCGAACCTTATTTTCTCTGTCTTTCCCTGCTCGGGTTCTTTAAATTTGATAAACTGTTTATCTCGCTGTTAAGGTACTTCCGTACGTTATGATACTTTTGGTCGTTTACTTAAAGACCTATCGCCCTGAGTCCTAAGTTCGCAGCCTGCTTTGACTGTATTTTATGAACTTTTCACGGTAAACTTTATACTATCGGACCTAAATCCTGTAACTAGGATTTTCCTAATTTTCAACACGAAGATACTGTAATGTTACTTCTTTGCAACTCCTTACGGAGGCACGCAAGTTATTGATACCGCGACGCCCGTGGCTGTCGGATATTTTCTATGCGATGTGATACAGCGTTTTTTTTACCTCAAGGAAAGCTGGTCTACTGTCCTCGGTGTGTTTCAGCGTGACGCCCCCTCACGGACTGTCGGAATACTGCATGATTGGTCTGGATTGGCCTGGACTTTTATACTTTTCAGTCAAAAAAAGATAAACTCCTAGTCCTTTTCGTAACCAACTTTTGAAATAATGGTTGCACAATTATAAAAATTATATCTCCAGAAAGCTCGTCTTCCACACGTCAAATGATCTCACTGTGCATAAGAATCGATCGTGCATTTCTGAGATATTAATTAATTTTTAGTCTTCAGCTGCGTGGGTAGTGCTGTTGATTTTTAAATTATCCCCTCCTCGGGTCTCAGTAATTCCCCGATGACGTATGCTGCATTTGCACTTTTCTCCTGTGCAAATATTAAAAGCTTTTTCTCTACACAAAAATCTCTAATCCGAAATGATTCACAGTACGGTATTTATTTACTTACTTTTATTCCTGCAAAGGGGTTACATTTAATTATTCTTCTTCTGGCACAGCGGCGCTGTTGCCGTTTTAATGCAAGCTAAGCTTAATTTCCGAGTCACGCTTCTCTGTCTTACAGTGAAAACTTTCCACTCGTTCTATTAATATCCATGACCAGCTCCCACTCAATGAGTCAAGAGGCATGATCTCATCTTCTGAACACCTGGTCCCAGCTGCTTGCACAACGTTAGGCTAGAACCCTTGCTTGAAATCTCTCTCCGTTCCCTTAGAGACTGTATGTTTCTTTCATTCCTTTCACAAAATACATGGATTCGACCCCTTTTGAGCCAATGGTACATGGGTTCACTATTTAAAAATACACTGTAAACCGGAAAACGGCCTAACGCGGAAATTGACAGAAATTCCGGAACTCTAGGCGAAAATAACCTGACTAAGACGGATTATCTTATCCATTATACAAAGCTATGTACAGTACAAAAGTTTGAGCACGACTTTGCTTGCACCAAAGAACTAAGAAATATTAACGACTGAAGACATTCAATGTGCAGCTGATATTGCTGCCGAAAACAGCAGGTGGGAATGAAGGCAACGAAAGGGAGCTAAAACTACACTCTTTTGGTGAAGCACTATCTGTTGTGAGCGGCCTTCAGGAATTTGCAGCTTGCAAGAACGTTCCAGATCTCCTGGAGTTAATGCAGGACGCAGAGGAGATCCTACAACGTTCTCTTGTTAAGAAGTCGTGACAATGCACTTTAAGACGTATGGAAACAAGGAAACGAGCAGAGATCTGAAGTGTTTGTACGTAAGTTGAAAATCCACTGTAATAGACCTACATTCATAATAAGCAAAAATATTTGCCATACTAGCAAATTGTGTAAATCCGTATTGATAGAATAATTAACCAGATGTTCAGTAAAGAATATATAGCGTACATTCTCCTAAATGCGTGGGTATTGTTATAACTATTTGTCCTTTTCAAGGAGTATAATGGAATGTTGGTTGTAGTAGCTTGTTGAAATACGTGTTATACGGATATTAAACATGAATATGAGGTGCCCTTTGCTAGTGTTACCTCTGTACAGAATTTCATTCAATTCGGTTTCACCGTGTTTGAATTGATATGGGGAATCGATTTGCACGCATACATGGCCGCTATATGCAAACTATTGGGCTGATGACCTTGTAGTTCAGTCAAAAGATGCTTTCCACAAATGGGTATGTTTTTGGAATATTTGGTAGAGATCAAATGATTAGGTTGTCCGTAATATGATTTAAGCTTTTAACATTTGCGTGGCCACCATTCCGATTCAGTCAAGATGACGGCGATATAAAACATGACACGGAGGTGCCCTTTTCTAGTGCTACCTCTGTACCAAATTTCGTTCAATTCGGATTCACCGTGTTCGAATTGATAGGGGGAGACAGCCATTCAGACTACACACACTCACACACAGACAGACACACAATTTTTGGCCCTGTGTTCATCTCATAAGTCTACTTTAATTTTTTGCAAAGATCGAAAGTAGGGTAAAAACACTTATGTTATATATTCGCTAAATCAGTACTAAAACACTTAATTGTCGATATTTTATAGACTTTGTGTACATGTTTAGAAACTAGTTGGTTTCTTCATCAGCACATTAATAGAACTTATCCTAAGTAGACTTAAACTAAGATATTGGATATCCTTACATTACGTCTTAAGAAATAATGAAGAAAAAACATTCTTTTGAAAATATCTATGAAAATTTGTATTATAAAACAATCCTTTGAAAATATCTATGAAATTGTGTATTATGGGCAATTACAGGTGTTATCCGACAGTAATAATAGTCCTCGTTTGCCATATATCTTCTTCTTTTACTAGTTAATTAACAAACAGAGAAGTAAAGATAATATAATGCTGGAGGGTGTACAATTGGAAACAGTAATCCAGTATCAGTACCTTGGGTGCATAATATCAAGTGACAACAGAATACAGCTTGAATTAAATAACCGTATTCAGAAATCAAGTCAATTCTATCAGCAAGTTCGATATCTACTCTGGAATAATCAAGTGCCACTAAGATCAAAACAAACTCTGTTTCGAACATTATGTGTCCCTATATTGACTTATGGGTTGGAAACATGCACAACTACCAAAAAAGATGACAACAGACTTCAGGCTTCAGAAATGAAGTTTCTAAGAAGCATGCTTCAAAAAACTAGGAATGACAAAGTAAGAAATGAGAAGATTAGAGAAAAAGCTGGAATGAATCAGTCCCTGAAGGAGACCATAACTAGGGCACGTCAAACGTATGACAGAAGGAAGAATTGCAAAACAATGGTTGCATACTGAGATTACTGGAAAGAGACCTGTTGGAAGACCTAGAAGGAGATGGCTGGACCAAGTGAAGGAAGATATCATATCCAAGGGAATCAACTGGGATGAAGTCTTGAAGAAGCAGTGGTACATGAGTCGACTAAAATGGAGAGCGCTCGTAAACCACACCCGGGAAACTGGAGTTGAAACTTGATGATGATGATGATGATTTTCAATGGATTATTTAATCATACAAATTTTCATAGATATTTTCAAAGGATTATTAATGTTTTTTCTTAATTATTTCTTAAAACGTAATGTAAGGATATCCATTTTCTTAGTTTAAGTCTACTTAGGATAAGTTCTATTAATGTGCTGATGAAGAAACTAACGAGTTTCGAAACATGTACACAAAGTCTATAAAATATGGACAATTAAGTGCTTTTAGTGTTGATTTGGTGAATATATAACACTAGCATTACCCATCGCGGCTTCGCCTTCATCCCCCACTTTTCACGCCTTTCCCATCATAATATACACCACATCGAAAAACCCTTAGACACGTGTCTGCTAATTTTTAATGATTAGTATATACGCCGAGTATCACATCCCCCAATGAAACCAATCGTGAGATATTGATTTTTAATGAAATGCGGGTCTACCCCCTTAACACCCCTTTAGAACGAGAATATCCAAAAATCCTTCCTTAGTGGACGTTTTCGACATACAATGAACATATCCCCAAAATGTCATGTTTCTAACTTTAGTAGTTTTGGCTGAGCGATGAAGAGTCAGTCAGTCAGGACACTTTGTTTTAAATAATATATAATCTAAGTGTTTTAAAGACCTATATTCTTCAAAGAATTATTATTTTATTGTAATACTATGTAATATCACAGTATTATTTGTAGTGTACTTTGTCTTATTAACACTCAACCCTTTGTAAAGCGAAAACCTGTGAAAACGGGAAAATAAATCCAGAACGATTGAGTCCCGCTTTTGACAGGTTTTACTGTCTATGGACAGTAACATTTCTTTTAATAATGAAAGAAGGCCCATTGTACCATACTGTATATGTCATAATCTACCTAGACAATAATATCACACACGTAGACGCACGGTATTTTTCTATAAAAGTTTTGCTCTACTGTAAAGTTAAATACAGTTGAATATAGACTACAGTGCAATTTTATTTTTGTACTCAACTACAGTGAAGTACTGTAGATTCTATGTTGTTGAATTTATTCTATACCAACTGGTGATGTAACAATATATATTCCTCCTTACTTAGTAAAAATTGAAGTCCCCGATTTTTGGATGTTACTGGTAATCTCGAGAACCACTGGATGGCTTTTGTTGTGATTTTCACCATTCTGTGAAGGATATCTCGAGGAAGGTTTCTGTAGGAAATTATTTATTCATGATCAAAGAAAGCCAAGCAGGAACAATTTCAATGAAAATGTCGAAATAATAACTGGCGACTATGCGCTTTTTAATCTTACGCTGATCAAACCGTTAAAAATAGCTATCCACTATGCGTGTAAGAATTGTTCACCATGAAACGTTCTACAAAAACGTCCGCGAGAACATGGCTCTATCTTCAATACATCGCCCAATATAAGTGTTTTTACGTTTTAATTTCTTCCAACAATCTCCATTCAATTACTGAGGCGACAGTTTACGAGCTAGCTAGGGGCGAGCCTATCACCCCAGATACAGCCAGAAACGAACTGTCAAGTTGCTTCAGAGAAGAGAGGTTGTGTACGTAGCTTTCTGGAAATGCAACTCGGCTTTTCTTCATTTCGCCTGTGAACGTTTCGTTCCGCAAAATGCACAGTCAAATTAAGATTGGATGGAAGGGGGATTTCATGCACCTTGCGATTCTTAAATTACGTCTGACAAGAATTCGTTGCACATTCCATCTACATGATAATATAATTGATAACCCAGTCAGTGATTTTAACCCACCATGCTGAGACGTAAAAAGGATATAGGTCGCTGTTCATTGACGTCGAAATAAAAGTGCTTATCACGTAATGCATTCATAACTGTTCCTGGGTGAAGCCGGGCGGGTTGCTAGTCTTGTTAATAAACTAATGAACATGATATCCTTTTATCTTGGTGGGCTGCAGCAATGAGCTTAATGCTCTCATTCCTATCCAATCATCGACGAGTATACTTCACTCCTTTCTTCCACAGTCAACACAAGAGGGTTGTTGACCTAACATTACGGCACTTCATACCACTTACCGGTTCATTATGGGGCACGAACAAGGGACCTTACTTTCAATGACGATCATATCATTTCTATACCATTTATTCTGATTATCCTACAACACTCAAAACCTGCATAGTATGTGTTCTATAAATGCGGAATATTGGGAACTGGTTGTCACAAATTAAGGGAGACCATTGCCATCTCAACATTGTTATGATCAAAACTACATTAACTTTTGTACACCAAGGAACCTTTTAATTGTTTAATTATTATTATTATTAGTAATCTAATCCCACTAAGGAGCGCTTATGACTAGCGCTTCTGCGACGCATTTTTTATTTTCCAATATATTCTCAGTCCAGCCAATAACTTGTCCTTCCTCTCATGAGTGAGGGGTAGTCGTGTCTTAATCACTTTATTATTATGATTATTATTATTATTATTGCCTTTATTGGTGGCGCAGTTAGGGCTCTTGGCCCTCTCTTACACTAAACCACATTAATACAATACAACAAACATGTGTCGCCTCCGTAGCATAGCGATCAGCATGGTTAGCTGCCGCCCCGGAGGTCCTGGGTTCGATTCCCGGCTCTGCCACGAAACTTGAAAAGTGGTACGAGGACTGGAACGGGGTCTACTCAGCCTCGGGTGGCCCAAATGAGTAGAGGGGATTCGATTCCCCCTCAGCCATCCTCGAAGTGGTTTTCCGTGGTTTCCCACTTCGTCTTCGGGAAAATGCCGGGATAGTACCTTCTTCAAGGCCACGGCCACCTCCTTCCCTCTTCCTTGTCTATCCATCCTAACCATCCCTTACCTTCCCTCATGAGGCCCCTGTTCGCTTTGCAGGCGAGGCCGCCTGGGTGAGGTGCCAATCCTACCTCACCAGTTGTATCCCTTCCGATTTGATGTTCCCAGCTCTAGGACTTTGCCCGTAGAGGCGGTAGTGGTGAGTTCCCTCGTTGAGTCCGTGGGTTACCCCAACCTGGAGGGTAAACGACAAAAAAAACATATTATGGCGACAAAATTAAACAATAATAATTGACATTGATAATGACTTTCTCACTCTCATTCACCCTTCCAGTCACACTTGTTGTCGGTCAGCAGTGTTCAGCAGGCTGCCCCAGCAGGTGGTGGGGACCAAGTTAACACTATCACAAAATTTGGAACGGTCAAGAATATCACAGTCTACAATCCCAGCGTTATTCAAGTCTTGTTTCACTTCATTAAGCCACAAGCTGCGAGTCTTGTAGCCATTACTCAAGTTGAGGATCTTCTTGGTGAATCTATCGTTCCCCATCCGGAAGAGGTGCTCGTAGAACTTCAGTCGTCTCCGTCACATGATAGTGGTGGCTCGTTCCAACTGACGATATAGTTAGGTGTTTGCTTTAAGACGGTAAGAGCCATCTGGGAGCAATCTTGGTCCTTGAATTTTTCGGAGAATACGTCTCTCAACTTTCTCCAAATCATCCATGTTGCCCTTCTTTTTCATCAAGAGGGTCTCTGCTGCAAATAAAAACTGTGGTCTAATAATGGTTTTATAATGACAGAACTTTGATTTTTTTAAATACATCTCTTGTTGTAGCGGTTAGGTGATACATAGTAGGCTGCATTAAGTTTAGTGCACCTCTCCGAGATTGGTAGAATAATGAAAATATTTTTAAACCATTCTGATATCTAATTTTTTATGGTAACTTCCCACAACAAAAACGATAATTCGCATAGTTACTGTTCAAATGTTATGAAACTTTGTAAATGCATTACTTTGGCTAGGTTCTAGAGAATGAACTAAAATAATTCCAAAGGATTAGAAAATCAGTGAACTAGGGCGTAACCGTGATGATGTTACGAAATTTCAGGGAAGATGGAGGAATGCAAATGGACCCATTTGAGATAAGGACCCAACGTTCGGAAACGATCGAGTCAACAGTTATTAATAATTGCAGTTGTCTAACGTCCTTCCTCAATTCTAGTTCATAACAGACGCTGGTGCGCGGAATTTCGCCCCGCGGCGTTCTTTACGTGCCGGAAACCAACGACATGGTATAGGCACCCGTGAATGCCACCAACCACAGTCGGGTTTGACCCCGCGTACTTGGGATTATTACTCCAATGCCGTATCCACTTCATGAATAGCTGGTTCACCTGATCTCACCCCAACAGACTGCGTGGCTAAGCGGTAACGTTCTCGCTTGCTGTTCTCAAGGTTGCACGATTGAATCCTAGCGCTGTAAGCTGGCATTTGAGGGTGCGCAAATGTAGGATCCGTGTTAGTACATTTACTGTCTTGTTAAAGATCCTATTCGAGGCAAAATTCCGGCCCCTAGCGTCTCTAAGAGCCACAGAAGTTAAAAGGGATGTAAAACAAATAACATTATTATCATTATACAGAGTGGTTCACCAGCCCCTTATTATTTAGTTTTATGAAACCCAACTAACATTACAATTCTCCTGATAGTCGATATTGCTCTGCGAAACTACCGTAATCAATTCCGCGCCAAATACTAAGGACCATTCTACGAACATGTGATTCATTACTCCTTTAAGTACACACATACATCTAAAACAATTGAATTAATAGGTTACGCAACGTGATCTGCAATAGTAGAATCTTAAATGAACACTATAAACCATGACTGAAGACTTTGACACGCATACTAACGTTCGAGGTGGAACAGCCTACTCAACTAGTACCCGTGTAGCGCGTAATGTGTACGTTGTCTCCGTGGCTGAGGCGGTTAAAGTCCAATCTGATGTGGTATGCGTGACCGAGCAGAGTAATGCTTCGAATTCAGACGTAGGCAACTTTCTTGAACGACAGCTCGTGCTCTATTTTAGAGGGGATATAATACCAAGCAACACTTGCAAAATCACATTTCCACATTTATTCACTTACGATGTATTGCTGTGCAGAGTACGTTGAATTTTGATAATTTATGAAGATAGATATTGAGAACTTTTGGGTTTTGCACTAGACTTTCTTTACCTAAAACGTTTTTACGGGTTCGAATACGATTTTAAACGTCGGGCATTAGAAATATTAATGTTCACGTTCAAGGATAAGATTCATTTTCTTTTCTTCTGTTGTGATGGTTTTCAAAAGTGCAGGTGTTTGCTTAACTCACAGCCACCTCGATCACATCACCTAGCCACGTGCGTCTCCACTGCATTGTGGGCAGCGGAAACATTACGTTATGGAGCTATGATAATTACGAATATTGTAATGTTCTCGCGGTTATGGGCTGTTCTCAATGCAACTGCCGTGCACTCTTAACACTCAAACTGTCATATCATTGGCATTTGTAGACTAATCATTGAGGTGTTTACACTGGTACGGTATGAATAATATACCCTTATCCACAAATTGGTAGTTCTTTCAAGCTAAAAATCAGAGTTTTAAGTAGCTACCATTGGCTGGAAATTGCCCAGTGAAATGTTTCGCAGGTGTATTTACGCCATCATAGCCAATTTCAGGAAAATAGATGCCTCAAAGAACAACGTGTGACAAGGTGGAGAAAAAGGTTCAAAGTTTTCTTTAATTCGAGTTCCGCGTCATGTAGAACGAATAGTTGATGAGCCATGAGTCAATCCATATGAGACTTTATTTTGCTGTTCTCAGCGGCGTCAATATTTGAGGTTTCATTTCAAACTTTATGGGCTTGGACATCGTGATCATCACATTCTGGTGTTCTTGTATGCTTTTAGATTTGTCTGATAACCTATGTTATTATGGTAACGGTAGTAGTCTGTGTATTTGTAACTGAAGGTAGGAGCGTTAAAGAGGTGGCAGTGTTCTTACATTTCGAACCAGGATGACTTAGATTGGTCTCGAGTAGATGATAAAGATTTGAATATCAATTCCACAAATTTTCCAACTCACTTTATCTTGTTTGTATAAAAATAATCCTACCTGAAAATTAATTCAACAGACGCTCATTCAGTTAGTAGCTTTCGTTTCTGATAATTTCAGTTTCTCTCTTACCATATCTTTAGAAAGAAAAGTCATGTTGTCAATCGATTGAACTCGATACGATACGGGTTTCCTCATTAGTGGATGAATTAATACTTGACGAGCGTAAGAAGGAGGAATGGTTTACATCCCGAGGTTACAGAGTGTTTTGACGCGACACGTGTGGTGGTCTGAGTGAGTCTGATTTTCCCTTTAAACCAAGGTGGCCAACATTTTGAACACTTGCTACCCTGAATATGCAGGGCACCTTGCTTTCGTTTTACAGATGATTATGTCCTCGTCCAACCTGACTACGTACTTTCGGATATAAATGGTCCCTTTCATGAGAAATAAAAATCACTCATTAGAATAAATACATAAGCGGCCATAGTAGGCCTACATCCACTGTAAACGGCACTAAGCGAAAAGAGTATTTACCAGTCCGGGGATCGAACCTTCTACCCGGCAGCTTGCCTGACGCAACAGTAAGAATGCATGACTTAGCAACGTTAGCTACCGGCAGCCATAGCGAATTACTGGCACGTATTGAATCTATTCGTAGCCCCCGGACACCCCTGTTCAAACGTAAGGTGGTGTTAATCGGAGCTGTGATCATTTAAATCTTGCATTATAGTTGAGGTCATTGAAATAACACTACCGCTAATGATTTCTACTATATTCGCGAGCATGAACTCAACGGTAATAGTACATTATGCAACGAGCCTATAATGGCTATAATTAAGACACGAGTACTTTTATAAAACGAGCGTATGCGAGTTTTATAATTTCCATACGAGTGTCTTAATTACCATTATAGGCGAGTTGCATACGACTGTTTATGTTCGACGATAATTATAACTTTATTATATGTTTTAACATAAATATTCATAAATATCTGTTGAGAGTCAGCCACTTGAATTTTGTGATCGGAGAGCGAGCGCTGCGTATTATATCTTTGTCTTTCAGGATCTCTGAACGACCGACGCATGCACTCTGTGTGCTTGCAATGCCATATTATGCAGGCCATATGTTTACATCTGCCGTCCCTCAGTAATATTGTCACCGGAGTCGTTTGAAGGCAATGCTCTGTGTAGAAATTAGGGTTGGTGATATTAAGGTACAGTGCTATTTCTTGTCTCATAATCGCCAGTTTACTGTATTTACGCGAACATATGGACGGAGCGTATTCCATGTCGGTAATTTATTATAGTTCGATGTTGTGTTTATGTCCAACATGTTGGATTTTGAGCGCATGCGCGAAGATATCGTTACCTAATTGGTCAATGAACGAGCTCTGATTGGCTGGAGAAACTGTATCGTAATGAAAAACAGTGTTATAATGACCATCATTATGATACAGTTTTCTGACCCATAATAGTGAGGGTCGAACATAAAGTTATATTAAGGCCGTAAGGGAGCAGGTACTAATGTTCTTAGGATGACTATGATATACGCGTTAGTTGGGTTGCCTTCCTCCAAAAAAAAGAAAGGGGGGCTGGTGAACCACCCTGTATATCTCACTCCACTGGATTTCTTCCTGTGGCGCCATGTGAAGAGTGTTGTGTATGAGACGCCTGACCAGACGGAGAAGGATCTCCAGGCAAGAATTCTCGTTGCCTACAGTGACGCAGGGGGACGCTATTTTGAACAGTTCTTGTGCTGTAAACGTAGCAACTTGCATAACGGGTGCAGGTAAATGGTGTTAAATGAGTAGCATTGTTACTCGATCGTATCCGTACTACGGTTCCTTATCTCACATTGATCCATTTGCCTTCCTCCATCATAAGTTTTTGAATATTCCCGAAGGGAATATGATGTAGTTTCCATTTGAGCGGATGAATTATCAATAAATGATAATAATGGTCCGGTTAGCTCAAACAATGCCAGCTTTTCGCCCCAGTGTACCGTTGGGCTCGTCAGTTGGTACAGACACACCTACCAATCCGCGTGGCTAGCACATACTGAGCAGGCCATGCAAGACACAAAATACAAGGAGTATTGAGCTCACCAGCATGCCAATTGATAATTCATCCGCCGAAATGGAAACTACATCATATTCCCATCGGGAATATTCAAAACCTTATTTGGATTGCCAAGGTAAGGCTTTTGTTTTTAAGAAAGGGAGTTTGACACCCGTAGCACATTGGCATGCTCGTGACGTCAATACTCCTTGTATTTCGTGTCTTGCATGGCCTTCTCAGTATGTGCTAGCCATACGTATTGGTAGCTGTGTCTGTACCAACTGACGAGCCAAACGGCACACTGGGGCGAAACGCTGGCATTGTTTGAGCTAATCGGACCACTTTATCATTTAATGATAATTCCTCCGTCATCCCTCAAAGTTTGTAACATCATCACGGATACACCCTATATGTACGGCGTGATCAAAATGTTTCCATTTAAATACGTTTTTGCAGCGATACCCCGGACGTTAATTGTCGAACAAGAAGCACACCGGATGACGGTTTGTCTGCAGCACCTGATGTGTTTCAATGTTGAAGGAAACGCGTTCCTGAGGCACATTGTTGGTGGCGCCACCACTGGGAACCGAAATCGAAAGCGTCGACGATGCAGTGGATCATCCATCGTTACCATGTCCCAAGATCCAACCATCAGCTCACCCTGTTCTTCGATTATCGGGGCCCTTTGCTTATTTATCTTAAGGAGCCTGGTGTGTCCATCACTAGGGAGCAGTACTGCACAACACTGAATAAATTACGGCGTCCAAATAAGGTGAAACGTCCGGGAAAACTCCGACAAGGGGTGCTGCTTCATGATAACGCACGTACCCATACCGCAAAGTTCGTGAGGCAGAAGGAACGCCAACTAATGTGGGAGACACTCGAGCATCCGACCTATAGTCCTGATCTCTCCCCATGCTATTATCGCGCCTTCGGTCCCTTAAAACGTCCTTGAGGGGTTGACGATTCCTGTCGGACGAGGATGTTATTGTTACGGACTCCTTCACGCAGAAAGACACAGTGTTTTACCACTCGGGGATCTTCAACCTGGTGCGTTGGAGGAATGAGTGTCTCAATGGTCACGGTGATTCTGGTCCGTACGGCCGTCAAACGGAAACTTTTCGATCACCCCTTATACAGTATACAGAGTGTCACAAAAATGTACGTCACAAAATGCTGGACACATTCCTCACACGTAGACGAAGAAATTATGTTATATGAACATGGGTCCGGAAACGCTTTGTTTCCATGTTATACCTCACTGTCTCGAACTCATTTATCATGGGAAACACACAAGAACAGAACTTACCAGCAAACCACATGCAACTCTTTCTCACAGGAGATGTTCTTTATGCCCTCCGTGCGCATTGGTACTTGCATCAACCAGCTGTTGTAGAGTACCTCGGATGTGCTGATGTATCTCTGGAGTAATGCGAGTAGTGGTTTTGTGACAGTTCACGGCCCTTTACCTCCACACCCTCCACACAAGATGGCGGCGGCGTGATATCTCTCGAACGCATGGTCGGATTTTGACGAATGAGGTATCATTGAACTCGGGCTGATACCCCCTTTCCAATGGACAACATATTTCCACCCCAAAAGAAACCCTACCCCTACTAGGGGGTGAAATTGTATTTTTTAGAGAATCTCGCTTTCCAAGTGCAACATGTGAGAGTTTGAGTACCAATATGGAATTAAACGTTGTTCCGAAAAACAATAATCAAAGAGGGGTATGTTAGGCCTTGAGGCGAGAGCCCCTGTCATTGTTGACAGGTCCCTGTGGACGGGTCATTGTTGCCGGGTCATTGTTGACGAGTCCCTGTGGACGAGTCCTTGTGGACAGGTCATTGTTGACAGGTCATTGTGGACGAGTCATTGTTGACGGGCCCCTGTTGACAGGCCCTTGTTGACGAGTCCTTGTTGACAGGTCCTTGTGGACGAGTCCTTGTGGACGAGTCCTTGTGGATGAGTCCCTTTGGACTGATCCCTTTGGACCGGTCTCTTTGGACTGGTTCCCACGGACTAGCCCATGCATTTATTTAAATTATGTCAAAGGGCCTAACTACATTTTGCGTGTAAAGCAGTGTGTTGAACTGACGTTGTTCACCAACCCCCACTACTATAATGTGATAACGATATGAAAGGAAAGTGACGAAATACATGTGAACATACAAGGGATCTAACTTGGTGGATGGTTGTGTTCTAACGAGTCATTTGTAGTTGAAAGAGAATAATACATGTTCTTAAGATGTTAAAACTGTGGAGATGGTACGAGCAGTAAGACGTCTTGTGATTTCCTGTGTCATATTACAGACATGGCAGAGAACGCGCAGAACTGTTGCTATGACTAACGCTGCAGTAATTTGAAACCGCAAGTGTTCCTGAAGACAATGGGTGATGATCATGCAAAAATAGCAGTGCTGTTGCTATGACTGACGCTGCAGTAATTTGAAACCCCAAGTGTTGATCAAGACAATGGGTGATGATCATGCAAAGTCAGCAGTCATTGGATACAACACTGGTGTTCCTAGTGTACTTTTGACTCTCAGCTGTATTGGGAAAGTAATTGCAATGATCTGCAAAAAAACTGCTGACACGAGCGACGAGAGTTTATATAAGAGAGGTGTCATATATTTCCCTACTGTCAGTCTTCATTACTCGCTTTGAGTGAACAGTGCTCTATTACTGCTCAAGAGTTGTAAAAAAGCCTTTTTGGCAGAAAATCATTAAATTATTTTGCAAGGTAAGTACTTATTATTAATGGATTGTAGTCTTTTATTACTAATTGATGTTGAAGTTATTGATTGGAATGTATTTATTGATTAATTGATTGATTGATTTGTTTACAGATAATTGGGTACCTGCAGGTTACCAGATTCCTACAATCTGTCCATTCAGTGGCAGCAGTTGATAAATTATAAAAAGGTAAGTGCCCCTCTAATAACTTTTAAACAGTTAGAGTGATATTTTCCAATGTTCACCACTACATGTCAGTGGAAATGGTATATTTGGCAGTCAAGAGATGGAACTACTTGACCATGGTGTGTAAAGCTAATTTTGTAGGTTAGATTTTGATTACCGCTCTATTAAGTCTGAATGTTCATTGCTAGGTGTCAGTGTCAGAGGGAATATATAAAGACTTAACCTCAGTTCACCTAACATAACCTAACTTTACCTAACTTAACCTTGTCATGTGGCATGTTTTACAAGTTTAAAATTGTTTTAAGACTGGCTATGACGTCACACTTAGCTCACTTAACTGACGATCGCTGGTTTCTATCACGTGACATGTTCTACAAGTTTAGACTTGTTTTAAGACTGGCTATGACGTCACACTTAGCTCACTTAACTGGTGATCGCTGGTTTCTATCACGTGACATGTTCTACAAGTTTAGACTTGCTTTAAGACTGGCTATGACGTCACACTTAGCTCACTTAACTGCCGACCGCTGGTTTCTACCACTCTATCAAGTTCCAATGTTCACCGCTAGGTGTCAGTGACAGTGGTATATAGTAACCCCCAGTTAGAACTACATGAAGTTAGACTTGCTAGGAGTTCACAGATCGATTTAAATACCCTGCTATAACCATTGACTGGAATATAATTAAACTATTTATATTGTACTTTGTTTTATCATTTATTAACATTTATGATTTCTTTCTTTAATAGGTAATTTCGAAAGTGATCATAATGTTCAAGTGTGGTGACTGTAAGAAACAGTTCTCAAGACCTGACAACCTTCAACGACACGCAAATGCTAAACATGACATTAAAATGTTTGTGTGCAGTCATTGTGCTACCACATTTAACAGACAAGATAGTCTTGGACGGCATGCAAATTTAATGCATGTCAGTTCAGCACCTTTTTCATGTTCAGTTTGTGATCTTGGTTTTTCTGCTGTAAAGCGATATCAATCCCACATGGTTGAAGTGCATGGGGAACAACAGGAATTGAAATCTGTAAAACCATCAACTATCACGGAACCTTTAAACAAATGTGATGCTCAAAAGCGTAAACATTCTCAAGATTGTGAAAATAGTTGTGCAACAAAAAGAAAGAAGAATGGTGAACCTTCGATAACACATTGTGATGTATGTAATATTGATATACCTTCTTCAATCATTCATGGACATTTACGTAGTATTCATCATAAAATTAACGCTTGCCATGAAAGAAATTCTGGAAATATTCAACAAATTGGTAGTGCGTTAGAAAGTCGAATTGCTAGTTACAGACTTCATAGTGAAGAAAAAACTCAAAGTATTGAATCATTTTTAAGAAATGTTCAACCTAGTGTGTTTGGCTTGGTAGAAAATGTTTTAGTGGAGCATAAAACGTTTAAAATGAATTTTGAACTTTTTGGACTCTATGTAAAAACTGGGAGCGATGGTGAAATTACGGATATCAAATCTTTTAATACAAAAAATGTAATTGTTAGTAAATCAACTAATATTAGTGATATATACCAAAATATTTCAAGTGCTATCATTGCGAAGAGTGAAGAGTTCCAGGAAAGGGAGTCAGGCTGGGCGTTGGTTGAAGTACTTTATTTAGAAACCAACATGAATAAATATAATCCCCTTCGAGCATCATCATACATTGATTTACCAGCATGGATCAAACGGAAGAAAGCTGTTGTGAACGTTATGAATAGTGACCATGCATGTTTGGCATGGGCTCTAACCTCAGCTCTCTATCCAGCAGTGGAGCATCGGTATAGAACATCATCTTATCCTCACTATTCCTCAGTGTTAGATTTAAAAGAAATGGAATTTCCTATGGCGATAAAAGGCACTCAACGTTTTGAAAAGCTGAACAATGTAAGTATTAATGTTTATGGAATTGAAAATAAGAGTATAGTAGGTCCTCTATATTATACTCAGGAAAAAAAAGATGCTCATGTTAATTTGTTATACATAACTAAAAGTGAAAATGCCCACTATTGTAGGATAAAACACTTTTGCTCCCACTTTAAACTATGATTTATATTATCGAGTGAACTTTACTAGAGACTATTTCATGTTTGATATGAAATTATCAACGAATAGCTATGGTAAGCCATTTTGCATACTATAAAGCATATACATATATTGTAAAAAGAACCAATAAAAATAGAACTGTTATTTGGCGTTGTTCAAAACATCGTTCAAAACAGTGACGAGGTGAGTTAAAAAGTAAAAATAGTGAGGTCTTAAGTGTGAGTGATCATCAAGGTAGTGTAACAGATAAAACATCGTTGCTGTTTAAAAACAATCTTCAAAATGCTAAAACACTATTAAAAAAAAATATTGCAGCTCAAGATAGTGGATTGTTTGTTAAAAAGCATTTATCACCTCCTCAGAAAGTCGTGTTAGGGCAGTTGTCAATGTCTGAAAAACTCCCAACACTATCAAAGTCAACACAGACTGTGCCAAATGTGATATTGAAAAGGATCAAAAAGGACTATATAGTAATAATAATGATGATTATAATGCTAATGATAATGCCTATGATGATAACGATGAAGATGATAATAATGATGATAATGCTGATGCTTTGTTTACCCCTAAAAATCATTTGTTAAATTTATTTACTGGAACAATCCCAGTAAGCTAATCCAGCGGTTTCAGCACTTGCATGCCTGTATACAGGCTCAGCCCTCATTGTATTGAGTGCTATAAAAGGAAAGTTAATGATGAGTGGACATGAACAATGAAAAGGATTGAGGAATGGTATTTCTTTGTATTCTATTTTGTAAAGCCCTATTTGTAGTGAAATAAAAACAAGGTTTACCAGATCAAAATGTCTTTTAATTGTAAAAATGGTTATAGCCATTTCTTCATTTTCATTTTTTTCACACATGAATATTTACAATTTCCACTTTACATTTTTTACATTCGCCTTGTTTAGTTCACACATTCTGTACATTTTGTTGTTGTGAAATAAAATAAAGATCACCAGATCACAATATCTTTTAATTTAAAAAATGGTGATAGCCATTTCAATTTTTTCACACATGGATATTTACAATTTCCACTTTACATTTTTACATTCCGCTTGTTAAGTTCACACATTCTGTACAATTTTTAAAATATTTTTCGTAATATAAAACAGCAAACATTTTACACTAAAATGTATTACTTATCTTATTTTTACTAAACTACAGTAGCCTAACATTATACATTCTACTTACAGTTTTTACAAAAAATATTACAATATAAAACACACTACAAATATTACAATATAGTGATCATTAGACTTAAGTTAAGTAATAGTCGTCAATGCGACTGATTCCCCAAGCAAGAGTATCAAATGTGTTGGGTATAATGAATCGTTTGTTGTCTTCATTACTTAAAGCAACTTTGTTCAGCAAATTGGTATGTAGCTGATGATTTTTACTTCTAAATACACACATTTTCTTATATAATACAGGTGGGTTACTAACTATACAGTTTTTATAATCACTAACAACATTCTTTTTCACTCCTTTTAATTTTTTTCCTACTACATCATCAATTGTCATATAGCTGTATGATTTAGATTTTGTGCCTAAAAGGTGTCTATAATAACACCAGCACATTCATCCTTAAATTTCCCAAGAACCTTTTTGTTTACTAGAGGAAAATGGTAAATATTATCCTCGGGGTAGTCACTTGTATCAAACCTATTTAGCTCAGTTTTGATATCCTCATAAAAATCATCAGTTTTAAACTCATAAATAAAAGAATCTGTGTCTGTGTAGAGTAATTTAGCATTATCAAGATAGTTTTTCTTTACATAACCATAGTGAAATTCATACATAAGTGTTTTTGACAATTCCAGAATGGTGTAACCCACATATATGGGTTTGTTGTAAGTTACTTTAAGACGATTCATTTGTATTACAACTAAATCCTCATGAATAATTAAACAACAATGAAAGTTAGGCTTTCTTATTAAGTTGCTCGCACCATACCTTTTACCATCATTCTCCCACTTTGTTATCAGCTTTACATCAACTCGTTTATCAACATTCTCCATAGTCTTTCCAAAAACACTATTATTCATGAGTTTATAAAAATCTTTTTCAAACGCGTTTGTTGACTGTGTTCTTAAATTATTGTTTAGATCAATATACGGTTTGAGCCATGCGGACTGATGAAATTGCAATACGCCATGAATTTTAGTTAATTTCAATCCATGCTGTAGACACTGTTTCAAGTTTTGATAATGTATGACATATTTACACTTATCATTTACATTAGCAATTAACATTTTTGTTCGTGATGTAATGTATGGAGATTTCATGTTCTCAGGACAAAATGGTAAATCATTATGATCACCATGTAACTCTTTAGGGTACTCAAGATTTACCTCTAAAATATATCCTTTATCATCGTTATCATTAAGAGTGTCAACATGTAGGACATCAATTTCAGGTTGTGTCAGCTAGCGAAAATCTTTCAGTGGTAGATATTGACTCATAGCCCAACCATATTGGTTATTTGCATTGAGGTAGACAATATACTTTGACTCTTCACAAGGGTTGTAGTTAGGCATGTATTTATTATTCGCTTTATAGTACCGTCCACTACATTGGCTTAATCCACCTCGAATTGATGATTTTATAAAATTGATCATGTCTATATCAGTCATTAATTCTAAATTTACTTTCGTTTTTTTCAACATTGAACTGAAACTTAACCCAGGAGCAGTGAAATACTGACAAGGATCAAGGTCAAAAGTTTTCATACAAACATTCCGAAAATTTTCAAAAACATCTGCTAATAATAACACATCTGTCTTCAAATATATGTCTGAAAATTCTCCTAAAGTTTGAATGTCGAACTGTGTCCATACACGATGCGCATGTAAATATTCCTGATCACTGATATGACTTGTGTTTAAGGAACTGTAAAATGCGTCTTTCGGTGGTAAAGAACACTCCTCAAGACGTTCCACACAGTTAATATATTCATAAGGGAATATACCCTTTTGACGAATCAAATTAATATCATCTTCTTTAGGAAAGACACGTTGAATTTCATGAAACTGATCTGATTTTAAATTACAAGCCAGCTTATAAAGACTACTCGGCATAAAGCGGAATGAATCTAAAAATCGCAGATTTATCGTTTTTATTGATAGTTTTAATGTATTTTGTGAACGATATGTATTGTTCCTTATTATTTGCAATCGCATCAATTTTCACATCTGAAGCTCCAAATTCTTTAACGATAAAGTGGTTATCGTATTTGCTACCGTTATGTATAATGACCGGAATGAATTTACTTACTCTATAATTTAAATTACATTCTTGGTGAGCAGCACCACGATATTTTCCTGTTAAATGGTCATGATCGCGAACCCTGTCCGTATATAAACATTCACCACATATAAAACAATTAGTTTCAGTTTCAAAATTCATTTGCTCTGATGAAGTTAGTGGCTCCATTGGAATGATCGTATTTAAAATAGAGGATATACGGATGGCATCTTTCTCAAGCCTTTCCATAAAAAACTTTAGGTGCATCAGGTCATCTATAGAGCTCAAACTTATTTAACGAGTCATCGTAACTACCTTTAATATAATATGCAAAGCTAAAAGGTTCATGAATGTGATTAGTGTTGGTGAAAGGTTGGGCTGTATTCGATGAACATGTATTAAATGGTTTTAGCAAAGCCTCGAAGTCACCATATATAACAATTGGTACTCGAAGCTGTTTCTCATAATCCTTAAATTTCAGAATGTTATTTTTAGGAGTCGGTAATACCGTACACACATGATTACACTCTCATTTTTGGTGTTGAGTTGTTTGGTCCTCTTTCTGGAAATGTAGCAAACAGCCATCACACAACCACTTTTTACCATCGTGTTTTGAAACCTGACTACCAACAAGTCTTCTGAAATGTTTTATCCGACAATAGTGGGCATTTTCACCTTTAGTTATGTATAACAAATTAACATGAGCGTCCTTTTTTCCTGAATATAATATAGAGGCCCTACTATACTCTTATTTTTAATTCCATAAACATTAATACTTACATTGTTCAGCTTTTCAAAACGTTGAATGTCTTTTATCGCCATAGGAAATTCCATTTCTTTTAAATCTAACACTGAGGAATAGTGAGGATAAGATGATGTTCTATACCGATGCTCCACTGCTGGATAGAGAGCTGAGGTTACAGCCCATGCCAAACATGCATGGTCACTATTCATAACGTTCACAACAGCTTTCTTCCGTTTGATCCATGCTGGTAAATCAATGTATGATGATGCTCGAAGGGGATTATATTTATTCATGTTGGTTTCTAAATAAAGTACTTCAACCAACGCCCAGCCTGACTCCCTTTCCTGGAACTCTTCACTCTTCACAATGATAGCACTTGAAATATTTAGGTATATATCACTAATATTAGTTGATTCACTAACAATTACATTTTTTGTATTAAAAGATTTGATATCCGTAATTTCACCTTCGCTCCCAGTTTTTACATAGAGTCCAAAAAGTTCAACATTCATTTTAAATATTCTATGCTCCACTAAAACATTTTCTACCAAGCCAGACACACTAGGTTGAACATTTCTTAAAAATGATTCAATACTTTGAGTTTTTTCTTCACTATGAAGTCTGTAACTAGCAATTCGACTTTTAAAGGCACTACCAATTTGTTGAATATTTCCAGAATTTATTTCATGGCAAGCGTTATTTTCATGATGAATACTACGTAAATGTCCATGAATGATTGAAGAAGGTATATCAATATTACATACATCACAATGTGTTATCGAAGGTTCACCATTCTTCTTTCTTTTTGTTGCACAACTATTTTCACAATCTTGAGAATGTTTACGCTTTTGAGCATCACATTTGTTTAAAGGTTCCGTGATAGTTGATGGTTTTACAGATTTCAATTCCTGTTGTTCCCCATGCACTTCAGCCATGTGGGATTGATATCGCTTTACAGCAGAAAAACCAAGATCGCAAACTGAACATGAAAAAGGTGCTGAACTGACAAGCATTAAATTTACATGCCGTCCAAGACTATCTTGTCTGTTAAATGTGGTAGCACAATGACTGCACACAAACATTTTAATGTCATGTTTAGCATTTGCGTGTCGTTGAAGGTTGTCAGGTCTCAGAACTGTTTCTTACAGTCACCACACTTGAACATTATGATCACTTTCGAAATTACCTATAAAAGAAAGAAATCATAAATGTTAATAAATGATAAAACAAAGTACAATATAAATAGTTTAATTATATTCCAGTCAATGGTTATAGCAGGGTATTTAAATCGATCTGTGAACTCCTAGCAAGTCTAACTTCATGTAGTTCTAACTGAGGGTTACTATATACCACTGTCACTGACACCTAGTGGTGAACATTGGAACTTGATAGAGTGGTAGAAACCAGCGGTCGGCAGTTAAGTGAGCTAAGTGTGACGTCATAGCCAGTCTTAAAGCAAGTCTAAACTTGTAGAACATGTCACGTGATAGAAACCAGCGATCACCAGTTAAGTGAGCTAAGTGTGACGTCATAGCCAGTCTTAAAACAAGTCTAAACTTGTAGAACATGTCACGTGATAGAAACCAGCGATCGTCAGTTAAGTGAGCTAAGTGTGACGTCATAGCCAGTCTTAAATCAAGTTTTAACTTGTAAAACATGCCACATGACAAGGTTAAGTTAGGTAAAGTTAGGTTATGTTAGGTGAACTGAGGTTAACTCTTTAAATAATCCCTCTGACACTGACACCTAGCAATGAACATTCAGACTTAATAGAGCGGTAATCAAAATCTAACCTACAAAATTAGCTTTACACACCATGGTCAAGTAGTTCCATCTCTTGACTGCCAAATATACCATTTTCACTGACATGTAGTGGTGAACATTGGAAAATATCACTCTAACTGTTTAAAAGTTATTAGAGGGGCACTTACCTTTTTATAATTTATCAACTGCTGCCACTGAATGGACAGATTGTAGGAATCTGGTAACCTGCAGGTACCCAATAATCTGTAAACAAATCAATCAATCAATTAATCAATAAATACATTCCAATCAATAACTTCAACATCAATTAGTAATAAAAGACTACAATCCATTAATAATAAGTACTTACCTTGCAAAATAATTTAATGATTTTCTGCCAAAAAGGCTTTTTTACAACTCTTGAGCAGTAATAGAGCACTGTTCACTCAAAGCGAGTAATGAAGACTGACAGTAGGGAAATATATGACACCTCTCTTATATAAACCCTCATCGCTCGTGTCAGCAGTTTTTTTGCAGATCATTGCAATTACTTTCCCAATTCAGCTGAGAGTCAAAAGTACACTAGGAACACCTGTGTGGTATCCGATGACTACTGACTTTGCATGATCATCACCCATTGTCTTGATCAACACCTGGGGTTTCAAATTAGTGCAGCGTCAGTCATAGCAACAGCACTGCTAACTTTGCATGATCATCACCCATTGTCTTCATGAACACTTGCGGTTTCAAATTACTGCAGCGTTAATCATAGCAACAGATCTGCGCGCTCTCTGCCATGTCTGTAATATGACACAGGAAATCACAAGACGTCTTACTGCACGTACCATCTCCACAGTTTTAACATCTTAAGAACATGTATTATTCTCTTTCAACTACAAATGACTCGTTAGAACACAACCATCCACCAAGTTAGATCCCTTGTATGTTCACATGTATTTCGTCACTTTCCTTTCATATCGTTATCACATTATAGTAGTGGGGGTTGGTGAACAACGTCAGTTCAACACACTGCTTTACACGCAAAATGTAGTTAGGCCCTTTGACATAATTTAAATAAATGCATGGGCTAGTCCGTGGGAACCAGTCCAAAGGGACCGGTCCAAAGGGATCAGTCCAAAGGGACTCATCCACAAGGACTCGTCCACAAGGACTCGTCCACAAGGACCTGTCAACAAGGACTCGTCAACAAGGGCCAGTCAACAATGACCTGTCCACATGGACTCGTCCACAGGGACTCGTCAACAATGACCCGTCCACAGGGACCTGTCAACAATGACAGGGGCTCTCGCCTTAAGGCCTAACATACCCCTCTTTGATTATTGGTTTGCGGAACAAAGTTTAATTCCATATTGGTATTCAAACTCTCACATGTTGCACTTGGAAAGCGAGATTCTCTAAAAAATACAATTTCACCCCCTAGTAGGGGTAGGGTTTCTTTTGGGGTGGAAATATGTTGTCCATTGGAAAGGGGGTATCAGCCCGAGTTCAATGACACCTCATTCGTCAAAATCCGACCATGCGTTCGAGAGATATCGCGCAGCCGCCATCTTGTGTGGAGGGTGTGGAGCTGGAGGGCCGTGAACTCTCCTATAACCACTACTAATGCGTATGGTCTCGCAGCCTTCCATTATACGGGTACGTAGTCTCTAAACGTCTTGTTCTGGCGTTCGATACGCAAGAGCTTTCAAATCACCCTCAAATGAAAGCCCAGTGGGTTTAGGTCCAGAGAGAGTGGATGCCAGGCAATTGGTCCATCTCTACGTATCCATTTGTCACCGAATCTGTTATTTAGAAGCCGACGGACATTAGCACTAAAATGAGGAGGTGCTCCATCGTGCATGAAGTACATGTCTTGTCGCATAGCTAAAGGCACATCTGCTAAGTCGCATGGCAACGGGGACATGTAAAACAAAACACCGGCAGTGACAACGTAACCAGCCAAGAGTGCATATTCCCCATGATTCTAACGTACTGCTCTTGTGTGATTCCCATTATTAATGAGTTGGAGAAAATGAGGTGAAAATGGAAACAATGCGTTTCCAGACCCATGTTCATATGACAGAATTTCTTCATCTACGTTTGAGGAATGTGTCCTGCATTTTGTGGCGTGCATTTTTGTTACAACCTGTATATGAAGGAAAAATTGAAAATCTCACACAACTGAAATTTTAAAATAAGTTATGTAGACGTTTTAGTTATAGTACCTCAGCACTTGTTCATCCCCTACTTCAGGTCGTTTGCTTCACAAAAGTAACATTCAAATGATTATATTGGATAATTTTGCCGAAACCCGCACTTGACTTACAAGAAAAACACACGAATACAGTAAGACACGTTATCAGACGAATACCACACACACCCAAGTGCACGGGGCTAAGCGAATCTGTTATTACAAGCAGGTCATAGCCATAAGTCACACAAGTTCTGAGCATGCCTCGGAATATTATTAATAATAATTATTATTATTGGTATCATTTTAATTATTATCATTAATATTATTATTAATTATTTATTTATCGTATTATGAATATACAGTATGTACAATATATACAACAAAATGTGCACACACAATTTCATAACATTTCATCTGATTCAACTGATCCTTGATGGACATCCGTCAACGTTCCATGGAACATGTACATTTGGCATTGCTGATACATCACAGCAAAACTATATACGGCATTCAGGGAACCAAAGTATAGTTACTGAAACAGCCACTTCTATGCTGGAGAGTCGGAATCGTTACCCTTGAACTTTCGGACGATTCGGGTTGTTGATAGAACTACTGCCTTCTGCATTAGTTAATACAGATGCAGTTCTGAAGGCCTTGGAGAAAAGTAGTTGGGAGCATGCCCGTACTTGAGACAATGATCTGTATGGTATATCTACATGCCATTACCTTTTGATAGAGCCGACCAACTCATTATATTTGCTATCTTTTCTATGAGCTTCCTATGGAGATTCTTGTCTGCGGGAATCTCAACATCAATCAAGGTAGTTTGCTGACAACCACGAGATCCGTCCTATTGTGTGATACCGATTGATCAGTCGGAACAGTTCGGTCCCAATACAACTTGTATTCATTGTTTTCAAGAACACTCTCTGACATTGTTGATACGGAAGTTTCTTTCCTCTTAGAAACTGGAACTTATCAGCCAACACCTGATGCAAGATTTAAGCAACTGCATCATGCCTTTGTTTGTCGGCAGGGAATACCTACATGCAGATGAAATATGCTGTATTGTTTATGACTGTTGACAGCCGTATTGGCACTTATCGTCTGGTGCAGCGGTTTCTTTTACAATGAGGTAGTTTCTTTTAGAGATGACTTGGTCTTGAATTGTAAGCAAGCATCTCTCGGTTTCTGGAAAGATCTGTTCTGAAGTGAGCTAGCAGTTTGATACAGTTTTTATGTTATTATTATTATTATTATTAATTATAATAATAATAATATTCATGTGTCCTGTATATCATTGAGTGCAATTCACCTTTTCATTGGCATTTGTTGCAAGATGGAGTGGAGTTCTCTATTCCGGTTGGTTGAGGAACGAATGAACTATATATGGAGCTGGGGCCTGTTCCACGAATGAACTTTGCAACTTTTCACTTTTCACTTTGCACTTTTCAGTTCAGATTTTGTTCCATCATCACTTTTCAGATTTTTCTTGCAAAGTGAAAAGTGAAAAGTGAAAAGTTAGGAATCTTTTCACTTTTGAAGCCTGTTATGTTCCTCCATTGGTGCAGAACTGCAAAGTGCAAAGGAATGATTGAAAAGTTTTCAGAAATCTGCAAAGAGAAGATTCCCTTTTCAGCTGTTAATGAACAAGTCTCTACACTACTTTCTCGGCGCAGAATTTGGTTTAGTGTTATAAATATGTTACGCAGGAGCTTTTGTTATCATCAAGTGAGGATAGTGATGAAGAATCCAACAAGAGGACGTACAAAGACAGGATGAATTTTCATAACCTCACTTTGGTATAAACAGATTAAAAGTCCCGCCTGATCAATACTTTTATTAATTAAGATCACTGTGAGGTATTGAACAGGCGGGACTTTTAACCGGTTTATACTAATTAGTTTATCAATACGGAACCAGAATGAACCTTTTAAGTTCCAAAATAACCTCACTTTGACGGAATTTCGTGTGTGTTTTCGTATTACCCCAATACAAACTGACTATATTCTAGAAATAATTGGCCATCTATTGAAACCTGCAACAAAAAGAAGTCCACCTCCTTCCGAAAAGGAATAAATTCTTATATGCTTACGCTACATTGGTTAGCAAACGGTATAGCAGCAATGTATGGGACAGCAAAATCAACTATTTGCAGAACTGTTACTAAAGTCCTCAAGTTCACCATGAAAAATAAGGCATTAAATCATGGAATAAATATACAGTTTGTTCATGGAATAAACATGATCGGATCATTCCTATGCAAAGACTTTTCACTTTGCAAAGAAATTGAAAAGTGATACATAGATCATGGCGGAACAGAAAGACTTTGCACTTGGCAAGAATTGAAAAGTGCAAAGTGAAAAGTGAAAAGTTGCAAAGTTCATTCGTGGAACAGGCCCCAGGTCTCTAAAATAACTACTTTCAGCATACTTCAGCCCCAGTTAATCAGCGACTTCGGTACGATCCCAATGGAAGAGATTATGATATGCAATACAGTGACAGATTGCTGTCGCCACATCTGTCAGATCTCTTCAGCTAAAGGCATGTATTTCGTCACTTTCTCAGCATAAATGTGTTGGATATTATGCGAGTTAGGGACTGCGATGTTTATTAGAAAGATTCTCCTCTGCATTTTACCAATAAGAATAATGTCTGGCCTGTTTGCTGATATAGGTCTATCTGTGATCACTGATCTGTCCCAGAGTAGCGTGTGTGTATCGTTCTCCGGAACAGCATCAGGAATATATTGATAGTAAGGCATAACATTATTACTTAAGCAGTGCTTCTTTGCCACGTTCAGGTGGATTATCTTGGCTACTTGGCCATGCCTCTTCCAGTAGTACGTAGATGAAATTTTTGTACATCCCCCTGTGGTATGCTGGACGGTCTCCGATTCGCGATGGCATCTCCTACATATATCATCTAGCCTTATTGCGTTTAACGCATGTATGTCGACATATTCCTGACTGAGATCATACGGATGACGACCGTACAGTGTTTTCTGAGTCCACTGTTGAAGCTCGTTGGTTAAGTGATATTCAGACGTAGCTAACGACACATCCCTGATGTGGAGAAGGTCCAATGGCATGTACTTGTCATCCGCCTGATGCAGGGGAGATTTCGTCTAGCTCGGAAAGTAGACCTGAAGATTCTACACCTGCTTGACTTATAGGTAAATAATATAAGAAAGCGCGCGTCCACCTCTCAAGCGTGTCCAAGTCAGTCGTTCAACTGCTGGCTGTAGACATCTGTGTTTCGTTAAAGGTGGTGTGTTTCTTATATACAGGGTGAACAAAAAATGCCGCACTTGGAGGTCGGCATGCGGTTCCTCGTCGAAATTCACGACAAAAGTATATGTTGCAAAACCTAGTCCCGCCAATAGGTTTAACAGAACTGCGTGTTAATAAACGAGGCTCTGGCAACACTGTAACTGCATTCAGCGTGGCCAAAAACAGGTCGCAGGAACTCTGCACTCTGCCGGAGCTTTCTCTGTATATTTCGATGCACTGCAGGATGTGGCAGTGTTGCCAGCTTCTCGTTTTCATACCTGTGTTTTCAAATAACACCCGATCCGATTTTGCTGCAGGAACTTTTGTCTTGCAATTGGATAAGGAATCGCATGCCGACCTCCAAGTGCGGCATTTTTTTTTCACCCTGTATACAGAATTTGACCAATTACAGACCGCATAGAATCTAAGACAATGGTACATTATTTTTCCTTTTCTTTTCTTCCCAGAACTTTTTCATTCGGCGGCTAATCGTTTGCCGTTGTTCCACTGGCATCACCCTCGTAGGCCGTCGTTGGACTTTGAAACGTGTAACATCTGCTGAATGGACCCGTCGCTGAAATTCCCCCCTGTCCGAGATGATAGCATCCGTGATCTTTAGTTGTTGCAGTTCCCATCGTATCTCCTCCAGCCATCCTGTAATGTTTTTTTTATTTGGAGATGCAATCAAAAATGTTCTTCGAGAGCCGATTACTGTTCATCCTGTACAGATGTCCATAACATTTTAGTCTTCTCGTTTTAATTGAAACTGTGATTTCTTCTATATGACGGTGAAGGTCTTCATTTCTCCTCCTCATCCACCAATTTTCATTATTATTTTGGGGACCCAATATTTTTCGAAATATTTTTAGCCAATTTTCATTTTATAAAAAAATAGGCTTATGAGATCACCTTTTGTCCGTGTGTCTGTGTGTGCGTGTGTGTGTGTGTGTGTGTGTGATGGTGTGTGTGTGCCTCCCCCACCCCCCTAATAAATTCTAAACGGCTGGAACGATTTCAATGAAACTCAGTAAGATCATAGCACCATTCCGGCCGACCCTTCAAAATTTAATGTGTCTCACCAATCCAACATGGCGGCTGTGCGAAATATTTCACCAGCATTCAGTATCTCCGAAACTATTACCGATATCACCCTGAAATTTTGTACGGTGATAAAGGAAACTACAAGAAGTTCACCTATGAGACTTTCAAAAACCTGGTAACCACAAAACCAACATGGCGGCCAAGCGAAGTTGAAACATTTAAGTAGAATTTTCTCGCGATTTAACCATCCAAACGTAATGAAACATGGTACAGCAAATGTTTATACAGATTGTAATGCACTTACGTCTAATTTAGTTCAATTGTTTACATACCCTCAAGATGGCGGCTGCGCCAAATTTTAAAATTAAGTTTTTATTTCTTGTGTCGTAATCATGCGATTGAAGTGAAAGTTTGAATAATGAATCTACGTAGTATATTTCCTTTAATGGTACATAGCTCAGTGGCCTATAACAATCCAAAATGGTGAGTTTCCGAAATATTTTGACTGTTCTCAATATCTACGAATTGTTTACAGCAATCAAACTGATTTTTTTAATGTTCGTAGAGGATATGAACATAAGTTCACCTATATGACATTCAGTAACCTGGTGAAGACAAATCCAACATGGCGGCGAGATGAAGTATAAATATTTAAATGGACGTTTCTCGTGATTTAACCATCCGAGTTCAGTGAAACTTTGCACGTTAAATGCTTATACAATTGTTAATCCAGTGGCATCTAATTTATTTCAATTGTTTTCAAAACCACAAGATGGCAGCTGTGCTAAATTTTAAAATCTCGTTTTTACTTCTTGTGTCCTAATCATGCGATTGAAGTCTGACTGCCACAGGTACACAATAATCTTCATGTAATCTATATATAAATGAAATGCTGTTCGTTAGTCTCGCTAAAACTCGAGAACGGCTGGACCGATTTGGCTAATTTTGGTCTTGAATTATTTGTGGAAGTCCAGAGAAGGTTTAAAAGGTGAATAAATATGAAAGTTGTAGCGCACGAGTATATTCAACAAATGAGTGACGGCACGCGAATCGCATAAACAAAGTCCCGTTTGCGTTCATATACCATTCATCCGATTGCTATGAAACTTTGGTTGTATTGTTGTGCACACTCCAGGAAAGGTTTCTGACTTAGTAAATCCATGTTATAATAGGTAGCTCACGAATGGATTCAACAAATGAGCGACGACGCGCGAAGCGTTTCAACAATGTCCAGTATGCATTCGTATTCTATTCGTCCGATAGCGATGAAACTTGGATGAGATGTAGTGTACACTTCAGGAAAGATTTTTAGCTTAGTAAATCCATTTTACAATACGTATCGCACAAGTAGATTAAACAAATGAGCGACGACGCGCGAAGTGTTTCGACAAAGACCCGTATGCGTGCAGGGGGGCGTGGTGGCTCAGCGGTCTAGCTGTATGCCTCTCACCAAGGCGGTCCGGGTTCGATTCCCGGTCAATGCATGTGAGATTTTCGAAGTGAAATGCCATGTCCTGTGGTTCGGATTCCACGTAAAATGGAGGTCCCGTGGCTCATGATCTCGAGATTAACGGTCACGTTAAACTACAAGCTTGCTTTTGCGTATGCGTGCATATACAATCGTCCGATAGCGCTGAAACTTGTGTGAGTTGTTGTGTATATTCCAGGGAAGATTTCAGGCTCAGTAAATCAATTTTACAATAGGCAGCGCACGAGTAGATTCAAAAATGAGCGAAGACGCGCGAAGCGTTTCAACAAAGTCCCGTATGCGTTCATATATCATTTTTCCGATAGCTATGAAACTTGGGTGTGATGTTGTTTACACTTCCGGGAAGGTTTCTGGCTTAGTAAATCCACTTTACAATAGGTAGAGCACGAGCAGATTCAACAAATGGGCGACGGCACGTGAATCGTTTCATCAAAATCCCATATGCGTTCATATGCCATTCATCCGATGGCGATGAAACTTTAGTGAATTGTTATGTACACCCGAGGAAAGGTTTCTGACGTAGTAAATCCATTTTACAATAGGTAGCGTACGAGTAGATTCAACAAATGGTTAACGGCGCGCGTATCGTTTAAACGAAATTCCATATGCGTTCATATATATTTCATGTGATTGCAATGGAATTTGGTGAAATGTTGTTTCCACTCCCGCGAAGGCTTATGATTTAGTAAATCCATTTTAAAATTGGTAGCGCACGTGTAGAATTAACTAATAAGCGACAGCCCGTGAATCGTTTCAACAAAGTCCCGTGTGCGTTCATATACCATTCATCCGAGTGTGATGAAACTTTGGAGAGCTGAGTACGGTCCTGCGAAGGTTTATGAATTAGTAAATCCGTTTTTCAACGGGTGGCCCACAAGAAGATTCAACAAAAGAGTGACGGCGCGAATCGATTAAACAAAATCCCGTATGCGTTCATATGCCATTCATCCGATTGCTATGATACTTTGATGAGTTGTTGTGAACACGCCAGGAAAGGTTTTTGACTTAGTAATTCTATTTTACAATAGGTAGCGTACGAGTATATTCAACAAATGGGTGACGGCGCTCGAATCGTTTCAACAGTCCCGTATGCGTTCATATACCATTCATTTCATTGCGATGAAACTTTGGTGAGTAGTTGAGCACCCTCCCTTGTATGTTTCTGTGATAGTAAATCAATTTACGATTAGAGGTTGTTAACGGAAAAAGAAGAAAATATTGGGAATCCAAAAGCACTTCAACCAACAAAATCACAACTCCAACACTTTCTTTGATTGGCATTGCAACGCATGCCGGGCACAGACAGTAGTACATAAATAACAAGTAGTTCCGTGAAGAACTATACAGCCTATTTTCATATATCCTACTTATGTTAACTGCCACTATCAACATACAAAATTTCAGTTTGATTGCTGTAGTAGATTGGTAGATATTGAGAACCGACTAAATATTTCGGTTGGTCGCCATGTTGGATTTTATGTACGTAGGTCCTAGAGTTATGTACTGTTACATGAAGAATATTGTGTACGTGTAGCATTCAAACTTCAATCGCATGATTAGGACACATGAAGTAACAAGGAGATTTTAAAATTTCGCACAGCTGCCATCTTGTGGTTATGGAAACAATTGAAATAAATTAGATGCCAGTGGATTAACATTCGTATAGGGATTTACTGTACCAAGTTACACTGCACTCGGATGGTTAAATTGCGAGAAACGTCCATGTGAATATTTATATTTCGCGTCGCCGCCATGTTGGATTTGTGATCACCAGGTTGTCCTATAGGTGAACTTAAGTTCATAGCCCCTATGAACATCAAAAAATTCAGTTTGATTGCTATAATAGATTCGTAGATATTCAGAGCCATCTAAATATTTCAGATGGTCGCCATGTTGGATTGTTAAATGTTTAGGCCATAGAGTCATGTACCATTAAAGGAAAATTATTGGGTAGGTTCATTATTCAAACTTTAACTTCAATCGCATGAATACGTCACAAGAAATAAAAACTTAATTTTAAAATTCGCACAGCCGCCATCTTGAGGTTATGTAAACAATTCAACTAAATTAGATACCAGTGCATTACAATGTGTATAAACATTTTCTGTACCAGATTTCATTGCGTTTGGAACATTAAATCGCGAGATAGGTCTATTTAAAATTTCCTAATTCGCTTGGCCGCCATGTTCGTTTTGTAGTTAACCAGTTTTGAAAGTCTTATAGATGAACTTCCAGTATTGCCCTTTATCTCTGTACAAAATTTCAGGGTGATACCGCTAATAGTTTCAGAGATATAGAATGCCGTTGAAATATCTTGCACAGCCGCCATCTTTTGGTTATGTAAACAATTGAACGAAGTTAGATGTCGGTGCATTACAATGTGTACAACATATACTGTACCAAAGTGTATTGCGTTTGGTTGGTTAAATCGCCAGAAACGTCTATTTAAATGTCGCAAATTCGCTTGGCCGCCATGTTGGTTTTGTAGTTACCAGTTTTTCAAAAGTCACATAGGTGAACGTCTAGTAATTCCCTTTATCACCGTAATAAATTCCAGGGTGATATCGGGAATAGTTTCGGAGATATTGAATGCTGGTGAAATATTTCGCACAGCCGCCATGTTGGATTGGTGAGACGAAACAAAAGGGCACCGTCGAGGTCGGCCGGAATAGTGCTACGAACTAACCGAGTTTCATTGAAATCGCTCCTGCCGTTTAGAATTTATTAGGGACACACACACACACACCTCACACACACACACACACACACATACACACACACACGCACACACACACGGACACAAGGTGATCTCTTAAGCCTATTTTTTAGCCTACTTTCGATTTTTGCAAAAAATGAAAGTAGACTTATGAGATCAACACAGGGCGAAAAAAGTGTGTCTGTCTGTGTGTGTGTATGTGTGTGTGTGAGTCTGTGTGTGTGTGTATGTGTGTGAGTGTGTGTGTGTGTGTGTGTGAGTGTGTGTACTCTGAATGTCTGTCCCCCCCTATCAATTCGAACACGGTGAATGCGAATTGAACGAAATTTGGTATAAATGTAGCACTAGCAAAGGACACCTCAGTGTCATGTTTTATATCGCCGCCATCTTGACGGAAACGTAATGGCGGCCACACAAATGTTCAAAGCTTAAATCAAATTACGATTAGCCTAATCATCCGATCTCTAGCAAATTTAGCAACAACATACCTTTATGGAGGGAGCATCCTTTGACCAAACTAATAGGTCATCAGCCTAATATTTTGCGGATGGCGGCCATCTTTGTGTGAAAATCGATTCCCCTTATCAATTCGAACACGGTGAAACCGAATGGTACGAAATTTGGTACAGAGGTAGCACTAGCAAAGGGCACCTCAGTGTCATGTTTTATATCACCGCTATCTTGACGGAAACGTAATCGCGGCCACCCAAATGTTAAAAGCTAAAATGTAATTACGACCAACCCAATAATCTAGTCTCTACCAAATTTTGCAACACCATATCTTTATGTGGGAAACATATTCAGACCAAACTGCAAAAACATCAGCCCAATAATTTGCAGATGATGGCCAAGTATGTGTGCAAATCGATTCCCCCTATCAATTCAAACACGGTGAAACCGAATTGAACGAAATTTGGTACAGAGGTAGCACTAGCAAAGGGCACCTCATATTCATGTTTAATATCCCTATAGCACGTTGTATTTCAACAAGCTACTACAACCAACATTCAATCATACTCCTTGAAAAGGACAAAGAGTTATAACAATACCCATGCATTTAGGAGAAAGTAGGCTATATGTTCTTTACTGAACAACTTGTTCAAAATTGAAAATAGGCTAAAAATCCAACCTGGCGACCATCTGAAATATTTAGACGGTTCTCAATATCTACGAATCTATCACAACAATCAAACTGTAATGTTGTATGTTGATAGAGGCAATTGACATGAGTAGGATATATAAAGATAGGCTGTATAGTTCTTCACGGAACTACTTGTTCTTTCTTTTTTCCCTAGTTCAACTTGGTTTCCCTTTCTATTCAATGTTAAGCATTCAGAACCATAAAATACCTCTGGCTTAATGACAGTGTGTTTCTTAATAAGGATAGTTTCTAGGTCTGAGTCCATATTATTATTATTATCATCATTATCATTATTTCTCTGCTTGTTTCACAAACGTAGAGCACTTTGTCCCCCTAGATCACTCGACCCAGTTATTTTTCCATTGGACACCTGTCTATTAATTTTAATTCACAGAACATGTATTATAACGCCCCCATTACACATGATTAAATCCCAGCAGTCTATTTCGATTGCGAGGGAAACACATTTTATTGTTCGAACTTGTGGTTGAGCTCGTTCAGAATTAATAGAACAGGTTTACGTAATCAGAAAGTAATTGAATTAATCCAGCTTATTCTATTGAACTCGTTCAATTGTGGCCTATCATTATTGTAATTATTATTATTATTATTATCTGCACAATCGTAATTGCAGTTAATTCACTCTGTTGTTTTAACTGCGCGAGAGTTTTGAATCACTAATGTCAACAGTAATTGTTACAGCCTATTGTTCAGTCGGCCAACCGTTATCAACTTCAGAGCCTTTCATCTCCAAAAACCTGCCGCCCTGACCCACCCAGTTAGTTTTAAGAGTTCTGTGTCGGCAAACTTTGTCTGGACGACAGATGTCTTCAGTGTTTTCACGAGCTATAAAGGGACTGCAGACACTACACTGCCAATTACATAGTTGCCACATTTTGCGGCGATTATTTCATAATATCAGCTTTTATTTTTAAGACAAAATATAGTAGAAAAGACTGATCATGGACCACAGCACAACAATATATATAAAATAAACAGATCAAGATAAAATAATCAAATAAAAATTAAACAAATCAATATAAAACAAACAAATAACCAAATAAACAAGTCAATACAAAATAAACAAATAAATATAAATTAAACAAATCATTATAACATAAACAAAAAATCAATAAACAAATCAATATAAGTTAAACAAATAAATAATTAAACAAATAAATATAAGATTAACAATTCAATAATAATTAAACAAATAAATAAAAATATACAAAAAATAATAAACAAATAAAAAATTAAACAAATAAATGTAAAGTAAACAAATCAATTTAAAAGATAGTATATTTGCTTTCTTTTTGGAAGCCTTTATTGGAAGGTGAAAGGTTGCTTGAGCTCTTAGCTCTTGTAGAAAAGGGGCGCAAGTGCGCTTCATAAGAAGGGAGATAGTGCGCAGTTCGCTTCTCCTGTGAGGGTCCGGACACGGACACCAAGTACCCGCTGATGAGCCTATTTTTTTCCTAGGTGAAACCCCACACAAGACACGGCATAAACCTAGAAAAATTGCTGATTTCTAAATCTATGTAAAATAAACAAATCAATATTATATAAACAAATAAATGATAACCATAATATTATAATCTCCAAACAAGAGCTGAAAATTACATTCTCCTTGAAAGAGAATGAGAAACAATCCCAATCCCAAATACCTAGGATTAACTCTGGACCTACAGTAAACACCTTGAGAATACTGCAGGGAACCTTATGACCAGGAACAATATCATCCGCAAACTGGCTGGCACAACATGAAGTGCCCATGCAAGTACTCTTCGTATGGCAAGCCTTGCGCTAGTCTACTCTGTTGCCGAATATTATGCACCGGTATGGTATAAGGTAGAAGAGCTCATGTCCACAGAGTGGATACAAAGCTCAATGAGTCCTTAAGGACCATAACGAGCACATTAAGATCAACCCCTGTACCATGGTTGCACGTCCTGGCAGGCATTCCTCCTCCACAACTGAGACGCTGCCCACGCTTGGAGATCTTATATCTGTTCTGACTTTAAAGACCTTCCGGTTCACTCAGTACTGAGTAATCCTCCGTCCATGCGCCTGAAATCCAGGAATCCCATTTGGGGTGATGGAATTATTATGCAGCCAGGGCCTTACAAAATCAACAATATCTGGAAGGAAAGGAGGAGAAATTTTTCTTCACCTCACCAAATCCACTTAGATGATCCTTCCCAGCATATCACAGTAACTGATCTACCAAGAGTTACCTGTTGCCAAATGAAACGCGCTCGCAAAGCAATATTATTCATATAAATGGGGGTGGCTAGCTTGTGACTGCGGAGCTCAATAACAGACGATGAACCATATCATTCGAGAGCGCCCACAGAGTAGCGTTACAGGAGAGTGGGAAGACTTCATGAAAGCATCAGCTCCAACGCTTCCGTGTTTGAAGAGCCTTGATGTACATTTCTGATTATTATGTACCGGTACATATTTGTTTGCTAATCATGTAGATCATTTGTACCATACCAAAAATAAATGAACTATGTCAGTAGCGACATCTATACGTAGCTATAATAACACATGCTCAGTAGCGTCATATTATCGTTGTTATAAGAACACAAGCTCTTAGTTACGTGTTGTTTATTTATCTATGGATTCTAGGTCAGTAGCGTCACCTATACATTGCTAGAATAATACAAACTCTTAGTTAGGAATTAATTTGTTTTCCATAGTATTACACGCTGAAAAGCTTAAAAATTATCGTGGACGGTTATGTGTGGAGTAGGAAAGAAATGATATGCTCTTTAATTATTCACGTGACATCAATCTCCTCTAGAACGATCGATGCATTACAATTCAAAAGCAATTTCATGGAATCAAAAATGATCAGAAATGAGAAATTCGTTAACATATCCTTGATAGTCTGCTTTTGGTTGGTAACAGTGATTGTTACTTAGTTACTTTAAGGAAATTATGTAACCCCTGTTCTTAACAATTAGCGGTAGATATCATCCGTCAGTGACCTCAGAGTTTTGCCGTTAAAATAACTACTATCACGACCAGCATCTCCACCAGAAAAATATATTATGAGAAACCAAAGAAGGAACTTTTACAGTGCCTTCAAATCCATGAGTTAGTCTAATTTGTTTTTAATGTTGGTTGGGGGAAAAAAGAACAGCTAAAACTATACATATAGGCCTAGCAGAACTTCGCTAACACATGAATTCTAATTCTGTTCATACACTGTTATTATTTCTCGGTCAGAAATTTCACTCGTGGAGAGAAAATTATGACGTTGAAAAATGAATTACATATTGCTGACGATGCACACCATTTATGCAAATACATGGAGGAATCTTTCCTCCTTAACTAAAAGACCCTGCCATTTGCCGAGGTTAGACATTCCTTGTCAGTAATTTATGTGTTCCCATCATTGGAGGGGAAATGATGAGGAAGCGTTCTGAGGTCTACAAATGGAGTGAAGAAGGAGGAGACGAAGACATCACACAGGGTTGTCGCCAGCTCCCTCATCTGTTTCAACAAAGGTGACAAGTGAGGATCGGTTTCCTTGACAACCTCGCAAATCTCAGTCGTGCCATTTGCGCATGCGCTAAGGGAATTCCCATGAATACTAACCTTTCCGCTCAGGAATATCCACCATCCGCTTTATCAACAAATGAGAAAGGAAAAGTATAATTTGCGAAAAGGAGGGTGATAAATAGAACAGGTTATTCATCGTGACACGCAATGAATGGCGAACATTACGCCAGACAGAAAGGTCGCATTTTCTACAATTCTAGGGTGAGTTGAAGAGTGACACTTAGTGTCTTGGGGAAGCTACAAAGGACTGCTTTGTGGCTCAATTCACAAATTAATTATGCCGGCAAACGTGGTTTCATGTTTAACAAAACTATTTCATGGAGTATACGAGTCTAAATACATAATATACTGCATACGTCTCCGTATGCCAGGAATATGGAGTTTAGCAAGATCTTAAAAATCCACGGTATTTTTATTTATTAATTAATTTATTAATTTATTTGGGTCACCACCGTGGTGTAGTGGTTAGCGTGCTTAGCTGCGACCCAGGAGGTCCAAGGCTGGATTCCCGGCTCTGCCACGAAATTTGAAAAGTGGTATGAGAACTGGAACAGGGTCTACTCAACCTCGGGTGGTGCAAATGAGTAGAGGTGGTTCGATTCTCACCTCAGCCATCCTCGAAGTGGTTTTCCGCGGTTTCCCACTTCGTCTCCGGGCAAATGCTGGGATAGTAACTAACGTAATGCCACCTCCTTCCCTGTTCCTTGTCTCTCCCTCCCTCCCATTCTTTCCACCCCTTCCCATCCCTTGTCAGGCCCCTGTTCGCTTTGCAGGGGAGGCAGCCTGGGCGAGGTGCTAGTCACACCTCGCTAGTTGTATCCCCCGACCCGAAGTCTTAATCTCCCGTAGAGGCAGTAGATGTGGGATCCCTCGCTGAGTCCAAGAGAAAGCAAACCATGGATGGTAAAACAACTAAGAGAAAGAAAAAATGTATTTATTGATGTTAACGACGTACTGTAGGCCATGTGGCTATGGGGAATGTATATCACATACAGTTAGTTCAAGGTTTGGAGACCCCATTTAAGATATTCTTATTATAAATCATCTTCAAGTTGTCGTTCTTTGGTGTGAAAATATTAATTTTATCATATTTGCTGAAAACAATTACGATTTATTAAATCTTCATACTTTTGCTGTATTCTTATTTAATGTAAGCACTCGAAGTACTGTCGGCTATGTGGCTATGTGTGGAATCTATATCGCATCAACAAACACTCGAAAAACGTAGGAATTCAGTATATTAACGCCGACTACTAACAATAACTGAAACTTCGTTGGTCTAACATATCACTGGGAGAAACACATTTAATATACCTTCCGCACACCTAATTTTTTAATCGCACCTATACTTGGCAGTGAGCTCTATCGGCAAAACGTGGCCATTTTCAATAACATCGCTGGCATGGTTCACTAACTGGCCGGTATAGAGCACAGCTCGCATCAAGTAGGCAGTGGATTGCTTCCGCCAAATAACAATTATGTTTCATTACGGTCAGGATTTGGAACTGGAGTTTTACAATTAGTTATTTCAATGACCAACAGAGTTCACTGTCAACAAGGGATTTGCGCTCCCGGGACACACATAGTAGGATAACATGTCACATGTTACACATCATATGCGACTACTGTAAGGCTCGTATAATGTTTTAAATTTATTTTTCAACTATGTGGCTCTGTGTTTACTTCTTAACAGAACGCATAATATGCGGGAAGGCATCTGCAGATCGAAGCCAGCGGACGTTTCTTGGCACACAGGCAATATCTTCCTCGTAATTGCAGCCAAGAATGCGACTGAGGCATCAGAGGAATGCCACATATCACTCTAGCCTTTGCCAACAAATACTTCAAACTGCATTCGTCAGGAGGTAGCCAGTGGCTACCAAAGAAGGTGGTTGTTGTAACACTGTCCATCAAACGAAATTTATTGTTTTTTAGTCTGTCAACTCGATTGTTCTCAATTCAATTCCGTGTTTCCCACAGAACTTTTAGAGCTATATCCCTAATACGAATGACCTGGTTAGGGGCAATTAACGTTTTAATTCTTAATTAGCCAGGATGTGGCTAGGTGCACTAAGGCACTGTGAAATACTTAATATGAAAAATGAAAATAGGATAGACACTTTTTTATGAATAGAGAGAGTGAAAGGAAAGAAATCTAATTTTCTATAGTAGCTGAAATTTGAGGAAGAGAGTTCATTCGATGATAATTCGGGGGCTCTTATGGCGACACCCCGTGGCTTGGTAATCGCCCAACCTGTTTATAAGAGGGTTGGTGCTGCGTGTACTTGATTTGTATATGTTGCCTGCCTGCTTCCTAATCCTCTGACTGATGGTCTCGAGGTGATTTTAATGCAGGCAGCCTTGAGAGGAGTTGGCTGCTCCTGTGGGGGTCCGGGCGGGGAAACCAAGAGCCCGCTGATGAACCAGCTTGGTGACCTTGGCGAAATTCCACACAAGACACGGCACAAACCTAGAAAAATCGCTGATTTTTAATTCACTGGCCGTGAAAGCCAATATATTATTATAATTATTGTTCTGAAGAACAGATTTCGGTTCCATTATGACCTTCATTAGCAATATATAAAGGAAATAAGTATGAAGTTGCAATTCAATAAAAGAATTACTTGATAAAGGTAAAACAATATTTTTTTATTTTAATTAATTAAGAATTCATTTTTCCAAAATCAGCTTGATGTGAAATAGGAATGCCATTTTCCTATAAAGATAAGATCATGTACGTATTTTTCCAGTATTAGGGAACCACCCATTACAATTGGGTATAATCGTGATGAGCGGCTGAAGAACATTATTTTCGATTACTTAGCTAACACTGAAATTGACTTCCAATGCGATGATGTCCTACAGTGACTTGTCATAGTCTACTTGTACAGACAATAGAGGCGCTGACAATACGCTGGAGGCAAGTGGAATTGAGAGAGATGGTACGGAGGATGGGATATAAGGAGAAGATCTCAATGTGTGTGTAAAGGGAAGCAGAGACGTGAATTACGAACAAGACCTTGCGTAAGCCGAGCTGTCTTCTTGTACTAATTGTACTAAACTCGGCTCAATAAATCACCAAGAAGCTGGTAATCTTACATTACAAAGCTCTCGGCACAAAGAGTGAGAAAGCCAATATCCTTACACACACCACGCTCTGCTACCTTCTCCTCTGACTGTCTCTGCTTTGAGGTTAGTAATGGACTCATTCAGTACACTCCAACACTTCAGTCGGGAGCTTCAACAAGTTCCGAAATCGAAGGTTCAATTCCCGACGCTGGGTGCCTCTTGAGGTAACAGCTGGGTTGGTACCTTCAAACGTTCAATTATTGTGATATTGACTTCAAGACATTCCAGGGGTGTTAATATCTTTAAAGTTTCCAAAAATAAAGTTATGCTGACCGCCACATATGGCATACAATTAATTTGGCCCTTCTTATCGGTGAACAACCTCAGGAAGCTAGAGAGCGTCAAAGCGAGATTTATTAAGAGAGCTCTATCTATATCAAAATTCTCAAGGAACAGCTACGCCTATAAATAGCACAGGAATCCTTCTTTATAGAAGACATAAAGCACTCCTTCGATCCACCGGAAACGCAAACGTATAAAACCATCATTGAGGAGAGACGGAAATAAGCCGACGAGATATCCCAAGAAATAATGGAGAATTGAGCAATGAAGACAGATATCAGGAAGGGACAAAATTTCTAACTTCGACATCTGTATACGCGATTCGCTGTCCATGGGTTCCATGGAAGGATCTGTCAGAATGAAACATTTCATGAGCCCAAGGAGACTGCGTCTGCGAGAATTGCCCCAAATACCACTTAGTGAAATGTGTAAGCGGGTCTCAATCTCTAATCGCAGAAATGACAGAGTGGTGAAAAACTTGATAGTACACATTGTGTTTAATAAAATCATATATAAAGTACAGGGTCATCAAAAAAGATTGAAGCAATTTCAAATAAGCATATCTCCCGTTGTAAGTGAGATAAATTAATAATTCGACCTGAAAACTAATCAGGAACTCATGGAACTTTAGTTTTAGATGTGACTGTACTCCGCCGTGACCTTCAGCCGATGCGCAGAATGAGTGCGCGACAAGAAGCTGCCACGCCACTGTTTCAGTAGTGTGATTGCAATGGCGACAGTTCAGCAGAAAGCACAGTGTGCGTTGTGGTTAGCGGAGTTTATATCTGTTATAACTGTTCAGCACACTTTCCGACGTGTTTATGACAGGGATCTTCCCCATGCTAATAGCATTAGAAGGTGGTATGAACAGTTTCAGGAAACTGGCAGCGTTGACGTGAAAAAGTCCGATGATGATGATGATGATGATTGTTGTTTTAAGGGACCTAACATCTAGGTTATCGGCCCCTAATGGTGTGGGTGATCGTGAAGATGATAATGAAATGTAAGCTATAACTAAAACTAACTACTAACTTATAAACTAGATGAAGAAATGAAAAAAATAGGAGAATAAGGCAAATAAAGGACAGGAGGAAAAGAAATGCTCTCAACCCTCGAAGGGACTTGGAAGGAAGGAGAGCCGTGAAAGGCATATAGGAAAGTGATAGAGGAGAAGGTCCGCCCCAGAGGTAATGGATACAATAGGGAAAACAGGACCCAGCTCAGGAATCACTCGGGGTCGCCAACTCCCAAACTCACCAGCCGTGAGCCCCTGAGAGTGTAGCAATATCCAGGGTGCACCAGAAGTGGTGGGGCTACGCACACCCTGCCTCCTTGAGGGCCTTGAGCAGAAGACAGGAGATATCATGAAAAGAAAAAGAAGGCTGACCCCTCGCAGGGGGAGGGTATCAGCAAAGATGAGACAAGGGCCAATTATGGCGGGAAAGGAAGAGACCCCCTAGGCCTCGGGTACCCTAATACCGTCGGGGTCGGAAGAGAACAAGAGTTGAACAAGTGAGGTCGACAGGAACGAAGAGCCCGGCACAAATAAGTCGAAGCAATGCCGGACGCAACTGGAGCCCCGTGGTCACCAACCCACGTCCCACTAGATGTGAGTCACTGGGGGGGGGGGGGTGAAGAAGTCCGTCCCCCCCGTTCGCCCTAGAACGAGTGACGAAACAGTTGAGCGCACATAGAAACATTATATGGATTGATAATAGTACATTATGCAACGAGTCTATAATGGCAACAATTAAGACGCGAGTATGTTTATAAAACGAGCGTATGCGAGTTTTATAATTTCCATACGAGTGTCTTAATTACCATTATAGGCGAGTTGCATACGACTGCTTATGTTCGACGATAATTATTATAACTATTTTATGTTCGAACATATATATTCATAAATATCTGTCGAGATTTCGCCAGTTTTATGTACTGAACAGAGCGCATGAGACGCAGAGAATGCCTTGTATTTGACCAAGGCCTCATCGATAACCCTACTATGACACTATGCCACTATGACACACGCAGTGAAATTTAATTTAGAAGGCCGTAGAACTCAGTGCAGGTACGAAGCTATTATTATCTAATTGGTCAAACAACTGTTTCTTGAGCTGTGATTGGTGGGAGAAACTGTTTCATAATGAAAAATAGTGTTATAATGAGCCTCATTATAGTACATTTTTCTGACATATAATAGTCAGGGTCGAACATAAAAAACGGCTGGTGAGTTCGGGAGTTGGCGACGCCGAGGGATTCCTGAGCTGGGTCCGGTTTTCCACCTTTTATTCCTTACGTGGGGGGCGGACCCTCTACTCTTTCACTTTCCTATCTGCCTTTTATGGCTCTCCTTCCTTCCAAGTTCCTCAATCCGCATTCTTAGAGGGTTGAGGGCATTTCTCTTCCCCCTGTCCTTTATTTGCCTTATTCTTCTTTTTCCATTTCTTTTTCTAGTATATGTCAGTAGTTAGTTTCAGTTATAGTATACATTTCATTATCATCTTCACGATCACCCAAGCCATTAGAGGCCGATAACCTAGATGTTAGGCCCCTTAAAACAACAATTATCATCATCATCCACCTCTCAGTTTTAAATAGTTCAACGCGCAATCTAACCACCGCCTTCTAAGGCTACCTCTCCTTCTCTTACCCTCTATAGCCGAACACATTAAACATCTTAGTAATTTCTCCTCCCCCTTTCTCTTCACATGAGTGAGCTCATACGAACAGCTTCATGTGGCGTGTTCATTTCTAACTTACCGACAGCATTGGCTATGCTGGTTAAAGCGCAGCGTTAAATCATGGGGCCAAGCTCTCAGCTGACTCAGTAGACGCGTGGGTTCCAGCCCCACCGTCGGCCATCCTTGAAATGGTTGTCCGTGGTCTCCCATTTCCAACACCAGGAAAATGCAAGGGTGGTACCTTCTGACAAGCCACGGCTGCTACCTTCCACTTACTTGCCCAGTTTCATTCATCTTTATCCATTCCATCTCTCATCACGACGCGCAGGTCGCCCACGGGCGTCGACTAGAAAGACCTGCACTCGGACTCTCAGGAGGCCATATGAAAAAAATGTCTATCTTAGCCTTTAGCTCTTCATTACGAATACCCTCTTGCCATTGCTCCCATCTATTTATCCTAGCAATAATTCGTAGCCTACTACCCTCATATCAGTTACCTCCAGCATAAGTTTCAGATATCCAGCTCTCACTTCCATACAGCAAGGTCGGTATAAACACTGAGCGATGTTGGAGAGTTTCGCCGTTACACTAACTTCTTGCAGAATACTGAAGATCGTAACTGAGAACTCACTGCATTGGCTTTCTCTGCGGTAAAAAATACGAAAAAAAAATTATAAGAACCTTACAGTAGTCGCATATGATGTGTTACATGTGACATGTTATCCTACTATGTGTGTCCCGGGAGCGTAAATCCCTTGTTAACAGTGAACTCTGTCGGTCATTGAAATAACTACTTGTAGAACTCCAGTGCCAAATCCTGACCGTAATGAATCATAATTGTTATTTGCCGTGGCGGAAGCAATCCACTGCCTACTTGATGCGAGCTGCGCTCTATACCGGCCAGTTAGTGAACCCATGCCAGCGATGTTATTGAAAATGGCCTCGTTTTGCCGATAGTGCGCACTGCCATGTATAGGCGCGATAAAAAATTAGTTGTGCGGAAAGTATATTAAATGTTTTTCTCCCAGTGATATGTTTAGACCAACGAAGTTTCAATTATTGTTAGTAGTCGGCGTTAATATACTGAATTCCTACGTATTTGGAGTGTTTGTTGATGCGATATAGATTCCACATAGCCACATGGCCGACAGTACATCGAGTGCTTACATTAAATAAGAATACAGAAAAAGTATAAAGATATAATAAATCGTAATTGTTTTCAGCAAATATGATAAAATGAATATTTTCACACCAAAGAACGACAACTTGAAGATGATTTATTGTGGGAATATCTTAAATGGGGTCTCCAAACCTTGAACTAAACTGTATGCGAGGTACATTCCCCATAGCCACACGACCTACAGTAAGTCGTTGTACCGATCTCCGCCACCACGCGTGCTTATTGTTTCCGTCCCATCCATTTCCGTCCCTTTTCCAAAATCAATCCTAGAAACATGTCCCACATGTTACACATCAAAAACTGAAAACCATTTCAATTGCACAAAAAGCAGTTCAGAACTCAAGCCGAAGTTCGCAAATCGTAGCGTGGTTCCGTTCGCAACAACGGGCATTAACACAATTTAACCTGGTTGATGGAATTTCTTAATTTTGGACAACATAAAGTGATAACCTTGTATGTTGAAACGTGTAACCAAATGTAACCCCCACCTTGTAGATCATGGCATCCGTCCCGTGGAGTAGAATTCACTCCATATGTATCTCTTATTTGCCCTTACTTTCTCTACGAAAGGTACATAACTCCGTATGGATGGCAGCAACAAGCGAGAACGAAGTTCCTCGACGTAAATTGGTTCACTTGTTATCTAATATACGAGCCTTGAAGGTGTGTATTTGGACACACGGAGAGCTCTTTTAATGACGTAGTTTTCACTCTTTCCAATTGCTCTAGGTGTTTCACTTTCCACTGTTGCCAAACATTTTCCAGACCATATGTGACAGCGGGTGAAACCTTGAGGTCAAATGATTTTAAAGCTGTTTCGACAGACAGTATATTTATTTTCTTCATACCGTTTATGGCTACATTCATCGTATCATGTATGTGGGTAATTTGTGGGTAATTTGCAATGTGATACCCAAGTACTTAAAGCTCAATACATCCCTCAGTTCTTTCTTGTATGCGAAAATTGAATGATTTTCCACCCTTCTTAAAAGTCATTGAAAACGTCTTGAAAAAGAATGAAAATCCACAGCCTGCTTCCAGTCGGCCGACCGGGTCAGGGAACGGAATGAATGAAGCCCCCATCTTGCGGCGAGGATATGAACTGTGCCGGCTGCCGAAGCCTGTCACACTCCCCTGGGGCAATGATTAAATGAATGACAGATGAAATGAAATGATAGTGGAGAGTGTTGCTGGAATGAAATTGTGACGGGGAAACCCGGAGTAGCTGGAGAAAGAACTCTTTGCCTCCGCTTTGTCCAGCACAAATCTCACATGCAGTGGCCGGGATTTGAACCACGGACCCAGCGGTGAGAGGCCGGCGTGCTACCACCGAAGCTACGGAGGATTCTTTGAACCCATCGTATGTGTCCTATTTATGTGAAGTTTGATCTTTCCTGTTCACTTCGTCAGAGCATTGAAGGCATCTAGTTCCTCGCTGGATTTCGAACACCCTAAACATTCCGGAAACCATTAAAATCATAAAAATGTTTTCGACGCCGACGCCGGTCTTGACAAGATCAGCACCCCTTACCTGTGACCTTTATCTGACGGCCTTAATTACCAATTAAATTCATCATTAAGGTTGGGAAACACAGTCAATAACGGCGTGAGGCTGATGAACGAGGTATCCCAACAAGTGCAGCTGGTAAACCAATACTCGCCATGGGGTCAAATGGGGGAGCATCTAATGTCCCTGCTAATAGCCAATAGCCATGGATAGGTCAGAGGTCGACAATTATCATCCATCTCAGGGGAGTAAGCTGCCCCGGGGGGCGTCTACCAATATCCAGATACAACATCGCGAACATGGATTGATTAATGTTACCACTACAACATAAAAATCACCATGTCCTCTCTTGTGGTTTAACTGGGGATTGATTTTATTACCAAAACCTTGCAGTGTAGCGGCTAGAATTCTCGGCTCTCCCAAGAAAATTAATTCTGGTCTAAGGTCTGAAACCAGGAGCATTCAGTCTCGTGACGCAAATCTAAGAAGAGGTCGGTTCGACCTCTGTCGTCCTGTGGTTTACAACTTCTACTCCAGGTAAATGCCGGGATGGTATATAACTTATGCCTAGGGCTACCTCCTTCGCAATCACCACCTGAATTAAAAATACATATACAGGGAGATACTTTTGCTATAGCGGAGCCAGCAACCGGCTGCCGGGAGCGCGCGCCTTTCGCCAGCCAACCGAACTGGGGCTGCGGATAACGAGCAGGTGGAAACCGCACCAAAGTTCATTAATGAATGGTAAATTTGCCAGCAAATCATGATTATAGAACTTACCTTTTAACAGAAATTGCTGAAAATGTTCTCCTTCACCTGACAGACAGGTGTTGTTTCGTGTAAATAAATAAGCGTTTACACGTTGTAATTCCCTTCTGTTGTGAGGGATATCTGCTGCCGTATATTGTTCTCCAGCTCTACTAGAGTACGGGTATTGTATTTTAAATTACCCCACAATTAAACATCAAAAGGGCTTAGGTCCGTGCTTTGATTAATTACAGTAAACACGCAGGGAGGTACAGGAGTAGCTACATATTGTAACGATGTAACTTACAAAGTTACTGTCTGTCAGCTGAAGGAGAACATTTTTAGTATCTTCTGTGAAAAGATAAGTTCTAACCTTTAACTGGTGACGTGAGGTCATCCAGATTCCCAAGAAATAAAATAAAAACATGTGTGCTTCTTTAAGAAGCCTCCGTGGCTTAGGCGGCAGCACACCGGCTTCTCACCGCTGGGTCCGTGGTTCAAATCCCGGTCACTCCATGTGAGATCTGTGCTGGTCAAAACGGAGGTGGACAGGTTTTTTCTCCGGGTACTCCGGTTTTCCCTGTCAACATTTCATTCCAGCAACACTCTCCACTATCATTTCATTTCATCTGTCATTCATTTAATCATTGCCTCAGAGGAGTGCGACAGGCTTCGGCAGCCAGCACAGTTCATATCCTCGCCGCTAGATGGGGGCTTCATTCATTCCATCCCTGACCTGGTCGGTTGACTGGAAACAGGCTGTGGATTTTCATTGTCATGTGTGCTTCTTAAATTAAATCTTGCAAGAAGCTGTTGTTTATGTCACGTTCTTATCTGTGCGCTGACACTTCACACCCTCGTTGTTGAAAGTTTAGTGACTTAATAACCCTGGTGATCTCACCTGCGCGCTATACGCGGCCCAAGCACAGTTGGCTGGCGGAAGGTGCGTGCGCCTGGCAGCCGGTCGCTGGCCCAGCTCCAGCAAATGAAACTCACTGTACTAATACAGCCATCACAATAACACAGGTTATCAGTCATGCTCCACAAACACACACAAATACACGAGGCTAAATGAACACGTTGTCGCAAAGCCTCTAAATCAATCAACAACAATAACATTATTTTAAATTTCAACTCGAATATTGCAGGATCGTATTCCATCTTATTGACAGGTTGCAAGCATGTATGGATCTTTGTCTAAGCTGTGACAGATGGGTTAAATGGGTTCTAGATTTTTGTTTAATTTCAACATATTTTAGTGAGTGACCATTTCCCAGCAGTACGAATATACCAGAGAGTGTGCTTTCATGTTAATTGCTGTGACGAACAGTGTGTTTACATCATTTATATACTCTCCAATGTATTCATCGATAAAATTATACGAGTAAATCATTGTTCCATGTATAAGGGTCATGCATCTCATTTAACTGTTTTATTTTCAACATACAGTTAAGTATGGCAAATATCCAGTATAAATTATAAAATTCTGAATACATAATAAAATCATAAAACCTATTTTATATTATTGTATTGGAAACCATTTTTAGCCAATTTTCATTTATAAAAAAATAGTCTCATGAAGTAACCTTTTGTCCGTGTATGTGTTTGTGCTCTCCTCCTCCTCCCCTAATGAAATCTAAACGGCCGAAGTGATTTCAATGAAACTCGATACATGCATACTACTATATTGTTCAACCTTGACCGTGCCTTTTAAATTTTAATATGTTTCACCAATTCATCATGGCGGCTATACGAAACATTTCACTGGCATTCTTTATCATTGCAACGATAACAGATATCACCCTGACATTTGTTACGGTCATAAAGGGTACTTCTGTAAGTTCACCTACCTGTATGTGACTTTCAAAAACCTGCTAACTACAAAACAAACATGGCGTACATGCGAAATTGAATAATTTTAATAATCTTTATGTTCGACCCTCACTATTATATGTCAGATAACTGTATCATAATGATGGTCATTATAACACTGTTTTCCATTATGATACAGTTTCTCCAGCCAATCAGAGCTCGTTCATTGACCAATTAGGTAACGATAACTTCGCGCATGCGCTCAAAATCCAACAAGTCGGACATAAACACAACATCGAACTATAATAAATTACCGACATGGAATACCCACCGTCCATATGTTCGCGTAAATAAACTGGCGAATATGAGACAAGAAATAGCACTGTACCTTAAAATCACCAACCCTAATTTCTACACAGCGCATTGTCTTCAAATGACTGCGGTGACAATATTACTGAGGGACGGCTGATGTAAACATATGGTTGCATATGGCATTGCAAATACACAGAGCGCATGCGTCGGTTGTTCAAAGCTCTTGAAAGACAAAGATATAACACCCAACGCTCGCTCTGCGATCACAAAATTCCAGTAGCTGACTCTCAACAGATATTTATGAATATTTATGTTAAAACATATAATAAAGTTATAATTATCGTCGAACATAAACAGTCGTATGCAACGAGCCTATAATGGTAATTAAGACACTCGCATGGAAATTATAAAACTCGCATACGCTCGTTTTATAAAAAATACTCGTGTCTTAATTATAGCCATTATAGGCTCGTTGCATAATGTACTATTATCTAATGGTACTTAACTCTGTGACCTATTCATATATGACCAAAGGAAGCCGAGCAGTAACGATTTCAGTGAAATGAGTAGAACAAATTCCTGCCTTCCGTGCGCCTTTTAAGCTTACGCTGAGTAAACCCTCAATAATACCGGGTTAAGCTGAGTCGGCTTGCCAGTACAGGGTGATTCTTTTGCTGGAGCGAGACGGGCAACCGGCTGACGGGCACGCGCGCCTTCCGTCAGTCAACCGAGCTCGCACCGCGGATTGTGGCAGGCGGAAACCGTAACAAAATACATGAATTAATGGTAAATTCACCAGCAAATCATGACTTAAGAACTTACCTTTTCACAGAAGATGCTGAAAATGTTCTGTTTCAACTGACAGACAGACGTTGTACCGTGTAAATAAATTAGTGTTTGCACATTGTAATTCCCTTCTGTTGTGAGGGATATCTGCTGCCGTATATTGTTCTCCAGCTCCACTAGAGTACGGGTAATTGATCTGTACCCTTTGAATATTAAATTAACCCACAATTAAACAACAAACCGGCTTAGGTCCGTGCTTCGATTAATTACAGTAAACACGCAGTTGGGAGGGAGTGCAGGTGTAGCGACATAATGTAACGATGTCTGTCTGTCAGCAGAAGGAGATCATTTTTAGTATCTTCTGTAAAAAGATAAGTTCTAACCTTTAACTGGTGACGTGAGGTCATCCAGATTCCCAAGAAATAAAAAAAACATCTGTGCTTCTTTAATTAAATCTTGCAGCTGTTGTTTATCCTACCTTCTTATCTGTGCACTGTCACTACACACCCTCGTTGATGAAAGTTTAGTGACTTAATGGACTTTAATGACCCTGGTTAATTCGCCTCCGCCTCGCGCAACCCCGTGGACCGAGCTCGGTTGGCTGGCGGAAGGCGTGCGCGCCCGGGAACCGACCGCCGGTCCCACTCCAGCAAAAGAATCTCTCTGTATATACATATATATATATATATATATACCTGTATATAATTTATATACTTTTTAAAGGTGCCACTTTATGTTTGTGTGCACTTTAAAACAGACATTCCAAGCGCTTTGGTGCGAAAGAAAAACATCGTACCTTTGAACTGCTAATAAGAACAGGGAATATTACCTCAGCCTGTGTTTATTTATGAAGCTGGGGCGTATGAAAAAGTGAAATGTCGATAATTGTTTTAAAGGGGATAGCGAGACGAAGATCAAAGCAAGAGAGAGAGACCATTTATTTGTTTGTCGAACTTCTATCTTTCTCTGCTCTTTTTTCCCCTAAATTCCATTTGGATGCTCATTTATCAAGTGGAGATTGATAAGTGAAGCTTAAAGTTTAGTTAGATAAATGTTGGACTTCCTCTCTGGAGGCAGGATTACTTTGGACTTCATGTTGAGGTTCCCTTTTCAACTGGGCGATCTGTAGGAACTCACATCGAATTCTCTTTGTTATTGCACGTTCCTTGAGATCACAAGGCCTACTTGTGGGTTATTGAGTTGGCTGTACCCAGGTTATTAATAATAAAGTGTTTGCCATACAGAAACATCAACTCGGAATATAACACTAGGATCTTTTGCATTGTCTGCCTTTTGATAGCCTAATTCTAATTAGGTCTGGTATTCTTAATCGATGAATATGAGCAGTAAAATTGATTAATTCCTACAAAAAACGCCTAATCGATTGGTCCTACCTTGATCAGCAAGTTGAAAAGATCACCGACACCTTCAGAAATAGGCGAGTGAAGTTCTATGGCCACATTCTCAGAATGAACAATGACAGGCTCAACCTCGCTCTCTCAATGTAAGTCAACAACAACTCGCTTAGTGAAATAGAGAAAGACTTTCAAGAAATTGACATCACAGAGGAAATTATACAAGATCGACTTCAGTTCAGAACATTAATCAACAACCATCATTTCTCTGATAAATCATGGACTGAATTCTGGACTGAAGAACTTTGGAAGATTTTTAGTGCCCAGATGAAGAGATTTTTCCAAATGAAAACAACGTTAGCAAAATAAGTTCTAACACGCATCACAGATAGGAATAACGATGTAAATAATAATAATAATAATAATAATAATAATATTAATAATAATAATACAAAATAATAATAATTAAAATAATTCAAGCAGCAAAAACGGGCTTTAAGATCTCCTTTGAAAAAACAGAATTCATCACTAATAGCAAGCTAGCGCCAAAAGAGCTGGATGTAGGACAGGGGAAAATCAAGCAAACGAAAGCGTTCAAATATTTGGGAGAGTGGACAGCCCCCAATTTCTCCGAGAAGGCAGCTTTCGAGTCACGAATCTGGAAAATGGAAATGGCATATAATCTAACAAAGGCCATTTACAACAAGAAATCCATATCAACAAATGCCAAGTTAAGACACTACCAAACAGTCATCCGTCCAGAGGCTTTGTATGATGCCGAGTGCCTTGCAATGCATCGCAAGGGACTAACAGAGAATCTGGAAGAGAAAGAAAGAAAAATTCTAAGAAAAATCTTGGGCCCGGTAAAAGAAAATGGGGAATATAGGAGACGGCACAACCACGAACTTTACACCCATGTGGAAAAAATAACTGATACCATGAGGAAACGGAGAATTGCCTTTTACTGTCATATAACAAGAATGAACCCAGCACGATTGACAAATAGAATTTTCACCTACTACCTCAAAAAGAAAACCAAGGGAGCTTGGTTCACTGAGGTGTACAAAGATTTACAAGAAGTGGGAATTACAGGCGACGATATTTGGGAACGTGCCACCCTTAAACAAAAGCTAACGTCACACCGATGTTTCCAAGAAAAGACAAAGCTTCCAACAGGCAAGAAGTGGACTGCAGAAAGGAAACAACAGCACCGAGAACTAATGCGAAAGTACTGGGAGGATGTTAAAGCTCGATGCAACAAGAAACAGTTGAAATGACGTGGTCCTTAGATGGCCGAATCGAAAGAAGGAGAAGAAGAAGAATTATAACAATAATAATCGCCAATGAACAAAGAATCACCTAACTACAGAAGGCCGGCAAGCTAACGTGTGCTCACCTGAACAAGAAGTACATCTCGCTAGACGTGAAATTAAGGCACTATACAACGGTGATTCTTCCGGAAGCAACTTACGCAGCAATGGTGATCGACGGTCATTCCACAATTAAGGATATAGAAAAACAGAAAAGGAAAATTCTCAGAAAGGTTTACGGGCCAGTTAATATTAACGGTATTTGGATGAAGATACCTCAAAACGAACTCTACCAAAAGATCCACACGATAACGGACGTAATAAGAAAACGCCGAGCACAGTTTTATACACAAATTTACAGGGTGGAAAACTTCAGAACGCCGAAGAAAATGCTCAACGTTATAACACAGAGTAAGTGTGGCATGGAGTGGCTGATAGAGGTTCAGAGGGACCTAAAACAGGTCAACATAGAAAATCTTGAGGACCGAGTGCCGGAATATAATCAAAAATTTTAAGTTCGAGCATAGACCATCACGACAGCCTGGAAGAAAATGGACTGATGAGCGGAAGAAGGAGCATTCTGAGAGGATGAAGAGATTTTGGGAAGAGAAGCGGGAAAACGCCAGAAGAGGAAATCATGTATTCAAGTTCAATCGCTCTCCTAAAGGGGAACAATTGATTTAATAAATAAATATAACAATAAAAATAATACAAATAATAATAATGTGGGATATTATTCATGTGGGAGGAGAAATAACACAGGCAGATAAATTCAAATTCCTGGGTAAGTTGATAAAAGTCCAACATTTGTGAAAAAGAAGCCTTCGTGTCATGACTCAACGAAAGAGAAATGGCTTATCCTCTAACCAATGACACCTACAATAAATCATCAGTGTCCTTCAAGGCCAAACTTGGGCATTACTTTACCGTTAGTCGATCGGAGGCGTTATATGCATCAGAATGCCTAGCGATGAATAAGAATGTCCTGGCAGAACAACTGGAAGCCAATGAGAGGAAGATCTTGAGAAAGATCTTGGGCCCGGTCAAAGTACAAGGAGAGTACAGAAGACGACACAACGATGAACTATATATTCACGAGGAGAAGATACCGGACACCATACTCATCGCCTTCTATGGTCACGTGTCACGAGTGAGCTCCGGAAGATTGTCCAATCGAATCTGTGTCTACTTTGTGGGAAAGAAACGAAAGGGATCTGGTTTACAGAGGTGAAAAGAGATATACAAGAATTGAGAATATCACTATTGAGGTCATCTTGGAATGTGACCCTTTGAAGATAAACTTGGGGAAATAAAGAATTTTTAGCCAAAACCCAAAATGGAAACGAGCAAGATGTGGGCCGAAAATCAGATGAAGCTCACCGAAGAAGAATGCGGGAATAAGTTACTGGGCAAATGTGGGGGATCGAAGAAGAAATAGCGTGGCCCATAGATGACCGAAACGTAAGAAATAAATGGTGTGGTTTAAGTCCACTTGAACTTACGAGGATCTACAGACGCCGGGGTACCAACATTTTGCCACAAATAATTCAAGTACCGTCAAAAGGTAGCAAGATTCGATGTCGCGTCGTTGAACACAGAATACCAGCCATGTAACGCAGCCGATTGTATATAGCCTATAACGGAATGTCTCCAATTTTATGTCATACGTGCTGAAGTTGTAATGGAAGGTTTAGTATTATTTGTTGTATACGTTCACCAGTCTACCTCCATTGGAATTTTATAAATATAAGCTGTTTTGATATGTAAAAATGTTCGTTCCACTGGATTTTTAATAAAGAACAAAGGAATTTCAATATACTTTCCAACAAATGACTGATTACGTTGCAAAATCGAAACATACTGGTTTGTTGGGAAATAACACATATCCCTGCGGCAAGTGAGTAACTCTGTGGAACAATGCGAGCCGTGCGATCAATTGAAAACGAATTCTAGTTTGAACCAATCTCGTAAAATACAAGTCAACACGGAGTCTTGTTTCTATATGTCTGATTTTCATTTGTCAAGCCTGACTTCTTTTTCTTCGGATGTTGGCGATCATGATGGCTATTCTTGTCTTGTTGGTGGCAAAGCGGAATAATTCAGTTGAAGACATATTGAAATTTATGTACTTGGGAGAATGAATAGAGAAACAACCTGCCAGAAATAGAGGCAATGAAATCGAGGAGTAACAAGTTAAACTTGACATACAAATTAACCTGGAACACTTACAACAAGAAGACCATCTCGATCAACACTAAACTGAGACACTGCCAGACAGTGATTCGTCCGGAAGCCATATCATGAAGCTGAATGTTTGTGTCTGACAAAGAAAGGAATGATCAAAAAGAAAGATTCTTAGGAAGATACTTGGGCCTAAAAGAACAGAAGTTGGGTCGTATAGAAGAAAAGGGAATCAACAATTATAGCCTACCTCAGATTGGATAGAATCAAAGACACCATCCGGAAAAGAAGGGCCTTTTTCTTAGGACATATAGCCTATACAGAATGGACCCAGGTAGATTAACTAACAAGACAATGAAATTCTTTGCGATCAGGAAATTCTCAGCTCGCTGGTGTCAGGAGGTCAAGAAGGACCTAGAAGAAATGGCAATATCTGAAGCTGAAGTCAGCAACAGGGAAGCATACAAAGCGAAAATTAAGAATTTCAATTGTTTTAAGAGTCATCCTACATCACGGATCCAGGCACCGTGGACTGACGACAGCAGGGGAATGCTGAGGGATAGAGTGAAGGAGTATTGGGCAAAAATAAAGATCCTGAAGCTGAAATCAAATTAATGTGGTCCACAGTCGGCCTAAACGACAGATGAAGAAGATGAACCAGCTTCTAATATTGTTGAACCAAGATATTCTTCGTCGTCCAAGACCTCTTTTGCTGATGATCTTTCCTTGGAGTATTATTTGTAAGGTTATATCTATTTGTATTACGCATGAAATGACCTAGATATTGCAATGAAAAATAGTTTCACCCAATAACGTAACTACCACAATGAAAGTTCGTATTTGAAGGAAATTTTCTGTTTTTATAAGTTCAAAAGAAAGAAAGAAAGAAAGAAAGAAAGAACGTTAATTTATATATTTACATCACATTTATTAACATTTGAAGACTCCACGGGAGATACGGGGTAAGTCACATTCTGTAAATTTCTCAGGAGAGCAAATTTGAACTTTCAATACTAAAAAGAAATACTTAAAAAAAGCAATTGATGGTCAACAATATAGTTCTTTTGCCAAATGTATTTCTTATAAAGGAAGTACATGTAAAACAAGTAACAAGTAAAGTTAAATTATGATAAAGTGAGAGCATGTGGGACGTTCTTTCCGTTTACGCTAAAAATAAAAACCTTTGTATCGCGGGGACATTCCGCTTTATTTGGAATTAATTTCAACTTATTTATTTATTTATTTATTTATGTATTTATCGCATGGCTATTAGTGCCGGGAGTGTCCGGGGGCATGTTCGGCTCGCCAGAGGCTATAGCTGCATCAATGCGGACACCCATAGGGTGAGCTACAAGTTCCGGTCAATTTCAAGTAGTTCCAACTTTCGCTACCAGATATCACTGACACCTAGTGGTGAGCGTTGTAACTTTGATAGCGTTTCAACGAAATCCAACCTAGAAATTTAGCCTTACACAAGTTTAGTCTCTGTAAAGTTCTTTTACTTGCCATAAATCGATGACGTGGGCCAGCCGGCTTTACTTCCCCTCAGAAGGAAGGCATAAAAATGTTGGCTACACATCACCAACTGTAGCTTATTTTTAGGTTCTTTTATATGCCGTAAATCTATAACATGGGTCCACCGGCGTTAATTTATCTCCAAAAGAAGGCATGCTGAAGGATTTTAACGCTCTTAAAAATCAGACTACTTCGACCTATGTTGAACCCACGATCTTGAGCATAGCAGATCAGAATGCTACCGACTACGCCATCGAAGCCATTTATTTACAAAACATAGTTAACATTAATCTAAAAAAAACTACAAATAAGTATTAAAAATGAATATTTTTGGTACTTCTTCTGTTTGGGCACGAACTTCTTCGTATTTGCCCCCAAATGTAATCACCCATCATGCTTAAAGTCCATGACGTCTTGGTGAAAATGTTCCCCTTGCTCTACTCAATATTCCCCCAAGTTTGGTTCAAGTGAGCATGTAACATGGTGCACTTTAAGGGACATTCTTCAACCCACGAGTTTAAAGTTCTCAAGCATAGTGGAAATACGCTTTCCGTAATTCTCAGCTTCCTTATTTCCAAGGAAGCCATGATCACTGCTTTAAGGCTGTACCACGCTTTTTTTTCGTGGGTGTTGAGTAATTGTAGGGGGCTGCGTGGCGCGTTCGGTAGAGATGCTGAGCTAGGTAGTGGATTTTAGAAATAAAACTACCCCCTTAGGAATCGCAAATAGCCCTGGGGTTGACTCAGCCTACACCAGAAATGAGTACCAGGGTAATTCCTGGGAGCAAAGACGGTCGGGCATGGAGCTGATAACTCCATCACATCTAGTGCCTCTACCTTCCACTACTCCCAGGGCCTCCATGGCCTGTACGGAGATGGCTTTGCTTTGTTAAGTAATTGTGTAAATTCTTCACTGGACATTAGTTTCTTTATTTGTGGACTGACGAAAATAATGGCTTAAATTTCAGCTTCTGACAATTTAGGAAAAAAGGACGTCTTTAAATATTGAAAAACTTCAGAATCTTGACGAAGAACCTTTACAAATTGCTTCATGAGGCCTAATTTTATATGCATAAAGTACACAAGCAGCCTTTATATTATGCGAACCGGCCAAAACTAAGGACCACGCAAATATCATTTCATTTCCTTCTCATAGTCCTTTCTTACTTTCCCTTCCACCACACTTCCTCCATTCTTTCAGAGTGTTACGCCTTTCTCTCTGCTGTCCATCTTCCTCCCCTGCGTTCTCTCTTTTGTCTCACAAGAACATTTGTAATGGAAAGTATTTCCCTGAATTGTGTGCTGTCTCGACAGTCGTCATCTATAATTCCTAGCCTCCGGAGTTCTTCCTTCATCTGCAAACTTTATTATGAGTGGCATTTTTGGTTCCTGTTCGATGTAGACAGTCAGAATAGATACATTACTCAACATAAGATGTCTGTTGACTTGTGTAATGGTAGAAAAGGATCAAGATATTTTCTCTAGCAGTTGAGTTTAGAATTCGAGATCTGTTCTCGGCTCATCACGTCTCTGGAGAGATGCCTTGAACGGAAAATTTCCGTCGTATGATTTACAATTTCCCTAAGGCTATTACCACCTTCTCCTCGTACTACCACTTCCATGGCTCGATACATTCATTTCCAAATAAAATAACGCCACCAAAATATGAGTGCAATTTTAATCAAACCATTTCAAATAAGGTTGTGAAAATAAGATTATGCTTAAATAGGTCTACACATCTCCATCGAAAAAAAAAAGAAAAACAAGTAGTTCCGTGAAGAACTATACAGCCTATTTTCATATATCCTGATCATGTTAATTGCCTCTATCAACATACAAAATTTAAGTTTAATTGCTGTAACAGATTCGTAGATATTGAGAGCCGTCTAAATATTTCAGATGGTCGCCAGGTTGGATTTTTATTTTTGTACTATTACATTAAGATTATTGTGTACGTGTGGTATTCAAACTTCAATCGCATGATTAGAACACAAGAAGTAAAAACGAGATTTTAAAATTACGCACAGCAGCCATCTTGTGATTATGCAAACAGTTGAAATAAATTAGATGCCAGTGGATCAACATTTGTATCAGCATTTAACGTGCAACGTTTCACGGCACTCGGATAGTTTATTCGCAAGAAACGTCCATTTAAATATTTATGCTTCACGTCGCCGCCATGTTGGATTTGTGCTCACCACGTTACTGAAAGTCCTATAGGTGAACATATGTTCATAGTCTCTATGAACAAAAAAACATTCAGTTTGGATGCTGTAAAAGATTCATAGATATTGAGAACCGTCTAAATATTTCGGAAGCTCGCCATTTAGGATTGTTATATGTATAGGCCATAGAGTTATGTACCATTCAAGGACACTTATTGCCTAAGTTCATTATTCAAATTTTCACTTCGATCGCATGATTACGACACAATAAATTAAAACTTAATTTTAAAATTTCGCACAGCCGCCATCTTGAGGTTATGTAAACAATTGAATTAAATTAGATGGCAGTGCATTACAATCTGCAAAATCATTTACTGTACCACATTTCACTGCGCTCAGAGAATTAAATCACGAGAAAAGTCTATTAAAATATTTTAAATTCGCTTGTTCGCCATGTTCGTTTTGTACTTTACAGGTTTATGAAATATACATCGGTAAACTTGTGTCAGTACCCTTTATCACCGTACAAAATTGCCGGGTGATATCTGCAATAGTTTCGGAGATATAGAATGTCAGTAAAATATTTCGCTCAGCCGCCATTTTGAGGTTATGTAAACAATTGAACTAAATTAGAATCCAGTGCATTACAATGTGTATAAACATTTGCTGTACCAAGTTTCATTACATTTGGTTAGTTAAATCCCGAGAAAAGTCTATTTAAAAGTCTCAACTTAGCTTGGCCGCCATGTTGGTTTTGTGGTAACCAGGATTTTGAAAGTCTCATAGGTGAACTTCTAGTAGTGCCCTTTATCACCGTACACAATTTCAGGGCGATATCGGTAATAGTTTCGGAGGTATTGAATGCTAGTGAAATAATTCGCACAGCCGCCATGTTGGATTGGTGAGACGAAACAAAATTTGAAGGGCACGGTCAAGGTCGCCGGGAATAGTGCTATGAACTTTCCGAGTTTCATTGAAATCGCTCCATTCGTTTAGATTTTATTAGGGGGACACACACACACACCTCACACACACACACACACACACGCGCACACACACGCGCACACACACGGACAAAAGGTGATCTCATAAGCCTATTTTTTTCAAAATTGAAAATAGGCTAAAAATGACAAACAACAAACACGCGTGTAAATATCTCAAAGTCCAGCAACAAAATATTGAAATAGTAAAATAATTCAAATATCTCTAAGTTGGAATGCTGGGGAATGCAATGCAATGGAATCCAGGAAAAATAAACTTGAAATGGCCTTCCAACTAACAAAAGGTACATACAGCAAGAAATCCCTTTCATGGGGGTACAAAATTAAATATTATAAGACAAAGATTAAACCAGAAGCACAGTGATGATGATAATTGTTGTTTTAAGGGGCCTAACATCTAGGTTATCGGCCCCTAATGGTTTGGGTGATCGTGAATATGATAATGAAATTTTAACTATAACTAAAACTAACTACGAACTTATATACTAGAAGAAAAAACGGAAAACAAAAGGAGAATAAGGCAAATAAAGGAGAGGAGGAAAATAAATGTCCTCAACCCTCAAAGAATGCGGATTGAGGGACTTGGAAGGAAGGAGAGCCATGAAAGGCAGATAGGAAAGTGAAAGAGGAGAGGGTCCGCCCCAGAGGTAAGGGATAAAAGGAGGGAAGCCGGACCCAGGTCAGGAATTCCTCGGGGTCACCAACTCCCGAACTCACCAGCCGTGAGCCCCTGAGGGTGTAGCATTATCTAGGATGCAGCAGAAATGGTGGGGCTACATACACCCTGCCTCGTTGAGGGCCTTGAGCAGAAGGCAGGAGATAACAGAACAAGAAAAAGAAGGCTGACCCCTCGCAGAAGGAGGGTATCAGGAAAGATGAGACAAGGGCCAATTAAGGCGGGAAAGGAAGAGACTCCCTAGGCCTCGTGTACCCTAATACCGTCGGGGTCGGAAGAGAACAAGAGTTGACCAAGTGAGGTCGAAAGGAAAGAAGACGGAGAGGAGCCCGTCATAAGTAAGTGGAAGCAATGCCGGACCCAGCTGGGGCCCTGTGGTCGCCAACATACGTCCCACTAGATGTGATCCCCCCGGTAGAGAAGCACAGTACGCAGTACACGTGAATTTCAAAGACCAGATGGAGAAGCTCGACTTCAAGGTAATGCAAATTTTAATAAAAATCATATGACAAAAACAAAAAATTCAGAATAACAAGATAAATGAGTCTCTCAACAAGAAAATTGAACATCTCTCTGATACTATGCAAAGAAGGAGGATACATTTTTACGGTCATCTTTTCAGAATGAATTCTAATAGATTAACCAGATAAATCTTTGATTTCTTCCGTAACCGAAAAACAAAACCCACATGGTTTAAACAAACTGGAAAAGCCTTAGTAGAAATAAGAATTACCGTACATAAAATTCGCTACTCAATCGAAAATCTAGAGTAATTACTAAATAATTACGAAAATAGAAGGTTCCAAGACAAATCTACTCTAAATCCAAACCCATCATTTAGGAAGAAGGGAGGAAAGGGAGATCAGAAAGAATGAATGGCCACTAAGGAAATAACAACACACAGAGAAATGATTGATTCAACGCACCCCACTGAGAGTGAAATGAAGGAAGAAGAAAAAGGATGTGAAAAATTACCCTTAAAGAAATACAAATTCCTATTCAGAGCACATATATGATTATGAAGAGAATTAATAACTTGCAATAATAACAGTAAGAATAATACCAAGAATATGGACTAGAGAAAGCTGCTGTGGGGGATCGGATCTCAAAAGTGGAGAGAATTTACAAGAGGTGCATCTCATGGAACGCAGTATAACACTGTGGTAAAAACAGATTGTTTATATGCCAGCGAATGCCTCTAAATAACGTACAATTTGGAGATGCTGGAGATCCTAGAAAGAAGAATACTTCGGAAACTCATGGGTCCAGTCCAGACTGAAACCGGCTGGAAACTTCGGAACAACAATGAAGCCGACGAAAATGTGGGGAAATTCTCAGAAACCATGAAGAGGAGGAGGTTGTCATTATTTTCTCGGGCACTTGGGGCAAAAGCACAAAAACCATCAAGATACAAGAAGACAACTAAGGCATGTAATTTATTTCTGGTTATTTTTAGATTATTTTCATTTTATAAAAAATAGATTTATTATATCACCTTTTGTCCGTGTGTGTCTAAGAGTGTGCGTGTGTGTATCTGAGTGTCTGTGTGTGGGTCCCCCTCCCCCCAATAATAACTTATAAAAGGCTGGAGCGATTTCAATGAAACTCGGTAACGCCATAGTACTATTTTGGCCAACCCCGACCGTGCCCTTTACGTTTTATTACGTCTCACCAATCCCACATGGTAGCTGTGTGAAATATTTCACCGACATTCTATATCTCCGAAAATATAACTGATATGACCCTGAAATTTTGTACGGTGATAAATTGCACTAATAGATGTTCAGCTATGAGACTTCTAAAAACCTGCAAAGTACGAAACGAACATGGCGGCCAGGCGAAGGTGAAACATTTAAATAGACGTTTCTCGCGATTGAACCATCTGAGCGCAGTAAAAAAAATAATCCACAGTTATCTAATTTATTTTAATTGCTTTCATACCACAAGTTGACAGCTGTGCGAAATTTTAAAATCCGATTTTCATATCTTGTGTCCTAATCATCCGATTGAAGTTTGAATACTACACCTAAAAATATTCTTCATGTATTAGTACATAACTCTAAGTCATAAATAAAAATCGAACATGGCGACCATCCGAAATATTTAGACGGTTCTCAATATCTACGAATCTATTACAGTAATCAGACTGAAATTTTGTATGTTGATAGAGGCAATTAATATAAGTAGGTTATATGAAAATAGGCTATATAGTTCTTCACGGAACTACTTGTTTCACATTTTCCAATAATTGGATTGATTTTTATGTTGACCAAATCAAAGCTACAATATCAATTGTGACATCAAAGTAAAGCTTCGGAGTAGCCTGACAACACACTGTGCTGCAAAATCCCTTAATGAACCAACAACAACAACAACTCTTGGTCAGTGTGGTGGGGAAGGCAGGTGTGAGATGTCGTATTGTAATGCAGTGGCGCATAATAATCGAGTTAGCCGTCACTCCACATTACGTACCGCACACTCAGAGAGCAAGATTAGTCTCCCTGGGGATTATACCACCCGCCATCTTCCCCCCACCCATCGATAATTAGAGTAATTCTGTGTATCGCGCGCGACATTGACTAACTGATATTACCCAACACTCATCATAACTACAGTGCAGCCCGTTGCCTGTGATCCTCTTCGATCCTCTCATATAACATATTAGACTTTGAGACTCAGCTCAGTAAGGGTTATCTAATATGAAGGTTCTGCTTTTCCTTAGGACTGTTTTCACCCACTCTTTATTGCTCGCCACGGTGGATGAGTGGTTATCGTGTGGGACTACCAACCCCAAGCTCGTAGGTTCATCCTGGCATGTCATATGTTGTTGGCATGTTAGAGAACCCATTTGAATTCAGTAGGCCGTGTTTGTAATGGCAAAATTATTAATCTCGGGATTTTCCGCCAACAGAAAGTTCCTCCTCTCTCTACTAGAAAACACTATAGTGTCTAGGAGCTTAGTTATCTAACCTCCTTGACTTTCATAGTGCTTCAAGGAGCGACAAAATTCGACATGCAAGCTGCCCGCTGGGCGTCTAATAAGAAAGCTTGCACCCAGCACCCGAGGCCATACGATATTATTATTATTATTATACCAACTCTAGTAAGCCTCCGTGGCTTAAGCGGCAGCACGCTGGCCTCTCACCGCTGGGTCCGTGGTTCAAATCCTGGTGACTCCATGTGATATTTGTGCTGGACAAAGTGGGGGCAGACAGGTTTTTCTCCGCCTAGTCCGGTTTTCCCTGTCAAAATTTTATTTCAGCAACACTCACCAATATCATTTCATTTCATCTGTCATTCATTTAATCATTGCCCCAGGGGAGTGAGACAGGCTTCGGCAGTCGGCACAGTTCATATCCTCGCCGCTAGATGGGGGCTTCATTCATTCCATTCCCTGACTCGGTCGACTGGAAACAGGCTGTGGATTTTCATTTTCATACGAATTCTAGTAACAATTACTTAGTTAATAATAATAATAATAATAATAATAATAATATCGTGTGGCCTCGGGTGTCGGGTGCAAGCTTTGTTATTTGTCACCCAGAAGGTAGCTTGCATGCCGAATTACGTTGTTCCTTGAAGCACTATGAAAGTCAAGGAGATTACATATCTAAGCTGCTTGAACACTATAGCGCTTTCTAGTCGAGAAATGAGGAACAATGTGTTGGCGGAAACTCCCGAGATTAATTTTGCCATTATGAACACGGCCTACTGAATTCAAATGGGGTCTTTGACAAGCCAACATCGTATGACATGCGTGTCGTAATTTGTGCCGCTTATCAAAAATCACTTACTACGGCCAGGAGCAAACCTGCAAGCTTGGGGTTGGTAGTTGGACACGATAACCACTCACCTACCGTGGCAAGCAATTAGTTAATTGCTATTTAACTTAAATACGAGAGTAAATGCAAGCTTATTGTCGATGCATTTCACGAGGCCATTCGGGTACCTAAATACTTAAATATGCTTCACGGCTCGTGCGCATGCGTGGACTTGGATTCACCCTGGTGAAACATGGCGGACAGATCAAGAAGCGTCTAGCACTGATTGTTGTTTGTGATGCTTCCTTGACATTGTCTGGAACATAATTATTAACGGGGAACATACACGTTGGTTGGTTGGATCCTTAGTTTATTGGCTGCGACAACGTGGTTGGTGTATTCTTGGAATACACGGTATGATAGAGTATACTTTTAATGCTCTTTTCTTGTTCATTCCTTCCTTTTTCTCAAACACCAACAGTGATCTTCTATTTTCTCTTTTGGTGGTCATGTCTCTTATGTTCTTTGTGAGTCTGTTCTAGATATATATCTTCCATGACCCACCTAGCGTCATCTAGCAGCGAATCTCAGAAGTTCCTCAATTTTTCCCTGCACAAGAGGATTTACTTATCAATTTGGCCACCAGATCTCGTCGCCATCGCCAGCTATCATCTCCTTGATCAAGAGAACTTCGTCTACTTTTTCACTCACCATGCTGCGCTAGTATCAACTACTATCAACTCTTTGAAGACCATTCATCAAGAAGAACATTTATTTTTGATAAGTTGTCTATTCTGATATGTACTCCTTTTGTCTCCTACCCCCACTCTTTTCCTCCCTTGGTCCCTCCGTGCTTCGCTGAGTGGGTCTCACTTGCACGTCGGCAGTTGACTCACTCAGTCAAGGCTCAACTAGAGCCAGTCCACTCAAACCAAGAGACACTCTCTACATTCTACACCATGTTGGCACATTAAGTTCATACGTCAAAGGGAACTTCACCTTCGTCATGCAACAAAGATAAGTACATACTTCAGGTTTTAACTTCATCTTCATCGGTTTTACTATCTTCATGCTTTTAACGATTATTTTATAGGCAGTGTGAGATATATTATTTGTGGCAATAATCATCCTTCGTGGGATTTTCCATGTTGGGCTTCTGCCAATTTGAGCCAATCTTTGTGAAAAGCAGCATTTCTTATGCTTATTAAATGAGAGAGCTTCTCACAACGGGGGATATTATAGAATACCCACTGTCTATAAATATTAAGCTTGTTCCACCGCTGGAGTAACTTTGGCCCTATTCTTCCATTAGGATCGTTCTGGAACCTTCCAGAATCTGCACTTTATCTACAAGTCACGCCGTCATGTATCTTTCACTCACTTGTGGGAATGCCATTTCAAACTAAGGAATCTTCCTTATAAATTAATGCTCAATAGCTAAATTTTCTTCCACCGTTGGGATTTTTTCTGGCGCATTTAATGATAATCCACAACTTTCTTAAGCAAAGGACTTTCGCCTATCTAGTGCAACCAGTCATTTTCCACGATTGCAATAACTTTCTTTGCCATAAACTTTTGCGCTACTGCAGTGAACTTTTCATCCATTTCAACGAACTATAGTGATAAACAGTGTTCTTTCAGTATTTCTTCCGCGTCGCGCTCGTCCGATTATTATAAACTCGGCCATGAACATTTACCTTTCATCCCAATTGCTCTTTCCTAAACCTTTTTCTAACAAACCATAATAAAATTGTTACTGTAGGTCTTTTTCAATGAGATGTCAATCTCAGGATGTGCCCTCCCATTTTTTCTTATGTGTAATTAATTAACTTCTGCATAACTACGTGTCTTGTACTCGGTTCAAATTATCTTGTTTCTCCCTTCTATTTTAGGGGATACAATTCTTTCAACTTATAAGTGAGTTATTTCTAGGTTTCACGAAAGGGAAACTTGTCCCATCTGTCTCGTGATTCCTATTTAAACATAGGAGATCTAGAACCTTCTTTTTGACTTTCTCTTCAGGTTTCACAGTAAGTGACTTGCCCTATTTGTGTAACTACTAAAAGTAATGCTGCTTCAATACAATAAGTTATAGGAACTTCTCTTTCATTCTACCTGCTTTCTTTTTTGTTATTTTCGAAGTTGTAACTTTCTTTAAGATAGGTACTTGGAAATTTCTGAAAGTACACACCTTGTACTCGATTTAATGTCTAAATTTTAATCACTTCATTTGTCTTTTTTAAATCTTACAAAGATTTTAGTACATATAAAGGTTTGAAACTTAAGAATTGTTAATTGCCTGGAGCAAACGTCAAATGTTTTCAGAGGTCTGTGACCCCAAAATTGTTAACCAAATTGAAAATATATATTTGTTAAAGTTATCAACTTTTTTAAAATTGTTAAATAAATTAAGAGTTTCTTTTCGCTTTTTCATTTTTCTAGTACAACAGTTAGGCAAGATCCTGTCTTCCTTGGCTCTTCCTACTCAATGCCATTAAATCTATTGACAGAGCTTTCACCACTCGTTGCATTTGAGCAAGAACTCTTAGTTGTCATCTCGTTAAAGTTTCTCTTAGCTTTAATAGCTAATTCTAACTGGCCAGTAAGGCAAGCACAGCTCGCTACGCCAGCTACCTGCTTGTGGAGATCCTCTCCGAAAACTTATGGTTGGTTTTCCAAAAGATAAGTGTTTCTTTTTGCCTAAACTTTTAGTCGGCTCCTTGCTGGGTAAAAGCTTAGCCATTTCCAAATGCAACTATTGGTTCACTTAAACAAATTATTCGCCACGGTATAATTCTTTTATCACTATCCTCCTTGGAAGCACTTGGTCGCTTTTTCAGGAACTCTACAACTTCGAAAACTGGAAATACCAAACCTGATTCAAATTATTGGCATTCTCCGAATTACTTTTGCAAAAACGAATTTCTTTGAACAGACATACAATAAATCTGTTACTCTCTGTCTTGCCAGACCATCACCCTTCCCCATAGTAGGCAGATGCATGCTTGAGAGGGAATATACTAAAGCCACTCTCTTGCAAACCGCCCAAGTCCTAGCTGCGTTTCCCGTCAGCTTCGACCAGGTCCTTACCCACTTTAGGTATCAGAGAACGGATTTGCAGTGGCAACCGCCTCTAAGTGCATTTTAAGTTAAATTTATAACTTTTGTGGGACTCTCCTCCTATTTTTCTATCCTTTTTCTCCAGTCCGAAACCTACCTCCTTTTCTTTATCATCTTCCCTTGGTGGTTAGGTTATTCCTCAGCCAATAATCTACCCAGTGGTCATGTAGCCCCGTGTACTTTGGGTGTGTGAAGAATCTGTCTGATAACCGGTGTTTATGGTGATGGCTGTATTAGTGTGTGTTATCTGTTTTTTTAAATTCAAGTAAGGACTGCAACTTTGAGTTTTTCAAATAGTTCCTACTTTTACCGCCTAACGCCACCGTCAACGACTACTAGGCCTAGTTCAGAACTTAGCTACTAGACGCCACCGCAGTCGGCTCTCGGCAACGAACGTAGAAACCTAAGAGCGTTGTTTACATTCTTAATCTATCCAATTGAGCTTCACACAGGTGTAATTAGTGGAAGGTTCTTTAACATGCCATAAATCTATGACATGGGACCGCCGGCTTTACTTACCCTCCGAAGGAAGGCATACTGAAGGATTTTTATCGTTCTTAAAATATCCAACGGCTTCGGCCTTGATTGAACCCACGATCGTGGGCATGGAAGCTCAGCATGCTACCAACTACGCCACCGAACTCGCCAACATACACTTTAAGGAGACAAAACAATAACGATTTCAATATTATTATGATTGTGCCTGTCAAAGATCTTGCACAACAATTGTATACGTTTCCAAGGAAACACACACGAATTTCATCACTTGTTATTATTCTAGCTGTCTACTTCATAGTTAGAGGATACCAGAAAATGATTAGTTTGTTGGCTGTTGCTTACACATTTTAATTGATAAACTTATGAACCCAATGAAAGCAAAATTGCAGCCAGAATACTGCAAAGGTACATTGATTAATTTTCTTTGTTACCACTGTGGACAACATTCCTCAAGTTTTGGGATAAATTTACATTAAACAAATTAAATAGTCATAGAACAGTCACTTGGAACAAATAGCACTGACAGTTTCCCTTAGTGAGGGGTTACAATACCCTTCACAAGAGACGCAATCGCACGCCATGGCTTGGTGACTCTGACAGAATTGCGACTTGTTGGGTAGATTTTTGGCTGAGGAATAACCTAACCACCAAGGGAAGATGATTAAGAAAAGGAGGTAGGTTTCGGACTGGAGAAAAAGGATAGAAGAATAGGAGGAGAGTCCCACAAAAGTTATAAATTTAACTTTAAATACACTTAGAGGCGGTTGCCACTGCAAATCAGCTCTCCGATACCTAAAGTGGGTAAGGACTTGGTCGAAGCTGACGGGAACCGCAGCTAAGACTTGGGCGGTTTGCCAGAGAAAGGCTTTAGTGTATTCCCTCTCAAGCATGCATAAGACTACTATGGGGAAGGGTGATAGTCTGGCAAGACTGAGAGTAACAGATTTATTATATGTCTGTTCAAAGCAATTCGTTTCTGCAAAGTAATTTGAAGAATGCCAATAATTTAAATCAGGTTTGGTATTTCCAATTTTTGAAGTTATGGAGTTCCTGAAAGAGCGACCAAGTGCCTCTAAAAAGGATAGTGATAAGAAATTACACCTTGGGGAGTAATTTTGGTAAATAAACCAATGGTTGCATTTGGAAATGGCTAAGCTTTTACTCAGCGAGGAGCCGGCTAAACGTTTAGACAAAGAAAAACACTTATCTTTTGGAAAACTGACCATAAGTTTCCGGAGAGGATCTCCACAAGCAGGTAGCTGGCGTAGCGAGCTTTACTTGCCTTACTGGCCAGTTAGAATTAGCTATTAAAGCTAAGAGAAACTTTAACGAGATTACCACTAAGAGTTCTTGCTCAAATGCAACGAGTGGTGAAAGCCCTATTAATGGATTTAATGGCATTGAGTAGGGAGAGCCAAGGAGGACAGGATCTTGCCTAACCGTTGTACTAGAAAAATGAGAAAGCGAAAAGAAACGCTTAATTTATTTAACAATTCAAAAGAAGTTGATAACTTTAACAAATATATATTTTCAATTTGGTTAATAATTTTTTGGGTCACAGACCTCAGAAAACATTAAACGTCTGCTCCAGGCAATTGACAATTTATGAGGTTTCAAACCTTATATATGTTCTAAAATCTTCATAAGATTTAAAAGGACAAATAAAGTAATTAAATTTAAACATTAGATTGAGTACAAGAAGTGTACTTTAAGAAATTTCTGAGAGAATATTCTAGAGAGAGTGACAACTTTGAAAATAACAATAAGAAAAACATGAAGAATAAGATAGAAGTTCCTACAACTTCTTATATTTATGCTGAATTACTTTATAACAATTATACAAAAGAGAGCAGGTCACTTACGGTGAAACCTGAAGAGAAAGTCAAAAGGAAGGTTCTAGACTTCCTATGTTTAAGTAGTAATCACGAGCCAAATGGGGAAGTTTCCATTTCGTGAGACCTAGAAATAACTCACTCAAGAGTTAAAAGAATTGTTTTCCCTGATTATGGGGAAGAAACAATGTAAGTTTGAACCGTGTATAAAACACGTAGTTATACAGAAATTAATTAATGATAAACAAGCAAAATGGAAGGGCACTTCGTAGAGTGACACCTTATAGAAAAGTTACAATTTTATTAATATGGTTTGTTAGTAGAAGGTTGAGGAAAGATAGTTGGGATTTAGGATCAATGTTCATGGCCTTATTTAATGTAAACGGACGATCGCGACGCGGTAGAAAAGTGGGACAAGCACTAGTTATCACTATAGTCTTTTAAATAGATGAAAAGTTCACTGTAGAGACACGAAAGTTTATGGGAAAGAAAGTTATTGCAATGATGAAAATAACTGGTTGCACTAGGTAGGCGAGAGTCTATTTCTTGAGAAAGTTGTGAATTACAATTAAATGCGCCATAGAACATTCCAACGGTGGAAGAAAGTTCGCTATTGCAGTAATTTATAAGGAAGATTCCTCATTTTAAATAGTATTCTCACAAGTGAGTGAAAAATACCTGACGGCAAGACTCGCAGATAGAGTACAGGATCTGGAAGGTTCCAGAACGATCTTTATAGAAGAATGGGGTCAAAGTTAATCCAGAGGAGGAACTAGCTTTGTAATTTATAGACAGCGGGTATTAGATAATATCCCACGTGGTGAGAAGATTTCTCATTTAACAAGCATAAGAAATGCTGCTTTTCACCAAGATTGGCTTGATTAGACAAAAGCCCAACATGGAAAATCCCGCGACGGATGATTTTTGCCCCAAAATAAGTAATTTCACACTGCCTATAAAAGATCGTTAAAAGCATGTAGACGTTAAAATCATGAAGATGAGGTTAAAACTTGAAGTTTGTACTTAACTTTTCTGCATGGCGAAAGTGAGGTTCTCCTTGATGGTTAAGCTACCACATGGCGTGGAATCTAAAAAAATGCCTCGTTAGGTCAGGAGGCTAGCTCTAGTTGAGCCTTAACTGAGTCGACGGCCGGCGCACAAGTGAGACCCACTCAGCGGAGCACAGAGAGTCCAAGGAAGGGAAAGGAGTGGGGGTAGGAGACAAAAGGAATACATATCAGAATAACCAACATAAGAAATTAAATTCTCTTGAGGAGATGGTCTTCAAAGAGTTGATAGCAGGCGATACTAGCACAGCATGGTGAGTGAAAAAGGAGACGAAGTTCTCTTGCTCATGGAGATAATAGCTGGCGATGGCAACGAGAACTGGTGGCCAGATGGTAAAAGAAGTCCTCTTGCACCAGGAAAAATTGAGGAGCTTCAGAGTTTCGCTGCTAGATGACGCTAGGAGGGTCATGGAAGATATATATATCTAGAACAGACTCACAAAAGATATAAGCGACATGATCACCACAGAGAAAATAGAAGATCACTGTTGGTGTTTGACAAAGAGGAAGGAATGAACATGCAAAGAGCATTAAACTTTATGTACTCTCGTACTGTGTATTCCAAGAATACACCATACTGGGACGGAAACACCAACAGAGAACAAATAAGCAGTTAAACATTTAAAGGTAATGGAGCGATCAAAGACAGTGGTCTTGTGATCGGACCATTAATGGTCAAGATTTTGGCTAACCTGACTCTCCCATCTCTTCCAGGATAACACTCGGTCACTCTTTCAGAAGTCCAGACTAGGGGGGGGGGGGGTGAAACATCCCTAACCAAGACCAAGTCCCCCACTTTAATGTCGGGACTGGAAAGAAACCACTTCTGTCTCCGTTGCAAGGAAGTTAAATATTCCAAGTTCCATCTCTTCCAAAAAGAATTGCGGAGGGCTTCAAGTTTACGCCAAACGATAGGTAGATTAGAATCCCTGTAAGAATTGAGAAGAGGAGGAGGGGCAGAAAGAGAAGTGCCGATAAGGATGTGACCAGGTGTGAGTGGAAGCAGGTCATCAGGATCATTGGAAAGAGGAGTTAGAGGGCGAGAGTTAACAACACCCTCAATCAGAACGGATAGTGAATTGAATTCCTCGTAAGTCAAAATGCGATTGCCTAAGACCTTTCTTAAATGACGTTTAGTGAGCTTTACGCAAGATTCCCACCTACCACCGTGATGAGGAGCGTAGGGAGGTATAAAGCGCCATTTGAAACCCTTTGAGTAAGAAGAATTAGAAATTTGTTCCATGGCAGGAGAGGAAGTGAGAGCTTTCTTCCACAGGGAAGCTGCGCCCTGGAAAGTGGAAGCGTTATCAGAGAACATCTCTGAAGGAACACCACGCCTAGCAGTGAAGCGAGAGACAGCTGATAAAAAGTAAGAAGTAGAAGCATTCGTTACTAGTTCCAAGTGGATAGCGCCAGTAACCATGCAAACAAAGAGAGAAACATAAAGCTTACCAAACAATTTGCGTTTAGCTTCAGGAGAATTTCGTTGATATTGGAACGGACCCATATAGTCCACACCAGTTAAAGCAAATGGGCGTATAGGAGAAGAGCGAAAAGAGGGCAGATCGCTCATTAATTGAGTATTGATTTTAGGTTTCGCTTTAAAGCAAGGAATGCACTTGTGAATTACAGAAGATACTTCATGAATTCCATTTATGATCCAGTACTTTTCCCTTAAGAGGAAAAGCAGAGTGCGTGTGCCAACATGCAGATTACGATAATGAAAATCACGTATAATTAAGGAAGTTACGTGATGTTTAGAAGGCAAAATAACGGGATGCTTTTTGTCCTCAGAGAGCAAAGATTGGGAGAGCCTTCCACCTACCCTGAGTAACCCATGGTCATCAAGAAACGGGGCTAAAGCACGTAGACGACTGGATTTGGGAAGATCCCTTTTAGAAGAAAGTAAAGACAATTCAGAAGAAAAGGCTTCTTGCTGTGTCAGTTGTAAAACCTTAATGGTAGCGAGATTCAATTCATAATTGTTAAGGTGTGGTTTAGGGAGAAGAGGTTGGTCAACCACTAGATATTTCCATCTAAGGAGATAGGCGACAATTCGTATTAATTTATGAAAAGAAGAATAGCGGGACAACAAGGGATGAGAAGCGTTGGAAACAAGACTCGAAGCAATAGATAGAGGTACTTTAGCGTCAGGCAAGTTGGAGTTTGTAGCTGGAGGTTTAGATGGTCATGAAGAAGAGTCTTCGATTAACCACGAGGGCCCATGCCAGTACAACTGGGAAGCTGCCAATTGAGAGGGTAAACAACCACGAGAGATAATATCGGCTGGATTATCAGCACTGGGCACATGCCTCCATTGACATCCAGAAGAAAGTGTTTGAATTTTGGAAACTCTGTTTGCAACAAAAGTTTGCCAGTGAGAGGGGTTCTTGGCGATCCAAGAAAGGGTGATCATGGAATCGCTCCAGAGATAGATTTGCGAGAATTCGACTTTTAATACTTCCCGTAATTTCTTAACAAGTTCTGCAGCCTTAAGTGCAGCACACAATTCAAGCCTAGGCAAAGTGATGGTTTTAAGAGGAGCGACCTTCGATTTGGCACAAACAAGGTTGGAAACTGAAGATCCATAGAATGAACCGTGATAAACTAAATATGCGCAGCAACCGTAAGCTTTTTCGGAACTGTCAGCGAACACATGAAGGAAGAAGGATGCATTAGAATGAGCGTTAATTAAATTCCTAGGAATTTCTATAAGGGAAAGATCCAGAAAATTGCTGCGAAACGAGAGCCAACGATTAAGAAAAGAAAGAGGGACAGTGTCATCCCATTCACATTTGAGCGACCACAGCTCTTGCATGAAGAGTTTGGCTATAACGATAACTGGGGCAAGGAATTGAAGTGGATCAAAAATTTTTGCAATTTCAGAGAGAATTTGTCTTTTTGTGTTACGAAGCTCTTCTGCGAGCGAAACTTTGTAGATGAGAGTGTCAGTGCTAGTGCACCAATGAACTCCCAGAGTTTTTATGGATTCGGAGTTTCCACAAATTTCGACAGAAGAAGGGTCTACGTCTTCGATGGGAAACTGAGCGAGAATCTCAGGGGAGTTGGAATTCCACTTATGAAGTGGGAAACCTCCATTCCTTAGCAATGCCTGAAGTTCTAAAGACACAAAAGAAGCTTCCTCCAAAGTGGGGAAGGACTGCAAATAATCGTCAACATAGAATGACGTAGTTAGTGCTTCAGAGGCTTTGGAATTAAATAAATGACTATCTTGTGAGGCTAGCAAGTGTAGGGATCGGATAGCAAGGAAAGCAGAGGGTTTTAAGCCATAAGTAACCGTTTTTAAGCGAAATACCTTAATGGGCTTGCTTATTTCATCACGCCACAAGATTCTTTGGAGATCTTGTTGTTCCGGTTGAATTAACACATGACGGTACATTTGTTTTATATCAGCTATAACAGCTATGGGAAATAATCGAAAGTTTAAGAGTATAGCAGATAGATCTGACTGAATAGCAGGACCAGAGTAAAAGGTGTCGTTAAGGCTGTTGCCATTAACGTCGGGTGATGAACCATTGAAAACAACTCGGATTTTATCTTTTACAGGAGGGTTTTTCCACACGGGATGATGATTTAAATAAACCGTTTCAATTGGGGGATGCAATTCATCATCAGATTTGTTAACAACTTCCATATGATCTAAGCTTTCATGCTCATCCATGAAATCAGTGTACTGCTGTTTAACAAGAGGTTCTTTCTTGAATTTGCTCTCGATAGCAAAGAGAGCTTTTCGAGCTTTGGGCTGAGAGTTAATAAGTTTTGGAGGATTATGTAATCTTGGCATTTGAACAACGAACCGGCCATCAGAAGAACGAGTGGTGGTGTTCAAAAAAAGTTGCTCACAGAATTCATTTTCTGAAGAGGTTACATTAGGAGGATCAACGCTTTCAAGCTTCCAGAACTGTTACAGGTCAGTATTGGAGAAGTAACATAGCGATGCGGGTTGGGGAGAATAATGGGGAAGTTGACCTGTGACGATCCATCCAAAATTAGTGTCTCTGGCGACCACGTTTGAGGATAACTTGCGAACCTGTTTACGAAGGCAATTCCAGAAAACATTGGCACTAAAGAGTATGTCAATAGGGTTTTGCATGTTGAACACAGGATCGGCTAGCCTTAAATGCGAGGGAATGTTTAACCCTGAAATATCCACAGAGTGACTTGGAGTGTCTTCTCCAATGCTATTGAGAATTAGACAATTAAGTTTAAGAAAGGTGTTTCTATGACATGTATCTCTTATGGTTAGCTTTGAGAATTGTAAAGCTTGCGATTTTGAGCTGTTGATGTCCGACACGTTAATAGAAGTGGGGTTTAAAGGTAGGCCTAGTTTTCTAATCAAGGAATTAGACACAAAATCATGAGTTGCCGCTGAATCTAGAAGACCGCATGCACGGACCCAGTTGCCAAAGTTACCCTGAACTTCGATTTGGACAGTAGACAACAATACTTGAGCACTGCGAATGGACTTGGCATTTTGAATATACGATGAAGCATTAGAACTGTTAGCTCTATCATTTTTCGGAGAAGTGGATGCTGTCGATGACCTTGCCTGATCATGACGATGTAGCAAAGTGTGATGAGCTTTTTCACAATGGTAGCAAAGTCTTGTGGACTTGCAATTAGAAGCAGAATGAGTAGGCGCTAGGCAATTGAAGCAATGTTTGTTCTGGGAAACTAATTTTCTTCTGTCGTCGACTGACATTTCTTTAAAGGATTTACAGAGGTATAGGGCATGGGGATCTTTACAAAGTATGCACTTTAAAGATTCGTCTAAACTCTTGCGAGGTTCGCTTTGAGTGTTTAAAACAATAGAGCTAGCAACACGACGTTCACTAGAATTAGTTGGGTAACCAGTAGTGTTTGATTTAAATTTAGATGAGCTAGACCCTGGTTTTTGGGTATTAGACGCTAAGCGTTCGCTTTTAGGTTTGATAGACATTAATTCAAATTTAGAACTAGGAGATGAGGGTTCACTTTGATTAGCTAAAGCGGTTAAGAGCTGGCATCTGGCATTTATGAAAGTGACTAAATGCTCGTAAGAGTAGTCGTCTTCTTTAGAAAGTTCAATTTCCCAAGCTTTGAGGGTAGCAGCATCAACTTTAGAAACCACTAAATTTATTAGGAAAGTATCCCAATGTTCAGTAGGTTGATCTAATTGGGACAAAGCCTTAACGTGAAGTTGTGTAGTATCAACTAGAGTGCGCAAACTGGTGACGTCATTGTGCTGTGACGCAGGTAGGTTGAATAGAGCCTTCATATGGCGTTGAATACGTAACCGTAAATTTCCATATCTTTCTTTTAATAAGTTAAAGGCAATGGGGTAATTTTCGGCACGTAGAGGAAGTGCTTCGACTCAAGTAATGAAACTTGTAAATGACTTGAATGTCTTCATTGTCATGAACAAGGGAGCAAAATAATTCATAGAAGGAATCCCAAGTAGATTCATCTCCAGAGAAATGGGGTAAATCAATTTTAGGTAAAATTGGTTTGGGCTTGTGAGTACCATCACGGAAAGAAGTTTGTGGTTCATGAAGGGAACCAAGAACAGAAGCGTCCTTTTTCTGCTCCTCTTCGAGTTGGCGTATTATTTTGAAAGCAGAACCTATGCCTTCGTAATATTGGTTTTCTACTTCGACTCGATCTTTGGTTTGATTGAGCATACAAGTTTCTATTTCAGTTTGAATGTTGCAATAATTTTCATAAGAACGTTCAAAATCCCTTACGCGATGTTACAACAAGTCTAATTGAGATTCTGAGGGATCTAACTCCTTTATGTACTTTCTGAATCAGGTAATTTGCCCTTTATAGGATGCTCGTTTAGAAGTAAGTTTTTCATCCTTATCCTTATCAGTAGGAGCCATGTTAAAGAAAATAGATTGAAATGCAACTCACGAAACTGTGGAACCTTGGAAATGCTGTCAAGCTGGCAGCAGCAAATAAGTAGAAAGAACGGGACACACCAAAGGAGACAGGAGCGGCCTCTTTCCCCTTCACAGGCTTTGCACGATGTGGTTATAGCTGAAAGATTCAAAGCAGATATTAATAATTTGCAAAGTATTGCCAAATGATCTTTTAAACAAAAAAATGACAAATGGACACTCCCGGGTTTCCGGGACCAAATTTTGGGTAGATTATTAGCTGAGGAATAACCTAACCACCAAGGGAAGATGATTAAGAAAAGGAGGTAGGTTTCGGACTGGAGAAAAAGGATAGAGGAATAGGAGGAGAGTCCCACAAAAGTTATGAATTTAACTTTAAATGCACTTAGAGACGGTTGTCACTGCAAATCAGCTATCCGATACCTAAAGTGGGTAAGGACTTGGTCGAAGCTGACGGGAATCGCAGCTAAGACTTGGGCGGTTTGCCAGAGAAAGGCTTTAGTGTATTCCCTCTCAAGCATGCATAAGACTACTATGGGGAAGGGTGATAGTCTGGCAAGACTGAGAGTAACAGATTAATTATATGTCTGTTCAAAGCAATTCGTTTTTGCAAAGTAATTTGAAGAATGCCTATAATTTAAATCAGGTTTGGTATTTCCAATTTTTGAAGTTATGGAGTTCCTGAAAGAGCGACCAAGTGCCTCTAAAAAGGATAGTGATAAGAAATTACACCTTGGGGAGTAAGTTTGGTAAATAAACCAATGGTTGCATTTGGAAATGGCTAAGCTTTTACTCAGCGAGGAGCCGGCTAAAAGTTTAGACAAAGAAAAACACTTATCTTTTGGAAAACTGACCATAAGTTTTCGGTGAGGATCTCCACAAGCAGGTAGCTGGCGTAGCGAGCTTTACTTGCCTTACTGGCCAGTTAGAATTAGCTACTAAAGCTAAGAGAAACTTTAACGAGATTACCACTAAGAGTTCTTGCTCAAATGCAACGAGTGGTGAAAGCCCTATTAATGGATTTAATGGCATTGAGTAGGGAGAGCCAAGGAGGACAGGATCTTGCCTAACCGTTGTACTAGAAAATGAGAAAGCGAAAAGAAACGCTTAATTTATTTAACAATTCAAAAGAAGTTGATAACTTTAACAAATATATATTTTCAATTTGGTTAATAATTTTTTGGGTCACAGACCTCAGAAAACATTAAACGTCTGCTCCAGGCAATTGACAATTTATGAGGTTTCAAACCTTATATATGTTCTAAAAACTTTATAAGATTTAAAAGGACAAATAAAGTAATTAAATTTAAACATTAGATTGAGTACAAGAAGTGTACTTTAAGAAATTTCTGAGAGAATATGCTAGAGAGAGTGACAACTTTGAAAATAACAATAAGAAAAACATGAAGAATAAGATAGAAGTTCCTACAGCTTCTTATATTTAAGCTGAATTACTTTGTAACAATTATACAAAAGAGAGCAGGTCACTTACGGTGAACCTGAAGAGAAAGTCAAAAGGAAGGTTCTAGACTTCCTATGTTTAAGTAGTAATCACGAGCCAAATGGGGAAGTTTCCATTTCGTGAGACCTAGAAATAACTCACTCAAGAGTTAAAAGAATTGTTTTCCCTGATTATGGGGAAGAAACAATGTAAGTTTGAACCGTGTATAAAACACGTAGTTATACAGAAATTAATTAATGATAAACAAGCAAAATGGAAGGGCACTTCGTAGAGTGACACCTTATAGAAAAGTTACAATTTTATTAATATGGTTTGTTAGTAGAAGGTTGAGGAAAGATAGTTGGGATTTAGGATCAATGTTCATGGCCTTATTTAATGTAAACGGACGATCGCGACGCGGTAGAAAAGTGGGACAAGCACTAGTTATCACTATAGTCTTGTAAATAGATGAAAAGTTCACTGTAGAGACACGAAAGTTTATGGGAAAGAAAGTTATTGCAATGATGAAAATAACTGGTTGCACTAGGTAGGCGAGAGTCTATTTCTTGAGAAAGTTGTGAATTACAATTAAATGCGCCATAGAACATTCCAACGGTGGAAGAAAGTTCGCTATTGCAGTAATTTATAAGGAAGATTCCTCATTTTAAATAGTATTCTCACAAGTGAGTGAAAAATACCTGACGGCAAGACTCGCAGATAGAGTACAGGATCTGGAAGGTTCCAGAACGATCTTTATAGAAGAATGGGGTCAAAGTTAATCCAGAGGAGGAACTAGCTTTGTAATTTATAGACAGCGGGTATTAGATAATATCCCACGTGGTGAGAAGATTTCTCATTTAACAAGCATAAGAAATGCTGCTTTTCACCAAGATTGGCTTGATTAGACAAAAGCCCAACATGGAAAATCCCGCGACGGATGATTTTTGCCCCAAAATAAGTAATTTCACACTGCCTATAAAAGATCGTTAAAAGCATGTAGACGTTAAAATCATGAAGATGAGGTTAAAACTTGAAGTTTGTACTTAACTTTTCTGCATGGCGAAAGTGAGGTTCTCCTTGATGGTTAAGCTACCACATGGCGTGGAATCTAAAAAATGCCTCGTTAGGTCAGGAGGCTAGCTATAGTTGAGCCTTAACTGAGTCGACGGCCGGCGCACAAGTGAGACCCACTCAGCGGAGCACAGAGAGTCCATGGAAGGAAAAGGAGTGGGGGTAGGAGACAAAAGGAATACATATCAGAATAACCAACATAAGAAATTAAATTCTCTTGAGGAGATGGTCTTCAAAGAGTTGATAGCAGGCGATACTAGCAAAGCATGGTGAGTGAAAAAGGAGACGAAGTTCTCTTGCTCATGGAGATAATAGCTGGCGATGGCAACGAGAACTGGTGGCCAGATGGAAAAAGAAGTCCTCTTGCAGCAGGAAAAATTGAGGAGCTTCAGAGATTCGCTGCTAGATGACGCTAGGAGGGTCATGGAAGATATATATCTAGAACAGACTCACAAAGATATAAGCGACATGATCACCACAGAGAAAATAGAAGATCACTGTTGGTGTTTGACAAAGAGGAAGGAATGAACATGCAAAGAGCATTAAACTTTATATTCTCTCGTACCGTGTATTCCAAGAATACACCACTTGTACCCGGAACTTCCTTTTCAACTTTGGTGTCGCTTTCATAGTCTGCAATGAATTCCCTTCCGTGTTCACTATCAAAAACATTGTCAGATTCAAATCTGTTTCACCACCGACTTCCTGCTCACTGTCACTATTTTCTGACAATAATACCCTGAAATTGCAATCAGGCAGTCCTTTGTGGAATGAGCCATTTCACACACTGTTTCTAACACTAAGGAAGTTCATCTCACCTCGTCAATTACTTATCAAGAACTGCAGCAGTAGCAGAATGTTATGAAACACCAGGAAAAGACAAGCGTAAATATCACAATGGGGTCTCTATGATCCTGACCTATTTTTATTTCTGTCTCAAGAATGTTCTTGTACACTGACAGATCCGAATGTCACTAGCCGAGAATAGTGAGCTATTATCCTAATTTGCAAACATGCCTTAGTAGCGTTCTGTTTCACATAAAATAAATATTCAATAGTTTGCTTTTTGCAGGGTCACTCAGACCCCAGTGTGGTGTTACAGGGATTTTTAAAACTCATATCGTAACTAATTTTATCCATTTGTCAAAATGTGTTTCTTGTTTTGTGCTGTTGTTCACCGTTTCCTTCATATCTCCCAAGAGTATAAGAATGTTTTGACATTTCTTATTTTAAAGTGGATGCTAAACCTTTAGTTACAAATAAAATTTGACACATTTCCACATTACTAAATAATTAAGGGGATACGGAATGCCCTATGCTTACAATGATAAAATGTGCTGTATATAAGGAACATTTTCTCAGAAACCACTGAACCTAGACACTTAAAACTTTCACAGGTTAAGGCTGAGTATGTTTGATTTCTACTGAAACAAGCATATTTTTTTTGAATACATACTCCAGGAGAAAACATTTTTTTTTATGGAACATGTTTTAAAATATTGAAAAATATAGTTACAATTGAATTTTTAAAATGTAGAACTTTGCTTCTAAATATGTGTGTGTTTCGTTAGAATTGTGTACAGAGTATTTTATTGTTGTACAAGATCTTTGACAGGCACAGTTATTGTTATGGTTCCTTAATCTGTATGTGCCCCCTTAAAGAAGGGAAATATAGAAGGCCTTATTCATGGCAAAGGCTTAAAGTATTAAGGAGAACAGGCAGTTGTGTCCAAAAATTGTTTTCTTACCTAAATAGGACTCACGATGTCCGTTGTCTTCGTAGCCTAAGTGGTTGCGTTGCAGACTTTGAGTTCATTATGCAGAGATGGAACGACTTCGAATCCTATTTCCGATACATGTCTATTTTAACGTCCGTATTCTTCTGTCTTATTGCCATAAACATAATCATGTTATATTCATATAGATGAAAGTTAATGTGTATCTAGGAAACAAACCAATTCTTCTGGCATTGCGAGATTCGTAAGGTAGGATTCAGGTGTTTCTCTCCACTTTAACTATGCTTTAGAGAGTTCAGTGGTCAGATTTAGCCATTTAACGTAATTGCTTGCTAGTAGGAAATGAACGAGCGTTTATGTTCATTAAATGTCCATGCAAAGTTAAATAACGTTTAATGATGAATTAAGAAGTAATTTATGTTGGTGAAAACAGCCCGCAAACCTTTATAGTCTAGTGGTTTGTGTCGCAAGAACAATGTACCAGCCTCGTAGTTCCGTCCCTTAAAACTACAATAACTAACAATGTACCAGAATATCATCAAAGGTGCAGAGTTGGGCGATACGCTCACTTTCCATCCCATATTCAAAATATAAAATTGTTTTCATGTTAAAAATATTTATTTATGTATTTATTTATTTATATATCGTATGGCTTTTAGTGCCGGGAGTGTCCGAGGACATGTTCGGCTCACCAGAGGCTGTAGCTGCTTCAATGGGGACACCCATGGGGTGGGCTACAAGTTCCGTTCAATTTCAAGTAGTTCCAACTTTCACTACCAGATGTCACTGATACCTAGTGGTGAACGTTGGAACTTTGATATATCGTTTCAACGAAATCTAGCCTAGAAATTTAGCTTCACACAAGTTCAGTAAGTGGAAGGATCTTTTACATGCCATAAATCTATGACATGGGACCGCCGACTTTACTTCCTCTCCCAAGGAAGGCATACTGAAGGATTTTTAACGCTCTTAATAAAATCCTACGACTTTGGGCGGGTTTGATCCCACTATCTTGGGAACAGCAGTTCAGCATGCTACCGACTACGCCACCGAAGCCGCATGTAAAAAAAATATCTTGGCAGACAGAAAGAGTCTCTATTTTGATAAAAATATAAAATTAAGTATTTTCCACAGACGAAAGTTGAAGGGCTAAAGGGCACTTCAGGCAAGCAACTCAATGTTGAATTCCATAGACTGGACCTTCCATGAACACTATTCCTTTTCTGGTGCATTCGTAGTTCATTTTCGTTGTTTTCTTCACTTTTCCAAACGTAAAGGACACACTAAACGATTCTTATGAGGTGCTCGAATGATGACACGCGGTAGACTGATGATTGTTCACTGGAAACACAACCATGTCTGGTCGATTAGTTTGGCAGTTTGCCTTTGCTGCCGCTACAAGCGCTAGTGTGAGTCAATGCAGAGTTTTACGTCATCCCTTATATCTAAGGCTCGGATATTTAGGTGCTAAAAATCGGGGAAATATTTATTTTTTATGTATTATGTGAATATAAACAATAAGCAGTACTCACGAATGCAATTTATGCTGTGCCTCACTGACTACTGAAGCATTACAATACACAACGAGATACATCATCAGGTTGTCCATCACAAATGACCGACGATTATCGCGCAACACTTATTCTTAAGGCGCGAAACTGCGGCAATATGCTTCTTGCCCTTGAGGTGTTGTGTAACTTGAGATCGCTGTTCAGCCATGATTACTATCCCACATGGTTGGCAGAACAAGACGCCTATCACAAGTAAAATTATCTTTAAATTATCCAAAAGACGATAACTTGTAGTTGTTTTTACTTAGGAATCTTAGAACTGCCTTACACTTCACAGTGCCGGAAATAAACTGCTCGTGAGTGACACTGGTTCCAGGTAGCTAGGGGAGGTCTAGAACGTGGTGTTATGGACAAGGAAATCCCCGGCTTCCACAGTGAGTGGCACGGGGCGACAAGTTAAGAATAATACAGTTGCAAGCTGACATACACTCTGCATGAAGATTAGATAGCTCAAAGCTTCTTCCCCGTTGTAGTAACACAAAACAAAAATGCAATAAACTGAAATATCTAGCATACTGATTTAAAAGAATGTAAATATAATGTTCTTTTATGTCCTAATAAAAGAAAAGCAGGCATTTATGTAATTATAGAGAAAAAAAATATTTAAAGTATGTATTTACTTAAAAACGCGAAGCCTCCGTGGCTTAGGCGGCAGCACGCTGGCCTCTCACCGCTGGGTCCGTGGTTCAAATCCCGGTCACTCCATGTGAGATCTGTGCTGGACAAAACGGAGGCAGACAGGTTTTTCTCCGGGTACTCCGGTTTTCCCTGTCACAATTTCATTCCAGCAACACTCTCCCTTATCATTTCATTTCATCTGTCATTCATTTAATCATTGCCCCAGAGGAGTGCGTCAGGCCTCGGCAGCCGGCACAGTTCATATCCTCGCCGCTAGATAGGGGCTTCATTCATTCCATTCCTGACCCGGTCGGAGACTGGAAGCAGGCAGTGGATTTTCATTTCATTTACTTAAAAACATATTTATTTACCTAAATACCCGAGCCCCTTCTTATAACACTACTTCCGGTGTGAAGATTTGTCAAGAAATCAAAATAATGCCCGAGGTTATTGAACCAAGGAACACAACGTACTAGGATTTGCATAAAAAAGAAAACGAGTAAAGAAAGAAGCGTTTTTGGTTGTTTTCCAAGAACTGTATCTACAGTAGGGCGGAAGTGATTTTCATTTTATTTTAGTTTGCTAGAGCTCTCCAAGACTCACAATTTGAAACCTTTCCGGGCCCTTTAGCTCTTCAATGTTTGGCACAATTCAGGAAATTGCTTAATTTTATATTTTATATCATTTCAAATGATCTTGTCGACTTCATTGTTATGCTTTGGTCTACCGTTATGCGTTACGGTTACAGCGTGTATGACGTTATCATGTTGTTCAGTGCATATTCACCGAGTCTGAGTTTATTCCTTGGGTCTGGCGTTATGCGATACGGAGACGGCGAGTGCGTGACGTCATGCAGCAGAGTGCACCTCCCGCTTTCCGTTCCCCGCACGGGAAGCCTAAGTTAATGGGTAATGGAGTCTGTTGAAAGAGTCGTGGGGCTTCGAGCGAAGCGAGAAGCCCTCCTGAGCCTTTCTAACTTGTGTAGCATTTGCAGCATGCGTCATTTGAAATGATATAAAGTCTAGTCTCTCAGACTGACTCTATCCTTTTTAAGATATGGACCCATACTTTGTTTGCTAAGAGATGGTTTCAACGTTCACAACGTAGACAATAACGGATATGTGGAGCACGGAACACGTCAGATCTTCCCTCCCCTCCAATAAATTAGACTAATGAATTGTATCACGACATTACCGCAAACACTCATCCTAACTACCTTTGTGTTTGTCATCGATCTAATCGTACGGCGTATTACAGGCTATTAGTAATTCTGACAGCACGCTTCAAGACAAATACTTCTTCCATCCGTAAGTTATGACGTAAAGCTTTGAATTATTATTACGTATTTGTAATATTTTTATACATCTGTCAAGCGCGATATAATTTATTTAGCAAGTGATGCTTTCTTCTCTCCCAAAATCTCTTAATCTAGGTAGTGAAAAGCTTCCTCTGTTCTTCAGTCCATGATTTATTGATCCAGCTATTCATTTGTTTGTTGGTTAATGTTTTAAACTGGAGTCATTCTTGTTTAATTTCCTCTGTGATACCAATTACTTGAAGGACTTTTTCTATTTCACCAAGCCAGTTGTTGTTGACTTTCATTGAGAGAGCGAGGTTGAGCCTGTCATTGTTCATTCTGGGAATGTGGGCGTGGAACTACAATCGCCTCTTCCTGAAGGTGTCCGTGATCTTTACAGCAGGCTGATAAAACTCCCGAGACTTCCGTTTCATTCAGATTCCTTCTGAGCAGACTGGACCAAGGATTTTCCTCAATATTTTGTTTCCTTGCTTCTCGAGGTCTTAAATACGAGATCTGCCTCCAATTATCGAGGTATCCGAGGCCTCAGGTTTGCTTATTGTGGTATAGCGTTCCTCCATATTGAATTTTTGTTCTATTTTTTCCAGATGATTCCATAGGCCTTCTGCAATTTTGAAATTACTATCAACATAATTGGCACTTCTTATTTCTTCGATTCGGCCAACTAGGAACCACGTCAGTTCAACTGTCTCTTCTTCCGAGCTATAACTACCGCCCAGTGTTCCCTCATTCGTCTCCGATATTGTTCTTTTCACTATTGGGACCACGCCTTCCCTGTCTCCAGCTTCGGCTTCTCCTGGAAACCTTTGTGCGTACGCAGGTTTTCCTGAAGTGGAACACGCTCCTGGATATCATTAGGGGAAATTTCCATTTCAGGTAGATCTTTGTCAACTTCCGTGAACCATGCCCCTTTGGTTTTCTTATTTTGAAAGTTACTATTATTAAGATCTTATTTATTTATTTATTTATTCGCGTTGCTAAGGCTACAAGTACTTGTCTTAGAGAGTGCCAGGATGTCCGAAACACATTTAGGTTTAAAAACTCCAATGGTATCTACAATTAATGGATTCATTAGTTAATAATAATAATTTGATAGTAACATTAGGTTAAGTCTGCAATTTATCAAGACAAGTAGGTTTCTCTCTAGATTCTTAGTTAAATAAAGAATAGACATAAAACTCCGTTTTTTAGAAAGAAAAGCGGGTGTTGCTGTGTCTCGTCCTAAAACTAAACCTGTCGCCGTTTCCATAGCTAGCGGAAAAAACTTTGACTCCAGTTTCTTGCTTAAATACATTTCATGGTATAAAAAGTCATTTTATTCCGTAATTTTTCAACATACAAAGCTCAATGTTTTAGAAGCTTCCCCCTTATATGTTTCATATTTTAACTCAGTTGTTTTTCAAAATTTACTTTGCTTAAATTTGTCTATTGGAAATGTTCATCAAAATTCAGTTAATTCATTTAACAAATCCACGAATAATCAATAATGTTCTTATTTTCAAGCATCCATGGTTACAGTAATGAGAAAGCATCAAGAAACATCCCTCAAAATTTCGATTACTTGCTATTAATTGTTTCTGTGAAAATTGTAAATACTGTAACAAGTTGACATTCCCGTCCACTTAGGGACTCCTATATTGCCCAGGCTAATTTTCATACTTATATTTTCCATTTATTCCGAAACTGTCCACAGAAACTTATCGAATTCCTTCAGGTATGTTCCTTCTAGGATTTCACCTCAATTTCAGACATGCTTTTTGAAAACCATTTTTTTTTTTTGAAATTTCGAGAAACTTTCTAAAATTGCAAAATTTTAACAGTAAATTTAGAAAAATGGACATGTTAAAATATAACATATATAAGGAGGAATTACATATATACATTTCAGGTTTGTACAGAAAGTTTGTTTTATATGTGACGGGGACCCTCACTTGCCCGCTCGCCCGCGTTGCGCGTCTGTCTCCCGCCAGGCAGTTTGCTGTTACGCGGTGCTAGCGAAGCACTGAGTCATTGAGTATAGGAATTTGTACTTACCTAGTTCACAGCTGGTGCTGAAAATGTTCGCCATTCACTGCTACACATCGCTGGCACCTCTTTATGAAATTGTCATTTACTTTCTGAAGATCCTCAGCACCGATAGACTGTATTTCAGCTGTAATATAGCCTTTAAGCTCATTTATATTGTGAGGGTTTCTCGCATACAGTGTATTTTTAAGCGTCCCCCACAGATAAAAGTCACATGGTGATAAGTCTGGGATTCGCGGGGGCCACACGTTCCGACTTATAATCCTAGTACCAAAAATGCGACGCAATTCTGTCATGGATGCTTCGGCAGTGTGAGCAGTGGCAGAATATTGTTGAAAATAGGTTGACAATCGCTCTCCGTAAGTCAGTTCGTAAAAAATTGGTCAAGGATCACATTGAAGTACAAATTTATGTACAAATTCCTATACTCAATGACTCAGTGCCGTGAGAGCGCCGCAAAACGGCAAAGTGCCTGGCGGGAGACCGGCGCGCAACGCGAGTGAGCGGGCAAGCGAGGGTCCCCGTCGGATATAAAACAAACTCTCGTATGTTGAAATGTTCGAAAAAAAAAGGGAAATCTTATATCTTGAAAAACATTCTTCGAGAAATTGGATTCAAAGATTTTTCTGTTATTTAGAACATGTCATTACCAAAGGATTCCTCTTCCTCTATATGACGCACTTTCATCCATTTTTCTGTTGCTCCATGCCCCATTGCCCTTGCTTCTAACGCAACCCCTTTCGTAAACTTTTGAATCAATCGTCTAAAAGAAATAATACATTTTTACTTTGGTGGGTTTATTAACAGGACGCACACTTGTGGCAAGATATGCTGTACCGTTACGAAGGTCAAAGCCCCTAGATTTTTAGCCTACTTTTCACATTTTGCAAAAATTAGGAAAAAGTAGACTTATGAGATCGATCCGGGAAAATGTGTGTCTGTCTGTCTGTCCGTCTGTCTGGCTGTGTGTGTGTCCCCCCCCTATCAACTCCTAAACGGCTGCAGCTATCCGCACCAAATTTGGTAAGAGCAAAGATCTATACCTGAATATCTCACGGCCATATTTTAAATTGACGTCAGTGCTACCAACTGCTGAAAAATCGCAATTGTAATTTGAGCTCTATGTTGGATATCTAAGAAGTTATACAAGCGAACTATTTCAAAATTGGCACACACATAGACAATAGCATTCCAGATTAATTTTCAGAAGACCATACGTGCCAGTATTGCCAACATGATTCTAAGCCTGCCGATAGGTCCAATTTCTAAATGCATGTAACTTCTATACTATCGATTGGATTTCAACCAGATTTCATATGTACTATGTTTACTACAGCAGATATGACTGTGCGTATTCTAATGAGCCACCAGGGCTGCCAACTGTTAATAAATACTCTCACTATGATTTTACCGTAATGTCAATATATCAGAAAGTATGAAAGCCAACAGCTCTAAACTTTGCACACGTATAGTACCTAATATTCTACCTTAGTTCGGTGTAACTTATATACATCAGTGCTGCCAACATGATTCTAAGCCTGTTGATAGGTCCAGTTTTTAAATGCATATAACTTCTATACTAGTAAATGAATTTCAACCAAATTTCGTATTTGCTTTGTGTACCATAACAGTTATGACAATGTGTATTCGTAAGAACAAGCAAGGCTGCCAACTGTTAATAAATACTCTCTCTATTTGTTTAATCCTAATATCAATATATCAGAAAGTATGCAAGTCATCATCTCTAAACTTTGCACACGTATAGTACCTGACATTCAATATAAATTTGGAGTAAATAATATACCTCAGTGCTGCCATCATGATTCTAAGCTTTCTGATAGTTTCAATTTTTTTTACATGTAACTTCTATATTAACAAATGGATTTTATCCAAAATTGGCACTATAATAGATCGTAATATTTCAGATTAATTCTGAGCATCATATACATGCCATGGTTACCAACATGATTTTATGCGCACTGAAAAATCCAATATCAAAAAGCTAATAACGCCCATACTATCCATTAGACTTCAGCCAAATTTTGTATGTGCATTCTATACCTTAAGAGATAGAACTAAGTCAGACTATTCAGAGTCACCAGGGCTGCCTACTGTAGTAATTTACTCTATTACTCTTTTACTTGATTTCGTTATTATTCTAGATAGATCTATATAGATTGGCATAATTCTGAAATTTTAAGAAAAGTAGGCTCTTTAGTTCGTCACGGAACTACTTGTTATTATTATTATTATTATTATTATTATTATTATTATTATTATTATTATTATTATGTTAAAGATTTTGTGCATCCCTAAAAGGCTTGATTTTCTTTCCCCGGTATCGTGGAGCCGTCACAAACGCTGTCCCCAAAATCATGACTGAACATTCAGCTACATATAAAGAGATGGACTTGAATTGCGTAATTTCATTACAGGCAACATTTAAGACCACTTAAACCCCCACACCCCTATGCATTACAGGAATAATTAGTACCATAATTTAACTTAGGGGTTTCATCTCTCATACCATTCGCTCCACGAGTTTTCACGCCAGACAGTTAGACAGCATTCAAACTCAGGATGTGGTTGGTTACTGTACACTCATCCGAGAAAATACGAAGTTTTTTGCCAAAAATTCTAAACGTTCAGACAGAAACCACTTTTATTTATAAACTAACCTAACCCCGTGGCACTACAGCGCATGAAAGACCTAGGCCTACCAAGGGACCACTGCCCAGCCATTTGACCTGCAGATATTGGGATGTCGCGAGGTCAGCGCATCAGAGCCCCTCGGCCGTTAATCTTGGTTTTCCTGACCGTGGCGCTGCCTCACTATCAGACAGCTACTCAATTGCCCTCAAGAGGCTGAGTGCACCCCGTTCCAGCCCTCACGTCAGTTTCTAAAATCCCTGACGGAGCCGGGAATCGAACCCGGGGCCTTCGGGTGAGAGGCAGGCGCGCTACCCCAACACCACGGGACCGGCACTTTTATTTATAGAGAGATATTGTTGTTTGAGTCTTCATCTTTTGACTGGTTTGATGTAATCTCCCTGTCCTGAGCTAATCGTTTCATCTATACTTAACTATCACAGACAATCTGTTTAGCATATGGTCTGCCCCTGCAGTTCCTGCCCTCGACCCTTTCTTTCATAACTATGTTAGCTATTCCTGTGTGTCTTAGAATGTACACATAAAACTTAACCCTTTTTTTTTCATTTTCAGTCGCTAGAAACGCCTCTTCTCGGCAACTCGCCTTAATTTGATACTCTATCTACCCATCTGATCTTCATCATTCTCCTGTAACACCACATTACAAATGCTTCAAATCTCCTCATTTCTGCTGCACCAACAGTCCAAGTTTTACTTCCATAGAGCATAGCGCTCCAGACAAAAGCTTTTAAAACTGAATTCCTAATGCCTATATTCGTTGTCAACAGATAACTTATCTGTAGAAATGTTTTCCTGAACCAATCTACGTTTTATATCCTCATTGCCTCGTCCATCACTGTTTATTTTACTTCCTAAGTAACAGAAGTGTCCTGCTTCCTTTAGTTTTTCACCTGCCAACGAGACTTAATTTTATTTAATTCAGTCCTTTCTGTTTCGTAGTGAATGTAATGTAATAAATGCTTCCATGATAATGTTCTGCTGTAAGCGAAAGTTTCCATATCTCTCTTTTTTATCTGCCATTGTATTGCCAAGCTCAAGTAATAATAATAATGTTAATAGTACTTGTTAGGCATTCTGTCAGAAAAATAATTATTCTTTTAGAGTGAGAGAGACAGACACAGTGGGAGGGAGAGGGCAGCATGAGTATGACAGGAAAGAGTGGGCCGTGTGACGTCCACATAGGTAATTACTCCTGCATGTATATGAATGTGTATGCGAGTGTGTTGGTTGGATTGTCTATTCAAAAGGGGTTATGAACATTTCTAAACTTGAATGAATAAGTTCCTTTTTATCTTCTTTCATTATTCTACCTCCAGTATTTCTGAAAGTGAGGTATTTTTAATTTAAAATTGACAGGGTAAGGTCGAGGGAGAAAATTGGTTTCTTTCATGTAACTGGCTGTGTGATTGAAGGGGTTGATAGGATCTAATTCCTGGGGTTTTATTTAACGTTGCATTGAGTCATTTTCAAGCATGATCCAGTAAATTAGAACGTCTCGTACACAAAAAGTAGTATATAAACAAATTGTAAGTTTACGTATAGCATACATTTTCCAAAAGTCAGTGACGCGTATTGATCTCTCAATTATTATTAAATCTTTTCAGTCGGTCAACACAATGTGATCCCAATTACTGGGACTTGCGAAACATAACCTGAAAAGAATACACGCCCGAGATCGCACGAAGGCAAATTGCTCAAGAATAATATTTTCAGCGCCTGCTACTTTGCTATTGCAGTAAAAGCTCTGACGAAATTAATTAATGTACCCTGTTTATCTTTCAACTGGTATCAATATAGTTAGTGTATAAAAATAATGTTGCCCAAGGTCGCGGGTTCAAACCCGGCCAAAGTCGTTGGATATTTTAAGAGCGTTATAAATCCCTCTGTATGCCTTCCTTCGGAGGGAAAGTGAAGGTGGCGGTCCCATGTAATAGATTTATGGCATGTAAAAGAACCTTCCACTAATTACACTTGTGTGAAGCTAATTTATAAGTTAGATTTTACTAACTCTCTTAGGTTCCAAAGTTCGTCGGTGGCATCTTGTAATCAAGTTCAGAATTAGTTGTCGTTGACGGTGGCGTTTGGTAGCAAAAGTAGGAACTACTTGAAAATTGAATGTCTGCAGTCCTTGCCTGAATTAAAAACAGATAACACACACTAATACAGCCATCACAATTAACACCGGTTATCAGACAGAAATCTACACACACCCAAAGTACAGGGGGCTACAAGACCGCGTTGTCGCTGCCCCTAAACTAAGGAATCAGCCAACCAAAAATATTGTTTCCACGTAAAGAAAAATATGCATGAATAGCAAAATCTCCTGTCAGGCGGGGAGTTTTCACTGCGCGTGAGCAACCTGACTCAACGTGTGCTTTTCAAAGTAGGGTTTGATCACAATTCAAGGGGGGTTTGAAAGGCAAAAACGTAAATTTTTCAACATTTTATAAAATATGCCCTACAATATTATTTACTGTTTAATGAATAAAATGGTATATAATTTATCTCTGTGTGACTGTTAGAAGTATTTAATTTTTAATTTTATAACATTGTTTGCATATCAGTCAAAATGGTTGATTTTAGTCATGCATCTCTTTATTTACGAATATCTATGAAACTACTGCACGTGGAAGGCTGTGGTCTTCACCTATCGATAGAGAATACTGAGTGCTCAATTTTCGTTACACTTCTGTTTCCAATATGTCTGCTGCTGTGCTTGTTTTTGTGTAAAGAAAGTCAAATTTCGTGTGAATGAGTGTCTTAGAAAATTGAAATAAACTCTGCGCACCACTGTATTGTCAGATGGGAAGCTACTGAGGGATCGACTGACTGATAAAACAATAAATGAACTTCAGAAGTATTATGGCATGGCCATCAGAAATAACGTAAACAATTTAGAATGTATGAAGAAAGCAGTCTGGGCCACATACTTCCACAATCTCTCGAGTGACAGGCAGCCAGTGCATTCACTTTGCCCACCTGGACCTGAAACATGGTGTAAGTTCCGAAAGGCTGAAGCTGCAGGAGAGTATTTTGAACACAAGAATTATTTACCTGAAGCAGTTATGGAAGCTATCAAGCCAACCTACAGAGACCTAGCTCATCCAGACCTTCTCAAAAAGAGTCTACATGGGCGTACTCAGAATCCCAACGAGTGGTTCAACAATATTATCTGGACTCGAGTGCCCAAAAATGTAGATGTGGGGTTAAGAACTTTGAAGTCGGGAGTCAGTGATGCTGTGTTAACATTTAATGATGGGAACATGGGAAGAATAAGAGCGTTAATGCATCTCAACACCAACCCAGGCCGTCATACTATAAAGGGACTGCAACATTTAGACAAATTAAGAATTGCCAAGGCGCAGCGTTCAGCAGAGTTCAACACCAAAGAAGCAAGGTCATCCCGAAGGAAAAAGTTTTTAGAGAAGGAGGGGGACCAGGAAGAGGATCCTGACTATGCTGCTGGGTGCTATTGAGCCTTAATTTAAAAATCTGAGTAAGTTCTTATAAATTAAAGTTTTAAACTTGATTTTCTCAAAATGACTTTTTTGACAATTAATGTTCCTGTTTCTGAAAAACTACTTGGGATACAGACATGAAACATTGTGAGATGCTTTATTATATCCTACTGTCCTTACTGAAGCAGAATTACAGCAGAGGTTTCCATAGACATGAAGTAAGGGGGTGTCCAACTACAAATATTTTGTGTAAAAAATTGTATCTTAAAAAAATTAATAAAACTCGTTCTTTTGGTTTCTATATTTTTATTCTGCTTTAGTCCACATAAATAATGTGAAAGTGTCAGCTGTAAAAAATTCAGAGTCGTATCTTCATTGGTTCCAGAAATATAGGAACATAATCTTGGCTTATTTAACATTGGCAGGATAGGCCTTTCAATCTCCCCTCAAGTAAATAATGTGAAACATTAAGAAACAGATTATTTCACTTCAATCAAACTATCCTAGAACTGCAGAATAATGCAAATATTTTGTGTATATTAAGGCTTTCATGGACCGGAATATTGTTAAAATTATTCACACTGTTGGGATATTGTCATGTGAAAATTAAAGATTAAAATTCCTGTACGTTTCGAAGGAAACTTGCCTGCTTTTTCAATAGAATTAAAACAATGTGGCCAAATAATGTGTCAATGAGCCTACAAAAACTAGAGAAATATTCCTCTGTTCATCGTTGTGAATTTGTTGCTCTTCAGTCGGTCCACACGATAGCACCCAGTGATTGGGCGGGGTACAAGATATAACCTTTGCGACGTGGCCTGTGCCTTTCATAAACCCTCAAGCCTTGGCAGCCGCTGGTTTCTATTATTTAAAAACAAGAGATGAAATGAAATGTGCCATTAATATATAACGACACTCCTGGAAAAAATTGCCTGTCCATTCATTGGGCAAAATCGTGTTCATCGACTGAACAGCTACAAATTAACAATCTTGTATAGGCAACACTGAAAAAGAATGGCTTCAGTAGGTAGGCTGGGGGGGTTTTGACTCAAATACCGTTATTTATGCAAATTAGGGGGCGTGGCAAGGTCAATGACCTTGAGGTAGGTCATGTTCAATGACCTTGAGGTAGGTCATTGACCCCCAAGGTCGCCGGGACCCCGGAAGGTAAACAAACCTTGGAGGGTCCAGGAACCGGTTTGAGGGGGGGTGTGGGTGGAGTGGGAGGAGTGGGGAGGGGAGGGGAGGGGGGAGGGGGAGGGGGGTGGTGGCGAGGGTGGGGGATGAGGGGGAAGGATGGAAGAGGCTCTGCACGAGACCCTCCTCGACCCAGTCTCTCTGCTGGACTGAGCGCCTTCTCTGTTATTATCCTGGGCTATATAGCTTTGCTTTGAGCCCGATGAGATCCGAGTGTTGCCGAAGGTTTCCGAATCCTTGGTTGTGAATGAATGTCAGAGAATTGAACGGTCAACTGGTGTGTGTGTGTGACGTCACAGCAGATTACGGGATGTGAGGTAGGTCACGAACGGGAGTGTTTTGAATGGAAAGCATTAGTGTAACTGGTGTGTGTGTGTGTGTGACGTCACAGCAGATTACCGGATGTGAGGTAGGTCATGAACGGGAGTGTTTTGAATGGAAAACATTAGTGTAACTGGTGTGTGTGTGTGTGACGTCACAGCAGATTACGGGATGTGAGGTAGGTCATGAACGGGCGTGTTTTGAATGGAAAACATGAATGGCGGTGGATGATGGTGGTTGTTGAACCCTGACGTGGTAGGTTGGTTAGGTGTGAATGGGTCTGAGAGACAAACAAGATGGGGTTGAAAGCACTCAATGGTAAACAAACATCGATGCGTGGGTGGATGTTTAATGAACATAGGTGTTTGTGTGAATGAATAAACAGATTTGAACGGTTAACCTGTGTGTGACGTCACATGGGATTGACTAATCCTGAGATTGACAACGGGTTGTATGGTAGGTCATGTCTGGGAATGACCTTACGGTGATTGTGAGGGTGCGGGACAAATGATGAGGTAAACGTGTTTGAATCATGAATGGAGATGGATGGTGGGTGTTGAACTCTGGCTTGCTTGGAAGGTTGAATGTAAAAACAAATAAAACCTGAAGCAAAAAAAAGGAAAATTATGTTTTATTTAGTGAACTGTTACTACAACTTAATTTGCCTTTTATCACCAGCTTCTTCTTCTTCCTCTTCATCTTCCTCTTCATCATCATCATCTTCTTCTTCTTCATCTTCTTCACCTCTCCCACGCCCTTCCATCGCTGACATTAAATCAGCAAAAAAAACCACCAAAACTGGATCATTTCCAAAGCTATAAAAAAATGTATACAATAAAGAGTACAACAAAATTGTTTTATAACGCTTGTTTATCTAAATATTGTATTGTGAATTGCTGGGAGTGTGTGAGAGCAAGTACAGTTCACCTAAGTCTGCAGCAGCTTCCAGCGGACGCCCTTAGGGTGAGCTACAAGTTCTGTTCATTTTTAAGTAGTTCCAAAATTTTGCTACTAGATATTAATGATACCTAGTGGTGAATGTTGGAACTTGAGTATGGGTTTCAGTGCTGGAAGTGTTCACGAACATGTGTGACTCACTTGAGTATGTAGCTGCTTCCAGCGAACGCCTTTAGGGTGAGCTACAAGTTCCAAGTTTTTGCTACCAGATAATAATGCCATCTAGTGGTAAATGTTGGAACTTGTTTTGACAAAATCTAACCTGTCAATTTAGCTTCACACAAGTTTAGTCTGTGGACGGATCTTTTACGTGTCATAAAGTGAGAACATGTAACCACTGGCTTTACTCCCCCTCCAAAGGAAGGCATACTGAAGGATTTTAACACACTTAAAAAAATCTGACTTCCTTCCCAATCCTCTTTTTAAATTAATACATTCATCGCAATAACACGGGTTATCAGACAAATTCTACTCACACCCAAGTAAACATGGGCTACAAAGGCGGTAACTACGCTCAGTATTTCTAATCATTTTGAAGAAGAAAAAAAACACCGCTTGCTTCCAGTATTTGACCAGATCAGGAATGGAATGAATTAAACTCCATCTAGCGGCGAGAAAGATCTGTGTTGGCTGCCAAAGCCTGTCTCACTTTTGTCAGTCAATGTTTAAATGAATGACAGATAAAAAGAAATGATAGTGGAGGGTGTTGCCGGAAGAAAATTTTGACAGGGAAAACTGGTGTTCCCAGAGAAAAACCTGTCTGCTTTTGGTTTGCCCAGCACAGATCTAACATAAAGTGACTGGAATTGAACCACGCTCCCAGCGGCGAGAGACTGGCGTGCTGCTACATAAGGCTTTAGTAAATAAAGTAAATAATACTTACATTAACAGATCAAGCATCGAAACCTCATCGTTTTCTTCTTCATCCAGCCCCATAATTTCATTGATCTTGTTGGCAGACATTGCAGCGAATGATATGTTGTGAAAAGGAACAACCTCTTTATATACTGTGTTTTCTGGTGAAAGGTGGATTAATTAGGAGTGTTTAAGGTAGTTGTGCAGGGTTATACAGTGTGGAGCTAATTCTGGTGAAAGGAAGGTCAATAAGGATTCCTGTATTAATGCAGGGTAATGCCGTATGGAGGTCATTTTTGTGTGAAAGGAACGGTAATTCAGGGGCGTTTCCTGTATTCGGAGGGGTATAAATAGAGGGCCAGAATTGAAATGAAAGTAGAGTTAACTGCGAGCTTACAGCGTTCACACCAGATTGCAATTGGATCCTTGTCTATCAGGTAATATTCAACATACTTAAGTATATAACTTTAAAGTATATCCTAGTGTATATATTTGACGATGTGCTACTGGGAGACTAACTCAGCCGGATGGTTTACAAAATAAGTGATTTTACTGTACATTACAGTACTTGTAAATGCTGAGATGGTAGGTTTAAATCCACATGAAGATGTTTAGAATTTTAATAGTATAATGGCCTATTGACAAAGCTGGTTTAAAAGTTAGACGGTATGAATCAGACAAGCAATAATTACTTCAAGTATGAAAAGAGCAGAATTCATAGCATGTAATAAGATTGGTTTTAACGTGACTTGCATCTTAAACCATTAGCTGCCTGGAATATATAAAATGAATGCAGCTTAATTATATATAATTACTGTTATTATCCAATTAAATGTTGCCGATTTCACTACATAGCCCGCGAGATAATTACAGTGCTCGACACAATCACGGAAGAGATCTCTTATGTATTGCAAAGGTGAAGGATATATTTAACATTAGCACCTAAACATGCATTCACTTCTATACATCAGCTCCAGGTTAAGTAACCTATTTAGTTAAGGACATTTAAATCATCATCTCCCGACTAATGTAGCCCCCATGCACTTGGGTGTATTGAACAGATAAATTATTTAAGCAACCTGCCCCGGCTTCACCCGGGAACAGATATAATATACAAACAACCCGACCCGGCTTCGCCCGGGAACAGTTATGTTATACTAGAAACCCAACCCGGCTTCGCCCGGGAACAGTTATATTATACCAAAAGCATGCACCGACTTCGCTCGAGAACAGTTAAATTATACAAGCAATCTGCCCTGGCTTTGCTCGGGAACAGTTAAATTATACAAACAATCCGCCCCGGCTTCGCCCGGGAACAGTTATATATTATACTAGAAACCCGCTCCGGCTTCGCCCGGGGGATAGTTAAATTATACAAGCAATCCACCCCGGCTTCACCCGGGATCAGATATATATATATATTATACTAGAAACCAGCTCCGGCTTCACCCGGGGGACAGTTAAATTATACAAAAAATATCCGCCTCGGCTTCAACCGAGAACAGTTAAATTATACATGCAATCTGCCCAGCTTCGCCCGGAAACAGTTAAATTATACAAGCAATCTGCCCCAGCTTCGCTCGGAAACAGTTATAGATTATACTAGAAAACCGCTCTGGCTTCTCCCGGGAACAGTTAAATTATACAAGCAATCTGCCCCAGCTTCGCCCGGAAACAGTTATAGATTATACTAGAAAACCGCTCCGGCTTCGCCCGGGAACAGTTATATATTATTCTAGAAACCCGCTCTGGCTTCTCCCGGGAACAGTTAAATTATAGAAGCAATCTGCTCCGGCTTCACCCGTGAACAGTTATATATTATACTAAAAACCCGCTCCGGCTTCACCCGGGGGACAGTTAAATTATACAAAAAATATCCGCCTCGGCTTCACCCGAGAACAGTTAAATTATACAAGCAATCTGCTCCAGCTTCGCCCGGAAACAGTTATAGATTATACTAGAAAACCGCTCCGGCTTCGCCCGGGAACAGTTATATATTATTCTAGAAACCCGCTCTGGCTTCTCCCGGGAACAGTTAAATTATAGAAGCAATCAGCTCCGGCTTCACCCGTGAACAGTTATATATTATACTAGAAACCCGCTCCGGCTTCGCCCGGGGGACTGTTAAATTATACAAGCAATCTGCTTCGGCTTCGCCTGGGAAACAGTTATATATTATACTAGAAACCTGCTCCGGCTTCGCCCGGGAACAGTTATACATTATACTAGAAACCTGCTCCGGCTTCGCCCGGGAACAGTTATATATTATTCTAGAAACCCGCTCCAGCTTTGCCCGGGAACAGTTAAATTATACAAGCAATCTGCTCCGGCTTCACCCGTGAACAGATATGTATTATACTAGAATCCCGCTCCAGCTTCACCCGTGAGACAGTTAAATTATACAAGCAATCTGCCCTGGCTTCACCCAAGTACAGTTATATATTATACTAGAAACCCGCTCCGGCTTCGCCCGGGAGACAGTTAAATGATATAAGTAATCTTCCCCGGCTTCGCCCGTAAACAGTTATATATTATACTAAAAACCCGCTCCGGCTTCGTCTGGGAACAGTTAAATTATACAAGCAATCTGCCCGGCTTCACCCGGGAACAGTTATATATTATACTAGAAACCCGCTCCGGCTTCACCCGGGGGACAGTTAAATTATACAAGCAATCCGCCCTGGCTTCGCCCGGGAACAGTTAAATTATACAGGCAATCTGCCATGGCTTCACCCGGGAACAGTCATATATTATACTAGAAACCCGCTCCGGCTTCGCCCGGGAACAGTTAAATTATACAAGAAATTCACCCCGGCTTCACCCGGGAACAGTTATATATTATACTAGTAACCCGCTCCGGCTTCGCCCGGGGGACAGTTAAATTACACAAGCAGTTTGCCCCGGCTTTGCCCGGGAACAGTTAAATTATACAAGCAATCTGACCCGGCTTCACCAAAGTACAGTCATGGCCATTTAAATCATCAGCTCCTGACCATGTAGCACCTGGGTGTATAACTTGTTTGATAACCTGGGTTCTTGTAATGGATTGAGGAGAAGTAGGAAAATGGTGAACGCAAGCTGCTGACAATTAAATTAGTGGCTAGCGATAATGGGTGTGTAGAAGGGTTTTGATAACTTTTGTGTGTATATACATATTTGCTAATGGCTTAGGTATACTAAAACACTATTATAGATATCAAATTCGATTTCAGAATGTCGGCAATAAAAAATGCGAATTCCATAGGGAAAGATGCTGGACCAGCGACTAAACGACTACAGGATCTGCAGGTAAATGAGTCTTATTTGGTAACTGCTGTTCGTCGAGTCAGGACCAAATTTGGGGAACGTATTCTTTGCGAACTGGAGGACTTTGCAGTATTTCTACCGTCGAGATTCAAGGAACTCAGCGAGGAAGATGTATCCGATCTCAACAAAGGGACCATCTATTTAAAATACTTGGGACTGGAAAATAAAAGATGTCTTGTGGAATTCATAGAAGAAAAAAATAAAATTTAAAATTAGTTTGTGTAAAAACGGAATTTGCAGGGAAAATAAACTTTGGTTCACTCTCTCTGCAAACCGTTCAGTTTTTGTAATTGTTAAGTACTAAGGGACATCATGTCGCCACCGATACAAAGTTGGCAAGATGTGGATAGTTGTTTCAATAACAATATCTGTTGCACTAAATTCAATAATGATGCAAACATTTTAGATCTCAATGAATATTTAAACACTAGTTACAACATTTTTCAAAACAAAATACAAGACTGTTTAAGAGAACATGTAGCGTTAAAGGTTAACGCTGAATTATTATGTGACTTTGCTATTTTGAAACAAGGTGAGGAGATCATACAGCCAATCTATTTACACACACACATGACTAAATTATACCGCACTGATAATATACACAGTTGGTATAGTAAAAACATTGTTGATAAACTCACAACACGCTTTGCTGAGTTTCAAGAATTAGAAAGCGGCAAATCGCTGGAAGCTATCAATCATCTTAAAATTAATGTATGCACCTTTGATCCCATAAATAGTGGGTCATCTCATGTTAATTTGCCTAAACAGTTGGAAAACCGTCACGCAGTTATCAATGTGGATAATAATGATGTTTTCTGCTTTATTTGGTCCCTGGCTGCTGGGTTATGTTCTGCAAGTAAAAATGTTCACAGAATGGGCAAATATCACCAGAAATTTATGGAATTAATGATCAGTCTAAATTTAGCAGTCATAGAATTCCCAATGGACCTCAACGCCATTTCTCGTTTTGAATCTAAAAATCTGCTTTACTCCATTAATGTATACGGAGTTGAAGGGGACAAAGTTATTGGGCCACTCTATGTGACAAAGGAAAAAAAAAGAAAAGCATTTTAATTTATTGTACATTGAAGGGGAATTGTGCAACCATTATTGTTATATCAAAGATCTTTCCAGACTAGTTCGTTCACAAGTTACAAAGAGTAAAAATAGGGTATATATATGTGATCGCTGTTTGCAATATTTTACTAGCAATCAAAAGTTGACAGCCCATACTATTGATTGCATTACACAACCAGCTGTAAAAATTACATTCCCAGAAAAGGATAAAGCCAGTATGAAATTTCAAAATGTGTCTCGTCAAGAACCGCTTCCATTTACAGTATATGCAGATTTTGAATGTTTAACCACACCCATTGACACATGTAACCCTGATCCAGCACGCCCGTACACTCAACAAGTACAGCAAGATGTGCCATTCAGTTGTGCTCTAAACGTGATTTGCTCATATGACCCTTCGCTTTCTTACTTCAAATCTTATCGCGATGCAAATGCTGCTGCTTGGTTTTTAAATGAATTGGACGCCTTGGCAGATCGGGTGTACAATATCCTGGAAAACCCAATTCCGCTTCAAATGTTGGATGCAGACGAGGTGGCTTTTGCAACAGCAACCACTTGCCACATTTGTCAAAAACCAATAGCAACTTGTGACACGCCGGTGAGGGACCATAATCGGTACACTGGCAAATTTAGAGGAGCGGCTCATAGTGCATGTAATTTGGCCTATAAAAGAGCACGCTATATTTCTTGTTTCTTGCACAACATGTCTCGGTATGACAGTCATCTAATATTAAGGAATTTGTTAACCTTGAAAACCAAATGTTTACTTTAATTCCACAAAATCATGAAAATTTTATTTCGTTTACAAAATGGCGAAATGGAATTAGTATACGATTTTTAGATTCGTATAGATTCCTCGCATCATCATTGGATGCGCTGGTTCAAGGGCTTCACCCAAACAATTTGAATTCTGTACGTCAAAACTTTACTGGTGACGAACAATTTGAATTATGCATTCGAAAAGGGGTGTTTCCCTATAATCATGTAAACAATTGGGCATGTTTGCAGGAAACTGCACTCCCTTCAAAGGATAAATTTTACAATGACTTAACAAAAAGTCATATTTCTGAAGAAGACTATTTACACGCCCAAAAAGTATGGGACGTGTTCAAGATATCAACTTTGGGCGAGTATGCTGATTTATACCTCAAAATTGATACACTACTTTTGACAGACGTGTTTGAACACTTTCGCAAACTGTGTCTTGAAATCTACAATCTAGATCCAGCCCATTACTACACCCTTGCCGGATACAGTTGGGACTGTATGTTGAAGGTGACTGAAATAGAACTGGAACTATTAACTGACATCGACATGTTGCTCTTTTTTGAACGCGGGATACGTGGCGGGCTTGTATCGCTTGTGCAAAAGCATGCCAAAGCAAATAATCCATATATGGATACATACAAACCAAAGCAACCTACAACATACCTCACCTACCTGGATTGTAACAATTTATACGGATATGCTATGGAAAAACCGCTTCCGTATCAAAATTTTCGATGGCTGACTTCAGATGAAGTTTCAAATTTTAATTTACAGGACGCGTTGAGCAATAACACACGTGGCTATGTTCTAGAAGTTGACATATTATATCCCCGCGAGATACACAATGATCATTCTGATCTACCATTTTGTGTTGAAAAACTACAACCTCCCAGTTCACGTTCCAACAATAAAAAGTTGCTGGCAACGTTAAATCCGAAAAATCGCTACGTCATACACATCGAAAATTTAATGCAATGTTTGAAACACGGTTTGAAGCTAGAAACCATTCACCGCATTATTTGTTTTGACCAGAAACCATGGTTACAACCGTACATGCAATTAAATACTCATTATCGGCAGCACGCCAAGACTACATTCGAGTCAAATTTTTATAAATTAATGAACAATGCATGCTACGGTAAATCTATGGAAAATATTAGAAAGCATAGAACTATTCATTTGGTAAACCACTGGGATGGTCGATATGGCGCACGAAAATATATTGCTATGCCCAATTTCCATTCAGTACGAGTTATTGAAACTGATTTAGTAACCATTGAATTGTCAAAGACAGAAATCATGTATAACAAACCAATTTACTTAGGAATGGTAATACTTGACTATTCAAAATTTGTAATGTATCAATTTCATTATGAGTTTGCCAAACAAAAGTTTGGAGATGTAAAATTACTGTATATGGATACAGATAGTTTTATTTATCAAACCAATAAGACGGATATTTACTCTGTGATGAGAAAACATCCAAGTTACTATGATACCTCAAACTATGAGGTTAACAATATGTTTTGCATAATTCCCATGAATAAAAAACACATTGGTCTATTTAAGGATGAGTGTGCTGGTGATGTTATGACGGAATTTGTGGCTTTGGCGCCGAAAATGTACGCATTTTCAACACAAAAAGAATAAAGGTCAATGCAAAGCGAAGGGTGTTCTTCGTAGCGTCACACAATTCCTCAATGTTGAGGAATATCGATGTGTACTCTACACAAACACCTCTCGCTTGTACCAGCAAACACGCATTCTTTCAAAGAACCATAATATATTTACAGTAAATCAAAATAAAACATCGCTGTCTACATATGACAATAAACGGTTGTGGGATGGTGTAAATAGCTTGCCTTTTGGACATTTCCACACCTAGTAAATAAGAACACACTTTAATTTTTCAATTCTTTTTTATTACAATTGTATGTTTTTACAAGAAGAAACCAAAACATCTTTTGTGAATGCTGTAATCTGGTGGACTGACTCTCAAATAAATACTTAACAATATTTGATTCATGGTTATTTCTTTGTCCTTTTCCTCGCTAATCCACAACCACCACCAATCATTAGCTTTGACTTCATAGCTCCTGCCACGATCAAGGCTGCAATCTTTTCACCAATGGAAGCAGTAGATGATGTCACGCGCTGCACAGCCTTTCTTAGAAGAATGTGGTCTGCAACTCGACGTACTTCTGCATTCTTGTCGCTGTAAGCAATGTCATGATCTCTACACGCAGCATCCAATTTGTTGATTCCAGAATTACCTTGTGCTAGACGTTGGTTTAGTTTAGTCCCAGGTCCACAAAATTGATAGCCGGGAATATGCAGTTCAATGGGAAGTACATCAATGGCCTTGTTAACTAGACCATGACCAGCAAAGGTCCGATATATCTTTTTCAATCGTTGTCTTACTTTTTGGTGCTGGCGATACTGCCGCTGCTGCCTCTTCTTCCTCTTCTTCATCGCAACCATGGAATGATGAAGCAAAGTCTTTACAGGACGGTATATTTGTATGGCCGTGGTACAATTTGATGAGCTGACACGTTCCACACTGTCTAATGGATGGCATTTTAGTAATAGACACTTGCTGGTGATGACTAAAGTCAGTGCATGGTTGTAGTTCACGCAGACCAGGATCTCTGCTCCATTCACTAGGTACACTGTGCCAAATATTTTTCACCGCGTTTGAAGCAACATAAAAAAGGAACGCCTTGGGCAAAGCGTTCAATTCCTCATCTGTGAAACTGTCAAGCTTTTTTTTACAGGCAAAAAACTTGACAATAGCTCGCTCTGTGGGGTTTGAGTCCAAACCTTCAATTGCAGCCATATTACTACACGTCCACACTGATCACTGGTATGTCTCACACTGAAGCTGACGTTACAACGCTTTGCACTCAACATGCAAGTTTTGACATGCTCTGCGAGCTAGCCAATCAAAAAGCTTCCAAACATTTTGAAGTGTTTTATTTTGTAGAGGTTCATCAGGCACGGACAGGTTGTACAGTGCAGGACATCCCAGATCATGAAGGTCAACAAGTTGACATGTTGAATTAACATACTGACGCAACCATTCCTTTTTTCACTTCCCTTTACAAATACAAGGTCAGCACCAAACAAGTGAGCTTTCAGAACAAGTGATAGATGCTGGTAAGGAATGTCGCCTTCTTTCCAGACTAGTCCCAAATTGCGTTGCAACCACTCTGTTTGTCTTCTGTCCTCGTCTGACTGCAAATGCAATGGAAACGGTGGTTCAAAGACAAAACTGGTTACTCTTGGTGCCCACATGGTTGTGCAGTCAATAATTCCTACTTCTTTAAATACAAACTTGTTTCCGTTCACCTTGAAACCCTGCACGTCGACAATCAATGTTTTCGGCATGGCGACGGATATCACACCTTCCACCACCGCTGCTTCTTAACAACTAACTGATTGGATAGGAGCGGGAAAATAATATACACACAAAGAATCAATTACACAATTTTATTCATAAAGTTATCAGTACATCGCTTACAATTTTTATCATAGGATTTGGACCATCCCAATCACAGTGAGAATCTCCTCGATGCATAAAGTGTCTACGACAAGGACGGCAGGCTGCAACATCCGCCGACATACGGAGGTGTAATGGTAGCTTATCCCAATTAAGGTCAATGTCGTGTGCACCGTACGCGGTCAGAAATCCAGCTGGTAAATAGGCAATCAGATGCTGCGGCATTTCACGAAGAAATTGTGCTTTATGGTAGGCGCGTATTGCTAAACTCACCAGGGTGCGATAAATCTCAAATGCTGCATCAGCGTCTCGACTTGTTGAGCAACGATCGCATTTGCAGTCCATACAATCTACCCGCTCTCCAACATGACAAGATGAAGCTTTGGCAACGCCATCGTCCACATTATTTGTTTGATTAGTGATGGGCTTGTTGTTGTAGCCCCTGTCATGAATACCAAACGTAGACATGAATCCATCTGGTAAATAGTGAACCAGATGCGGCGGCATTCTAAGCACAGTATGATTCTTGTGATAGGCAGTTATAGCTTCACTCACTAGGGCGCGATAAATGGTAAACCTTGAATCTTCATCTGAACCTGGTGAATCACTTTCACATTTGCAGACCCACCTCGCAGAGGGGGTTGTGACTTCATCGTAGCTTTCCATGACTGTGAAGGGCAATACAGGAAGACATGCTATTTATACTCTGGTCACCATATTGGACAGCGGTTGATAAAACACTTGCGCCTCGTGAACAATAAGGCAATAGGCTGTTGTTTTTTCTGGAATAACTGTCGATGTTTCAAATTCTAGTCAGATATCAATTGTTGTTTCCTTCATCGACTCCTCCAAATACGAACAGTCCATCACCACCAGAGGCGCCTTGGACTTGAAGTCTTGTGGTGATAATAGCGGACATGCCTCTTTCTGATAATAGGAAGACTGAAAGTTTACAAACATGTCATAGAGCTTACCATATTTGTTCTTGTTAAAGTTTAAATCCATTCCCTCATAGGGAAAGGTAACTCCGTTCAAAAAGAGTCGTATATTTCGTAATTGGATGTGGTCAAATTTTGATGCATCTTTATTCTGTTGATATTTGCGATCTGTTTGAAATCCAACCAGGACGTAGAGTGGCCGCTCTGTATACCGTGAGGTTTTTATAGACCAAGTATGTGTATCGGAGAGTGGTAATACCGGGTATTCATGCAGCTGCCAGCTTCTAAATTGAATGGGTAAAGCTGTATCCTTCTCCACAATCTTGAGCAGACTCAATTTTTTCTGATCAGATAGAGTAACGTGCGGTACTTTCCATAGAATTCGTTGCAGTAGAATTTTTGTATCTATTGGCGCTGTATCAGCTCCCTTTAGCGCATTATAATCACTCCTGTCTCGTACAAGAATCAGATCCTGTCTTGCGTTCACAACAATGCGCTTATGATCCTCTGCAAAGCCTAGTATTAATTTTAGAGGTAAATGTCCAGTAAATGTACCATCATCGTTAATCATCCAGTCGTTGGTTGAGTTGGGACACCAACCAGCCATACAAAAAGCTTTACTCTCTTCGCTTCCGTACGAAGGATAAAGTTTCATGACACTTGTTATGCCAACATTTCGAGTAGTATCCACTTCAATACCGTTGATCACGTAGCGAACCTCAGAAAACAAAAAGACCAAAGCATTGTTGGCCAACTTTGACGTTGTTGGAATGGTGCCATCCAATTTGGTGAGTTGCCCTTCAATCTGGATGTAACTTTCATGTGGAAGCGTGTAGATATCTTGTTGGTTAATAGTAATTCGAATCTCATCATTATTATTTAGTCCCTGAGTATACGGTTGGTAGGAATGGTGTTCAATTCTTACAATACCCTCCTGTACTTCGACAGGGTTTGTCACGTCTAGAATCGAATTCATGACGTAAGATGTAACCAAGTTGTTGTAGGATCTGCTTGTTGACACGTGTTAACCTGTACACGCGTTGAGCACAACTAACACCTGCTCTTGACAGCGTTGCCGCTTTATACACTTGTTTCATGCTGGCTTCAGATACAGTTTGTAGGTCACAGGTGTATGAGGGTCTAACCGGATGAGACGTTGGTTTCTATTCACCAGTCTTAAGGTAATATTCCTGATGTTGGTCACACTCACAGGATGATAGAGCACCACCGACGGGTTTTCGCGGATGATATAACCACCAGGTGAAGTAACAATAAAATCATAAAGCGAATGCGAGGGATCTTGATTGGTGTAGACGTCTGTAATAATATTACACGTGACAGATATGTGATGATCTTCAATTATTTTCACCGGTTGGTCAGACTTGTGTATCACGTTTGGTACTAACACTTGTGGTGAATAGCCTAACAATGACCCAATCGAATCTGGTTGAGATTTAAAATCAATCCTAAAAGAAGAAAGAATACTGCAGCGATGTGTCACGTTGTTGGCTATGAGTTCAAACTTGCGTATCCCGTCCAGAAATGCTTTCAGACTAAATTCCTTGGTGAGAGTTGTGTAGATGTGATCGTGAATATCATCTACGGTGTAGCTGCCAGACGGTAGAGTTAACACATAGTCATCGTAGTAGAACTTATCATTGACGTCTTCAATTATGTTGCAGATTCTATTATAGCCTTCAAACGAAACAAGTCCCAACACGTAGGGTCGTCGTCCCAATTCAATAGGAGGATAAAAGTCAACAGTTACTTCCGCACCTTGTCCGTGCACTGTAAACGTTCTACTTTCTGTTGTCATAATGACCACGTCACCCGCCGTGCTCGGTCTTATATAGAAAAGTCAAACATAGACGACCGCACTGTTGCGTGTTAAAATTTTGCACTCGTTTCACATTATAGTGTATTGTTGCACTGCTTCCAAAATAGCGAACAAGCTCTGTCGGAGGAGGAAGATTTCCAAAACTGTCAAAGTACCACACGGTTCGCCCATGCTTTATGTAGGCCACATAATGCGTTCCCGGTCCATGACTGTCATCCAAATTGACAACTGCACTTTCATGGCTCCGTGGTCGAGACGGTAGTTGGTTGCGCATAAACACGCCTCGAAAGTGGGAGATCTTAAGCTGTTTTGCATATCTTATAACTTCCTCATGCGTCATGGCTCTTCGTGGCAGTGCATCGATTAACCGTTTTTTGGCGACATGTAAATGCAGAGTCCTTTCTTGTAGGGTGCTAGCTTCATGTTCACACCTTTGCCGCGCAGTGCTATGGCCTCCATAGTTTTATTATGCCTTTCACTTTCCTTCAACTGTTGCTTCGCCTCCTCAACAGCTTTCACCGTTCGTGCTACCGCACTTGCTCCTCCAAGAAGTGAACCCAGGGCTGCTAGTCCAGCAAACAGTGCAGGTAAAAATCCACCACGTTTCGGCACAGGAATAATTCGGGCACGTTTTCTAAAACGTAGTTTACTTTTGGGATTCGCATGCAATCGTGCTGCTCGGAGTGCTTTCTTAATAGCCAACTCACTATTTGTTTCTCCGCGCGAAGCTTGACGTGCCGCATGAAGAATAGCTTTAAAACCTCCCTTTCTGGACAACTTCTTCCTCTTCTTCACCACATATCTCTGTTTCACCATCGCGACCAAAGAACAAGACAACCTCACACCACAAAGTATAGAACACAACTAACGCTCCTCAGGAAGGGAACCTGTAGTTATTTATTCAATGGTGGCTGTATATTCAAGTTCTATATACAGAGGAAAATCGTTCATCGTTTTCCCCGCCTCTTTTTCTTCAGACGAGAGTTTCAAGTGAAAGAATAATTTGTCTCCGGCTTTCACCGGTTGATCAATAAGTGGTTGAACACTACCGTTTAATCGTACCTCTAAATGTTTCAAATCTGGTGCATACTCAATTACACGAATGGCACCATCATACATTAAACGGTAATTGTCATACCCCGAACGTAGTATGTAGGCGAGGTTATTGGGATCTTTTACCGGTTGTTGGTTTACAATGTGAAGCAGAAATATAGAGGGTATTGATTTAATAAAAAGCGATAACCGTTGTTCCAAGAATCGTTTGGTCGTCACGTCGTGAGGTTGCACAGGATCAGCAACTTCGGCTATTCGTCTTCGCTTCATCTGTAGAGCGTTCTCCTTAATTTCCCACACCTTTTCCATTTCAGAGTTTAAAAACCGTTTTGTACAAACATCTTGATCATCTTCAGGATCGGCCACATGCACAAGGCGTGCATTATTTGCTGTATAGCCCTTTACAGTTAGGGTGGGCACAATACTGAGCACCTGTTTCACCTTGTTATCTACATAGTCCTTTCTAGCAGCGTCCGTGTTGTTTGTTGGAAGAGCCAGCTGAGTGATTCTACGTTGGTGTACATCATAGTCCTTTGCTTCTGTTAACACCACAGCATTGGTTAACACATAGGCTTTGGTGCACACATCTTGATCGTTCACAGGATCTGCAACGCCCGTAATACGTTTATTCTGAGCCTCATAATCTCCTTTGATACGTCGTAAGCGGTAATAATCTACATACTTTTTTGAACATGCGTCCGAGGGTAATACGGGTTCTGTTATATTGGTCAATCGCTTTCCATTAAAGTTGTAATTGCCATCTGTAGTGCGCGACAATACATTAGCATCGACATATCGTTTAGTAGCCGGATCTGTATCATGTTTTGGATCGTTTGTCAAAGCAAATCGTTCATTTGTTTTAAGAGTTCTTCCAAAGGCGTCCATGGTTACACTGGAACTGAAACACCCGCTTGCCTCATGTATATAGAGACCAGCTCTTCCCCTTTCACATTTAGTTGATATGCAGATTATTAAGCAACAACATTCACTTCCGGTGGGAGACTTGGTTTCACACCTCTTCTCAACATCGTCCGAACAACGTCATGGATCACTCTTCCCCTTCCTCCATTCGCTGTCTCATCGCCGGCCCGTCGGGATGTGGAAAAACCAATCTTCTGCTTACCCTCATCACCTCCTTAAACGGAGTGCGCTTTCAAAATATCTATATTTTTGCCAAATCGCTGTATCAACCGCTGTATGTGTTCTTGGAACAGGTCATGTCAGGTCTGCGCAACATGGGCTACTTCACATTCGCAGCGCACGAAGATGTCATTTCTCCAGACAATGTTCGCCCCCATTCGCTTATGATTTTTGACGATGTGGCCACAGAACGACAGGGCATTATTCAGGCTTACTTTAGCATGGGACGTCATAAATATATTGATTGTTTTTATCTCGCTCAAACCTATTCGCGAATACCAAAACAGTTGATTCGTGACAATGCCAACGTGATTGTTCTCTTCCGTCAGGATGAGCGCAACATGCATCACGTCTACGATGATCACGTGAACCCAGACATGACCTTTCAAGCCTTTACACAGTTGTGTGCCATGTGTTGGAACGCTCATCACCACAGTTGTCTTGTTATTGATAAGCAGAGCAACATCAACAATGGACGCTACCGCATGGGATTTGATCATTTCATTCGTATTTAAGTAGCTGCATTGCTTTTCTGAACATCATTAGTTCAGATGTCATGGCGACAACAGGGAGTCAATTAAAAAAGCACATAATCCGTGCGCGAAATAGCATTCGACAAAAGTTTCGCTATCTAAAACGTGCACATGCCGACAGTGAACTGTTTGTCGAAAAACATTTGAAATCACCTCTGGAAGCTGTGTTGAAAGGAACATCAAAGCCTAGTACACGCTCAAAAGAAACACAAACAATTGAAGAGGAGGAGGAGGAAGAAAATGATGAAGAACCTGAGGATGTTTTTTCTCCATTGCTTCCGTCTTCTGGCTCCAAAGAATCACCGCTGCCCCAGTTTTTGAAAACATCAGTAATTGCTGAAACACCCACTAGAGCCAAAGAAAAGCAGCCTACTCTTAAAGAAATATTGAATACGCCCGAACAATATGTGCGGTTAAAATCCATTTTACTACAAAATTATGGTGCGTTGGTTACCCCCTTCCTTGAAGATCCTTTTACTAAGAAAACTGATACTACCTATGGTGTTCGCTATGAAAACAATAGATTTCGAATTGGCGATTCAGCAATCAAGATAAGTGACAATGTTTTGATTGTTAAAACAGTTCGTTACAAATTGACGCCAGGTCTTTTAGAACTTCTATTTTCACGTACACCTTCTACCGAGGACTATGATAAAGAAGATCTTGAAAAGTATAAAGACATCTTGATGGCTACAAATGGTTTTAGACGTAATTATAAACGTTCTGAAGCAATAAATGCTAATAAGGGCTTCAAATATAAAACCATCATATCAAAATTGTTTCCCACCTATGCAAGTGTTCGCCGTGCAAATTCAGCGTCCGGTATCACGTTTAATACTTTGAAACCATTCATCGATTTCGCCTATTGGAACAATCCAAATAAGTTGGTTAAACGTCTGCAACTGTTGCGTGCATCGGAACAGGCTGGTCATACCGGACACGAGGCGGAAGTTTTAGAAATAGAAGAGGAGCTTCGTCATGCTGGCATTATTGTCTAATGAGTCAACGTGTTCATACACCCTCGCCTGTTAAGGCTGCCATTGCTCGCGAGTTGCATAGACCAGCTCGTCGTCTCTACCATCGTCGTCATGTCATCACACGGGGCGTTGACGATCTTTGGCAAGCTGATCTGGTTGAAATGATTCCCTATGCCAAAGCTAACAACGGGGTCAACTATCTGCTCACCGTCATCGACGTTTATTCCAAAATGGCCTTTGTTGAACCTGTTCGGAATAAATCTGCACAACTGGTCACCGCTGCATTCAAGACCATCGTTCAGCGGTCAAGACGACAACCTCGTTTGCTTCAAACAGATCAAGGCAAAGAATTTTTCAACAAGACTTTTTCCGCTTATCTCAAATCACTTGACATCCATCACTATTCCACTTTTAGCAATCTAAAGGCAAGTGTTGTAGAACGTTTCAACCGCACACTCAAGACGCGCATGTGGGAACAATTTACAGCAAGAGGATCCTATCGCTGGCTTGAACTTGTAGGCGACCTGGTGACACGTTACAACAACACTAAACATAGAACCATCAAAATGAAACCACGCCTTGTAACCAAGAACATTGCGCAATTGGATCGCATTCATCACAAAATCAAAACAGTAGATCCACGACGTCATCAATTACGTATTGGTGATTATGTGCGCATCAGTAAACATAAAACAATCTTCGCCAAAGGATACACACCAAACTGGAGCACAGAAATATTTCGTATTCGCAAGGTAAAACTTTCTAATCCAGTTGTTTATTTACTTGATGACCTCAACAAGCAGCCAATCCAAGGAGGATTCTACATGGAGGAACTGCAAAGGACGCAATATCCCAAGCATTATCTTGTTGAGAAAATTGTACAAAAACGTGGCAATAAACTTTTTGTTAAGTGGCTAGGTTTTAATGCCACATATAATTCATGGATTAATAAATCAGATCTGGTGTACACCTTCTTGTTTTTATTTCATGTCGAGCTGGCCGACTCAACATGCCATGCTATTTGTATCCTACCCCCACCCTACCATTTACAGGAAATACTACTCCAGATTCATTGATGTTTGTTAACCATTGAGCACATTCAACAACCAGTTCATTCCCCCTCTCTCTCAATCCCATTCACTACTCTCGATACCATTGATGTTTGTTTACCATTGAGCGCTTTCAACCCCATCTTGTTTGTCTCTCAGACCCATTCACACCTAACCAACCTACCACGTCAGGGTTCAACAACCACCATCATCCACCGCCATTCATGTTTTCCATTCAAAACACGCCCGTTCATGGCCTACCTCACATCCCGTAATCTGCTGTGACGTCACACACACACACACCAGTTACACTAATGTTTTCCATTCAAAACACTCCCGTTCATGACCTACCTCACATCCGGTAATCTGCTGTGACGTCACACACACACACCAGTTACACTAATGCTTTCCATTCAAAACACTCCCGTTCGTGACCTACCTCACATCCCGTAATCTGCTGTGACGTCACACACACACACCAGTTGACCGTTCAATTCTCTGACAATTCATTCACAACCAAGGATTCGGAAACCTTCGGCAACACTCGGATCTCATCGGGCTCAAAGCAAAGCTATATAGCCCAGGATAATAACAGAGAAGGCGCTCAGTCCAACAGAGAGACTGGGTCGAGGAGGGTCTCGTGCAGAGCCTCTTCCATCCTTCCCCTCATCCCCCACCATCGCCAACACCCCCTCCCCCTCCCCCCCCTCCCCACCACCACTCCTCCCCCTCCACCCACACCCCCTCAAACCGGTTCCTGGACCCTCCAAGGTTTGTTTACCTTCCGGGGTCCCGGCGACCTTGGGGTCAATGACCTACCTCAAGGTCATTGATCATGACCTACCTCAAGGTCATTGACCTTGCCACGCCCCCTAATTTGCATAAATAACGGTATTTGAGTCAAAACCCCCCCAGCCTACCTACTGGCTTCAAATCTATACATTATTTATTTACTTACTGTATGGATTTTAGCGCCGGGAGTGTCCGAGGACATGTTCGGCTCGCCTGAGTCTGTAGCTGCTTCCAGCGGACGCCCTAAAGGGTGATCTACAAGTTCCGTTCAATTTCAAGTAGTTTGAACTTTCACTACCAAATCTCACTGATACCTAGTGGTGAACGTTGGAACTTTGATAGAGCGTTCCAACGAAATCTAACCTAGAAATTTAGCTTAACACAAGGTTAGTCTGTGGAAGGATCTTTTACTTGCCATAAATCTATGACATGGGACCGCCGGCTTTACTTTCCCTCTGAAGGGAGGCATACTGAAGGATTTTAACGCTCTTAAAAATTCGATGACTTCGGCCGGGTTTGAACCCGCTGTCTTAGGCACAGCAGTTCAGCAGGCTACCAACTACGACACCGAAGCTGCTTTCAAATCCATACCTACTGTATGCTCAACACCAGATAGCAGATAGCAGCCTTGGTACAAAGACGCACGATATTAAGTAGAACGGCGGAAAGAGTAGTAAGGAAGGACATGGAAAAGGGGGCGGGGAAAAGAATTCGAATTACGATATCCATCCCTCCCCTTTGCCCTTTCCTCTTATTCGGACATCATCATTCTTCGAGGAGGCTCCATTTTTCCCCCGCGCTCTTATCCTTCTCCTTCCATACTACTCTTTCCGCCGTTCTACTTAATATGGTGCGTTTTTGTACCAAGGCTGCTATCAGTTATCTGATGACGGTCAAACATAGATTTTATAGCCTAAGTGTAATGATCGCTTGACGATCGAAACTGGTCATCCAAGTGTATTTATTAATCTCGTGTAATTTTTTTCAGGATTAGGGAATAACCCATCTCACTTGGGTACAAACGTGTTGACCAACTGAAAAGCATCAACGTTTTTAATACTATGGCAACATAGAAAAATGGTTTCAAATACCATAAACTTTTTTTAATTTGAGGAGCTCATACCAAAGCTGATTTATCCATAGGACACACTCTACTTCCGATGCCTGGCGTGACTAAACCAGAGTTTGTATTGAGATGAGAATCAAGGGGAATGATGATGATGGAGATGAAGAAGATACATGGTTGCCATATGTACAGAACAGTAGTTAATCTTCAAGGCCTCAACGCTTTGTCAGCGAGATATATGGAGGGGTTTCAGGACGGCTTTTGTTCTGGAGATTATGCGGCATTAAGTGGAGGCAGTAACATCTGATGAACTAGCGCTGAGTAAACCAGCTGTCCAGATGCTCTGCGTTAACGCTGAAGTTCGGTTTAACAGTCCTCATAAGGCTAATTGACTCCCAGGCCAATCATACCTTTGTCTACTTCCCTGTCCTCAGTATTTTCATGTTACGTTAACTGCGCACAGCAGGCGCATAATTATTTTTTAAAGTTTCTTCCTTTTTCTCTCCTCCTTGTCGTGTCATTCCTGCTTTATTCCTCGACGTTTACCACTATTATTCAGCGTATGGCATTTAACCCTGGAACCCTACAGTGGGTCACTGGATGCCCCCAGAGAAAATTCGTTTTGCTCAGGATTTGTGTTAGCAACGCTTACAGCCTGCAGCCGCCGTGACTTCTCTTTGTCCTTGACAGTCTTTCAGTTGCCGTGTTACCGGGTGAGTTAGCCGTGGTCGTCAGGCCCGGACTTAGAGATCCAGGGCACCTAGGCACTTGACATTTGGGCCCCCCACCATCTCGAAGCTATTTTGGAAATTTAACAAATTAAATGCACTAGTACAGAACATATAATTTTTAATCGACTTTAATGACTTTAATAATACAGTCTATGTTACTATTGTTACGTTATTCTATAAAATTTATAGAATCATACGACGAACTTTCTTCTGTGCCAAAGAATGAATGACGTCATCATAGTCAATTGTCTGCATTATTTCTGACTCTATGTACATTACAGAGAGTGAATTGAGCCTGTTCTCTCCTATGTTAGATCGTAAATAATTCTTTACTCCCTTTAGCGCTGAAAACTACCGTTCTGCTGAGCAGTTTGACGGTGGTGTTCACAACAGCATTCGGAGCGCAATTCGTACGTTTGGATAAATGTCGAAAAAGCCTTTTTCCGATATTTGTATAGCTTCAATGACGATAACTCCATAACTTCATCATTCGACGTCAAATGAACTTGCAGGTGCAGACACTCGTTTTCCGAAGTCCTATCCAAGTCTTCCGGATAAAAAGTTATAAGGTTTCTGGCTCCTTCACGAATGTCTTTAGATTCCAAACGATGTAGTTTCATAAGAAAGTCAAACTTTTTACTTAACTCCTCATAAGCAGATAAGATTCCGCCACCGGGGTCCCTAGGCTGGCTGGGCCCCTACGCCGGGGCCTTGTGGGCCTAGGCAGAAATCCGGCACTGGTGGTCGTTACGGTGTGACTGCAGGCAGTTGCGCACATCCGGGAGCGAAGAGGTTCAAAACCCCCCGCCGGCAACCTTGAAGATGGTTTTCTGTGGTTTCCCATCTTCCTTCCAGGTAAATGCCGAGGTTGGTTCCTAACTAAAGGCCACAGCCGCTGCCTTCCAATTCCTCGTCCCTACATTGATACTTTCCTCCCCAGACAACTCTCCACACGCGACTGCACTTGTAGCTCACCCCATGGGTGTCCGTATAGAAGCAGCTACAAAACTCTGGCGAGCCGAACATGTCCTCGGACACTCTCGGCACTAAAAGCCATACGCTAAAAAAAAGTTGCCGTGTTAGTCACAGTTGTAACATATCGCTTCTTTGCTATAGACCGGTTTTGGGGCACTGAGTTGCCCAGTGTAGGGTTAGTGTTACGTTCCTTGTTGTGTACTTTCCGCGAACCAAGGACACTAAAACCCCTACGAAGTGTGCAGAGTGTAATATGTGTGTATGCCAAGGTCATAGCTTATCTCTTTGTGTCAATTGTAGAGATGCCATTCAGTAAAACACTCTAAAATGTGAGGTGTTGCAAAATGTTGTTAAAACGTGTACGTTTTTTAATATTATTTTATTTTTAGTATAGAATGTTAAAGTTTAGTCTAAAATAACTTTTCCGTAAGTCTAATCAAACCAAACTAACCAGTTGTTATACCCCCCCCCCCCTGGCACTACAGCCGGTAAAGGGCTTAGGCCTACCAAGCGACCGCTGCCCAGCCATTTGGCCTGCAGATATTGGGGTGACGCGTGATCAGCACATCAGTATATCGGGTCCTCTCGGCCATTATTCTTGGTTTTCGTGATCGGGGCGGTGCCTCACTGTGAGACAGCTACTCAATTGTCCTTACGAGGCTGAGTGCACCCCGTTCCAGCCCGCACGTCAGTTTCTAACATCCCTGACGGAGTCGGGAATCGAACCCGGGGTCTCCGGGTGAGATGCAAGCGCGCTACCCCAACACCACGGGGCCGACAACCTGTTGTAATACTATATTCAATAAATATTGGTTAGTAATATGTGAATCAGGCTTATTATTCTTGAGAACTGAGTGCCCCAGTGCAGGATTAGTGTCTGTAATAAACAAGTGTAGGGTTAAGTACATTTAAACAGTAACTTACATTATTTCTAAACACTTAATCACAAACATCTAGTTCTTGTATACATTTGATGGAAAATCGGGCTTGCCAACAGCAATTCCTCATATTCTCCTCTATTTGCTCTGACACTGATGTGTTGAATAGCCTGCCTTGGTGCGCCGCAGTCGCATGCTGGTGAGGTCAACATTTCCCATATAACAATGTGACTCTGCACATCTTCCGTGACCTGTCCTCAGTCGGTTTACAGTTGAACATGATGGTGATTTTCTCTGTATTCGATTCACTACTTGCCTGTTGTAAGTTTAGGCTTTCTTGAAAACTCCCATGTTCTTTGGATTTCATGTTATTTTATATACAGTAAACTCCCGATTATCCGCGGAATTGACTGGCGCGGATACCGCGAATAATCGAATTTCTCGGATAAGCCGCAAAATTGCTGGTAATGATTAAACAGAGGTCGAAGGCAATAAAAAACAACACACAAGTGCTTTAAATAAGTTTATTTTACAATAAAAGGACGTACGTGATAACAAAACTCAGTCGATGTTATGGTGTGTTATTAAAAAGTCTTGTTTACTGCTTTTTCGTAGTGAAACACTTTTTCTTTATTTGTGATTTGAGTTTCCTCAACACCATCTTGTCACTATACTGTATTTGCGATTCACGATTTTTATTACGTTTACGTATTTAGTAACTTTATTTCAATTTTTGAGATAGAATATTCGGTTTCAAAACCTTCCTTTTTTATCAAAAAAAAGTTCTCCTATAGGCACCGCGGATTATCGCAAAGCGGATAAACCGCTCACGGATAATCGAGAGTTTACTGTATATTAAAGTCGTTTCGTGACCTTCACTTGCACGCAACCGGGGTAAACGGCGCATTTTTGTACGAGGGTTGTCCATAAAATAAGGTTCCCAAGCAGCTGCAGTCAAGAGAAACGCTGTTAAGCGGGATCCGGCAACACTGGCGTGTGGCATGTTTCCCCCTCTCCATGTACCCGCAACTGAGAGCTGTCTACGACGCTCAGTCTGGATTGGCAGCCGTGAGAGATGGAGTTACCACTCGCTTCTCCCACCAGGTGCGAAATACGCGCTGTGATCCGTATTTTGTGTGCAAGAAACACTGCGCAGGTGGACATTAATTCCCATATGTGTGAAGTCTGCGAAGAAAAGTGTATGAGTGTACAACACATGCGTAAATGGTGCAGAAACTTCAAAGACGGACATACAGAAGTCCATGTTGATCAGCGTTCTGGACGGCCACCGGTTTCGAACGCACCGATTGCTAAAATGGAAGAACCAATGCTGAACGATTGAAGGGTGACGGTTCGGGAGCACTGAGAAATGATCCCTGATGTCTGCAAGATCAGCATTGATAACGTTTTGAGACACCATTTAGGGTATGCCAAGGTTTGTGCACGGTGGGTCCCGTGAATTCTTTCGAAAGACCACAAACCAATTCTTTTCTGAATTGAGGAAACACCCGTGTGGGACGCTTTTCAGAACTGGATAGGAGCTGAATGAAGGGGTTTTAGGCTACCTTCACGGTGTGGCGGGAGAGGTCCACGATGCAGGCATAAAAGTGATGCTACTTCGCATGCAAAAATGCATTGATCGCAACGGCAATTATGTCGAAAAATAGGGGACAGTCTAAGCTTTTTAAACATCTATTATTCAATGCCAATAAACATGTGTATAATTGTGAAAAATCATTGGGAACCTTGTTTTATGGACAACCTTCATATGTAAAGATTGCTTAATATTCACAACTCTAGATATATTTCAGTAGATAAATAAATAAGTAATAAATGAAGAAAAAAATAAGTTAATATGAAATACATAATTAATAAATAGACATTTAATAGTAAACATTCGTCATAAAATGAGGTTTATTGTTAATACCATTGGCAATAAGTATAAATAATACTCAGATATAATGCGTTAGATGCCAGAATATACTACTAGAAGAAATATAATTATTTAGAATTATCTCACGTATGTATTTCAGTAGCCTCATAGGATGCAAATGATCATAAAAGAGGAAGACGAGGAAGTAGTAGGAGAAAAACAGAAGAAGAAGCCACATTAGTGATTAGTGCAAGTGTTGAGAAGACATGGATAGTAGAGGTGGAAATGGAGAGGAAGAGTTGCTACATTCAGAGCTTTACAACTGGTTAAGAATTTCTCTCAAATGACGATCTTATATCCTCTCTCAAAGAGCACAGACATACTGTGACCTTTTTATTGCTGATCCGCAAAGGAATACGAAGCCACTGTGCTCAGAGTCGTTCAGTGACCATTTTACCTCCTCAGTTGGTGAGCAGAGTAGAAAGGAATATGTGATTTAAAGCGGAAGGTTTTGATTTTAGTGAATGGGATTCGGTCTAACCATGGAGTTAGCTCTGGATTACTGCCCAATCCCCATCGCCCAATGCAACTGTAGTGCTCCTACTAAAACTACTAACCCTTTAGTAGTTAACTGGTCTACAGTCACATGACACCACCACAAAGTATGTTGAGATATCCAGGGGTGTAAACATTCTAACACATACTATTCGTTTATTACTAGGCTAATTTTATTGTCTCATTAGTTGACAAAGAAATTGTAGCTTATAAAAACTTGTTTACGTTTTATCATTTCAAATGATCTTGTCGACTTCCTCGTTATGCTTGAGTCAAAAGTTATGCGTTACGGAGACGGAGACGGTGACGTCATGCAGCCGCGCGGGAAGCCTAAGTTAATGGGTAATGGACGGCGAGTGCGTGACGTCATGCAGCCACGCGAGAAGCCTAAGTTAATGGTTAATGGAGTCTTTTGAAAGAGTCCTGGGGCGTCGAGCGACCTGGGGCTTCGAGCGAAGCGAAACGAATACAGGGTGACTCCTAAAGAGGTGTACAAGATGCCACATGAGAATACAAGGTGACTCCTAAAGAGGTGTACAAGATGTCAGACAAGAATACAGGGTGACTCCTAAAGAGATATACAAGATGCCACATGAGAATACAAGGTGACTCCTAAAGAGATATACAAGATGCCACATGAGAATACAAGGTGACTCCTAAAGAGATATACAAGATGTCAGACAAGAACACAGGGTGACTGCTAAAGAGGTGAACAAGATGCCACACAAGAATACAGGGTGACTCCTAAAGAGGTGTACAAGATGTCACACAATAATACAGGGTGACTTATAAAGAGATATACAAGAAACCAGATATGAATACAGGGTGCATCCTAAAGAGATGTGCAGGATGTCAGAGCAAAATACAGGGTGACACTTAACGAGGTGTACAGTATGCTAGATCGAATTCAAATACAGGGTGACCCTTAAAGAGGTTTGCAAGATATCAGATTTAAATAGTGGGTGACCCTTAAAGAGTTGTAAAAGATGTCAGACTCAAATACAGGGTGACCGTTAAAGAGGTGCCCGTGCGGGAAGTCTAAGTTAATGGGCCCTCCTGAGCCTTTCTAACATGTGTAGCATTTGTAGCATGCGTCATTTGAAATTATACAGGGTGTATTTGATATGATGGAAGTCCGTTACACTGGTGATAGAAGAGACTATTCTAAGCTTCCTAGGTAAAAAAAATTGTCACCTATCTTGAAATTGATAATTAATCATTAAAAAGTCAATGTTTTTAGTTATTTCAGAAACTAATCAGGCAGAAAGTGGTGCGGCAGGCTGGGGTAAACGAGGCGGAGCCAGGAGAGACGACGCGCGAAGGGGAAGTTGTTACGTAATCGGAGCATTGACCTTACCGGTTGACTTGAGGGGTGGTAGGCTATCAGCTGTTATGAGGATGAGCTCTACCGTCTCGTAAGAAAATGTGTATTGCCGTTGTTCTTGTTGTTGTTGACAACGCACGCAATGGCTTGGGACGTTAGGATCGGTAGTATTGTGTAGCCTACTTTGTAAGTGTGGAATTCATTGATTGATGTTCATGTATAAAATAATTTCGATACTCAGCCCTGATGTATCATTGGCGTCCGTGTCGGACCTTCTGTTGACTAGTTTCTGAAAATACTAAAAACATTCACTTAATGAAATGCAGTGTGACAAAATTCCGACATCCCGTAGTCTGTTCAGAACTAGGCATTTAGGACGGAAGTAAAATACTTGATGTTTTGTTTGAGAGGCTTGGCGATTTTGGTCATTTAGCCCCATGTAGCTGGGTGTGGGTAGAATTTGTGAGATAACCTTTGTTTTGTGGTTTCTGTAGTAATGTGGGTATTTGTAATTCAGGTGAGGATTCGGAAGAAGGCGCCGGCCCTGTGGTGCTGGGGCAGTGCAACTGCCTCTCACCTGGAGGCCCTGGGTTCGATACTGGCTCCATCAGGGATATTAGAAACTGACGTGAGGGCTGGAACGCAGTGCACTAAGCCTCGTGGGGGCAATTGAGTAGCTGTCTGACAGTGAGGCAGTGCCCGAGTCAGGAAAATCAAGATTAATGGCCGAGGGGACCCGATGCACTGACCACGCGTCACCCTAATATCTGCAGGCCAAATGGCTGGACAGCGGTCGCTTGGTAGGCCTAGGCCCTTCATGGGCTGCACTGCCAGCGGTTATGATTATTGAGAAGAAGGCGGCCGTGGCCATAAGTTAGGAACAATCCCGACATTTGCCTGGGGTAGAAGTTGGAACCCATGGAAAACTACTTCCAAGATTTAATACTAGTTCGGTACCACATGTTCATATTGTGAATTGTCCCATCCCATCTCCAGCCCTCGGGTGGCCATTAACTAGAGAGGGGGGGGGGGGGGGGGGGAGGGTTGATTTATTGGTCCATCAACAATGTAAATACATATGAAAATACACGAAAATGAAAATAAAATACAAATACATTGTTATAATACAGTGTTATAATAGTCTAATAATAATAATAATAGTCTAATAATAATAAGAGTCAGCATGTGTAGTTCTGTTGGTAGAGTGCTAACCTTCCCGAGGGTGCGATCTACGTTCAGTCATGTAGTAAATGAATAGGATCTAATACGATCATCTCCATGGATTTCATGGCACATACAAGAAATCCTACGTACATTAAAGTCTGGCAACTCGACATACCAAAAAAAAAACATAAAAGAAGTTAGTGTGTCTAATAATAATGTTATTGGTTTTACGTCCCTTTTAACTACCGTGGCTTTTAGAGACGCCGGGGTGCCGGAATTTTGCCCCGAAGGGGATTTTTAACGTGCCAGTAAATGTACTGACACGGCTCCCTCGCATTTGCGCACCCTCAAATGCCTGCTGACTGCGCCAGGATACGAACCTGCAACCTAGGGCCCAGCAAGCGAGAACGTTACCGCTGAGCCACGCAGCCAGTCTGTTAGTGTGTCTAAAAACCTATTATTACTATTATTAGTATTATTAATATGTTTATTAGAGTTGTTGCACTATCTTCACACAAAGATAAACCAACAGTTCCTTAAATTAATTTACCAAATCTTTAGGATTTCTATTTTCTATGCATAGTCCATGAAGCTGGCAAAATCCTAGACAGATCCACCATCACTAGTCATGTAGCCACTCCCCATGAAGGTGTGAATCAGCTGTTCATAGGCTCGGTTTGTGTATTTCAATGTCATTGGCAGACAAGGCGAGGAGGTCACTCAACTGCAGACTCTGGTCAACATTCCTCAGCGTAGGAGGGGAGGGTGACGGGGAGAAGTCAGCTCTGCTGCTGAGGGGAACGAAGTGAAAGCCCGTTTCCAAGACATTGACCGACGATTTTTGTGATTTAATTCCACCTACACTAATTAAGATCCGACTTAATTTCATGAAGATATTTGCTTAGAATACCATCTTCTATCACCAGTGTAAAGGACTTCCATCATATCAAATACACCCTGTATAACGTCTAGTCTATCAGACTGACTGTAATTTTTTATTTTCTCTTTGTAGCTGGTTTTTGTTTTAAATATTTGAAAATGCGTAGACATTAACCATTATGACAATGGTAACTATTAATATCCGTGTTGACTGATAGCACTATATGTTTCTAAAACGCCTTATCAAACACTAAACAATGTAGTGTAATTACTGCTTATACTGTGCGTACATGTTTCGGTGTTCAATGACACTGAGTATTAAAATCATCTGAAAACTACGTAAGTTTACAAAGACAAAAGGGAAAACGGATATCCTTACAATCACCATGAGAAATTTAAATTAAAGAAAGCTCACAAAAATAATTTGAAAATATATAAATAAGAATAAAATGAATATAAAAGTACCTTAACGGACTGCTTTTGAATCTATAATATGGTTCGATTATAGTGAATCGGACGTCGCTGCTATAGGATGTAGATTCCAGTTATATCACAATCCTTCAGTGTGGTTTCTTATTATAGTTAATCGGACGTAATGTGACTATAAATCAACCTTAACGGATAGTCTGTATAACATTGATGTGATCTAACCTTGAAAATTTTGTCAGATGAAACATATTTCAAGCATTTCTCTTTGGCAAAAATTAAAATTCTTCTTTAGAAATCCATTACAAATTCGCCGAAAGTATGATAAAGAAATAGAAAATTTGAGAACAGGAAAGAGTGAACATTATTGAATAATGTCAATGTTCTTTTGCTTAGCTACAAAATTAAAATACTGTAGATGTCACTAACTAAGGTAGTACGACACTTTTCCACAAGCTGTTCAGAAATTACTGAACAAACAATTTGTCACAGTTGAAGCTTGGATATATTTAAAGAAGTTATGTCGAATGAAACATTTACTTACGTTGTTAGTTGGGGCGTGGTCAGCTTCTGTGGGTCAACACATGATCATATAATCTAAACAAATGGTATGTTACGATCAACAATGAGCTACTTTCAAGGAAGGTACTAAGCTCATCATCAGTATGGCCAACTTGTCAATAATCAAATAGATCAACGAATTCAAACACTGGAGTGTTGTGACCATTCCATTGGTTTAAACGGATAGATACAACTTAGAGAGTCCAAAACGTAGTTAGTAATTTTATGACATAGACATAGCTGCCAGAAACAAATTTAGAAGTTTATGTTCGACGACGTCGAAATTTAAATATTATATGTCAGAAAACTGTATCAAAATGAGGGTCATTATAACACTATTTTCATTATGAAACAGTTTCTCTCACCAATCAGAGCTCAAGAAGCATTTGTGTGACCAATTAGGTAAGGATAGCATCGCACCTGCGCTGAGTTCCACGGCCTCCTAATTTAAATTTCACTGCGTGTTTAGTGTCATAGTGGAGTAATCGAGGAGGCCATGATCAAATACAAGGTATTTTCTGCGTCCCATGCGCTCTGTTCAGTATATAAAACTGGCAAAATCTTGACAGATATGTATGAATATTTATGTTCGAACATAAAATAGTTATAATTATGGTCAAAAATAAACAGTCATTTGCAAATCGCCTATAATGGTAATTAAGACACTCGTATGGAAATTATAAAATTCGCTTCGCTCGTTTTATAAACCTACTCGTGTCTTAATTATTGCCTTTATAGGCTCGTTGCATAATGTACTATTTTAACTTAGTTTATTCATTTTTTTATAAATTTACCCTTGTTCGACTGTGTAAGACACGTCACTGAATACTTCCTATAGTCAACGTATTAAAAGTATTTTTGAGCTTTGAGACGAGGGAGAAATTGCAATACAGTACATTAAAACACGAATCACGATCCTCTTGTCAGTTTGTATTCTAATTCCATAGAAACTCTATGCTGGATGTTTTCGTCCCAAAAGAAGATAATTTGAATAATAGAGTGACTGTATATATTAATATTTTCCCCACAGCGTTAAATCAATTCTCTTTTGAAGGCTTTGACGTAGAATGACAGCGTAGGAGAATGCAGGAATGCTGTTACATTGTAGTCCATCATTTTGTGTGTGATTGTGCAGAATGATGCGAAGAGATGGACAAAAGAATGTTTGTTACTATTATATGTTCTCCTTTATTTCTATTCAATGACCATTTGAAATGACGCTTTACGACAATGTCGATGTGTAACCTCTGACAGAATGAAATGCCATTTTGTGTGTGGCCAGTATATGGCTGGGCGACGAGTATATTTCCCTTTATTCTATACAACACCATTGTTGTGAGAGGATGTTTTCATTGCCCACTTAAACGTTTCTGTATTATTTGAGCGCTATTATTACAGCATTTCACTTGTTGTTGATTAAATAATAATAATAGTAATAATAATAATAATAATAATAATAATAATAATAATAATATAGAAGATCGAACCGAGTGCCGGACGAAAATCGCGAATGTTAAGTTTGAACCAAGATCATTACGACAACCTGGGGAAAAAATGGACGGAACAGAGGAAGAGGGAGCATTCCGAGGAAATTAAGAGATTTTGGGAGGAGCGGAGGAGACACACCTCCAAATGACATCATGTTATCAAGTTTAATCGCTCTTCTGTAGGGGAATTTTCACATAAATAAATAATAATATCTTATGGCCAATCAGAGCTCAAGAAACAGTTGTGTGACCAATTAGGTGAGGATAGCATCGCACCTGCGCTGACTTCCACGGCCTCCTATTTTAAATTTCACTGCGTGGCTTCATAGTGTTATAGTGGGGTATTCGAGGAGGCCATGGTATTCTCTGCGTCCCATGCGCTCTGTTCAGTACACAAAACTGGCAAAATCTCGACAGATATTTATGAATATTTATGTTCGAACATTGTTCTGGAGAAAATCATGAGAACCTGGTAGGAAACTTTGGACATGAAAGGAGTAAGGGGGATATATCTGGGAAGGAAAGGACAGAAACTGGAAATTAAATGTTTGGCTTTTGCTGATGATCTTGCCCTCTTAGCCGAAAGCCGAGATGATGCCCAAAAAATGCTGGATACTCTGCACGAAATCGCTGAGAAAACGGGTCTTAAAGTCTCCTATGAAAAGACAGAATGCATGGAGTAAAGACACCTTGGAGAGAGACACATAAAAGTGAAACATGGGACTGTCAAAAGAACTGAGAAGTTTAAATATCTAGGTGAATGGATAGAACCCAATGGGCTGGATAAAGAAGCAAATAGGGCAAGAGCTAGAAAATTGGATTTGGCTTATAGGTTAACCCAGAACAGATACAACAAACGAGCAATATCCTACAAGGCAAAACTCAGACCCTATAGCACAGTAGTAAAGCCAGAGGGTCTGTACGCCTCGGAGTGCTTGACACTGAATAAAAAAGGGGATCTTCAGGAACTGGAAAAAAAGGAGAGGAAAATTTTGCGGAAAAATTTAGGACCACAGAAAACTGCTGACGGGACTTGGAAGAACAGAAGGAATGATGACCTCTATAAACATACTGAAAAAATTACTGTCACAATGCGGAAGCGAAGGTTGAAATTCTACGGACATTTGGTGAGAATGGACGAGAACCGACTGACTAAGAGGATATTCAAGTATATTACAGAGCTGAAGGCTACAACTAAGTGGGTAGAAGAGGTTAAAAGAGACGCCAAGGAAAGTGGACTCACAGTGGATGGGATCCACAACAGAAAAGAGTTCAGAAACCGAATTGACAACATCAAGATGTTCGAGGAGAAAACACCTAAAATTAGAGCCAAACTGGTAATATCCGAGGAGGAGCGAAAGATCAGAAGTGAACGAATGAAGAGGTTTTGGGAAGAGAAGAGGAGATTAACCAGAAAGCCTTAGGTTCCATGCGGTCCACAGGCGGCCAAATTCGGAAGAAAGAAGAACATAAACAGTCGTATGCAACTCGCTTCCCTCGTTTTAATAACCTACTCGTGTCATAATTATTGCCATTATAGGCTCGTTGCATAATGTACTATTATGTTCGACTCTGACTATTATATGTCAGAAAACTGTACTATAATGAGTCTCATTAAAACACTATTTTTCATTATGAAACAGTTTCTCCCGTCAATCAGAGCTCAAGAAACAATTGTTTGAACAATTAGATAATTAGATGCGCTGAGTTCCACGGCCCAGTGTTATAGTAGGGTGATCGAGGAGGCCATGGTCAAATATAAGGCATTCTCTGCGTCTCATGCGCTCTGTTCAGTACATAAAACTGGCGAAATCTCCACAGATATTTATGAGTATTTATTTTCGAACATAAAATAGTTATAATAATTATTGTCGAACATAAACAGTCGTATACAACTCGCCTATAATGGTAATTAAGACACTAGTATGGAAATTATAAAACTCGCTTACGCTCGTTTTATGAACATACTCGTGTCTTAATTATTGCCATTATAGGCATGTTGCATAATGTACTATTATAACATTATTGCCATACTGTTCAATTTTGCTGTGATTTGAATATACCCTTAAACTAGTTCTTAGTTAAAACCTGGGCTTCGACCCTCGTGACAGTAATTTACTTATTATTCATATATTATAAACATTGTACCCTGCCCAGCCATTGGACAAATTCGTATTGACCGACTGAAGATTAAAAAGCAATTACATTTACCCAAATAGAAATGTTTGATATTTGCTGTATTGATCAATAATAGATAACTTTTAAAATATAACGCTTATCAATACAAAATTAAGAACAGGTATTCAAATTTTTTAATATCTATACATATCATATCCAAATTCAAACAAAAGACCAAGGGCATCGAAGTGAATGGACAGAAAATCCAGTGTATAAGATTTGCAGATGACGTCGCATTAACCGCAGACTCGGAGAAGGAAATACATAAAATGCTGCGAGTCTTGTCATCAATGCTACATGAAGCAAATTTGAAACTGAATATCTCCAAAACGAAAGTGTTAGTTGTCAACAAATCTAATGAAAATATCCAAACACACATTAAGATCAATGGTGAAACCATTCAACAGTGCAGTCAGTTCTGATACTTAGGAAGCATTCCCACTGACGATAATAGGTGCACCACAGAAATCAAAAGGAGAATTGCCATCGCTAAACAGGCCTTCAGCAATAAGAGACACCTTCTGACAAGCAGTCAGATTAGCATTAAAACTAGAAAATCGTTTATCAAAACATTTGTCTGGAGTGTTTATGCAATTTGACTGATGAAGACCTCAATGAAATGTTGAAACACCAACAATTGAGCAATTGAATAGATATTCAAAAATTTCAATAGATGCTCTCAATTTTGTATTGATATTGGAACAACACGTTTTAGGAGTTCCAGCTGAACATGAGCAAAACCAAGACTGTAGAAATCACTATCAACAGAGGCGGTACCAATTCTAACATATTTTTGGAAGGAACTAAATTAGACTCTGTCTTCAGCTTCAAATATCTCGGAAGTACCATCTCAAAGGATAACACTGTTCAGCAAGAAATACTCAACAGGACACAGAGAGCGTCACATTTTTACAGTCAAGTGAGAAACCTACTATGGGACAGCAACATACCCCTGAAAGCAAAATTAACCATGTTCAATACTTACTTTGTACCAATTCTGGTGTATGGACTGGAGACATATATTTTAATGGATAAATACCTTAACAAAATCCAAGCAACAGAAATGAAACTCATTAGGACCATGAACCAAAACACCAGAAAAGACAAGATCAGAAACGAAAAAAAAAATTGGAAAGATTCTGGGATACAGGAAACTGTTGCAAATGTTATAGGGAAGCATAGACTCCACTGGTATGGACATATGATGCGAATGAATGGCACTAGAACAGCAAGGGACTACTTCAATATAGAACTGAAAGAGAAACGACCCGGGCGAAGACCCAGAAAACGATGGATTGAGACCGTGAAATCAGAAGTGGAGAAAAAGTGCTGAAATAGGAAGAAGTTGTAGAACGAAAGTTGTACAATGACAGAAAGCAGTGGCGAGCGCTTGTCTACCGCACCCGGGAAACTGGAGACGGAAAAGGATGATGATTGGAATTGATATAATTATTTTAAAAGTTATCAACAGAAACATTACAACTGACAGTTCCATGGTTTGCCACAGAAGGTAGAGTATAGAAGGGAACATCGACGTCATTAAGGGAAGGAAATACTTTTTGGAATCAGTACTAACAGATTCTACTCCACAACATCGACGTCATTAAGAAAATCACGCCGTGTTGTTACTGTTGACCTCACCATGTCGGAATGTTTGTTCATGTTCTGGTAATTGGAAACACAGATACCGTAATTTAATGCTAAAAGGATGCAAATTTCAGCTGTGAGCGGAGCGGCAACGTATGGGCTCCTCATGGTAATCCGGGCACGTTAGTATTTTATTCATTATGGAACATATGTCGAACAGTTGTCTAGTCGGAAAGTGTATGTTTGTGGTTTGCTTGTTGATTGATTGATGGCTGATTGTTGTTGTTTTAAGGGATGAAACAGTGAGGACGTCTGCCACTTTTAACACGGATAAATTGTTACAATAATGTTGATAAATTTCAAATTTGGAGATGGAAGCCTACATATAAAATGCCCTAAAAGAATAAAACAAAAGATTCAAAAATTAACAATTATAATAATAAACGAAAATATGCGGCTTCGGTGGCGTAGTTGGTAGCATGCTGAGCTTCTATGCACAAGATAGCGGGTTCAAACCCGGCCGAAGCCGTCGGATTTTTTAAGAGCGTTAAAAATCCCTCAGTATGCCTTCCTTCGGAGGGGAAGTAAAGCCGGCGGTCCCATGTCATAGATTTATGGCATGTTAAAGATCTTTCCACTAATTACACCTGTGTGAAACTAAATTGGATAGGTTAAGAATGTAAACAACGCTCTTAGGTTGCTACGTTCGTTGCCAAGAGCCGACTGCGGTGGCGTCTAGTAGCTAGTTCTGAACTAGGCCTAGTAGTCGTTGACGGTGGCGTTTGGCGGCAAAAGTAGGAACTATTTGAAAATTCAAAGTTGCAGTCCCTACATGAATTAATAAAAACAGATACACACACTAATACAGTCATCACAATTAACACCGGTTATCAGACAAATTCTACACACACCCAAAGTACACGGGGCTACATGACCGCGTTGTCGCAGCCCCTAAACTAAGGAACCAACCAACCAACCAAACGAAAATATACACAGTAATCAATAAGTTCACTGATACCGTGCGTAAGAGACGATTGAAATTTTATGGTCACATCCGGAGAATGGTCTACCCCAGATATGCAAAATAACTGCTTGATAATTATAATAAATTCAAGGAAGGTCAACATCAGTTGATTAGAAGAAATCAAACAGGACTTAAAAGAAATAAACACACGGTAACAGAAGATATCATTATGAATCACAACACTTTTGGAACTCTAGTTACAAATCACTCTTTCACCGAAGAAGTTAAAAAGACCACTGGAAGAAAATGTACGGAGGGACGTAAGAAGGGGCATAGCGAGTTCATGAGGAGATTTTGGGAGGAGAAGAAGAGGAAAACACCATCAACCCGAGTCAACCAGTTCAAACGCGCTCCCTAAGAGGGCAAAACGAAGAAAGGAAAAACAAAAAAAAAATAAAGAAACCAAAGATTAAAAAAATTAAAAGAAGAACAAGTTCTTTGATTACAGATATTCTTAATAATAATAATAATAATAATAATAATAACAATAATAATGGAAAGAACAAGTAGTTCCGTGAAAAACCAAATAGCCTATTTTCATATAGGCCTATCCTACTGGTCTTACTTAGGACACGAGAAAAGAAAGCTAAATTTTAAATCAAGATGTTCAGTAAAGAATATATAGTCTACTTTCTCCTAAATGCATGGGTATTGTTATAACTCTTTGTCCTTTTCAAGGAGTATAATTAAATATTGGTTTTAGTAGCTTGTTGAAATACACCGTGTTTGCTACTGCTAGCTCTGTACAAAATTTCATTCAATTCGGTTTCACCGTGTTTGAATTGATTTGGTGAATCGATTTGCACACATACATGGCCGCTATCTGAAAACTATTGGGCTGTTGACCTTGTAGTTCAGTCAAAAGATGCTTCCCGCAAGAAGGTATATTGCTGCAAAATTTGGTAGAGATCAAATAATTAAGTGGGTCGTAATTTGATTCAAGCTTTTAACATTTGGATGACCACCATTCCGTTTCCGTCAAGATGGTGGCGATATAAAACATGACCCTGAGGTGCCCTTTGCTTGTGCTACCTCTGTACCAAACTTCGTTCAATTCGGATTTACCATTTTTGAATTGATAGGGGGAATCGATTTGCACACATACATGGCCGCCATATGCAAACTACTGGAATGATGACCTTCTAGCTTGGTCAAAAATTGCTTCTCACATAAAGGTATGTTATTGCACAATTTGGAAGAGATCAGATGATTAGGTTGGTCGTAATTTGATTTATGCTTTTAACATTTGGGTGGCCGCTATTACGTTCCCGTCGAGATGGAGGCAATATAAAACATGACACTTTAGTGCCCTTTGCTAGTGCTACCTGTGTACCAAATTTCGTTCAATTCGGTTTCACCGCGTTCGAATTGATACATTCAGAGTACACACACTCACACACACACACAGACTCGCACACCCACAGAGTCACACACACACACACACACACAGACAGACAGACACACACACAATTTTTGGCCCTGTAGTGATCTCATAAGTCTACTTTCATTTTTTGCAAAAATCGAAAGAAGGCTAAAAATGCACAGCCGCCATTTCTAAGTTCTCATAAAATTTCATTAAATTAGACGTCAGTATATTAAGTCTTGTATGAAAATATACCGTGTTAAGTTTCACAGCGCTCAGATGAAAAGTCGCGAGAAAAATCCATTTATACATTTCAATTTCGCGACGGCGCCATGTTGGTTTTGTGCTCACCAGGTTATTAAATGATTCATAGGTGATCTTATGTTAATAGGCTCTATCAACATACAATACATTTCAGTTTGATTGCTGTAATAGATTCGTAGATATTGAGAACCGTCTAAATATTTTGGATGGTCGCCATGTTGGATTGCTATATACGTAGGCCATGCAGTTATGTACCATTAGATGAAGATTAATGCGTAGGTTGATTATTCAAGCGTTCACTTCGATTGCATGATTAGGACTCAAGAAATAGAAACTTAACTTTAAAATGTTGCACAGCCACCATATTAAAGTTATGAAAACAATTAAACTGGATGAGATGAGATGTCTGCTGTAGGCTACCAAGTTTCACTGCACTCGGAGGGTTTAGCGAGAAAAGTCTGTTTAAATGTTTCGATTTCGCTTGGCCGCCATGTTAGCTTTGTACCTCACAGGTCTATGAAAGTTACATGGATAAACATCTAGTATTACCATTTATCACCGTACAAAATTTCAGGGTGATTTCTGTTACAATTGTGGAGATAAAAAGGTAATTCGCGCGGCCACCATGTTGGATTGCTGAAACGTATTAAAATTTGGAATACACCGTCGAGGTCGGACAAGATAGTTGTATACACTTACTGAGTTTCATTGAAATCGGTTCAGCCGTTAAGATTTTAATAGGAGAGGAGGCACACACAGGGCCGTATTTCTGAATAGGCTAAGTAGGCTGCAGCCTAGAGCAGCATATTTTCAGGGGCGGCAGTTTGGGAATTTATTCAAGTTAAAGTGAAATATTTCAGATGTTAATAATATTTTCCGTACTAATTTAAGAATACATGTTCCTTAAAAATATGTTTTAGTCCTTATACAGTTCTTCCTGCCTTAGAAGAGTTAAGAACTATCTGCGAACTAGTATTTCTGAAATACAGCTAAACTCACTTTCGTTACTTTGTATTGAGGCAAATACAACAACAAAAAATCATATGAGGATATTATTAACGAGTTTTCCATTAAGAAATCTCGTAAGAAAGCTATGTAAATTTGAACATCAAGATAGCGTGGGTTGAGTTATTTTAGAGAAGTTTGTATATTTTTCAACAAATAAACCAGTAATTAACTACATTTTGTGTAATTTCATTTCACCGTGTAGGACAACTTAATTCAAATTGAACACAGTTCTTCAATTCCGCAAAAGATAGTCATAAGGGTTAAAATATAAAAATATGTGTAAAATAGTGATCACTGATCTCCAAGAAATTCGTAACTCATTTAATTTGTTTAACGAATCTTTAAAGTAGTAAGTAAAAAACAAGTAGATAACTATTTTCATTACATAATTTATTATGTAAACCATCAAAATTGTAGTTTTATCTAAATGAACTTTATGTTTAAAAAAGGTGAAAAAGGCAATGAACTCTATCCGTTTGTTTTATAAAACAAATGTATTAAGTAAATACGAACTATAGAGGGGGCGGCAAATGGACGTTAGCCTATAGGCGGCATACTCTTAAATCCGGCCCTGGGCACACACTGAAACGTTTTTGGCTCACTCCACGTTGAGCGTACAAATGAAACGTCTTGACTGGTCCTTACTGTTGGGTGGCAAGTGTAACTGTTTACCTTTGCTCCAAGTTGAGCGTTAAATGTAATGCTTGTACTGGCCCTGCCTTGCACTTTGAAATATTTACTCTGCCTAAGATATGTTGTTTTAATGGGCGCCAAGACCTCAACACAATGTTGAAATCTAAATTTTTATTTAACAACACCTAGCTCCGGTAGAACACCTTCAAGAATCTATTCACTCAGATCGTGGTATGATTTGATCATTAACCCAACAAACAATTGTATCAGGAGAAGGAGTTGGTCTATATCTAATGCTACCTACTGAAAGCAAAGATTGCATGGTTAAAAGAAATGAATTTATTATATATAACAAGTACTGCAAAATTAATAATAAGATTAAGTTTAAAATTTTAATTGGAGCTTTGCGATTTGAATATTACCGCTAGAAAATTACGTGAAAACGGATTCGGATAAATTACTGATTTTATTCTTATTCCCAAGCTATGAAGTTACTGAATACTGAATATAAAACAAAGTGAAACGAGAGATTGCGTAGTTCTGCGTCATTCGCGCTTACCACTGGAAATTGCCGATGCATTTCCCTCGTACTGGATGATGAAGAGGGCTTCCCACTGTCTCCTGGACGTCGTCATCTTCTTCGTTAGTTGATGATAACCTGGTAGATTTGATAACTTAATGGTCCGAACATTGGAGCCAAACACTCGTACAACCACACTGGTTAAGTTTTACAAAGATTGTCCTAACTCCACGGAACATCGGAGCCACTCACACGCGCAACCATACTCGTTAAGTTCTACACAGATAGTCCTTTACTCCACGTCGCGCCAAACGATATATGCACACGTCGGCTCCCCACTCCGGTGCCGACTTCCACCTTACGTGGTCTCCACTGATTGGCTGTCCACCCCGCTATACTCCCCTCCTTAGGCTCAATACACACGGCGCGCGGATGATGTCGTTTGCCGTTCCAAACTATTTCGCCTTTTCTTGACGCTGCAACCCAGGCTTGCGACATACTTCTTGACAAGAATAAGCCTGTATCTGAATTCCCAATGAGTCATCTCCCTCATAATACCCTAACTGACAAAACTCCGTAAAATTCCGTATTCATATAATTTTCTATGATAATGTTGTTCGTAATAATTTGCTTGATAGTGTTTTCTATGACATAGAAAACCTATCTGTATGCTTATACTTTTATAAAATGCTCCAAAAATACCTTAATAATAATAATAATAAGTTAATAATAATAATAATAATAAATTAACATGAAAAATTCTCTTGGCTGAACAATTTGCCGCGTAAATAAATATAGAATGGCTTCCTACTGACTTATGCCAGTGGCATAAAAAAAAACCTCGAAAAACACGTTACATATTCGCCTCGGATCATCGGATGATTTACCGTGACGACGGTCCATTATCCGATTCTCCCAGACACGTTACTAATCCCCATCCAAAATACATATTACATAAATGAAATCACCCTAAATTACATATATACACTCATAATTTTTCTTTACGCACTTTGCGTCAAAGTTTGTTGTCACTATGGATTGCACTTTGCAACCAGTCCAATGTTTTTCATATAGAATAATGTTCCACGGATATTTCCGCCTCTCAAATTTCTCTATGTTGGAAGAATAGACATAATTACTGTGTGAGCACTATGTATATAAGATGTCACATCACACGCATCAAGGTTGTTCTGATATATGTATATCACCATAGAACTTCCTAATTTCACTGGAGGTTCCTTCCTTATGGAGAAATTTAATCTCACTGATCACTGAGCACACGATCACACTATTGTGGCAGCGCATCGTGACCATAATACTTAATCTCTCTTTATAACAGACGAAATTAATATTGACTTCTGAAAAAAAATCAGTAAATGCGCATTACATATAACACCAAATATTTCTGTGCCGTAATCGCCCTGTCTTCTTAAGTTCCCATAGACCATATTCTACTTAATACTAGTTCTCAACACAGACCAGTTCTCCTCACACAAATAATACCCTTGTACAAATTACCCTAAATTACTCATTTACAAATCTTACATGGCGAGGCCGTAAACAGAAATCACGTGAGCTGTTATTTATGAGTTTCATGAAGGACTGTCTCGCCTTCTGATAGCCCATCTTTTGTCTCGTGGACGCCTTAAGCAAAAATACCCTGTCCAAGCGCTCACCCATCTCTTGGAGACAAATGGGAATTCACCAGCGCTACCAAATTCTGGCCTTGGTGTATCGACATTTTAGTGCTCAAGTGCATCCGACAATCCCGTCATATTTCCCTGTACCTTAAACACTCTCAATTACTTACATACTACCCCCCTGTGTGACTTCTGATACGCCTTCCTGGAAGACCATATCTTCCTCGCACCAAATACCACACTTACTCATTTGATAGGCTGGCTCGCCAGCTAAACACACTTACGTTATGATACATACTTAATGTCATCACGTTGCTCCACTAGCATATTTCTCAGTGTCTGTAACGATGCCCCGTTCCCTAACTGTCCACACATGCTAACCCTACTTTCCTATGGTGTCACACCTCTACTCGACACTCTATGACCTAAAAATGTCACTTCTGACTGACAGAATGACGACTTATACAGCTTCAAAGTGAACCCTGCCTAATCTAACTTCTGAAAAACTATATCTAAATGACGTAGATGCTCCTCAAAACTGCGTGAACTAATTACCATATCATCAATGTAAATGGTTACAAAATCTCCGGTGTCATCCCCTAATGCGATGTTTAAAGCCCTAATTAAAGCTGCTGAACTACTCTTTAACCCATAAGGTACCCTGCAAAATTGATAAAGGTTATATTTATGACTAAAAGCTATCCTCGTACATAAGTGGCACTTGCCAAAAACTGGAACTCAAATCTACACAAGTGAAATACTTCTTCCCCTCAAATGTTTGCATTAATTCCTCTATTGACTTAGATTTCAGCTGATCTGAACTAATTCTACTGTTAACCAAACGAGCGTCTAAACAAATACGAACTGTGCCGTCGGCCTTGGGTACCGTGATCAAAGAATTAACATACGGACTGTTAGAGTGCTCAATAATCCCATCTTCAAGCATCTGGTTAATTTGTGCCTCAACTGCACTCTGATAAGCGAAAGGTACAGGATATCTATGTCCTGTGAATACTGACCTATCAATAACGTTCAATGAATGTGTATCGCAATTGGCCATACCAATGCGATCCTCAAAAACTCTCATATTACACAATAACACAGCATAGAGCCGAACACATTGTTCCACCTCTATATTTCCCTGAAATGCAGCATCACGTAACGAGTCCTCTAGACCGTAATCACACTGCCCACAAAACATGGAGAACCCCGCTCTACGGCTGGCGATATCTCATTTAAAGTACAAATCACACCTGCAACACTACTTCTCTGAATATGGTCATTGAACGCTACTTCTACTTCAGAATCTCCCCATTTAAATTTCAAACTCCCTACATCATAACATAAGTTACCAGACACTCTACTTAGCCACTCTGAACCCAAGATAACACTGAATACTAAATTTGGAATTACAAGGCAAATCTGCTTCTCTACATGATTATTAATTTTAATGTCTACTAAAACTTGCTTAGAAATTACTTTAGACCTCTTCCCAACAGCTGTGATAACAAAAGTGCTTTTAATTGGCATCTCCTCAAAATTTACTCCAGTTCCTTGCATTTTATCATAAAATGCACTACTTATGCTACTCTTCATACAACCACTATCAATTAAAACATCTGTATACGCCTCGGACACGTTAAATTTAACTATGGGGCTCTTACTAACCACTTCCTGAATAATACCTTCATCAATTAGTTCATGTAATAATTCATTTCTTACATTTAGGTCATAGGATTCCTGCATAATTGTATGGACAGGGCATGCTACAGACTGAGATTCTGACCTTACTTCGCAGCCTGGTTCGCGTTTAAAGAACCGCTACAGCTGGCTTTAGTACTACTAACTACTGCACTGGTCTGGTTGTTCTGGGCTGTGTTGTCATTGTTTGGCTGTATATTACTATCACTAGGCTGTCCTCTTCCTTGACCCCTATTCTGGTTGTAATTATTGTCATTATAATTTCTCCCTTGATTTCCCCTGAAATCATTATTTCTCCCTTGATTTCCCATGAAATCATTGTTCCTCCCTTGATACTGATTACCATAGCCATTTCCTCTGTTCTGATTTAGCTGATTATTATTATTATTATTTCTATTTTGAGCGTTGGCCCCTTCGCCACCTTTCCCTTGAACTTCCTGATGCCTGGCTTCATTAGGCCTATTATTATTATTACCCTGGTTCCCATTGACATTGTCCTCATAACCCCCTCTCCCTAGTGCATCAAATGTGCTTAACAAATTTTCTACTTGTGATATTGTCTTTACATTCTGGATACAAGCAGCCTCCTTGATCCTATAGGGAAAGTGCCTAAGTAGCAATCTCACCACATCACTTTCCTCCTTCAAGCCATCCAGATATTTATACACTAATACCTGCCCTAAAAAGTATTCGGTCATGGTGGAGCTTCCTTTAGGGTTATATTTACCACACACTACTCCCTCACGATGCTGCGACTGAATAACCTCATTCCAGAACTTTTCACAGAATTTCATTTTAAAATCATTAATATCAGTAAACTTGTCTCTGTAGACAGCAAACCAATTCCTCGTTTCCCCCACAAACACTTGTTCTAAAATTTCAACTACCTGGCACCACTCAATACTACCATTTTCCAACCTCTCCCCGAATTTATTTTCTATAGTATTCATGAACTCCATTGGGCAACCCTGTCGATTGCTGAACTTACCCAGTTCTACCTCCCTGTGTGTGCTATTCACAAAAACTGGCATATTCTGACTATTTTCTTGCCTGATCCTAGCTTTTAATTTTAATTCTAATTCTGCGATTTTCTCCTCAGCCTTCCTTTCAATACTGTTTACTGTTAATTTAATGTTTCCTTCTGATTCTTCTACTTTATCATATAGCTTTGCTTGTTTCTCCTCAATCTTGCTAATGCTCTCTCTATTACTCTCTCTTAAATCATTTACTTCTGCAACTAATTGCGAGTGGACTTTCTCAATTCTACCCCCCAACTGTTATTTAACCTCTTTAGTTGCTACCTGAATTTTGTCAATTTCTCCCCCCAATTGCTTTTTGACCTGCTGTGTTTCCAGTTGCACTAGTTCTTTTAAATTTTCAGCCTGTGTACTGATTCTAATTTCTAACTCCTCCTGTACTTTTCCTAATTTTCTGTCTACATCTGCAATAATCTCTTTAGCCTTCTCTTCCATCACCCCCCTGATCTCACCTCTAATCAGTTCGAATTTATCACTGATCTCCCTACTGTTTCGTTCTAATTTAGCATTTAAAGTTTCAGTACTCTTTCTATTTTCCCTACTATTTTGTTCTAATTTAGCATTTAAAGTTTCATTACTCTCTCTATTTTCCCTACTATTTTGTTCTAATTTAGCATTTAAAGTTTCATTACTCTCTCTATTTTCCCTACTGTTTTGTTCTAGTTAAGCGTTGTTTTGTTCCAGTTTAGCATTTAAAGCGTCTGTACGTTCTTTATTTTCCCTACTGTTTTGTTCAAATTTGGCGTTTAAGGCATCTGTACTTTCTTTATTTTCCCTACTGTTTTGTTCTAGTTTCGCATTATTTTGCTCGAGTGTAGCGTTGTTTTGTTCTATTTTTTTATTTAATGCATCACTACTAACTTTGTTCTGAAACATGAACTCGAGAAGTAAAGTTTTTAATTCTGGTTGGCCGCCTACACTCCCTGTTTCAGTATCAGGATTTACCTCCGCTACTCCGGTACTACCATCACTCGACATACTGCTCGTATCATCACTCTCCAGTTGATGACCACTACGTAGCCTCATCTGTCTTTCTTTCTCATCCCCCATAATGATATACACTGATAAAGACAAATAACCCCCAAAATACAGGCACAGAAATATATACCCTTCTCCTTCCACAAATGTTATTAGGTTTTCATCCCCACGTTGGGCGCCAAATGAAACGTTTTTGGCTTACTCCACGTTGAGCGTACAAATGAAACGTCTTGACTGGTCCTTACTGTTGGGTGACAAGTGTAACTGTTTACCTTTGCTCCAAGTTGAGCGTTAAATGTAATGCTTCTACTGGCCCTGCCTTGCACTTTGAAATATTTACTCTGCCTAGGATATGTTGTTTTAATGGGCGCCAAGACCTCAACGCAATGTTGAAATCTAAATTTGTATTTAACAACACCTAGCTCCGGTAGAACACCTTAAAGAATCTATTCACTCAGAACGTGGTATGATTTGATCATTAACCCAACAAACAATTGTATCAGGAGAAGGAGTTGGTCTATATCTAATGCTACCTACTGAAAGCAAAGATTGCATGGTTAAAAGAAATGAATTTATTATATATAACAAGTACTGCAAAATTAATAATAAGAATAAGTTTAAAATTTTAATTGGAGCTTTGCGATTTGAATATTACCGCTAAAAAAATACGTGAAAACGGATTCGGATAAATTACTGATTTTATTCTTATTCCCAAGCTATGAAGTTACTGAATACTGAATATAAAACAAAGAGAAACGAGAGATTGCGTAGTTCTGCGTCATTCGCGCTTACCACTGGAAATTGCCGAAGCATTTCCCTCGTACTGGATGATGAAGAGAGCTTCCCACAGTCTCCTGGACGTCGTCATCTTCTTCGTTAGTTGATGATATCCTGGTAGATTTGATCACTTAATGGTCCGAACATCGGAGCCAAACACTCGTACAACCACACTGGTTAAGTTTTACAAAGATTGTCCTAACTCCACGGAACATCGGAGCCACTCACACGCGCAACCATACTCGTTAAGTTCTACACAGATAGTCCTTTACTCCACGGTGCGCCAAACGATATATGCACACGTCGGCTCCCCACTCCGGTGCCGTCTTCCACCTTACGTGGTCTCCACTGATTGGCTGTCCACCCCGCTATACTCCCCTCCTTAGGCTCAATACACACGGCGCGCGGATGATGTCGTTTGCCGTTCCAGACTATTTCGCCTTTCCTTGACGCTGCAACCCAGGCTTGCGACATACTTCTTGATAAGAATAATCCTGTATCTGAATTCCTTATGAGTCATCTCTCTCATAATACCCTAACTGATAAAACTCCGTAAAATTCCGTAATCATATAATTTTCTATGATAATGTTGTTCGTAATAATTTGCTTGATAGTGTTTTCTATGACATAGAAAACCTATCTGTATGCTTATACTTTTATAAAATGCTCCAAAAATACCTTAATAATAATAATAATAATAATAAGTTAATAATAATAATAAATTAACATGAAAAATTCTCTTGGCTGAACAATTTGCCGCGTAAATAAATATAGAATGGCTTCCTACTGACTTATGACAGTGGCATAAAAAATAACTCGAAAAACACGTTACAACACAGATACATATGCACGCAAACAAACACACGAAAGGTGATCTCATCAGCCTATTCTTTTCATAAATGAATATAGGCTAAGATACCTCCATTTAATGAGGAAATTTTACAAGACCGACTCAAGTTCAGAACATTAATTAACAACCATTTCTCTGATACCAGCCACGGTGGCCGAGAGCGTTAACGCGCTATCTCATGCCTCGCTGGCATCGGAAGAGCATGGGTTCGAATCCCACCTTGCCGTCCTGAAAATGGTTTCCAATGTTTCCAATTTTCATCACCAGGCAAATGCAGGGACGGTTCCTTTCAATAGGTCCGCGACCCGTCCTGAAAAAAAAATAGCCATTGGCTGCATAGATAAATAATAATAATAATTTCTCTGAGAAAGTTACTCAACTTACCAGGACCAAGAAATCATGGACTGAAGAACGGACGAAAATGCCCGGGAAGAGCCAATGCAGTGATTTCTCAGTTGTGATCTACATTATTCTGCATTAAAGATGTATTCAGACCAAGCTTGCTGTATGGAAGTGAGAGCAGGATAGCCTATCTGATACATAAGCTAGAGGTAACTGATAAGAGGGTAGCTGGGATAAATAAATGGGAGCAATGGCAGGAAGGTACTCGCAGTAAAGAGGTCAAGCCTAAGTTAGATATGAACACGCTATATGAAGCTGTTCGTATGAGCCGACTCGGATGGTGGGGTCCGAAGTCGCACGAAAACGACCGAAAGATCCAAAGACGTGGCTTGGTGGGGGATCGCGTCCACAGAGCCCGTATGGTTCGGCAGTTTTTGTCCTAACAGTTGCGACGTGCGAACCGATTCCGTTCTGTTGGGATTTTAGTTGCGAACGAGTGCGAAGAGCGCAGTGAAAAATGGGTTGTGAATTGTTAATTTTGCTTGTTCAGGAAAGGAAATACGAGATATAAAATTAATGAATATCTTGAAATTAAAGAAATGTTGCCAAGAATGTAGCAAAATGTGTCCTTTCTTATTCGAAAATAGGAAATGTGGTGGTCTTCGTCGGCTTGAAAATTATGCCACAAATGAGAAAATTCACCGAATTCCTTTCTTTTTGCGTAAATGTGTCTTCGTCGATTTCGCCTGTGCTTGATACGTTGAATCAAAGGTGATACTTCCAAAGTGAAACATTCTTCATCAGAATCATATGGAAAACCGTTCCGGAGAGACATCTGGGTGAGTTAGCCGTGGTCGTTGCGGCATGACTGTTGGCAGTCGCTCACATCCGGGAGGCGAGGAGGTTCGAATACCCCCACCGGTAACCTTGAAGATGGTCTTCTGTGGTTTCCCATCTTCCTTCCAGGCAAATGCCGGGGTTGGTCCCTAACTATAGGCCACAGCCGCTACCTTCCAACTCCTCGACCCTCCCTTCCAACTTTCCTCCCCAACGGTAATTGTAGCTCACCCATTGGGTGTCCGTCTCGAAGCAGCTACAAAACTGGCGAGCTGAACATGTCCTCGGACACTCCCGGCACTGAAAGCCATACGTTAAAAAAAAATCTCGTCTATGAATCCGGACGAATACTGAGGCAAAGGATGATAGGCATTCGCACGATTTCGTACGAACTGTGTTCGACCGAATTCGTTGCTTCGCAGCTCGCAGCTTTTCGCTCCCAATGGACGAGAGGCCTTATCCTCTACAGCCGATTCATCACCTGACCACGTTCAACAATATCGTGATTTCCTAACTCTTTTGGGAGGCACTGAAATATCACTAACACCTAACCGTTTTAATCCAACCTTGAGTTTTGCAGAATCCTTGACAGATTGCATTTCATTTTGTTTGTAAGAGCTTTGTGTAAATATTTCCACATCAGTAGTAAGAGAACGTTCATGGCATTTGTAGACTTAGAAAAGGTTTTTGATAACGTTGACTGGGCTAAATTGTTTGACATTTTAAAAACGATTGTAATAAAGTACAGGGATAGGATGGTGAACTACAATCTATACAGAAACCAGGCAGCAGTCATTCGTGCTGAAGGACATCAGAGAGAAGCTGGTATTCAGAAAGGTGTAAGGCAAGGCTGCAACTTATCACCCATACTTTTCAACCTTTACATTGAACAAGCAATGAAGGAAATTGGAGAAAAATTTAAAGTGGGAGTGAAGAATACAGGAGAAATAATTATACTCTGAGATTTGCTGATGACATCGTCAACTTGGTTGACACACCTGAGGATTTGAATGAGTTTTTGAATGGTGTGGACTCCATCATGAGGAAATAATTCATGATGAAAATTAATAAATGTAAAACAAAAATATTATTGGAGTCCAGCCGAAATAAATCAGAAACCTCTATGAACATCAAATTGGCTGGTGAAAATCTAAAGGAAGTAGGAGACTTCTGTTACTTAGGAAGAAAAATAACCATTGATGGACGAAGCAAAGAGAATATAAAAAGTAGGTTAGCTCGGGAAAGGAAAGCATTTCTACAAAAGAGGAATGTGTTAACATCGAATATAGATTTAGGTATCAGGAAGTCATTTTTGAAAGCTTTGTCTGGAGCGTGGCGTTCTATGGAAGTGAAACTTGGACTATTGGTGCAGCAGGAAAGAGAAGAATTGAAGCGTTTGAAATGTGGTGTTACAGGAGAATGATGAAGATCAGATCGGTAGATAGGGTTACAAACGAAGAGGTATTAATACGAGTGGGAGAGGAGAGATATCTATGGCGACTGCTAATGATGACACGAGATAGGTTGGTAGGACACATACTAAGACACCCAGGAATAGCAAACTTAGTTATGGAAGGGAGGGTCGAGGACAAGAACTGTAGGGGTAGACCAATGTTAGGATATGTTAAACAGATTGTCTCGGATGTAGGGTGTGGTAGCTATGTAGAGATGAAAGGATTAGCTCAGTACAGGGAGGCATAGGGGTCTGCATCAAACCAGTCAAAAGACTGAAGACTCAGACAACAAACAGTAAGCATGCGTGGAGGAGTTGAGCAGTATCCAACACCGTTTCATCATGTCCATCATCTGGCCAATGCATTTCCCCCATTATTTCAGGAATTAAAAGGCTGCAGTCTGAACTAATATAAGATCCAATACCAAACGCCACCCGTGACAATTGATTTTTAACACCAAGCCAAAATGAAACTCACTTGTCCAAGCTACACATAATACTAAAACTACAGGTCTGGAAATATTATTTTTGAAATCATTTTAGAAAGTGCTTACCTTCTAAGAGTAGCATAAAATGATTTGTGTCCAGAGGGCGAAGGATCTTGCATGTTGTTATGCGCCATCTTGATGTGTGACTCATGGACTGAAATCTAGACTAGCTATGAACGGGATATTTAATAGAAACATTGAAGAAGGTTGGTACGGACTAATGAATGAAGAGCTCAGCTCCCATCACCAGTATTAGAGTGAGAGGAAAATATTAAAACAGTCTCATCTCCAGGTGACGTCAGGAACTGATGCGTGTTTCATATTATTGTTGGTAATATTCGGCTAGGGGCCTGCGGGGTTTCGATCGAAATACCTTGCTATGCCCATTGGCTGCAAATCATTGTATATATAATGCTAGCAACCCGCCCCGGCGTCGTCCGGGAACAGTTATGGATGCATTACGTGATAAGCGCTTTCCTTTCGATGTCAATGAACTACGGCCAAATTCCGTTTTAGGTCTCGGCATGATGGGTTAAAATCACTGACTGGACTATTAATTATATTATCATGGAGATGCATGTGCAACAAATTCTTGTCAGACGTAATTTAAGAATGGCGAGGTGCATGAAACACAAATCCCCCTTCCGTCCAATCTGAACTTGACTGTGTAATTTGCGGAACAAAACGTTCACATGCGAAATGAAGAAAAGACGAGTTGCACTTCCAGGGAAACTCCAAACGCAACCACTGTTCTCTGAAGTCTTAACTCAACACGAGTCGACAGATTGCTGCTGGTTGTTTCTGAGGTAATAGGCTCGCCCACTAGCTAGGCTGTAACTGGGGTGATAGGCTCACCCCTAGCTAGGTCGTAAACTGTCACCACAGTAATTGAATGGAGATTGTTGGATTAAATGAAGACGTAAAACACGTATAATGGGCAATGTATTGAAGATAGAGATATGCTCTCCGGGACTTATTTGTACAACTTTTCATGCTGAAGAATTCTTACACTCATAGTATATTGATATTTTTAACGGTATGCCCAGGGTAGGCTTAAAAAGCGAACGGACTCCAGGTTTATTTTCGACTTTTTCACTAAAATCGTTACTGCTTGACTTCCTTTGATCATACATAAATTGTTTTCCACTGAAACCTTCCTCGAGATAGACTTGGCAGGATGGTGAAAACCGCATTAAAATCCATCCAGTGGTTCTCGAGATTATCCGTGACATCCAAGAATCGGAGACTTTGTTTTAGCCTATACTAAGTAGAGATTCAGTAAGAAATGAAAACGTTAAAGCACTTATAGTGGGCGATGTATTGAAGTTAAGTAAATAAAGTAAATAAATGCCTGAGTACGCTTTTCCCTGGACACTTATCAAAGAAACTTCCATAATTATTGCAATCCTTCCTGTTACCTTGCTTATAAATAGGGCGATTACTGCTTTAAGTTTATAAAATTGAATACGAATATTATTAGAAGTCAGCACTAATATTTTGGAGTTGTAAACTGATAGGTAATATTATTAGCTAATACGTGAATTAAACACAATAGTAATATCAGTGTTGGAGCTTGATGCAACAGAACAAGAGAAGTCACATTTCATCCAGTCTACTGACGCGCTCATTGGCACACCTCCTCTTTCTTTGCTCACAGTTTCATTGCTAGAATCAGCTAGATTACATCTCCACGCTCCAAAAGAGAGAACTATTCTTGACTGGCTACCGTGCACTTCTATCCAGCTCACATCTCTCTTGGTAGTTACCCTAGTTTCAAAGAACTTCTGAGTAATCTTACCTAAGTAACACCCAATGCGACGGCGTCTAGAATTACTTCGAATACAATTTTAATCAGGTTTGCCACCTAAATAAAGAAATACAGTATATTAGTCTACAGTTACGTCAGACCGTATACAATTAAGGTTGTGTTTCAGTGCATAGGACGCTTTAGGGAAATGATACTTACTGGTCGGCGCTACAGTCCCTGAAGCACCTTGGCCTCCATTCATCTCTATCTTCCGCCTTCCTTCTCCAGTTCCTGATTCCCAGACTACTAAGGTCGTCTTCCACATCATCCATCTACCGTCTCCTGGGTCTTCCTCTTCTCCTTCTTCCATCCGGTCTTTGTGTAAACACCATTTGGCACTACGCCATTCTGGCATTCTCTGTACGTGTCCTGCCCATCTTATCCTCCCCTGCTTAATTTTGACCATAATATCTGCCTGTCCGAAGAGTTCCTGTAGTTCCACATTTGTCCTTATTCTCCAACCTTCCTCCTCTCTCACTGGCCCGTATATTTTCCTCAAGATCTTCCTTTCCCATCTTCGCAGCCAGTCTTCTTCTCTTCTGTTGAGAACCCAACCTTCCGATCCATACATAACCACAGGTCTTAGTATTGTAATGTAAATTTTCATTTTAGTATTCCTACTATCATTTCTCGATTTAAACATGCTTTGCAGAGCGTAATAGCATCTATTTCCACTTTTAATTCTTTCTTGTATTTCCACTGATGTTCTGTTATCCTCAGTTATTATTGAGTCCAAATATGGAAATGATACAACGGGTGGAAAGGGAGCCGAAGCTAAACCATTTCTTGTGGAACCATCATACCTCTAACATTGCGTATACATGGTGTTACGGAATTTCTATTGCAGACTTCTGGAGGTTAGTCGCGATGCATTCATACAAAGAAAACACATGCATTGCCATAAGTTATAGTTAGTTATTGTTGTTTTAAGGGGCGCAACTAAAAGGTCACCTGTCTATCTTAACACAGATTAATGTATACAAATTTGGACACCTGAATTTGAAAAGACCGAAATATAATAAAACAAAACAAAAATTACGGAATGAACAGAAAACAAATTCAGAAATTCAAAAAGGAACAAGTCGTTGAGTCAATGTACACTGGAAAATTCAGATTGCTGTCCCCAACCCACTCTCAGTTATAAAGCGGATGAAGAGATCAGCAGCCACCGCGTCATCTGTTAATATAAGTATGAGTGTCATCTGCTAACCAAGGTTTAAATTGCCGAAAAACAGTATTAAATACACCCACTGGTTGAAACCACTCTTGAGTCACGTATTATACAATGGATTTACTAAATTCAGAAACTTTTGTGGGCATGCAAACGATAACTAACCAAAGTTCATTGTTGAGACGACTGACGTGCCACCTATTATGAAATGAAAATGAAAATCCACAGTCTGCGTCCAGTCAGGCGACCGGGTCAGGGAATGGAAGGAATGAATGAAGCCCCCATTTAGTGGTGGGGATATGAACTGTGTCGACCGCCGAAGCCTGTCGCACTCCCCTTGGGCAATGATTAAATGAATGACAGATGGAATTAAAAGATAGAAGAGAGTGTTGCTGGAATGAAATTTGTGACAGGGAGAACCGGAGTACCCGAGAAAAAACCCTCTGCCTCCAGTTTGTCCAGCTCAAATCTAACATGGAGTGAGCCATAAACCCAGCGGTGAGAGGCTGGCGTGCTGCCACCTAAGCAACGGAGGCTTCAACCTATTATGAAATGGATTTACTAATTCAGAAACCTTCCCAGGCGTGCTCTAAGCTGACCAATATTTATCTTTGAAACTTAATTAATAATATTCTTGTTTTTCCTGAATCCTAGAACTTGTAACACTTTATTCCATACTCAAATTTTAACTTCAAATGACCAAACTTTTTGATTAGCAGTCTCACAGTAAGTATCTTCATGTTTTAATGAGTTATGATTTACAACCAACTTAATTATTATTATTTGCGAATAGACCAATAAGGATCGCGCTACAATTTCATTTCTTCTTCGTCTTAAGCTTCCTCTTCCTCCAGCTTCCTCTTCCTCCGGTATTCCTTCATATAAATGGACTCTGTTCGTCCAGGTTCTTCCAGGTTCTTGCCAGGAGTAGAAATGAGAAACAACAGAAAACCACTTCCAGGATAGCTGACGTGGAAATCGAAAAGCAAAGAATGCTAACCGCTATATCCCGAAGTGGTCTAAATAATATGTGCCTTGTGGCACTGACTGTACATCTGTGTGCGTGAGAGCCTGCTCCAAGGCGCAGGTAAGCGACCATATCTCACTCCGTCTTATCTGATCACAAGCCAAGATAGCTCGCTCAATTACCTTCACTGTAAACGTGGACTCAACAAGGGAGATGTGGCATATCCTCTGCACGCAACTTACCCTGTCCAATTCCCAGGGGCTAACAACTAACTTTTCTTGGGTCGCACTCTCTCACCATATAATTCATCATTCAGAGTTGGCTTATTTACCATCGATTTATGACTTTCAGTCGGCCAACACGCGTTAATACCCAGTTACATATCTATATCTCAACATAATATAAAACAAAGTCCCCGATTCTTGGATGTCACGGGTAATCTCGAGAACCACTGGATGGATTTTGATGAGGTTTTCACCATTCTGTCAAGCATGGCCATCCAGTCATTGTGCTCCGGGAGCACGGCCACGCTCGGGGAGCACTGGGCAGTCAGACTAGCGCTCCTTCCCCTACCACCACTACACTGTGCTAGCAAGGAGACGGACGATGTTCGGACCACGCTCACTAGATACGTACGTACAGTCGTGCGGCCGACGGCTCTTGTGGGATTGTTGACATATTAATAGGGCTGTTTTGCCAGAACAAATATACCAATATACACATCGAATGGTACTCCGATGTATGGAATGTGCAGGAAACGAACACAAGTCTTCAGTAAAGAATATTGTGATTTATTCCAAAATGAAATGTGAACATATTAGAGAGGAAAATTCAACAACAAATTGTATTCCTTTTAACACATTATATCTCTGTTGCACACTAAAACATTTGGCATGCCCTTTATAAGCTGTACAGAAAAATGAAATTTCCCATTCTGCTTTAAAAGACTGCTGCTTCAACACTCTTTTTTTTTTTTTTGGTTCAGTCATGACCACTGTGAAACTGATTTACTTACACGCCGTCAACAAAGCGCATTGGACTAAACTGGCGACTGATGGATCTGCTGCACACTTCAGCGTGCTCAGCTAGCCAAGCTCCTCCCACCACTTCTGAAACTACCTTCCAACAAAGCGCTCGGAGCACTGGCTTAGAGCGTGGCCGGAGCAGTGTCTGGATGGCCCTGCTATAAAGGATATCTCGAGGAAGCTGTCCGTAGAAAGACATTCATTTATGAACAAATAAAGCCGAGCAGTAACGATCTCAGTAAATCGAGTCGAAGAAAAACCTACTGCCCGTGCGCCTTTTAACCTTACGCTGGGTACTATGAGTCTAATAATTGTTCAGCATGGAATGTTCCACAAATAAGTCCGGGCGAGCATACCTCAATCTTTATTAATCACCCACTATAAGTGTTTTTACGTTCTCAATTCTTCAAAGCATCTCCATTCAGTGGAAATTTAAATTATAGCTTCAGAGCGAGTTCACTAGTGAGCGAGCTAGCAGGCCTATCACCCCCATCAAACTGTCGAGTCATCTCATGTTAAGACTTCAGAGAAGAGCTTATGTGTTTGGAGTTTCGCTGTTGACCTCGGCTTTTCTGAATTGTGTCTGGGACCTGCCGTCCGTGCGCCTTTTAAACTTACGCTGGGTAAACCGTGAAAGATACCGGGCGAAGCCATGACGGGTTGCTATAGTGCGGGACAAGCCATTGGAAGCCTGAAGGTCACGCGTAGACGGTGCGCTGTTGTCCTGTACGTTCTCGCATCTAGCACGCGACTGAAGGTACGATGCAATAGCATGGCAACACCGCCGGGCGCGGGATGGAGAGCCGGTTGACCGTCAGGATTCCAATGGTTTGTCCCGCACTATAGTACCTGTTAAATGACCAAGATTGGTACAAATAACTTTGGAAAGAACATGTAAAGTTGAAAGGTATTTTATGAAATACCCTTGAAGTTAACCAAGGATTACGACAGGGTGAGGTTCTCTCCACCTTACTGCTTAACATTGCCTTGGAGAAAAAAAAAGCGAAGGATACAAGAGACCAACACATGAGGAACATTGTTTGACCGAGTGACGCAAGACCTTGCTTATGCAGATGATATTGATTTATTATCTAGAAGGAAAAAAGGATTTGGAAGAGAAGCTGGGGAAACTAGAGGACGACTACGGGGCACTGACGATTAATCGGTCGAAAACCAAGTGTATGCTAACATGCAGGAAAAAGTACACTGTAATGAATTAGAGAAAAATGTGAAACTGAATGAGAAACAAGTAGTTCCGTGAAGAACTATACAGCCTATTTTCATATATCCTACTTATGTTAATTGCCACTATCAACATACACAATTTCAGTTTGATTGCTGTAACAGATTCGTAGATATTGAGAACCGACTAAATATTTCGGATGGTCGCCATGTTGGATTTTATATATGTAGGTCCTAGAGTTATGTATTGTTACATGCAGATTATTGTGAACGTGTAGTATTCAAACTTCAATCGCATAATTAGGACACAAGAAAAAACAAGGAGATTTAATTTTTTTTCACAACTGCCATCTTGAGGTTATGGAAACAATTGAAATAAATTAGATGCCAGTGGATTAACATTCGTATAAGGATTTACTGTACCAAGTTTCACTGCACGCGGATGGTTAAATTGCGAGAAACGTCCATGTGAATATTTATAATTCGCGTCACCGCCATGTTGGATTTGTGATCACCAGGTTATTTAAAGTCCTATAAGTGAACTTAAGTTATTAGCCCCTATGAACATTAAAAAATGCAATTTGATTGCTAAAGTAGATTCGTAGATATTCAGTATCGTCTAAATATTTCGGATGGTCGCCATGTTGGATTGTTAAATGTATAGGCCATAGAGTCATGTACCATTAAAGGAAAATTATTGCGTAGGTTCATTATTCAAACTTTCACTTCGATCGCATGACTACATCACAAGAAATAAAAACTTAATTTTAAAATTCGCACTGCCGCCATCTTGAGGTTATGTAAACAATTGAACTAAATTAGATACCAGTGGATTATAATGTGTATAAATATTTCCTGTACCAGGTTTCAGTGCGCTTGGAACATTAAAACGCGAGAAAGGTCTATTTAAAATGTTCAAATTCGCTTGGCCGCCATGTTGGTTTTGTAGTTATCCGGTTTTTGAAAATGTTATAGATGGACTTCCAGTAGTGCCCTTTATCTCCGTACAAAATTTTAGGGAGATACCGCTAATAGTTTCAGAGATATAGAATGCCGGTGAAATATTTCGCACATCCGCCATCTTGTGATTATGTAAACAATTGAACGAAGTTAGATGTCGGTGCATTACAATGTGTATAAACATATACTGTACCAAGTTTCATTGCGTTTGGTTGGTCAAATCGCGAGAAACGTCTATTTAAAAGTCGCAAATTCGCTTGGCCGCCATGTTGGTTTTGTAGTTACCAGGTTTTCAAAAGTCACATAAGTGAACTTATAGTAGTTACCTCTATCACCATAGAAAATATCAGGGTAATATCGGTAATAGTTTCGGAGATATTGAATGCTGGTGAAATATTTCGCACAGCCGCCATGTTGGATTGGTGAGTCGTAACAAAATTTGAAGGGCACGGTCGAGGTCGCCGGGAATAGTGCTATGAACTTTCCGAGTTTCATTGAAATCGCTCCTGCCGTTTAGATTTTATTAGGGGGGGACACACACACGAATCACACACACACACACACACGCACACACACACGGACAAAAGGTGATCTCATAAGCCTATTTTTTCAAAATTGAAAATAGGCTAAAAATAGGAACGCTGTAAAAATGTTAAATATTTAGGGTCAATGATTGCTGAAAACAATGATATTAGAGAAGAAATAATTGCAAGGATAGCAGCTGGAAATAGCAAGAAGCCTTTTTAGGGATCTGAAGCGGACAGTAGTGAGCCTATGGTGATGTATGGACCATGACACAAAGTGATGAGGAATTGTTATGAAAATGGGAGAGGAAGATACTCATGAAAATACATGGCCCAGTAAAAGAAGGTGAATTCTGGCGAATCAGAAATAATATGGAGATAAGAGAGTTGTATGATAAATCAGATATTGTACTGGAAATAAAGAGTAGTAGACTGCGTTTGTAGGGACATGTAGAAAGAATGACAGAGAACAGGGTAGTAAGGAAGGTCTTCAATGGGAAGCGAGGAGGACGTCGTGTGAGGGGAAGACCTAGGACAAGATGGCTGCATAACGTGGAGGATGGGAGTCCGAAAGGGATGCAGTGCCAAGGAGTAAGTACTGTAAGTAAAGTATTGGGAGATGCCAAGTTCAAATTCCGGCAGAGGACGGCACTCTGAATAATAAAGTGCTTCTTGCGTCACATTACAAGACCCTCAGTTGGTCAGCCTCCAGATCCCAACTTGGCGAGTTCGATTTCTACCTCAGCCACCCTACAAGTAGTTTCCCAACGTATATTCCAGCTGAATGCTGTGACAGTACAACAACGACTGCCTCCTACTCAAACCTTTGCTTAAGAGGAGTCAGCCAGTACTATACCGCTTATATTGATGTTTGAGTCTTCATTCTGGTTTGATGCAGCTTTCCATGCCTTCCTGTCCTGAAATAATCGTTTCATCTCTACATAGCTACAGTACATGGCTGGATAACGTGGAGGATGGAGAACCAAAGCAGCCAACAGGGAAGAATGGGTGGAGATTGTCCGGCAGGCCAAGCCCCTACAAGGGCTGTAGCGTCAAGGAGTAAGTACATTAAGGGGAAATGGGAGTTTCTATCTGGAAATAAACTCCAGGTGATCAGATTGCAAGGGGTGTTACAAAGAAGACAGGTTTTGCTCGCCCAGCGAACATCGTCAGATCAAATTCAATGAAACAATATATACAAAACCACAGAATCTATCTACAAAGCTATTAAAATCCTCAGTGCTAATTACGAATAGTCTCGGCCCATTAACCATTTAAAAGCTGACGTTTTCCATTTGCATTTTAAGAAATTGTATAAGTAATAAAATTTAACTTATCAGGGGATGGGAGGTTAAAATGTCTATAGGTTTTGGGCATTTAGACTATTTATATAAATATAAATTGAAAATCCTAAATGAATATAAATTTCTAAATTGAGAGGAATCTAAATGAAAAATTATTGCGCTAATGCCTGCATCATCATACCAAGAAAATTGTCCCAGATAAAACTATTACCTAAATTCAGTGGGCAAGTAGGCTACATAATTCTTGCTCCACTTGTACAAAAGCGGCTTCGGTGGCGTAGTTGGTAGCATGCTGAGTTTCTATGCCCAAGATAGCGGGTTCAAACCCGGCCGAAGTCATCGGATTTTTTAAGAGCGTTGAAAATCCCTCAGTATGCCTTCCTTCGGATGGGAAGTAGCCTAAAGGCGGCGGGCCATGTCATAAAAGTATGCCATTAAAAAGAACCTTCCACTAACTACACTTGTGGAAGCTAAAATGTGTAGGTTAGTTTGATAAGGGTACATTAGTTCCAACGTTCACCGCCAGGTGCTGACTGCGATGGTATTTAGTAGCCACGTCCACAGATAGGTGTCGAGGATGGTGGCATTTGGTAGCAAAAGAAGGAACTACTTGAATAAAATAATCGTCTGCAGTCCTTCTACCTGAATCACAGATAACACATACGAATACAGCCATCACAATATTAACACCGTTTATCAGACATATTCTACACACACCCAAAGTACACGGTGCTACATGACCGCGTTGTCGCAGCCCCTAAACTAAGGAACCAACCAACCACTTGTACAAAACATGATATTCATTGATCTGAAATCACACCGCGAAATGAAGAATTTGGTCTTTATTCCACCATGCTTGTTTACATCTCAAATGAACTCGAGCTGTAGAGAACAGTTGCCTACAAAATGCTCTGCTAGTTACTTCCGGAAGGAGAAGTCCAAACTCTCGTAGTACTACATAACGCCCAATAGATGGCAGAATATGCCAGAGATCAACTCGGCACTCCAAACCGAATGGGGAATATGAAAAAATAATAGTTATTTTGCAACGTCTATAAACGGGCGAAGCACTCAACGGGTTAATTGCGATTGGTTGCTTAGTAATACTCCGCCCCGTATTGGGCGCAGTGCTCCTAAATGAGAAGATCGGAGTGACAAGAGCGATTGCCCGCTGACGCTAATGAAGACAACAGCCTACAAGGAAGGGAAGCGTGTGTCTGGAGGATAACAATGGCTGAGCGAGATTGATTTGACCTCCGTTAAGAGTGTTTGTGTTTCCTCTCCTGGGTCCACTACTTGTCAGCGATCACCTGTTCACTCCAGAGTCAGAACAAGAGAGAAAATATCGCCTCTCACTAACAGCTCAGCTCTAGTTGTTTTAACAAGCATTGTCAAGCATCTGTCGAAAATCCTTAATCTGCTATTCTTTTTCTTTTTTATTCCTTTTTTTGGAAAAGCATTCTTTTAAGTGAATCACACCGCCGCTATCTCGACAATATTAGCATAGCCATATCCAGTGACACTTTTCGCCTATCTAAGGGCTCTTTAGATTACACTGAACTTTTAAAATACGAAATTCGTGTTTTGGGTTTGACTCGTAGGCTATATATTTTTAGGAGAGGCTTTAGAAATAAATATGGCCGGCCCCGTGGTGTTGGGGTAGCGTGCCTGCCTCTCACTCGGAGGCCCTGGGTTCAATTCCCGGCTCCGTCAGGGATTTTAGAAACTGACGGGAGGGCTGGAACGGGGTGCACTCAGCCTCCTGAGGACAATTGAATAGCTGACAGTGGGTAGCGCCCCGATCACAAAACCAAGATTAACGGCCGAGGGGAGCCGATGCGCTGACAACGCGTCAGCCCAATATCTGCAGGCCAAATGGCTGGGCAGCGGTCGCTTGGTAGGCCTAGGCTCTTCAAGAGCTGTAGTGACAGGGGTTATTTTAGAAATATATTTTTAGCCTACTTTTGATTTTTGCAATAAATGAAAGTAGACTTATGAGATCTACACAGGGCCAAAAGTTGAGTGTCTGTCTGTGGGTGAGTGTGTGCACTCCCTATCAATTCAAACACGGTGAAACCGAATTGAACGAAATTTGGTACAGAGGTAACTCAGTGTCATGTTTTATATCGCCGCCATCTTTACCAAAACTGAATGGCGGCCACCCAAAGGTTCAAAACGTATAATCAAATATCGACTAAACTAATCATCCGATCTCTACCAAATTTGGTAACAACATACCTTCCTATAGGATGCGTCTTGCGCCCAAACTAAAAGGTCATCAGCATTACCATTTCCAGATGGCGGCCGTGTGAATCATGGAAGCATTATAATTAATAACTTGGAACCCAATAGTTCCGAGCATGGTTTAAACTGTCCTAAAGGACGTAGCCCGTTCGATATTTTAAGTTCATATTATATTATTACATGGTAGCAGTGGCTTTGAAAAGCCGAGCCGTCTCGGTTACAAGACAAGATGGCAGCTGATAACTTATGCCTGACCTATATCTCACTAGTATTATTTAAAAAAAATTGTAAACAGAGTAGTGAGTTAGTGCCAGTACTACGTCACTTGGCATTAATTCCTAACTATAAATTGTAAAAACTTTTATGATGGCTCAAAAAGAGGTGGTCGTACCTCCAGGACAAGTCTTTACCACCCTATGATTAAAACTACACTTACCACGGGGATAATAGGTTTTTTGGGTCTAGTTTCAACTACATTTCTTCCTCATAGATGTAGCAAACGGGTCATACTTTAGCTTCATCTACTCTTCAAAGGAGGCGGCCCCGTGCAACTACCCACATGCAGGTCGTATGGAAGGTGCGCGTTGAGGCTGTCACAGGGGTTGATGATCAACATGTCCCATGATTTCCAAAAATTCCAGCCCAAAATTCAACCTGATTTACACAAATTTTCCGAGAATTTTCCAAAATTCCCCAAATGTAACCAAATTCCTCCCAGATTATTCCAAAATTTCTTTGAGTTTTCCAAAATTCCTCCAGATGATTCCAAAATTCTCCAAAAAAGCGAATTCCCTAAAATTTACCAGAATTTTCCAATGTTCTCCAGATTTCCCTAAAATTGACCAGATTGTTTCAAAATTCTCGGAAATTCCCCAGATATACCGTAAGATGGTGGACGCTCCTAAGGGTAGCTGGCTATCGCAACAGGGAAGGCGAGTGGTGTATCTCAAAGTACCTCAAGATTGCCCATGTTCCTCCCCAGAATTCCACATAGATTTAAACCTTGGTGCGTTGTAGTTATTGCTTGATTTCGATTGGGGAAGAGTCATTCTCGCTACAAACAGGTTGATTCTTGTTATGGAATAAGATGTTTGTCCCCAGATGGATTGAAATTCCCACAGAATTCCCCAGATGTCCATAAAATTCGTCAAGTTCATCCATATTTCCCCAAATGTCTCCAAACTCTCCCAAAATATCCAAGATGTTTCCAAATCCCCCGGATTTGTCCAAAATTCTTCAGATTTCCTCAAATTCCCCAGAATTCCTCAGATGATTCCAAAATTCGTTTTGATTGTTTTTGCGCAAGTTCCTGTAATTAGGATGAACGAGTTGAGAAGTTCAAGTAACTGGGCTCAATACTATCCAGGAAAAATGAGATTAAGGAGGACACACAACAGAGGATTATGAATGAAAATCGTGTCGTTTATAGCCTTCACAATCTATTCACAAAATAGCAAAATCAACCTTTATGACTCTAGTAAAGATATACGGACCCGTATTCAATATGAACGCAGGAAGATGGGAAAAATCAAATATTGGTAGAACCATCAAAGGACGACGACTTCAGTTGCTAGGGCATGCTGTTAGAGCAGAAGCTTCTATTACTAACAGAGTTATTAACTCCCGGCTGATTGGCAATCGCCCAAGGACTAGGTGGAGAGATAGAGTAATGGCGACCTACAACTTCCCTTGGTGATGCTACTGATGGAGCTGGAAAAGCATTTGTAATAAATATTTGAAATTGTAACCAGAAACATGCCTCTCGTGATTGAACCTCTGATTTAATTTTAGTTTTCTCTTCATTGCTATTTCATGGAATATATTTTGTAGACTACAGTATATCCTTTGTAATGGAATGTATGTTCCCTGTTTTCTGTCATGGGCCTCTAAGGCCTTTTGAGTTCAGTAAATGATGATGATGATGATGATGATGATGATTGTGTTCACTGACTGACATATTGCAATATCAATCGTTAATACTGAAAATATGGCTATCTGTAAAACAACTTTCATCGTGACATTATTTGATCCGATGCGTCTGGTCATTCAATTAAGATGGACCACTCTACAAAATAGTTTTATTTGTACGGATTTGAATAAATGAAGCAGCTCACAAGATTTAAGGAGAGCTAAGAAACTTGACTGTCAAAGATAAAACACCCTGATCTTTCTTCTTAACTATCTCACTATATCTTCTTTTGTTTACTCCTTCATTGTCCTTATTTGGATATAATCCAAAGAATTCCACACATGAACAGAGAGAAGAAGAAGAATATTCTCTTTTTGGCACGAAAATAGTTACTTGCTAAAAATTCCCCATCCTTTTTATCTGGGAGTGCTAATGTCAGGTCACTTAGCTACGTTAACAAATATCCTCTTTCTTCGTCTCCTGCAGGATACGACTCACTTTTCTTTACCCGTTCCCTTCTTGTCATGAGGGAAGAAGAAAAGGGGGTGGGTCCTTAAGTCGTATGTCATCCAACCCTCCTCCTCGGGCAAAGAGAAAGGAAAGGGGGAGTGGATATTGACCTTTGCTTGACACTTGAGCGGGGTCATTGGGGCGCCCATAAACACTAAGAATACGCATGTTTTGTACATTTTCATACTTTTGGGGCTGTCTTGCCTTTCAGCGTCTGGTCTAGTCTGCAAGTCTCTGTTTCCGAACAAATTGCCCCCATGATCGCCTATAAGAAATTAGCACTCAGCTTCCTCTGCTTCTACACCTCTTTCATTAAAATAACTAGCATGCCACGGTGGGTAAGTGGTTATCGTGTCGGATTACTACCGCAAAGCTTGCAGGTTCGCTCCTGGTCGTGGTAAGTGATTCTTTTTAAGGCGCCAAAAATCACGACACGCATGTCATACGTTGTTGGCATGTTAGAGAACCCATTTTAATTCAGTAGGCCGTGTTCATAATGGCAAAAATATTCTCGAGATTTTCTGCCAACACAAAAGTTCCTACTATCTCTACGAGAAAGCGCTATAGAGTCAAGAAGCTTAGATATTTAACCTCCTTGACTTTCATAGCGCTCCAAGGAACAACAAAATTCGACATGCAAGCCGCCCTCAGGGCGTTAAATAACGAAGATTGCACCTGGCATCCGATGCAATACGATATTATTATTATTAGTCTATTATTAAAATAGGTAGCATGCTGAGCTTCTATGCCCAAGGTCGCGGGTTCAAACCCCGCCGAAGTCATCGGATTTTCTAAGAGCGTTAAATATCCCTCAGTATGCCTTCCTTTTGAGGGGAAGTAAAGCCGACGGTCCCACGTCGTAGATTTTGCATGTAAAAGAACCTTCCACTAACTAAACTTGTGTGAAGCAAAATTTGTAGGTTAGGTTTGATTAATGCTCTTAGGTTGCAACGTTCGTCACCAGGCGCTGGTTGCGATGGCATCTAGTAGTAGCCAAGTTCACAGCTAGGTGTCGTTGACGGTAGTACAGGACGCCAGGAAATGTTCTCAGCAGTGACTGCCGGTTTCTGCCAGAGCTAGCATCGGCAGTTTAGTTGGCAGCACTGTGTCCTTGACAGGGTGAATCCCACACGTGTGGGCTGTAGACTGTCGAAATCGTCAGCTTGTATTGCAATAAGCGAGCTTGTGTGTCATCAGCACTTCCAGCATCTGTTATGAATGGCTGTGGTGAGTACAAAATTTACTGTTTATTGGTTTTAATACAAGTGACAGTCAGGCGGCTTCGGTTTAAGAGCGTTAAAATCCCTCAGTATGCCTTCCTTCGGAGGGGAAGTAAAGCCGGCGGTCCCATGTCATAGATTTATGGCATGTTAAAGAACCTTCCACTAATTGCACCTGTGTGAAGCTAAATTGGATAGGTTAAGAATGTAAACAACGGTCTTAGGTTTCTACGTTCGTTGCCAAGAGCCGACTGCGGTGGCGTCTAGTAGCTAAGTTCTGAACTTGGCATAATAGTCGTTGACGGTGGCGCTTGGCGGCAAAAGTAGGAAATATTTGAAAAATTCTACGTTGCAGTACTTAAATTAAAATAACAGTTAACACACACTAATACAGTCGTCACAATTAACACCGGTTATCAGACAGATTCTACACACAGCCAAAGTGCACGAGGCTACATGACCGCATTGTCGCAGCCCCTAAACTGAGCAACCAACCAACCAAGCGGCAGTCGTGCTGCCAACGTAACTACAGTACTGATGATAGCTCTCGCAGACGCTTTTAGGCACTGCGGAGAACATTTGGTAGCGAAAGTAGGAACTACTAGAAATTATCGTCTGCAGTCCTTACTTGTATTAAAACAGATAACACACACTAATACAGTCATCAAAATAACACCGGTTATCAGACAGATTCTACACACAGCCAAAGTACACGGGGCTACATTGAAACGTTTTGGCTGCCCCTACTGTTGGGTGATAAATGTAACTATTTACCTCTGCCTAAGCTATGTTGTTTTAATGGGCGCCAAGACTTCAACGCAATGCTGAAATCTAAATTTGTATTTAACAACGTCTAGCTCTGGTAGAACACCTTCAAGAATCTATTCACTCAGATCGTGGTATGATTTGATCATTAACCCAACAAACAATTGTATCAGGAGAAGGAATTGGCCTATATCTAATGCTACCTACTGAAAGCAAAGATTGCATTGTAAAAGAAAAGAATTTATTATATAAAACAAGTATAGCAAAATTAATAATCATAATAAGTTTAAAATTTAAATTGGAGCGTTGTGATTTGAATATTACCGATAGAAAATTACGTGAAAACGGAGTCTGATAAATTGATTTTACTCTTATTTCCAAGCTATGAAGTTACTGAAATATGAAATGTAAAACAAAGAAAAATGAGAGATTGCGTATTTCTGCGTCATTAGCGCTTACCCCTGGAAATTGCCAAAGCATTTCCCTCGTTCTTGATGATGCTGTGTGCTTCCCACAGTCTCCTGGACGTCGTCATCTCCGTCGAAATTTGATGATATTCTGGTAGATTAGATAATTCTATGGTCCGTACATCGGACCCAAACTCTCGTAAAACCGCACTGTTTACGCTTTACAAAAGTTCGTCGCTAACTCCACTGAACATCGGAGCGACACGCACTTGCGACCGTACTCTGCATGTTCTACACAGATTGTCGCTAACTCCACCGAACATCGGAGCCACTCGCACGCGCACCCATACTCGTCGAGTATTTCACAGATAGTCCTCGTCTCACGGCGCGTCGAACGATATATTCACCTGTCGGCTCCCCCACTCTTCAGTCCCAACTAGCTTACGTCGTCTCCACTGATTGGCTGAGCACGCCGCGATCTTCCCCTCCTCTGGGTCATTACACTCGGCGGGAGAGTTCCGTTTCAACAATTCGCCTTTCCTTGACGATGCGACCCAAGATTGCGTCATGCTTCTCGACAGGAATCAGCTTGTATTTGAAATCCCAGTGAGTCACGTCTCTCGATATACCCTAACTGACGAAAACTCCGTAAAATTCCGTAATCAGATAATTTTCTATGATATCGTCGTTCGTAATAATTTGCATGATAGCGTTTTCTAAGACATAGAAAACCTATCTGTATGCTTATAATTTTTATAAAATGCTCCGAAAATATCTAAATAATAATTATAATAAATTAATAATAATAATAATAAATTAACATGAAAAATTCTCTTGGCTGAACAATTTGCCGCGTAAATAAATATAGAATGGCTTCCTACTGACTTATGCCAGTTGCATAAAACCCCTCGAAAAACACGTTACATATTCGCCTCGGATCATCGGATGATTTACCGTGACGACGGTCCATTATCCGATTATCCCCGACACGTTAATAAACCCCATCCAAAATACATATTACATAAATGAAATCACCCTAAATTACAGATATATACACTCATATTTTTTCTTCACGCACTTTGCGTCAAAGTTTGTTGTCACTATGGATTGCACTTTGCAACCAGTCCAATGTTTTACATATGGAATAGTGTTCCACGGATATTTCCGCCTCTCAAATTTCTCTATGTTGGAGAAATAGACATAATTAATGTGTGAGCACTATGTATTTATGATGTCATATCACACGCATTGAAGGTGTTCTGATATATTTATATCACCATAGAACTTCCTAATTTCACAGGAGGTTCCTTCCTTATTATGAAATTAATCCCACTTATCACTGAGCACACGATCACACTATTGTGGCAGCGCCTCGTGACCATAATACTTAATCTCTCTTTAAAGTAGATTAAATTAATATTGACTTCTGAAAAAAAAAACAGTAAATGCGCATTACATATAACACCAAATATTTCTGTGCCGTAATTGCCCTGTCTTGTTAAGTTCCCGTAGACCATATTCTACTTCATACTAGTTCTCAACTCAGAAATAATACCTTTGTACAAATTACCTTAAATTACACACTTACAAATCTTACATGGCGAGGCCGTAAACAGAAATCACGTGTGCTGATATGTATGAGTTTCATGAAGGACTGTCTCGCATTCTGGTGGCCCATCTTTTATCTCGTGGACGCCTTAAGCTAACAAGCCCTATTCAAGCGCTCCCCCATCTCTTGGAGATAAATGGGAACCCATCAGCGCTGCCAAAATGGCCTTGGTGCATCGAGACAATTTAGTGCTCAACAGCATCCGACAATCCCGTCATATTTCCCTGTACCTTAAAAACTCTCATTTACTTACATACTACCCCCCTGTGTGACTTCTGATACGCCTGCCTGGAAGACCAACTCCTCCACGCACCAAATACCACACTTACTCATTTGATAGGCTGGCTCGCCAGCTAAACACACTCACTTTATGACACATATTTTCGCAGACTATGTATATTATACGTCCCGTATAATCTGTTTCCCTCACTATTCTCCAGCACATATGCTGTTTTCCCAATACGTTTGGAAACTATAAATGTTTCTCCGTCACCTGCTTCCAACCTTGCCAGTGGCTCCCTTAAATGAACGTCATCACGTTGCTCTACCTAGCATATTTCTCAGTGTCTGTAACGATGCCTTGTTGCTACTGTCCACACATGCACATATTAAAATACCATCCTCTGCTTTAACCACAGGATAATCCCTACATAAATTAGTGTCCCTCGATAGCATGTCTGCAAGAATGTTATCTTTACCTTTAATATATTTTACTGTGAATTCGTATTCCTGCAGAGCAAGAATCCACCTACTAACTCTGTTAGAACTGAGTTTACAAGTTCTCATATAGAGTAATGCATGGTGATCTGTGTGGATCTCAAATTTCCCCCCTACTAAATACATTCTAAATTTCCCTAAACTGAAAACAATACCTAAAAGCTCTAACTCAGTAATCGTGTATCTTTTCTCTGCTGCTGTCAGTCCTCGCGAGGCTAAAGATACAATGCACAGATTACCCTCATCATCTTTCTGACATAATACTCCAGCAATGCCTATATGTGAAGCATCTGTCATAACCACATATTCCTTATCTTTTAACGGATATTTCAGCACTACAGCTTTCTCAAAACCTTCCTTCAGCGCTCTAAAAGCCTGATCATGCTTGGACTCCCATCTCCACCGAGTCCCACTTTTAAGCAATTCCCTGAATGGTTCTACCAACCCTGAGTATTTAAGAACGAACCTCCTGAAAAAGTTGCAAATTCCCAGGTAAGTTTTTAACTGTTTAACATTCTGTGGCACCTCTGCGTTAAGTATCTTATTAACCCTACTTTCTTCTGGTGTTACACCTCTACTCGACACTCTATGACCTAAAAATGTCACTTCTGACTGACAGAATGACGACTTAGACAGCTTCAAAGTGAACCCTGCCTGATCTAACTTCTGAAAAACTATATTTAAATGATGTAGATGCTCCTCAAAACTGCATGAACTAATTACCATATCATCTATGTAAATGGTTACAAACTCTCCTGTGTCATCCCCTAATGCGATGTTTAAAGCCCTAATTAAAGCAGCTGAACTACTCTTTAACCCATAAGGTTCTACAAAATTGATAAAGATTATATTTATGACTAAAAGCTGTAAATGGTCTATCTTCATACATAAGTGGCACTTGCCAAAAACTGGAACTCAAATCTACACAAGTGAAATACTTCTTCCCCTCAAATGTTTGCATTAATTCCTCTATTGACATAGATTTCAGCTGATCTGAACTAATTCTACTGTTAACCAAACGAGCGTCTAAACAAATACGAACAGTGCCGTCGGTCTTGGGTACCGTGATCAAAGAATTAACATATGGACTGTTCGAGTGCTCAATAATCCCATCTTCAAGCATCTGGTTAATTTGTGCCTCAACTGCACTCTGATAAGCGAAAGGTACAGGATATCTATGTCCAGTGAATACTGACCTATCAATAACGTTCAATGAATGTGTATAGCAATTGGCCATACCAATGCGATCCTCAAAAACTCTCCTATTACACAATAACACATCATAGAGCCGAACACATTGTTCCACCTCTATATTACCCTGAAATGCAGCATCACGTAACGAGTCCTCTAGACTTCCGTTCGTAATCACACTGCCCACAAAACATGGAGAACCCCGCTCTACGGCTGGCGATATCTCATTTAAAGTACAAATCACACCTACAATACTACTTCTCTGAATATGGTCATTGAACGCTACTTCTACTTCAGAATCTCCCCATTTAAATTTCAAACTCCCTACATCATAACATAAGTTACCAGACACTCTACTTAGCCACTCTGATCCCAAGATAACACTGAATACTAAATTTGGAATTACAAGACAAATCTGCTTCTCTACATGATTATTAATTTTAATGTCTACTAAAACTTGCTTAGAAATTACTTTAGACCTCTTCCCAACAGCTGTGATAACAAAAGTGCTTTTAATTGGCATCTCCTCAAAATTTACTCCAGTTCCTTTCATTTTATCATAAAATGCACTACTTATGCAACTCTTCATACAACCACTATCAATTAAAACATCTGTGTACGCCTCGGACACGTTAAATTTAACTATGGGGCTCTTACTAACCACTTCCTGAATAATACCTTCATCATTTAGTTCATGTAATAATTCATTTCTTACATTTAGGTCATAGGGTTCCTGTATAATTGTATGGACAGGGCATGCTACAGACTGAGATTCTGACCTTACTTCGCAGCCTGGTTCGCGTTTAAAGAACCGCTACAGCTGGCCGTAGTACTACTAACTACTGAACTAGTCTGGTTGTTCTGGGCTGTGTTGTCATTGTTTGGCTGTATAGTACTACCACTAGGCTGTCCTCTTCCTTGACCCCTATTCTGGTTGTAATTATTGTCATTATAATTTCTCCCTTGATTTCCCCTGAAATCATTGTTTCTCCCTTGATTTCCCCTGTAATCATTGTTCCTCCCTTGATTTCCCCTGAAATCATTGTTCCTCCCTTGATACTGATTACCATAGCCATTTCCTCTGTCCTGATTTAGCTGATTATTATTATTTCTATCTTGAGCGTTGGCCCCTTCGCCACCGTTCCCTTGAACTTCTTGATGCCTGGCTTCATTAGGTCTATTATTATTATTACCCTGGTTCCGATTGAAATTGTCATCATAACCCCCTCTCCCTAGTGCATCAAATGTGCTTAACAAATTTTCTACTTGTGATATAGTCTTTACATTCTGGATACAAGCAGCCTCCTTGATCCTATAGGGAAAGTGCCTAAGTAGCAACCTTACCACATCACTTTCCTCCTTCAAGCCATCCAGATATTTACACACTAATACCTGCCCTAAAAAGTATTCGGTCATGGTGGAGCTTCCTTTAGGGTTATATTTACCACACACTACTCCCTCACGATGCTGCGACTGAATAACCTCATTCCAGAACTTTTCACAGAATTTCATTTTAAAATCATTAATATCAGTAAACTTGTCTCTGTAGACAGCAAACCAATTCCTCGTTTCCCCCACAAACACTTGTTCTAAAATTTCAACTACCTGGCACCACTCAATACTACCATTTTCCAACCTCTCCCCGAATTTATTTTCTATAGTGTTCATGAACTCCATTGGGCACCCCTGTCGATTGCTGAACTTACCCAGTTCTACCTCCCTGTGTGTGCTATTCACAAAAACTGGCCTATTCTGACTATTTTCTTGCCTGATCCTAGCTTTTAATTTTAATTCTAATTCTGCGATTTTCTCCTCAGCCTTCCTCTCAATACTGTTTACTGTTAATTTAATGTTTCCTTCTGATTCTTCTACTTTATCATATAGCTTTGCTTGTTTCTCCTCAATCTTGCTAATGCTTTCCCTATTACTCTCTCTTAAATCATTTACTTCTGCAACTATTTGTGAGTGGACGTTCTCAATTCTACCCCCCAGCTGTTCCTTAACCTCTTTAGTTGCTACCTGAATTTTGTCAATTTCTCCCCCCAATTGCTTTTTGACCTGCTGTGTTTCCAGTTGCACTAGTTCTTTTAAATTTTCAGCCTGTGTACTGATTCTAATTTCCAACTCCTCCTGTACTTTTCCTAATTTTCTGTCTACATCTGCAATAATCTCTTTAGCCTTTTCTTCCATCACCCCCCTGATCTCACCTCTAATCAGTTCGAATTTGTCACTCATTTCCCTACTGTTTTGTTCTAATTTAGCATTTAAAGTTTCAGTACTCTCTCTATTTTCCTTACTGTTTTGTTCTAATCTGGCGTTTAAAGTTTCATTACTCTCTCTATTTTCCCTACTGTTTTGTTCTAATCTGGCGTTTAAGGCATCTGTACTTTCTTTATTTTCCCTACTGTTTTGTTCTAATCTGGCGTTTAAGGCATCTGTACTTTCTTTATTTTCCCTACTGTTTTGTTCTAATCTGGCGTTTAAGGCATCTGTACTTTCTTTATTTTCCCTACTGTTTTGTTCTAATTTTGCATTTAAGGCATCACTACTAACTTTGTTCTGATACATGAACTCAAGAAGTAAAGTTTTTAATTCTGGTTGGCCGCCTACACTCCCTGTTTCAGTATCGGGATTTACCTCCGCTACCCCGGTACTACCATCACTCGACATACTGCTCGTATCATCACTCTCCAGTTGATGACCACTACGTAACCTCATCTGTCTTTCTTTCTCATCCCCCATAATGATATACACTGATACAGACAAATAACCCCCAAAATACAGGCACAGAAATATATACCCTTCTCCTTCCACAAATGTTATTAGGTTTTCAGCCCCAAGTTGTCGGCGACAAATGAAACGTTTTGGCTGCCCCTACTGTTGGGTGATAAATGTAACTATTTACCTCTGCCTAAGCTATGTTGTTTTAATGGGCGCCAAGACTTCAACGCAATGCTGAAATCTAAATTTGTATTTAACAACGTCTAGCTCTGGTAGAACACCTTCAAGAATCTATTCACTCAGATCGTGGTATGATTTGATCATTAACCCAACAAACAATTGTATCAGGAGAAGGAATTGGTCTATATCTAATGCTACCTACTGAAAGCAAAGATTGCATTGTAAAAGAAAATAATTTATTATATAAAACAAGTATAGCAAAATTAATAATCATAATAAGTTTAAAATTTAAATTGGAGCGTTGTGATTTGAATATTACCGATAGAAAATTACGTGAAAACGGAGTCTGATAAATTGATTTTACTCTTATTTCCAAGCTATGAAGTTACTGAAATATGAAATGTAAAACAAAGAAAAATGAGAGATTGCGTATTTCTGCGTCATTAGCGCTTACCCCTGGAAATTGCCAAAGCATTTCCCTCGTTCTTGATGATGCTGTGTGCTTCCCACAGTCTCCTGGACGTCGTCATCTCCGTCGAAATTTGATGATATTCTGGTAGATTAGATAATTCTATGGTCCGTACATCGGACCCAAACTCTCGTAAAACCGCACTGTTTACGTTTTACAAAAGTTCGTCGCTAACTCCACTGAACATCGGAGCGACACGCACTTGCGACCGTACTCTGCATGTTCTACACAGATTGTCGCTAACTCCACCGAACATCGGAGCCACTCGCACGCGCACCCATACTCGTCGAGTATTTCACAGATAGTCCTCGTCTCACGGCGCGTCGAACGATATATTCACCTGTCGGCTCCCCCACTCTTCAGTCCCAACTAGCTTACGTCGTCTCCACTGATTGGCTGAGCACGCCGCGATCTTCCCCTCCTCTGGGTCATTACACTCGGCGGGAGGGTTCCGTTTCAACAATTCGCCTTTCCTTGACGATGCGACCCAAGATTGCGTCATGCTTCTCGACAGGAATCAGCTTGTATTTGAAATCCCAGTGAGTCACGTCTCTCGATATACCCTAACTGACGAAAACTCCGTAAAATTCCGTAATCAGATAATTTTCTATGATATCGTCGTTCGTAATAATTTGCATGATAGCGTTTTCTAAGACATAGAAAACCTATCTGTATGCTTATAATTTTTATTAAATGCTCCGAAAATATCTAAATAATAATTATAATAAATTAATAATAATAATAAATTAACATGAAAAATTCTCTTGGCTGAACAATTTGCCGCGTAAATAAATATAGAATGGCTTCCTACTGACTTATGCCAGTTGCATAAAACCCCTCGAAAAACACGTTACAACATGACCACGTTGTCACGCCTCTAAACTAAGGAACCAAACAACCAACCAACCGAGTCTCGTCTGCAAGTCTCTGATTCCGAACAGATTGCCCCCATGACCGCCTATTAGGAATTAGCACTCCAGCTCCCTCTGATTCTACACCTATTTCATTAAAATAGCTCAATACTGAAACTAACCATCGCCTCCTAGATTTATCTCTCTCCTCTTACCGTCTATAATTTAGCACGTTAACCTCTCTTCCCCCATTCTCATCAATTTATGAGTCACCTCATACGAACAGCTTCTAACTTCTAACTTAACGTTTATCTCCTCATTACGAGTACCCTCCTACCATTGTGCGAATCAAAAACTAAGTTACACTTCCGAGTTATGGCCGTTTATTAAGGTACTCATCGACCCTCCATACAGCCATTTTAAAGATAATTTTGGATTTTTGTTTATTGGCCCATACGAAAGTATGTTTCATCTAATTTCCAGAAATGTATAATTTATATATATTTTCTTGTTATTTAGCTTATTTATTTACATTTAAATGATCGGTGCGCACGTGTTTCAGCAGATGTCGCTTTGACAACTAGACGTTTCTGGCTTGATATTTCAATATTATTTCATTCAAAGCGCGGGATGTGTTTCAACGCTTTATTTCTCATACCCAGACGTTAGTTTTTCTGGCGGGAAGCAGATGGTAGCACTAACCATGTAGTATTCCTTTACAAAATAAAGGAAGAAAGTTTTGTTCCTTGCCATGTGGCCATGTGAGAGATAGTTATTTTGTACATGTGGTCTTTATGTTATATATTTTGAAAGATGGGCTCCAAGTCTCGTACGCAAATGAGAAGGAAATCAGGCGTGTTGCAGGGGAATCAACACGCTAAGACACCTACGGAATTTCAAAATAACAGTGTTACTGATAGTGTGAATAATCGTGTGCCAAAAAGTGATTTACATAGGTTAGGTTCAGACATTGTAAATACTGACGTATTTAGTGATGTTAATTTTTGTTCTGGGAACGTTCTGTTTTGTTTAGAATATCTGCAGACTATGATTTCATTTGTAGCCTGCCCTGAATGTCTGCCATGTAGTAGTTTAGTCATAAACGAAGTAGCTAATAAGAGATCGGGCTGGGCCATTTCTATATTATTATCATGTAAGATGTGTGGCTATCAAACACGAAAAACCCTGCATCTTGGAGTAATGGACAGTATTTGCCACTTTAACAACGGCTGTACGGCAGAACTGGACATCCTCAAGAAGGCTGGGATCAATCCAGGCAAGTATACGGTTTCCGGCGTAGGTGCTGCAGATAAGGATCACCTTAGACCCCCTTCACACGAAGCGACTTGTGACGCGCTACACCCTCATTCAATGGTCTAATATGATGATATGCACACGGAGCCGCGCTACTCGCCGAGTCGCGCGCTACCCTCGACCATGCGCGACAGCAGTCAGTCAACGGAATTGATACAGTCCAGTCAGACGTGGAGACCAGTCGTACTACCTAACCATGATGGATTCTATTGAAATGGACACAGAAAAAATTATTTTGGAAGTAGAGAAGCGTCCTGCGATATGGGACATGGCTACCGACATGTATGGAGACCGGGACATGAAGAGACAGGCCTGGGAGGAGCTAGTGACCCTATTCATGGAGAAGGAGGAAGCAACAACAGCAGAAAAGAATGAGTTTGGTAAGTAAAGTGTTTATTTATTATTATACAACGTCTTCTCTGCTAAGATAATAATTTGGACATATTTTGCCAAAGTAGGTCTATGTACTTTCAATGCTTGTTTATTGCATCATATTGCCATTCAAGTTCACCTTCTTTGCTTATAAAATAATTAGCAACATTATCTCGCACTGTCAATGCTTGGCGATTCCCTCTACTGGCGTTATCTCTATCGATCATCTCAAAATCTGGTGTCACTATAGCATCTTCAAATTTGTAACCATCTCTCATTCTAACGAAATTATGCAAGATACAACACGCTTGGACTATATTGACTGCAGAATCTATATTGACGTTGAGTGGACGATGAAGAATTCGCCATTTATTTGCGAGTATCCCAAAGGTACATTAAATGTAGCGGCGAGCTCTAGATAATCGGTAGTTAAAAATTCTCTTCACTTCTGTTAGATGTTTTCCACCGTACGGTCTCTTTACATTTTCAGACATGGCAAATACTTCATCCCCAACAAAGAGAAATGGTACTGCCACATTGGCTGTTTCTGATATTTTTGTTGGAGCAGGAATGCCCAAGGTATTATCTGTCATTCGTCTGCTTAAAAATGGACGAATCGCTTCACTTTCCATATGACCCAATATCTACGTAAGTGAATAAATAATTGGCATCACATACTGCTAGTAGTAGGCCTACAATTGAAAAATATTTCTTATAATTGAAGTAAAGTGAACCACTGTCTCTTGGTTTTATCACTCTGATGTGCTTCCCATCAATTGCTCCGATGCAGTGAAGAAAGTTTGCTTTGCGTTCAAATACATCTGCAATTTTCAACCAGCTCTCTTCCGTGGGTTTCGGTACACACTTTTCCTTCATAGTTTCCCATATTGCAATACAAACGTCTCTTATAATGTAGCCTATAGTAGATCTTCCCAAAGAAAAAGTACAGTGCAGGTCTGCAATGCTGCAACCAGTTGCCAAATACCTAAAACAATGTATAGGCCTAACATTTAATTTGAATCTATATGCCAATACCTACAAAATGTGTGGAATTTTGCCAAAAATAGTATTTTATTTCTTTGCTTAGTTTATAAAAAAAGAAACAGATATTTTGCTAAGGTTAAATTACTTAGGTCTAATTGTATCATTTCATTTTCTAGGTCGGAATCTAATGAAAAGATGGAAGAGTTTACGGGACTGTTATTCACGAGAAGTGAAAAAAAAAAAAAAAAAACTAAAACGGAATCTGGGTCTAAAAATCGACCTGTCTATGTGTACTACAAGCAACTTTCTTTTTTGCAAACGGTTGTCACACCAAAGGAAACTTCCAATTCTCTGGAAGACGCAGAGAAAGCAACATCACCACACCAAGTCCAGTGCCTCAGCGATCAACTTCTTCGACATCCAAAATGAGGAGAAATGAAGGTACCTCAGTTGAATTAAAAATATTAAATGCTTTAGACAAGAGTGTAGAGTACAGGCAAGAACGTGACAGAGCAACAGAGAATGATGGCGATAAGATGTTTCTGTTATCACTATTGGATCCCCTCAAACAAATACCAACATATGCTAGATTTGGAGTAAAGAGAAAATTAATGGATGTTGTCGAATCTGAACTTCGGATGTATAACCCACCCCCTGCTCCTCAGCTGCGTCGTGCAATGAACTATGGCTATCAACCGACAAGCCAACCAACGGTATCTATGCCTATACAGAAACAATATGAGCAAGTCGATAATTGGAAAGTGAATATGTATCAACCTCAACCCAGCACTTCAATGATCGGTCTGGATTCGCATGCACCATCGCCTTACTCGACATCCTCAGTATTGAGTAACGAATCTGACGTAAGTCTAGATCTATTTCAACCTTGAGCAGAGAACAATAATTTGAAACAGAGTTGTACATGAAATAAAAATGCTTCTCTGTAGATTGTACGTACCCTCCCCATTCATCTGTATGTAATGATATAATCTAATGTAATGATGTAATGCACTCTGTACGTAGTAATAATAACTTAGTAATAATAATAAATGGCAACTTGGCATATTTTTGTGAGAAAAAATATATTATGTTATTAATTTTATCTCATGTCTTGTTTCACCCATACCATATCATTTCATTAAATAAATATTTTCACGTTTGCATCAAGTTTTTTGATTTGTTATAATAGAAGTTCTTACAGATAATAAAAATAATGTGTACTTACCTAAGAGTAATGACTAACTTTTCTTCCGGGGGAATAGCCGGTCTCATGACGGTGTTTTCACGCGTCAACCTTTCTTTGAGAATTACATGCAGTTCATGAAATGATGTGATAGACATCCTGCAGTAATTAAAGAATTCTACTGCATCTGCTCTCAGCCGAGGGAACATTGTATAAAATAAAATCGTTGATGTTCACTCTTGTATAATAGGATGGATCCAGAACCTTCTCTTCCTTTTCTTCTTTTTCTGCAAAATGCACAGATACGCTATCGCAGCTACGTCTTCCACTTCCAACATACTGACTTCAACTACGAAAGAACTTGTCGCTAGGAGAAGTCGCTAGTCAAGTAGCTTACAAGAGGAGTCGCGCGACAGCTCAGTCGCGTCAAAAGTCGCCACGTGTGTTCGGGGCCTTACTGTGGCTCTGAAGCAGTGTACTCCAGAGCAAAAACAACGTCGGAGATACTTACGGGCGAGGAGGAAGCACAAGATTGACCTAAAATCCCAAGAAGAAGGCACCACCTATGCATCAGGAGGCTTTTAGGAGCAATAGAAGTAAGCTACATTATTCTAAATGTGTATCTCAACTTTAAGTGACTTTTTCTCGAGTTTCATTTTTTTCAGTATTTGTCATTACTTTGGCAGATGAAATCTACACTTAGAATAGAGATATTAACTTCATTTAAAATCGAAATTGTAGCCAAATAATGCAGCTATGTTGTATAGCAGAATAATACAATTACATTTAAATTAAGGGTCCGAACCCCTGCAATTAATTTATTTTTCTCCGTGAGAATAATTGATTTTTTTTTAAAACATTAATAAATTTGGCCCTATGGAAGCTACGAAAACTATTCTGCTAAGCAACACTCAGAGCGTATTGCTAAGCAATCTGAAGCAACAATGAGTCTTTTATGTTGAATAGGAGCAGAGGAATTACGTCCCAAAAATTCTTGTTATTTTTTCAAAAAAATCTTTGAAAAAAGCCCCCAGAAATTCATTTTGGATTATTTTATGCCATAAATCCACTAGTTTATACCCTTAGCATCCCTGATATCAGTTTCAAGAAAATAGGATAACTTTCATGAATTTTCATCACTAGTGTCAATGCCTACACTTTGACAACATAGAATGTAAGTTCACTTTTACACTTAATCCCCAAGAGACTGTAAACATTTCTCGGAACGGGCCACACGCTTTTTGATTCTGGATGCGTAGAAATGACTTCCCGCCGTATGTAACCACCAGGATGCAGCTGTTTTCCCTTATTGCCAGTTTAGCAAGCAGGCTGTGTGATCCAAGTTTTACATTCTGCTGCGTAATAATGCTTCAGGTCAAATCAAGCTTTTCATTTTCGATATTATTTTGTATTTTAGTGTCTTAGTTTCGGATTTGTTGGTTTTTGATTTATGATTTTGGTGTTTTGGGTTTCGAGTTTTTGTTTTTGTTTTTGTTTTTGTTTTTGTTAGGCTGGGGTTGTATTTACATTAGTCATCGTCAGCTAATCCCTTTACAGCAATGGGCTAATACAAATGAAGCCAATATTTCCAGCACTCTATCATCGATTGATTGACATTTTAGGAAGCTTTACTTTCGACCCATTACCTTCAGTATTTTATTCCAAGCCTCGCTTCCATTAAGTGCTTGTCCGACCATTACCTGGCGTGTTCCCCCACCACCAGCCACAACCAGCAATTAGCGAAGGGCTGGAACACAGAATGTATGTGATAAATTCCCTCCCCCATGACCTCTAGCAGACTGAAGGGGAAAGCCTCACGAGGGTTGACGAATTGAGGCGCATTAAAGACGGGTCGTAGCACACAGAATGTTAATTCACTCTGTTTGTTGGTTTCACTTTTATCATAGTGTAATCATTTGAAACTATCGATGTGCGATGAGGATGAGAGAGGAAGGTTCCCAGGGTCAAGTTATCTCAAGTAATGTTGTGTGTTTGAGTGTTCCGTCATTTGACTGGTGTGATGCAACGCTCCATGCCTTCCATGTCCTCAGCTAATCGTTTCATCAATACTTAGCTGCCACACCTTACATTTGTTTAACATATTCTAACCTTGGTCTACCGCTATAGTTCTTATCTTCGAATCTTTCTTCCATAACTAAGTTTGCTATTCCTGGGTGTCTTAGTAAGCGTCCTACCAACCTATCTCTTCTCTCCATTAGCAGTTACCATAAATATCTCTCCTCTCCCACCCGTATTAATACCTCTTTATTTGATGGGACAGATGACCTCGCTGTTACGCCCCATAAAACAACAATAACTAACTAACCTCTTCATTTGTCACTTTATCTACCCTTCTGATCTTTATCATTCTCCTGTAGCACCATATTTCAAAGGTTTCTATACTCCTCCTCTTTTCTGCAGCGCCAACAGTCAAAGTTTCACTTCCATATAGTGCCACGCTCCAGATAAAGGCTTTTGAAAATTACTTTCCAATAACTAAATCTCTATTTAAAGTCAACAAATTTCTGTTCTGTAGAAATGCTATCCTTGCCTGAGCCAATCTCCTATTTATATCCTCTTTATATCGTGTTGAAATAAAGGAATAAATGCCACCACCCCCTTCCATGTTGGTAATGCCCTTACTGCTTTGTCCGGTATAGATTTCATTTTTCATCAAGGAAGACAAAACCAGTTTAGTCTAAATTTATCGTTTATTTGATTTATTTAAATTCTGCCAGTGAACAATGTGGTATGGCACAGAATACTTTGATAAAATCCGTTATCAACCGAATACAAGTGAAAACTTCCTAATAATTTAAATATAACAAAAGAAGGAAATGTTACATCCATGCTGCTAACGAAAAAAGCTGATTGTATACCACATACGTTGTTCAGGTAAATTTATCAATGTCTTAGGACGGATCTAATCGTTAACCCTATAAAGTCAAGAAGAAAGGTTAAGCCATTCCTCTAGAATGTTAAGGAACCGGAGCCATGATCGAGAGGACGTGGACAACAGCCAACTTTGAGTTGAGGCATGTGCTTACACGTCTGGCAGTCGGTTTTCGCCACAATATTCGTATTAACAAATCTATCCATGAACCTACAGTGACGTGTGTAAGCCAACTATGTGGACAAGCATGTGAACGCTACCACTTAGAGCTCTGTAGTAAAAGAAAACAATCAATCAATGCCTATGAAATTCAACGCGCCAGAGAGCAATTTTAGTGTATATGTTCATTACTTATTTCCAATGGTTATTTGGCTGCAATAAAAGTATTAATATTGTAGGTTCTGTAATAGTAATTATGTTGAAATGTACCTTGTTGCCACTAAAATATTTATTTTGTGTATGAACTAGTCCACTGAATGATATGCTAACTGATTTTTGTTACGATATCTCACCATTTAATTAAGGTGTGCGCTTTATATTCGAAACATATTAATTGTTTTTTTTTTTGTTACGTGAGGTGTGTGAGTGCCCCCCCCCCAATAACTTCTAAACGGCTAGAGCGATTTCAATGAAACTCGGTAAGATCATTGCACCATTCTGGCCAACCCCGACCGTGCCCTTCAAATTTTATTGTGTCTCACCAATCCAACATGGCGGCCGTGCGAAATATTTCACGAGCATTTAGTATCTCCGAAACTATTACCGATATCGCCTTGAAATTGTGTACGGTGATAAAGGGCACTGCTAGAAGTTCCCCTACGAGACTTTCCAAAACCTGGTAACTACAAAACCAACATGGCGGCCAAGTGAAGTTGAGACATTTAAATAGACTTTTCTCGCGATTTAACTATCCAAACGTAATGAAACTTGATACAGCAAATGTTCATACACATTGTATTGCACTGGAGTCTAATTTAGTTCAATTGTTTTCATAACCTCAAAATGGCGGCTGTGCGAAATATTTCACTGACATTCTATATCTCCGAACCTATCACAGATATCACTTTGAAATGTTGAACGGTGATAAAGGGAACTGATACAAGATTATGTATGTAACTTTCATAAACCTGTAAAGTAAAGAACGAACATGGCGGCAAAGCGAAGTTGAAACATTTTAATAGAATTTTTTCATGATTTAACTCTCTGAGCGCAGTGAAATGTGGTACAGTAAATGATTATACATATTGTAATGCACTGGCATCTAATTTAGTTCAATTGTTTACATAACCTCAAGATGGCGGCTGTGCGAAATTTTAAAATAAAGTTTTTATTTCTCGTGTCGTAATCATGCGATCGAAGTGAAAGTTTGAATAACCTAGGCAATAATTGTCCTTGAATGGTACATAACTCTATAGCCTATACATATAACAATCCAAAATGTCGAGCATCCGAAATATATAGACGGTTCTCAATATCTACGAATCTATCACAACATTCAAACTGAAATTTTGTATGTTGATAGAGGCAATTAACATGAGTAGGATATATGAAAATAGGCTGTATTGTTCTTCACGGAACTACTTGTTTTTAAAGTGTGCGCATTATATTCGAAACATACAGCACTTATTAATTGATTTTTGTTACGATATCTCTCTATTTTATTAAAGAGTGCGCATTATATTCGAAACCGATGTTGAATTATTGGATGCCATGCCCACACAATCAATTCCTATTTGGAGAGCGAATACTGTCGACCTTATAGTTACTAAAATTACACCTTGCAGCTGACCACTTGTCTGTCACACTCCCCTCATTGTTCACGCAAATTATTCACAAAAGGAGGAGTGTGCTATATAATAGAGCACAGGTACAAACTTTTGACACACACACAAAAAGAGAACAAATTCCAAGGACAGAGCAACCGACAGGTAGATGGAATAGTGCAGAGAGATAGGGGTGGCATTTGTGTGATTCTGTTGGGAGCGATGACTGACAGAGCTGATTGGATGTGTGTGAAAGGGAGGTGGGGTTGGTTGGGACAGAACAGAATAGAGAAGACTGCGTGTTACTATTGCAATGGATTGATACCCTCCATTTATTCTAGCGCTGGGGATGGAGGGGAGGTTTGATAAGTAGGTTTACGTTCCCTGTGTGTCAGTACAAATTAGAAAGCGCCACTCAACAATAGTGTTGGAATTTCTAATTATAAATCAGTAATTGAAATTGCAATGTGTTATTTTGTTTTAATATTATGAAATTATACGTTATTTCTATGTACATAATTTGAATTAATATTTTGTCACACTGATTGTTATATTATGTACTGTTATTATAATGAAGTAATTTATGGGCCTGCATGTGAATAGGTAACTGGTCCAGGATTTCAATTTAAGAATCAATTTCTCATTAGAAATTTACAAAATATTTATATGTGTTTACATTGGTATATTCCATTCTCCTTATTCAAGAGCACATTCAGACTGTTAATAGTGTAGCTTTCAGTCGATCAACCAAAAAATCATTCCAATTACTGGAACACGTGAAAAATAAATTTCAAGTTATTATTATTTATTTATTGATGTGTAACATCTTTCCGCTCGGTTGCTGGATATTTTGGTGTGGGGGTGACTTTATAAAAAGGGACTGAAGTGGGACGGAAATGCAACGGAAACAATGAGCGCGCGCGGTGGTGGAGATTGGTACGACGACATAATGTCGGCCATGTGGCTATGTGGAATGTAAATCGCATACGGTTTACTTCAAGATTTGGAGGCCCCATTACAGATATTCCTACAATAAATAATCTACAAACTGTCGTTCTTTGGTGTGAAAATATTATTTAAATCATAGTTGCTGAAAACAATTATGATTTATTAAATCTTACTACTTTTGCTGTGTTCTTATTTAATGTAAGCACTCGAGCTACTGTCGGCCAAAATACAGCACTATGTGTAATGTATATAGCATACGGTTTAATTCAAGGTTTGGAGGCCCCATTAAAGAAATTCCCACAATAAATCATCTTCAAGTTGTCGTTCTTTGGTGTGAAAATATTCATTGTATCATACACTGGTCAAAACAATTAGGGGATCAGTTGAGATATCTAGGGTCTGACGTATTGTCATCGGCAGAATGACCTAAAATAGTTCGACGTCTTTCTGTCGTTTCTACGGAGTGGAGACAACAACATTACGGCAACCGAGATAGTGGTAATAACAGAAAGTTGCTGCAGATGGGGTTGGTGCGGACGTGTGTTTACTCTACCAAACGAATGACACAAGCAGTTGGTTTCAGATGGTGTAGTGAGCAGGTAGTGCAATGCAACAACAACGTGACTTACCCAAAGGTAAGCATGGAGAGCCAGAGGAAGGTTTGAAGCGGGACAGACACAGAAGGAGGTGGCTGCAGTTATTGGAGTGTCCGAAAGTGTACTTTCCAGGAGCTGGACACGATTTCAGACAACAGGAACCGTTAAAAGAAGGCCAGGCCAGGTCGTCCACGGGTAACATCAACAAGAAATGACCGTTATCTCCAGTTAACAGCCGTCGAGGCAGGAGGCTGAATGCAACTCAGCTGCAACGCACCCTCCAGGCGGCAACAGGACGCGCAATATCAACACAAACAGCCCGAAATCGCCTTCGGGAAAGTGGCCTCTACGCACGGAGGCCTATGGTGTGTGTTCCGTTAAAACCACGCCACCGTTTAGCCCGCAGAAACTGGGCGGAGGAACAACAAGATTGGCGTCGTAACGAATGGCGCCGGGTTCTGTTCACAGATGAGTCAAGGTTTTGTGTTCAGCCGGACAATCGTCGTTCCCTCATCTGGAGAGAACGTGGAACTCGGAACAATCACGCTTATGTGCAGGAAACAGCACCATATCATGGTGGTGGATGAATGGTGTGGGCAGGAGTCAGTATTGGCGGACGTACGGACCTCTACATCGTTCGGAATGGCGCTTTGACTGCTCAGAGGTATCGAGACGAGATCCTTCGACCGTTTGTTGTGCCCTACGCTGGTGCCATAGGCGATGAGTTCATTCTGGTGGACGATATCGCACGTCACCACAGAGCTGCACTGGTGGACAACATGCTTTAACGACGAGGGCATTGAACGAATGGAGTGGCCAGCTTGATCCCCTGACTTAAATCCAATTGAACATGTCTGGGATGCACTTGGCAGACGTATTGCAGCCAGACCAGCACCTCCCACAACGGTTGCCGAGCTGGTTATTGCACTCATTGAAGAATGGCCAAATATCCCTCAAGAGCTGATTGATAACCTCATATTGTCCATGCCACGCAGGTGTGCAACTGTCCTGGTCGTCCGAGGTGATCACACACCATATTAGAGGGCAACGAGAATGACTTTTTCACTATTATGGTAGTCCCATGGTGCCTCGCTCTAAGTAAACGCCATGTAAACCTCCAGTAAAGAGTTGAGACAGCACAATATCGTACTGTAGCACACACAAATTACAATTGTGACCGAACTCTGAATAAAGACGTTACCATATGTATCTCGTGTATGATATCTCACCTGATCCCCTAATTGTTTTGACCAGTGTATTTGCTGAAAGGGTTTGGCACAGGAGTTTTACAAGTAGAGCGCGGTGGCAGAGATTGGTACAACGAAGTACTGTTGGCCCTGTGGCTATGTGGAATGTAAATCGCATACAGTTTACCTCAAGGTTTGGAGGCGCAATTACAGATATTCCTACAATAAATCATCTTCAAACTGTCGTTCCTTGGTGTGAAAATATTCATTATATCATATTTGCTGAAAACAATTATGATTTATTAAATCTTACTACTATTGCTGTGTTCTTATTTAATGTAAACACTCGAGGTACTGTCGGCCAAAATACAACACTATTATATCATATTTGCCGAAAGGATTTGTCACTGGAGTTTTACAAGAACTGTGCGAGTCCAAGCACTATGAACTTGCGGGATGAGGTGAAAGAGCAGGGAAGGGTCTGGCGAGAAGAGAAGGGCCTGTCAACAGCCCGCCGTGTTACTTGACATGCTCGTCTATTCCAATACTGCTAACATAGGGTCTTCTCTGAAACCACTGTGGTGTTACGAATGAGTCAGTGAGTCACCAACCAATGTACTATGCACGGACCGAGAAACCTCATCACTCGTCAACAGCGTTTCTCATAGTACAAGTACAATAGTCCACGATGCACATTCCTCTCAGGTTCACGCAGCTTAGACTCGAGCAGTACAAGTACCTTCTCAAGAGAGTGGAGGGGCGCACTTTGGAAATAACATGTGGTTGAGATACACATCTCACATACAGGATATGGACTCGTGGTTCATGAGGAAATGCGCAGTGTTATTTCCTTGGTTCCAAGATATAATCCCTTCACAAGAGAGAGGGTAATGGAAATAACATGTGGTTGAGTTACACATCTCACACGCAGCTTAGACTCGAGCAGTAGTAATTGCAGATATAATAGTAATGAGAACTTACCGATGGTAATAACACGAAGGAATCCTTTCATGTTTGCTGGCACAAGGTAGCACTATGAGTTCATTCTTTAAAGAATGTGAGTAGGTAATAGGGAATTATTCGAATAACATGTCTGATGTTACACATCATATGCGACTACTGTAAGGCTCGTAATTTTTAAACCTAATTTATCGTACGACTTTTAGTGCCGGGAGTGTTCGAGGACATGTTCAGCTCGCCCGAGACTGTAGCTGCATCAAGCGGACACCCATAGGGTGAGCTACAAGTTCCATTTAATTTCAAGCAGTTCCAACTTTCGTTACCAGATGTCACTGATACCTAGTGGTGAACGTTGGAACGTTGATAGAGCGTTCCAACGAAATCTAACCTAGCAATTTAACTTCACACAAGTTTAGTCTGTGGAAGGTTCTTTTTCATGCCATAAATCTATGGCATGGGACCGCTGACTTTACTTCCCCTCCGAAGGAAGGCATCCTGAAGGATTTTAACGCTCTTAAAAAAATCTGACGACTTCGGCCGGGTTTGAACCCGCGATCCTGGACACAGCAGTTCAGCATGCTACCAACTACGCCACCGAATAAAACTGAGGGATAACATGGTTCTCTCGTCAAGCGAGCATCATCAGATCCAAATATGCAAAATAAATGGCTCTACAAAACACTACCAAAACCCACACTGACACCCTCAGACAGACTCTGCCCTCCAAAACAAATACGTGAAAACCCGTCAGAAAACTTAGTAAGTATGGTATTTATCGCTGATAAATATTAAGGCATTAGGGACCGATAAAAAAAATATTTATTTTAACGTTGCATAATCTCATAACCAGGGCCCGGAATTTTGTTGTTGTTGTTGTTGTTTGAGTCTTCAATCTTTTGACTGGTTTGATGCAGCATTCCACGCCTCCCTGTCCTGAGCTAATCGTTTCATCTCTACATAGCTACCACACCCTACATCCGAGGCAATCTGTTTAACATACTCTAACCTTGGTCTACCCCTACAGATCTTGTCTTCGAACTTTCCTTCCATAACTAAGCTTGCTATTCCTGGGTGTCTTATTATGTGTCCTACCAACCTATCTCTTCTCTTCATTAGCAGTCGCCAGAAAGAACTCTCCTCTCCCACTCGTCTTAATACCTCTTCGTTTGTAACCCTATCCACCCATCTGACCTTCATCATTCTCCTGTAACACCACATTTCAAACGCTTCAATCCTCCTCTTTTCTGCTGCACCAATAGTCCAAGTTTCACTTCCATAGAGCGCCACGCTCCAGACAAAGTCTTTCAAAAATGACTTCCTAATACCTAAATCTATATTCGATGTCAACAGATTCCTTTTCTGTAGAAATGCTTTCCTTGCCTGAGCCAACCTACTTTTTATATCCTCTTTGCTTCGTCCATCACTGGTTATTTTGCTTCCTAAGTTACAGAAGTCTCCTACTTCCCTTATGACATAAAATGTTTAAAAAAGACCTGAAAATGACTGCAATATTCTCATAAACTGACCCGAAAACTTAAAAAAAAATGACATCAAATTTTGAATGAAACCGACATCATTTCATCACACAACATATGCATACAGACTACGTCATTGTATGCTCAGATGATTTTAATAGATACCAAATATAATTCAATTATATTTGACAAATACGAATAATTTGCTCACAAAAACTAGTTATTATTTTAGTCTAATGTGTCTCCTGGAATGTGGATATTCAAAGAAATAAGGGTTCAACAAAGTTGTGAAGATTCTCATGTCTTTGTATCCATCCTCACTTTCAGTTCCACTGCCATACACAAAATTGCATCGTAAACCATTAAACATGTGAGAAAATGACTCAAAACGTACAAATTATTCTAATATATTCCTTAAAATGACATTATAATGACGCGAAAAGCGAGAAAACAATATAAAAATTAAATAATTAGAGAAATGACGAAAAGATGACTTAATAAATATGCATTTAAGTAATGTGGGGGCCATGAACAGGATTTGTATAAGGTGCGTTAAAAAGCAACGAGCCGGAGGCTGGAATGCGCAAATCGGTGACTACATCGGCTAATCGTGGCGTGTGTAACGAGGTGTGGTACCGACCAGAGCGTGGAAGGTCACAGCCCGTCGCTAGAGGGCACGCGTGCACGTCACGTGACGATACAAAGCGAGAAGCAGCATACATTAATCGTCCAACGCTGCTAGTCACATTGTAAACAGTGACATGGAGGCGTCAACCGAAGAGCAAAGAGGTGTTGTTCGGTTTCTGACAGCGGAAGGAGTAGGGGGAACGGACATTCATCGCCGAATGTCACAAGTGTACGGCGAACACTGCATGTCCCTTGTAAGGGTGAAGGCGTGGCACAAGCGCTTCAGGAAAGGACGGGTGTCGTTAGCCGATGATGCCCGGTCTGGGGCAACCCCCTGCATTACCGATGACAACGTCCAGCTGGTTGATGCATTAATTACCCAGGACCGCCGAGTGACAGTGAACGCCATAGCCGCCGTGGTTGCTCCACGACAATGCACGACCTCATACGGCCAACACAGTCGCAGCACTCGTGCAGAAATTCAAATGGGAGGTTTTCGGCCGCCCTCCATACAGTCCGGACCTCTCTCCCTGTGATTAAGCCATATTTGGTCCCCTGAAAAGGGCTCTGCGGAGCCAACGATTCACATCGGACGCCAACGTCCAGCTGTACGTGCGGAACAGGTTCACATCGCAGCCCAGGGAATTTTAGGAGACAGCCATTCACCGCCTCGTGTCACAGTGGGACAAATGCCTCAACAGTCAGAGCCAATACTTCTAACATACAGGTACTGGTTTCTGTAATTAAGCCTGCGGCTCGTTACTTTTTGAACGCACCTTATATATAAGTTAGCAATGTCTATGGTGAACAATTTAAAAGATGACATGTCATCAGAATCCCGATCCTTCTCATAACTTTTCCAGAGATACAGTACATGCTTTTACGTTTCATCAAGCTTTGGGATTCGTTATTGGGTAGAGTTCAAATGCTGAGCCCACACAATTCCCAAGAAGAAAAATTCAACCGACAGAATCTCGACAGATAATTTTGAAGATTTATGTTAAAAAATATATTATATAGTTATAATTATCGTCGAACATAAACCGTCGTATGCAACTCGCCTATATTGGTAATTAAGACACTCGTATGGAAATTATAAAACTCGCTTACGCTCGTTTTATAAACATACTCGTGTCTTAATTATGGCCATTATAGGCTCGTTGCATAATGTACTACAGTATTATAAGACCTTCTTAAGTTCAAAGAACTTAGATTATTGTAAAAATTTACTACAACACTGTTTGTCTGACCGGCCTGTAGACATTCCACAAGTACGAACAGTACATCTTTGAGCACATTAGTTGTAGACAGAAGCCTCCGTGGCTTAGGCGGCAGCACGCCAGCCTCTCACCGCTGGGTCCGTGGTTCAAATCCCGGTCACTCCATGTGAGATCTGTGCTGGACAAAACGGAGGCAGACAGGTTTTTCTCCGGGTACTCCGGTTTTCCCTGTCAAAATTTCATTCCAGCAACACTCTCCACTATCATTTCATTTCATCTGTCATTCATTTAATCATTGCCCCAGAGGAGTGCGTCAGGCCTCGGCAGCCGGCACAGTCCATATCCTCGCCGCTAGATGGGGGCTTCATTCATTCCATTCCTGACCCGGTCGGAGACTGGAAGCAGGCTGTGGATTTTCATTTTCATTTCAGTTGTAGACAAACAATCTGTTATGTTGTAGTATTTATAACTTTCAGTTCATTTCCGCGTATTAGTTAACAAGTCTACTATAGTTTTAGGAGTTACTGCTCAAGTGTATCATAGCAATAGCGTCACCTTCTACAGTAGGTCATCTGCCCGAGAATTCTGAAAATACTTGATATCTCCCGAACAATTAATCGGAGAAAGTCGTGTGATGGTTCAATGAGAGGGGGTCACGACCCCATTCCCGAGGGCACGTCACTTTTCAATTTTGAGTTTAGGGCGTAAGTGTAAAACTCGAGTTTCAGTTTTATTAATATTGTTACGAGAGCGGGGTTGCTTCATTACAGCCCACCCCAGGCTACCCTGTGTTACCCAGCGGCTTACGCAACGAGCCAGCGTGGACAAAGACATGGTCCAGAAAGTTCGCGGCCCACCTAGTATTAGGACTCTCGGGAAGGTCTGAGGGTAGCCATGAACCCTGGTCTGCTCTGGAAACTTCTCTTGGGTCATCAGCCCCAATATATAAGAGCGACACTGGCCATGGGGAGACGTCTGTGTTTTGAGGAGAGTTTGTTTTTACAAGTGCGACAGCGGTATTCTGGTGTCGTGACGTTCGAATTGCGAAACCAAGGGCAGCAAAGCAGTGTGAATCATACAGGAACTGTGTTTAAGTCAAGCATTTTGTGGTGAGTGACAGACTGTTGTAAATAGCTGTGGCCTGTGTGTTCAAGGAAGAGGTGCAGGTATTTCTCGCAAGGACACGGGTCTAATTAATGAAGGATTAGCTGCAATGAGAAAGTGAAAGGGATGAGTGTTCCTCAAAAGGAAGGAACTTGAGTAAGACTGCTAATAGTTTCTGTTTGCTTATCGGACGGTGTATATTTCTAGACCTGCAATAAAACTAATATTTATAGTGCTTTACCTACTGCAATCAAATTAACGAACGTGCCACTAGGGGTAGGACGTAACAATATGTGGATGCTGCCAAGGACACGTGGGATGACGAGGAGTTCTCCAAGCTCATGAAACATCACACCTGGCTGTCCTAACAGGGTAGCCGAGCGGACTATCCCCTAAACTCCCTGAAATACCCCGACATTCACCCAGATTTATCCTAGATTTCATCACATTTCCTTCCAAATTCCCAAGATTTCCCCTAAATTCCCCCAAGAATTCCCCTTTTATCCTAGATTTCATCACATTTCCTTCCAAATTCCCAAGATTTCCCCTAAATTCCCCCAAGAATTCCCCTAAATTACCCTAGATTTAACCCCGAGAATTTCCTAAAATATCCCCAGATTTACCCCATAATTCCCTAGAAATCCCACAAATTCCCTAAAATTCCCCAGATGGTTCCAAAATTCCTCCAAGTTTACCAAAATTACGCCCAAATTTACCCAAATTCCCCAAATTACCCAATTTCCCCCCAAACTCCCCAGATTTACCCCAAATTCCCTATTGACGTCGAATTGGCAGGTGAAAATCTAAAGGGAGGAGACTTCTTCTACGTAGGAAGCAAAATAACCAGTGATGGACGAAACGAAGAAGATATAGCAAGCAGGTTGGCTCAGACAAAGAAACTGTTTATACAGAAAATAAATTTGATAACATGAAATATAAATTTAGGTATTGGGAAGTTCTTTTTGAAAGCCCCTGCCTGGAGCGTGGCGCTTGTTGGAAGTTAATCTTGGACTGTTGGGGCACCAGAAAAAAGAAGAATCTTTTGAAATGTGTTACAGGAGAATGATGAAGATCAGATGGGAAGATAGGGTTACAAATGAAGAGCAATTAAGACGAGTGGGAGAGGAAAGGAGAGATGTTTCTTGCGACTGCTAATGAAGAGAAGAGATAGGTTGGTTAGACACTTACTAAGACACCCAGCAATAGCAAACTTAGTTGTGGAAGGAAGGGTAGGGGATAAGAACTGTAGGGGTAGACCAAGTTTAGAATAATTATGTTAAACAGATTGCCTTGGATGTAAGGTGTGGTAGATTTGTAGAGATGGAACGACTACCGCAGAACAGGGAGGTGAGGAGTTCAGCATCAAGACTGAAGACTGAAACCAAAGCACACTCGGGTAACGACATGTTTTATTGTAGAAGTAATCACACCTGAAGTATTGACGACACTGTGGCCTAAAAACCTATTTCTTTAATTAGGTGACTAATGTTTGTTTTATTTTATTGTTCGTATCTGTGCCATCCATCAGCATTTATCGCTGTCTCTCTGTGACCTAGCGTTCTTTATTAAATTTCTGTCCATGCTCTTTAATGAATGATGGCAATTATTACTGTGAATTCTGATAACTCTGAAGTCATTAGTAAAGGCCCCACCCATATTGTCATTTGGTGTTCATTGATTACCTTGCCATCCCTCATAATTGGTCCATGTGGTTTTTGTTTTAATTTGAGACACTTTGTGACCGATGACTTGTTTGTTTTTCTCGTCATGACAGGTGCTTTGTCAGTTAGATCGATAGTGTTCTCCCAGCTGTTTCTAGCTAGAATTGAGACCAAACAAAACCCATTACAGCAGGAGTTCCCGTTACTCTGCAACTACGCTACATTCATAACAATTGATTTCCTGTAAATTTGCGATAAAATATAATATTTTAAGGTGTTTTTTTTACAAGACATTAAGAGCACTCAGGGTTTAGTTTTCAATCACTTAAAATTGAGATATTTTTACTGTGCCAAAAGTTGGAAAGCTAGAAGACCCGAAAAAGTGTGAAAAGGCGTGTTTTGAAAAGCGTTATCATATTAAGGAATTTTTAAAATTACCATGCAGACCATGAACTCACAAGCACTAAATGAAAAAACAATACATTGCTCGGGCCGGCTTTATTCTAAGGTTATTTCTGTTGTTTATGTTTTAGAAAACGTGCTCATTATTTATACTCGTGTTTTTGTGTGATATTAGTCCGATAACGTGTGTTAGTGTGTGTATTTAGGTGAGGATTGGGATGGAGGCACCCGTGGCCTTAAAATAGGAATAACACCCATCTATTCCCAGTTTTGAGTCACAAGACTGAGTGTACTGCGTTCCAGCGTTCATACCAGGTTTCAATTTCTCGGAAGAGCCGGAGATCCAACCCGGACCTCAGGGGCTGAGAACGCTAGTCGTTTACGCGACAAGGTCGTCTTAGTTTTAAAGGTTCTGTGAAATTAACAATTGTTCACTGCCTGCCCGTTTCATGCCTCCGGGATATTTCGCAACTTATATGGCTTCGGTGGCAAAGTCTGTAGCGTGCTGAACTGCTATGCCCAAGATCGCGGGTTCAAACCCGGCTGATGTCGTCCGATTTTAAAGAGCCTTAAAATCCTTTAGTATGCCTTCCTTTGCAGGGGAGGTAAAGCTAGTGGGCCCATTTCATAGATTTATGGCATGTAAACGAACCTACCAAATTGGTAGTGTGTAGCAAATTGTGTAGGTTATGTTTGGCTGGTTGAAAACGCTCTATCGAGTACCAACGTTCGCCACTACTGTCGACCAAAATATTATGTGCACTCCCTGTTTCCACCATGCGTCACATTTAGGAATTATTATCAAAAATCCGTCATCAGATCGAATCCAAATTTTAACACAATATACATTGGAATATTGTATAACTGGTTTATTAATTTCAACATTTTGTATGTCCAAGAAACAAAGTTGTTATCATTTTTGTAAGGTAACTTTTTCTCGGCTTGGGGGTGGGGGGTTGGAAAATGTAGATCTTGGTCGCGTTGCAATCCTTATACATCAAATGGTTATGCTGTATGACTGTTAAATACGTAAATTAATTCACTTATGTTATATCGGTTTGTATTTGTACGGGAAAATAAGGCATGTTTCAGCAGCTAGCCGATACGAGGAAAGCTGTAAGCGTTGCCGAGATGGAGTCCACCACTTCCGAGCGAGCCGTGCCATGACGCGTGATGGGCTCCATCTCGGCAACGCTTACAGCATCCCTAGTATCGGCTAGCTACTGAACCATGTTATATTTTTCCGTACAAATACAAACCGATATAAAATAAGTGAATTAATTTACGTATTTCACAGTCATACAGCATAACCTTTGACGTATATGGATTACAACGCGACCAAGAACTACATTTTCCAACCACCCCAAGCCGAGAAAAAGTTACATTGCAAAACTGATAGCAACTTCGTTTCTCGGACATACAAAATGTTGAAATTAATAAACCAGTTATACAACATTCCAATGTATATTGTGTTAAAATTTGGCTTCGATCTGATGACGGATTTTTGATGATAATTCTTAAATGTGACGCATGGTTGAAACACGCTAAAAACGGACACTTTTTGTGTTCCAACTGCGATAAAAAATATTACAATATATATATTCAAAATTCCAAACCAACATGAACTAACGTAAAATTGAAAGACGAAAATGATTTATTTATTATTCCGTTCAATTTCAAGTAGTTCCAACTTTCGCCACCAGATATGAATGATACCTAGTGGTGAACGTTGGAACTTTGATAGAGCGTTCTGACGAAATCTAACCTAACAATTTTTGCTTTACACAAGTTTAGTCTGTGAAAGGATCTTTTACATGCCATAAATCTATGACATGGGACCGCCGGCTTTACTTCCCCTCCGAAGGAAGGCATACTGAAGGATTTTTATCGCTCTTAAAAAATCCGACGACTTCGGCCGGGTTTGAACCCGCTATCTTGGGCACAGCAGTTCAGCATGCTACCGACTACGCCACCGAAGCCGCTACGACGAAAATGATGATGTTATTGGATTTTATGGTTACTTCACAAACAATCTTCAAACTCGAGTGCACATAATATTTTGGTCGACAGTAGGTGTTGGTTGGTTCCTAAGTTTAGGGGCTGTGACAACGTGGTCATGTAGCCCCGTGTACTTTGGGTGTGTGTAGAATCTGTCTGATAACCGGTTTGAATTGTGATGGCTGTATTAGTGTGCGTTATCTGTTTTTAGCCTATTTTCAATTTTGAAAAAAATAGGCTTATGAGATCACCTTTTGTCCGTGTGTGTGTGCGTGTGTGTGTGATTCGTGTGTGTGTGTGTCCCCCCTAATAAAATCTAAACGGCAGGAGCGATTTCAATGAAACTCGGTAAGTTCATAGCACTATTCCGGGCGACCTCGACCGTGCCCTTCAAATTTTGTTACGACTCACCAATCCAACATGGTGGCTGTGCGAAATATTTCACCAGCATTCAATATCTCCGAAACTATTACCGATATTACCCTGACATTTTCTATGGTGATAGAGGGAACTACTATAAGTTCACTTATGTGACCTTTGAAAACCTGGTAACTACAAAACCATCATGGCGGCCAAGCGAATTTGCGACTTTTAAATAGACGTTTCTCGCGATTTGGCCAACCAAACGCAATGAAACTTGGTACAGTATATGTTTATATACATTTTAATGCACAGACATCTAACTTCGTTCAATTGTTTACATAATCACAAGATGGCGGATGTGCGAATTTTAAAATTAAGTTTTTATTTCTTCTGATGTAGTCATGCGATCGAAGTGAAAGTTTGAATAATGAACCTACGCAATAATTTTCCTTTAATGGTACATGACTCTATGGCCTATACATTTAACAATCCAACATGGCGACCATCCGAAATATTAAGACGATACTGAATATCTACGAATCTATTTTAGCAATCAAACTGCATTTTTCAATGTCCATAGGGGCTATGAACTTAAGTTCACCTATAGGACTTTAAATAACCTGGTGATCACAAATCCAACAAGGCGGCGACGCGAATTATAAATATTCACATGGACGTTTCTCGCAATTTAACCATCCGCGTGCAGTGAAACTTGGTACAGTAAATCCTTATACGAATGTTAATCCACTGGCATCGAATTTATTTCAATTGTTTCCATAACCTCAAGATGGCAGCTGTGAAAAAATTTAAAATCTCCTTGTTACTTCTTGTGTCCTAAATATGCGATTGAAGTTTGAATACTACACGTTCACAATAATCTGCATGTAACAGTACATAACTCTAGGACCTACATATATAAAATTCAACATGGCGACCATCCGAAATATTTAGTCGGTTCTCAATATCTACGAATCTATTACTGCAATCAAACTGAAATTGTGTATGTTGATAGTGGCAATTAACATAAGTAGGATATCTGAAAATAGGCTGTATAGTTCTTCACGGAACTACTTGTTTAATTCAAGTAAGGACTGCAGACATTCGATTTTCAAGTAGTTCAAACGTTTGCTACCAAACGCCACCGTTAACGACCAAGTAGTTCTGAAATTTGTTACTAGATGCCAACACAGTAGGCCACTGGCGACGAAGGTTGGAACCTAAGATCATTAGTCAAATATAACCTATAATTTAGCTTCAGACAAGTGCTGTTAGTGGAATGTTCTTTATCATACCATAAATCTATGACATGGGACCACCGGCTTTACTTCTCCTCCGAAGGAAGGCATACTGAGGGATTTTAACGCTCTTAAAAAATCCGACGACCTCGGCCGGGTTTGAACCTGCAACCTTGGGCATAGAAGCTGAGCGTGCTACCAACTACGCCACTATGGCCATTCGGCTGTACATATTAATTCCCAAAGAATGATCCTTCGTTAAAAATGAAAGTACTGGCTTAGAACAGTTGCATTGTCGTTACTCCAGAGTTACCGCAGCGTTTCTAGTAACACAGTATCTATGTAACGTTTATTGCTGTGTGTTCAGTGCATTGAATGGAAACTTCATTATTGGAAGTCGTAATAACAAGAGTGATTGGTCGAGTATCCTAGCAACAACACTGGTGTAATTAGCAGTTACCAGGGCAATACTCATCAAATATATATCGCATTGTCTCAGTGTTCTGTGCGTTAACTTTGTGATTGCAGGCAATATTCATTGAGTGATCTGCTAACGCGGGGATTATTCTCCTCATGTTAGGATTAGACAATATTGATAGGACTCACCATAGCATTCCCAAGGGGTTTAAATATTTCCTTACGTCCCCCCACCCCCGCCCCCTACCCTCCCCCCCCCCCCTCCCCCCAGTGATCCTCGTACTGTTACTAAGTATCTCTGGACATCCGAGTTCAATTCTCGGTTCTGCTAACCTTTGGAACTATTCAGTAATTATGTTTATCTACTTTAAGCAAACGTTAAGCGCCCGTTTTCGCATATTCACATTGAGAATATTATTCCATGATCATTTGGAGAAGTTGATATGTCGAGATACGGACACTGAATACACCCTGTGTAGCGGGAAATATTTTGAGCAAAATTCTTTAATTAAACGATTATTAAACCTTTTGGATACCTTGAAGGTTACTATGAATTAAATTGGAAATATAGTGCATATTTAAGTCACTTTCCACATCGCAGAAAGGCAAAATCATAATTTTTCTCGGTATTTCATGCAAGAGCTGAAGACACGCCGAATCAGACGACACTCCAAGTAAAACGTCCGTAGGAGACGGTACTCTGGGTGATACAACCGCAAAGTACACGTGCGAGTAATTGTGTGTTAAACTGTATCAACGAACGATGGAGAAATCCAGCAATAACTAGCTAATATCAAAGCATCCTTACAATTCATGTGAAGAAACATTATTTAGAAACATTAACGACAATGGCCGTAGTGATATAATTGTGAAATTTAACGAAGTGTATAAAATCGAAAGCATGCAATTAGACGGCATGGAAGCATCTTCGTATATGTAAGAAAACGTATATTTGAGTGAAAACTCAATGGACAGTGCTAAACATATACTGTGTAAATTATTTAAGTTGTTATAAACATTCGTAAGCGTGAACTTTTGATTTATCTTGCAAATAATGTAATGACCACGAGTGAAGTAAACCGTGTGAGTTTTCACCCACGTGATATGTAACCTCAGTGGCGGTAGTGAAAGGGCAATTTGTACAACCGCATCTTAAAAGCAGTGAAATTTGTATGCTCGAAAAGCCTGTTTTTATGAGTAAAATCAGTGTAAGATTTACCCCCAATCTACACAATGGAATCTACTACCTACTGCAACTTTACGAGACATAATTACGCTTTGAAGCAAATGATGAAGTACTAATCATCGGCATGGCGTAGGGGAACTAACGATGGAAGATCACTGACGATTATGAAATGTGATTTGAGCAGAATGGAGATCGCTAAAACACCTCAGGCGAGTCTCGAACCAGCGTTCTGTAAGTTATAATATGTCTTATTTAACACTAGCAGTAGTGGTCGGCTTCGCCCGGTGGATTTATATGTTTCATGGATGATAATGCATGCTACTACAGAACTGGTACATGATACTTCAACTATCAGGAAGGAAATATTTTTTAAATATAACTTTTTTGTGGTGGTGGTGGTGGTTGTAGTGGGGGTCATAAGCAGTACAGTATAATGGACGTAACATTTAGGTCATTTTCCCGTAATGATAATAATGATAATAATGAATAGGGAAACGGCTATTTACTAACTACAGCACTGACACATGTAATTTATAAACAAATTTCTAAAAATGATTAGAAAGAGGAGTAAGTGAAATAAAAGACACTGCCTAGGGCCTATATCTCATTGTCTGTTAGAAATGTAGCGCCGTAGGAAAATAATTAGAACACGTTGGAAAGCTTCGGCTGTCCCGAGCTCCTGAGGTAGCAATAGTGTCATTTATCGACACAAAGCGCTCTATGATACGTTTGGGAATAAATTAAGGTAAATTTGAAAGCACCAACGCTTCTTGCAGCTGATAACCTCAATGTATTGCACCAACACCATTGCACGTATACAGAGTCATAATATTTTCATGATGATAACTGTTTTAAGGTGCCTAAGAAATCTTTTTGCACTAATTACTCCCCGTGACTGCAATTTATAAGCAGCGCAAGATTTAACTATTTTCGCAATTCTGCACCAGAACACTGGTAGGGGTGACGTGATGCTGCCTGAACTGCCCGTCAACAATAGACTTATTAAAATACTCTTACAGTTACACTACTACGGACATGAATGGTTCTAGGGCCTTAATACGTGGTTTTCAAGTTCAGTTTGTTTGTTATTCTAAATGTAGGGAATGGAGAGCGTTGTCCAAAATATCAAGTGGACAGTGTTACCAGCAGGGTTTCAAAGTGTATGTAAAATTTGGTGCAATTAGGAGGAACGGTGTAGATTTGTGATAAAAGGACTAACTGTAGGGAATGGAATGGTCTATCCGAAATTTCAAGCAGTTAGTGTTGCTCGTCGGGTTACAAAGGGTAAGTATGTGAAATTTGGTTCAGATCGGTGCAACGGTGTAGATTAGTGCCAAAGGGCCTAAATGCAGGGAATGGAGTGGTCTGTCCGAAATGTAAAGTGGACAGTGTTACTCGCAGGGTTCCAAGGGGTAAGTATACAAATTTTGGTTCAGATCGGTGACGCGGTGTAAATTTGTGCCAAAGGGCCTAAATGCAGGGAATGGATTGGTATGTCCGAAATTTTATGCAGTCAGTGTTACTCGCAGGGTTCCAAAGGGTAAGTATACACATTTTGGTTCAGATCGGTGAAACGGTGTAGATTTGTGCAAAAGGGCCTAAATGCAGGGAACGGAGTGGTCTGTCTGAAATTTAACATAGCCTAAACTATTCCTCTTGAATCTGGCTATCATATACAAAAAGAATTTTTCGAACCCGACTGGTAGTTCCAGAGATTAGTGCGTTTAAACACACAAACACACAAACTCTTCAGCTTTATTATATTAGTATAGATACTGTTAAGGTTGGAACTTGTAGATTATTTGTAGTATCGGTTCCACTAAGTGCACAATGTAGGGAGGTTAGTCATATTTAGTGCACACGTGTAGAAATAATTCAGACTAGTTGAAAGTTATTCAATGCCGAGCAGGCAAAAATATAATGTGAATGTAAAATATCGTAGAATTTCTGACAAACAAGCGGTTCGTCGGTTGTCTCCAAACCAATCCTAGTTATAACAATTGAAACAGTTATTCACAGGTTGTGAATTTAGGTCAAGGTTATTGATCGTGCAGGAAGCAAGCACGTGGCCACAGACACATGAACCTTTGACTTTATATTTGTAGAGGAAGGCGGTGACATACAGGGAAAGTACGAGTATAAACTAGTTATTCACCCAGCAAGCAGAGGCTTGAGATACCTTTTTTTTATTTTCATTACGACAGCAGTAATGATACAATGAACTGTATTGGGCAGGGAAGCGAGAGATCGCTGGTTCGACGTTATTTGGTCACACGATATATACACAATTAAAACACTAGCAGTTGTATTCGATTATTTCGTGCTATGTGAGAGCACTATTGTCTTTGTAATACACATGATTCTGTAAATGTTTACGACGCTACCTACAGACTTTGCAACTGATGTAAATGGAACATGTATAATTTAGGAATCCACACTATGTCTTATTATTTATTTATTTATCGTATAGCTAATAGTGCCGGGAGTGTCCGAGGACATGTTCGGCTCGCCTGAGTCTGTAGCTACAAGTTCCGTTCGATTTCAAGTAGTTCCAACTTTCACTAAAATACGAGGCACGTCCAGAAAGTAAGCTCCGTTTGGTAATAAAATTAAATTGTGTACAGATACAGGAAAAATATTTATTGCACAACATTCTACACCTCTTCAACTACTTTTCCACATAACTGCCAAACTTTGCAGGTATTTGTCATAGCGTGGCACAAGTTTTTGGATACCTTCTTCATAGGAGTTTGCCGCCGACCCGTAAACGAGAGTGAAGACTCCCCTGTAAGATATCCTACCGTTCGGCTACTACTGTTAGGCAAATTGCGTGCTTACCAGGAGAACTGCGTATGTTTAGGAGTTCTCCTGACCACATACACAATTTGCCTAACAGTGGTGGCCGAATGGTGGGATATCCTACAGGGGCGTCTTCACTCTCGTTTACGGGTCGGCGGCAAACTTCTATGAAGAAGGTATCCAAAAACTTGTGCCACGCTATGACAAATGCCTGCAAAAGTTTGGCAGTTATGTGGAAAAGTAGTTGAAGAGGTGTAGAATGTTGTGCAATAAATATTTTTCCTGTATCTGTGCACAATTTAATTTTATTACCAAACGGAGCTTACTTTCTGGACGTGCTTCGTATATCAATGATACCTAGTGGTGAACAACGGAACTTTGATAGAGCGTCTTATTAAGGAGTTATTGAGTAAATGCACTAGATATCTATTGTATAATGAGTGGATTTTGATTAATCCTCATTTAATTCCGGCAGCAATTAGCTATATGTCGTGCTTGACCGATGGCATAAAGGGCTGACGAGCCGTACGCGAATGTGTTATTGTTCAGACACAGGATGTCATGAAAGTTTGGTGGAGACACAAGGTGTCTGTCATAATTATTCTTGAGTGAAGGAGATTAACTGATTACATGGATTCACTGATTACGCATTAGTAGACAAGACGTAATTAAAGGTCCGTAAAACTTACATAAACACTGTGAGGAATAAATAATCATTATATGAAAGTTGATAACCAAGTGGTAGGATTTTTTATTAAAAAAATAAATCTTGAAATACCCCCCTTTATTTAATAATTGATAAAATCTAAACGTAGCATATTTTGGTGGACCAACATTATAACTTATCGAACGTCGCTTTATTTTAGATACATTTTGACAGTATGTCTTAGGCGACAATCAATTGATGTTGTGATAGCATTAGTCCACACATCAGATTGATAGCAATGTGAGCCGACAAAATTCTGTAAATATGATCGCTTTTGCAGGATTTTCTATTTTCTTTATTTTCAATTACACTTTGGACATTATGACCACTTGTTACAAAGAGTAACAAATTGAGTAGGCAGGCAGTGCCAATTGTACACCATTAGGAGGGTTTACTTGTGCATATTTGTGTTGTATTAGACAATGTTTTTTTTATTAGAACCATTGTGCGCAGTTTGCATTTTTCTTTGTAATAAACGCTTCTCGTTTATTAATTAACATCAGTTAGGATGAGATTGAAACAATTAACGTTAAAATCATAGCTTAGAACAGATATCCCCTTGTCTTAAATGTAAATAATTCTAGTATTTGTAAACAAGTAAATGTCTTGGTTTGCATTAAATTCTACGTTGTTTATCCTCCCGTAGTATTTTTCGATGTAATTGTTTAAGGTTGATTTTGCGTGTCATACTCTCACTTTGTTCTTGTTGCTGAACATTTGTAATAGAATCATGAGAGATTAACTTAGACTTTCTTTAGAACTTTTTTTTAATCATCAGGGCAGATTAGAATCGGGCTAGCCGTTTTGCATCTCTCATGCTAGGCTAGTCATCTGTCTTGAATAAATTAATTCATGGATATTAACTTAAGACTGACCTCTTTTCTTGTTAGTTTTATGACGATGCATACCTCTGAGCTGGTTAAGAATAGAACATCACCAATTCCCGACACCCCCGAGAGCAGATTTCCTGTGAAACCAGCCTATGAATGTGTCGTCCCCAATACTTGTGTGTGAGCTGGAAGAGGATCTCGGAAGGGTCATTCGAAACCGATGACTCCCTGAAATCTTCGGACAACGGGCACAGTATTTAGCCGGGATAAGTTAGTTAGTTAGTGTTGTTTTAAGGGGCGGTACTACGAGGTCATTTGCCCCTCTTAACACTGATTGAATTGTACAAATTTGATATGGAATTTAAAATTTAGAGGTGGATATCTAAATTTGAAAGGACCAAAAATTAATAAAACAAGAAATTAAATAAAACTAATGAGTATAAAAATGATCAAAAATTACGGAAAAACAATAAACCGGGAGAAGGGAGATGTTTCTGGTTATTTATTTATTTATCGTATGGAGTTTAGTGCCGGGAATGTCCGAGGACATGTTCGGCTCGTCAGAGGCTGTAGCTGCTTCCAGCGGACACCCATAGGGTGAGCTACAAGTTCCGTTCAATTTCAAGTAGTTCCAACTTTAGCTACCACTTGACAATGATTCCTAGTGATAAACGTTGGAATTTTGATAGAGCGTTCCATCTAAATCTAACCTAGAAATTTCGCTTCATTCAAGTTCAGTTAGAGGAAAGTTCTTTTACATGCCATCAATCTATGACATGGGACCGACGGCTTTACTTCCCCTCCGAGGGAAGGCATACTGAAGGATTTTATCGCTCTTAAAAAATCCGACGACTTCAGCCGGGTTTGAACCCGCGATATTGGGAATAGAAGCTCAGCATGCTACCGACTACGCCACCGAAGCCGCTGATATTTCTGGTGACTGCTAATGAAGAGAAGAGATAGGTTGGTAGGACACATACTAAGACACCCAGGAATAACAAGCTTAGTTATGGAAGAAAGGATCGAGGGCAAAAACTGTAGGAGTAGACCCAGGTTAGAATACGTTATACATATTGTCTCGGATGTAGGGTGTGGTAGCTATGTAGCTTAGGTCAGGGAGGCCTGGAGAGCTGCATCAAACCAGTCAAATACTGAAGACTCAAACGAACACAGTACTCGCATGCGTCCTCCAGTGTGAAATTTATTCCTAATTCTTTAAGACTTTCAGTTGTCAATACGGAAGCCGAAAGTTTGGATCACAAATGGTTCACTAACAAGAGATTTCTTTATTTATATCATTAGTAAAATTTGATTCAGCAACCGTGGCTTAGGATGCAGCACGCTGGCCTCTCAACGCTGGGTCCCTGATCCAAATCCCGGTCACTCCATGTGAGATTTGTGCTGGACAAAGCGGAGGCAGACAGGGTTTTCTCCGGCTACTCCGGTTTTCCCCGTCACAATTTCATTTCAGCAACACTCTCCACTGTCATTTCATTTCAACTGTCATTCATTGAACCCCCAGGGGCTCACGACTAGTGGGACGTGGGTTGGCGACCACGGGACCCCAGCTGAGTTCGGCATTCCTTCCACTTACTTGTGCCGGACTCCTCTCTGACATCTTTCCTATCGACCTCTCTTGGTCAACTCTCGTTCTTTTCCAACCCCGACGGTATTAGGGTATCCAAGGCCTAGGGAGTCTTTCACTTTCCCGCCCTAATGGGCCCTTGTCTCATCTCTCTGATCCCTCATTCGTCGATGGGTGAACCTTCTTTTTCTTTTCATATCTCCTGCCTTCTGCTCAAGTCCCTAAGGATATAGGGTGTGTGTAGCCCCACCAGTTATGGTACACCCTCAAGGGATCACGGCTGGTGAGTTCGGTAGTTGGCGACTCCAAGGGATTCCTGAGCTGGGTCCGGTTTCACCCCCCCCCCCCCCGTTTCCATTGCCTCTGGGACGAACCCTCTCCTCTTTCACTTTCCACTTTCCTATCTGCCTTTCAAGTCCCTCAATCCTCATTCTTTGAGGGTTGAGGGCATTTCTTTTCCTCCTGTCCTTTATTTGCCTTCTTCTCCTTCGTTGTCCGTTTCTTTTTGTAGTATATGTTCGTAGTACGTTTTAGTCATAGTTTACATTTTTTTTATCATCTTCACGATCACCCAAACCATTAGGGGCCGATTACCTAGAGGTTAGGTCCCTTAAAACAACAATTATCATCAACATCTTCATCATTCATTTAATCATTGCCCCAGAGGAGTGCGACAGGCTTCGGCAGCCGACACAGTTCATATCCTCGCCACTAGATGGGGACTTCATTCATTCCATCCCCTGACCCGGTCGGTCAACTGGAAGCAGGCTGTGGATTTTCATTAGTCAAATTTGAATTGTGTAATGTATGAGCCAGTAAGAGAGAGGTTGTGGGTTCATCGATGGCAATGGTGGTTTAAAAGGCGGGACTTTCTCCAGTGTCGAGCATGATGATGAAGTGCGCTCCTGGAGGTAATATGTCGTGTTGTGGCCACACTGGGGCAGGGGCGAGAGGGGAAGAGGATAAGCGTACTCTGTGTTGGAGCAGGGAGGAAAATTACCTCACAATAAACGGCATTTTCCCCTCCGTGTACCCTGCTAGGAACACGGGCCTGCTATTAGGACATACAGAGGAATGAGGGGAGAGGCAGGGATGATGATAATGAATGTATGAAAGAGGAATGCGCACAGACAGAGATGGAGAGTTACGAATGAAATATGAGAAACGTTCGTTATCGCTCATTCGCATTCTGATGGCCACGTACATCATGTATGTGCCGTGATTAGTGAGCGCTTCCCTTGATAAGAATTCCAGGAGTATTTAATAAATATATACTCACATCATCTACTACAATCACAACGGAGCACACCAGTAGAGAGCAGAAGTAGTGTTATTCATTTGGACTGGGATTTTCCTCTCATATTTCCTGTAATTCAAATCTCAAGGGACCAGTAAAATAAATCGAATTATCCAAAAACTCGAATTAAGAAAGTTCTTTGAAAAGGGTAGAGAAAATATTCAAAATCAATTTTCCCGGTTCTCTCAACCCTTTTCAGCCTTTGCCACTCTCACTTTCACAGCCGAGAATTTTGTCTTTTTTTTTTTTAGGTATGTCGACTACGTGTTTGGAGGAATCCCGAAAGCCTTTGCAATTTCAGATTTTTTCTTAATTCCCTTTTCTGCCTCTGTAATCACCGCTATTTTCTCGGCCAAAGTCAAAGTTTTGTATGGAACCCGAAGCTTTGATGACATCTTCTCTATACATACATTTTAAAACACAGGAAAAACCAAGTCTAATCAAACCACACAGCACGCACTACGAGACAGGTATAATGGTTGATACTAGTAAGTTATTGTTGTTTTAAGGGGCGGAACTACGAGGTCATCTGACGGCGTGTTGTTAGTCTCGTAGGCAAAACAATCGAGTAGGGGCCGCATGCCAATGATACAATGTCGTTTTTCGGGAATTTCTGATCCTACTGTTTGGCTTCCGATCGGCTTTTTACACGTAAAAACTTTGAATTATCCAAATTATAATTCGAATTAACCACGGTTTTTTAGCATTGATTATATATACATGCTAGGAACTAAGATAAAAATTCGAATTAAAGAAGATTTCGAATGATAGAAGTTCGAATTAGCCACGTTCCACTGTACTTGATTTTGGAAGTGTTAGAATCCAGTTTTGATTCAAGGCTCTTTGCGATTTATAATAGACTAATACCAGCTATACCCGGCATGCATTGCAATGCCCATCAAGGACAGAAAGGAACATAATCATAATGATATTAGTTTTACGTCCCTTTTATCAACTGCGGTTTTTGAGACGCCGGGGTGCCGGAAGTTTGGCCCGAAGGGGATCTTTAACGTGCCAGTAAATCTACTGACACGGCTCCCTCACATTTGTGCACCCTCAAATGCCAACAGGCTGCGCCAGGATTCGATCCTGCAACCTTGGTTACAGCTGGCGTGAACGTTACCGAAGAGCCACGCAGCCAGCCCAAGAAAGAAAGAAAGAAAGAAAGAAAGATGAAAGAAAGAGAGAATTAAATAGAGAAAGACAGAAAGAATGAGAGAAAGAAAGAGAGAAAGAGAGATAGAGAGAAATAAAGAAAGAAAGAAAGAAAGAAAGAGAGAAAGAAAGAGAAGAAGAAAGAGAGAAATAAAGAGAAGAAGAAAGACAGAAAGGGAGAAAGGGAGAAAGAAAGAGAGGAAGAAAGAAAGAGAGAAAGAAAGAATGAAAGAAAGAAAGAGAGAAAGAGAGAAATAAAGAAATAAAGAAAGAAAGATAGAGAGAAAGAGACGAATAAAGAAAGAAAGAAAGAAAGAAAGAAAGAAAGAAAGAAAGAGAGTGAGGAAGAAAGAAATAATGAAAGAGAGAACGAAAGAGAGGAAGAAAGAAAGAAAGAAAGAAAGAAAGAAAGAGAGAAAGAAAGTGAAGAAGAAAGAAAGAATGAAAGAGAGGAAGAAAGAAAGAAAGAAAGACAGAGAGAAAGAAAGAAAGAAAGAGAGAATGAGAGAAAGAAAGAAACAAAGAAAGAAAGAAAGAGAGAAAGAAAGAGAGAAAGAAGGAAAGATAGAACGAAAGAGAGAAAGAAAGAGAGAAAGGGAGGAAGATAGAAAGAAAGAGAGAAATAAAGAAAGAGAGAAAGAAAGAAAGAAAGAAAGAGAGAGAGAAAGAAAGAAAGAAAGAGAGAAAGGGAGGAAGAAAGAGAGAGAGAGAGAAATAAAGAAAGTGAGAAAGGGAGGAAGAAAGAAAGAAAGAAAGAAAGAAAGAAAGAAAGAGAGAATGAAAGAGAGGAAGGGAGGAAGGAAGAAAGAGAGAAAGAAAGAGAGAAAGGGAGGAAGAAAGAAAGAAAGATTGAGAGAAATAAATAAAGACAGAAAGAAAGAGAGAAAGAAAGAAAGAGAGAAAAAAGGGAGATAGAAAGAAAGAGAGAAAGAAGGAAAGAGAGAAATAATGAAAGAAAGAAAGAAAGAATAAAAGGAAGGGTTTGAATTGTAATTTCGTTTACTGAAGTGCCATTGGATAAAGAATAATCTTTGTTTTTCTGTCTGGTGCGTATATAAATAAATCCGAAGGCTTTCTGACGCTTGACTGCTGAGAACTCTTGCATGTGGTTTCTTGGTATGCGGGTTCAACGCGACACAGTGTTGAAAACATCATTTAAATAACGCTATGAGCACTCAGACTATACGGGCTCAGTTTCGCAAAAACGTCAAGTTAAGCTCTTTTGACAATTTTGAAAAACTTGAAAAGCTAAAGAACCCGGAAAAGTGTCGAAATTCGTGTTCTGAGAAGTTCTATCATTTTCAAAAAAAATTAAAATTACTTAAATTGTATTTTGAAAAGACATGCTAAAAAGCTCGTTTACAAAATGGAACTTGTTCTATAGATTCTATAAAATTAAAGTTTGATTTAAAAACCAATCCTTTGATTATTGTGATGCAGGGTTTTGCGAAATACCACCAACTACCACGCACACAGACGGTATAGAAGGGGAGCGTAAGAGCCTCGAAACCGAAAGGTCGGAGAAATGCTCCCACATGTGCGCAGGATGGGGACTGCCACTTAGATTGACGCGTGGACCCTTAACTTGTGTCGAGTGTACTCACATTATGAACTAGATAGAGATCAACTATGAAATGAAAACACGTTTCATGTAAAGATCGAAAAGATAAATTTAATATAAAAGAAACAGTAACAGGAGTATCAAAACGGGGAACGTGAGGACGCATGAAATGGAGTATGGAGATGATTTGGGGGCTGAAAAAAATACAAATAATCGAAATGTCAACACAAGTATAAAATCAATCAAAGAATATAAAAGAGAGAAAACATGGAAGTAGAAATTACCTAAGGCACTGACATCGTAGAGGGTTGGAGATCGTTCGGTAATCAACTCAAATTAAAAAGGGACAGTTAAGTATAATAATAAATTAACAATAATTAAAATAGTACCTTCGTTTCACCACAGGCTAACTTCAGAAATACACACGGCATTAACCCAAAAGCATGAATTATTTATATAATAATCCGGGCCGTGAAAGCCTTAATATGCAAATTCAGAAATGTAGTTAGAAGAAATATTCTAAGAATCTTAGATGTCATATATCCCATGAACTGTCTAACCAACCACTCTTAGTACAACGTATGTCACATCATAACAAACAACCCAATTAACCAAGAAATGACACGAGAAACAAACCAACTTCACAAGGTACACTACAATGACAACGAACTGAACTTCACAAAAAACTGACATGACGTGACATATCCAACCCATAAAAGACATATAGATCAGTTCAACGTTAACCACGAAAAAGACAAGACTACAAGTAACGACCCAAAATTTAAACAACGAACTAAAATGATTTCATTATCATCTAGAATAAATCTTCTTCACGAACGAAACCACGAGATTCAATATTCTAACAAGAGATGAAATGCGGATAGAGATCAGTCTCCGGAATACATGAAATCCATACAACACATCATCCAATGAAAGACATACAGGTCACGCGCTGTTTCTTGACCGAACCCATAACAAAACGCAAGAAAACATTTACAATTGACCCACTGTCCAGTCAAGATAAATAACATTTACCCTCCCACAATAATTAGTTTAGACCCGTAATTATGATTGAAACATATTTCTGGTACAAACACAAAGTTGTCTGTTCTGTCCCAATGGAAAAATATAAGAAACCCGGAAGGCATTCCTGAGGGCAGTTTGACAGACAACGCATGAAAAATGTGTGTGCGTTCCGACCCATAAGGAAAAAATAAGACACGAAGGTCATCCGAGAGCAAAGAACGACACACCAAGTATGGTGTATGGTATGGTAACATCCCTTAAATCATGAAATCCAAAAATAACTTACCCCCACCGGAGTAGCAAACTGCGCGCTACCTCCCTTTATATAAAGTGCAACTGCTTCTTTTTACTGCGAGAACTAAAAGCTCAAGCAGCCTTAACCTCACTATGAAGGCTTCCAAAAAGATGGTATATTGGCTTCCGCGGCCAGAGAATTAAAACTCAGCAATTATTCTACGTTTTTGCCGTGTCTTGTGCGGAGGTCCAGTTGGGGACACCAAGAGCCCGCTGACGAGCCAGCTTGATGTCCTAGGCGAAACCCCACACAAGACACGGCACAAACCTGGAAGAATTGCTAAGTTTTAAAATAGTAGTAACTCAACAAACAAACATGAAGCTGACATGGACTATCAAAATATTATTAACCTGTACTTGCTCGACTCGTGAAGTTTCAAGGTGAGGAACTTGTCACGTGGCCTCCCGTTAGCCACCGACTGAAAAGCAGCAAACGACGATTTGTATAGAGAGCACTGAAAATGCGAGGGCTGTTTTTTAAGTAAGGGCCTTTTTTTAAGTCCCTAGTTAGGGCGCACGCCGCAACAAGCATGCGCGCTACCTCCCGGCATCCTTTGCGAACAAGCAGGGGTCAGTTGCAGCTGTGTAGCTAACCTGTACGTTGAATTGTGCATCTTTACAATATTCAAGATTATTGATTCGCCCGCCGCGTGTTAGGTACGATCTGTGATACGTTTTTTTGAGTGCAAGAAACATGTCGGCTGCAGACATTCATCGTCAGCTTTGTGAGGTGTATGGTGATAATGCAATGACGGAAGGTAAAGTGTGAAAATGGGTACGCGAGTTCAAAAGTGACCGTGAAAATGTCCATGACGATGAACGCTCAGGTCTGTGGTCACAGATGACTTGGTGACTGCAATTGACACGAAAATTCACGAGGGCCGAAGATTCATGATAACCACTCTATCAATGGATTTTCCTCAAGTGTGAATTCTTGGTTGTCAGAGCAGGCGGCACACTTTTATGCAGAGGTATTTCAGAACTTAGTTTTAAGGTATGACAAGGGCCTAAATAAACAAGACAATTATGTAGAAAAATAGAAGAAGGTATGTAAAACCTAAAAAAATGTGGTTTCAAAATAAAATGTTCGTTAATAAAAAGAAAGAACGGTCCTTACTTAAAAAACAGCTCTCGTAGAATGGCTTCGAAATTCCACAGTACAGTGGTCATTTTACCTTCGGCGTACTTTCTTCTCTCATCTCGTGCCGTCTCTTGGCTACAAACTGTCCATTCCCGTGATCCACTGTGCTGTATTGTCCTGTCTCCATCAGTTCCTAATTACCGCAGTAAGCATGAGCATGTCCTGGGGGAGGCTGTGACCACACCTCGTAATGGTGCTCGCTTTTTAATCCCCGTCGGCCTTTTCTCTCTTCCTGCCACTGTGGTGTGGTGTGGCACAAGTGTCCTCTCCAACGCTGAACCCCAGGCGGTTTGTAAGATACAAGTTCATGCATGACGAATAGAAATATACAGTGTCATCACATTTCTATTCTTCGTACCCAGCTGAGTAGCCACGCGCGTTAACCCTTCATTGAACGGAACTATTTTACGTATGTTTTGTTGAAGGCGATAACCCAGATGTTAGGCCCCTTAAAACATAGTTGTCGTCGTAGTCATCATCGTCATGTGTTTTATGTTTGGTTTTTGTTATTTTGTTTTGTTCCTTGTTTCATGGTGTGCGTTTTATTTTTGTTTTGTTTCCGTGCCTCGTATTTAATTTGTCTTTATTTCTCTTTCTTTTGGATTTGGGTTTGTTTCTTATATTTTTTGTTTAGTGATTTTCTTTTGGTTTTGTATTTATTTGTGCGTTTCTCTTTTGTACTCTCTTTTTTGCGTTTATTTTCTCTTTAGATTCTTTTCTCTTTTTATTTTTGTTTTCTGCTTTGGTTCTTGTTTTTATTTTCTAATTTTGATTTTTCTCTGTTTTATCCTTTTTATTTTATTTCTTCTCTTTTAATTTCATCATGTTTTGGTTTATGTTTAACGCTCTCCCCACTTTCTTTCTTTGGTTTTTTTCCATTGGTTTTTGGGTTTGGTTTAGCATTTGTTTATTTTCTGTGTTCGTTTTTGGTTTGGATTGACTTAGTTTGTAATGTATTCTTTTGCATTTCCTTATGATTTTGTTTTTGTTTTCTGCTTTTTGCTTTTTTAGTTTTTTGTTTTTATCTTTAGATTTCTGTTTTATGTTTATGTCCAATAGATTAAGGTGATCCATTAAATATATTTATTTTTTGTAAGATAAGCACTCTCACTGATTCTTGACATTAAGACTGAATGATTCATCCATCATTACCTTATACTCGTACATTGTCACCTTTAGCCCTCAACGTCGCAACACTGCCCCAGTCAAACCGTGATGAGAGCACTTGTGTCACACCCGAGTCCGGAGGAGGGAGAGAATGAATAGAGAAAAGGCCGAGAGGGATTAAAGAAAAAGGACTATTACGAGGTGTGGTTACAGCTTCCCCCAGGACACGTGGGACTACCTCATTCTTACTGCCGTATTTAGGAACAGCTGGACATTTTCATTGTACGAGAAGTCGAGGATCAATTTCAGTTCTATTTCCTTCGAGAATGATAGCAAGACGTGTGGGTGTGGGTAGTTCATTAGGATACGGATGATTGTACTTCTAATGAGTATATCGACTGGGTTAATGGAGAGATGATCATGAGGAATACTCATGAGTGTTTAGTAAAGTCTTCAGGCCTTAAACTGTTTCGATGCAACTCTCCATACTCTTTGTCCAGAGCTAAGCGTTTCATATCTACATAGCAACCACACACTACATCCTTAAGAATATCACAGCAATAGTTGCTTCACCTTCTTGGATTTGTTAGTGGATATCACAATAGTGATGATGATGATGATAATTGTTGTTTTAAGGGGCCTAACATCGAGGTTATCGGCCCCTAATGATCTGGGTGATAGCGAAAATGATAATGAAATGGAAACCAGAACAAAATTATCTGAGACGGAAAATACGTACAAAAAGGAACTCACAATATGGTCTTACAAAAGGGAATTTAGAACGAAAAGAGTCCCAAAAAGAATACCTGGAAAAATACCCACAAAACGGAGGCTAGATTCAAAATACGTACAAAATGCAATGTAGCGTCGAAATACTTACAAAATGCAACTGAAATTCAAAATACTTACAAAATGCAAATGAAATCGAAAATACGTACAAAATGCAATTGAGGTTCAAAACACTTACAAAATGCAATTGAAATTGAAAATACACAATGCAATTCAGATTGAAATAGGCCCTATCCCAGTTCCAATCCAAATTATTCACAAAGTGCAATCGAAATTCAAAATACTTACAAAATGCAATTGAAATTGAAAATGCTTACAAAATGTACGGTGATTCTAACGACTCATGTGGATTGACAATACTTACAAAATGCAATTTAGATTGAAAATACTTGACAAAATGTAATTTAGATTAAAAAGACCCACAAAATGCAATTGAGAATCAAAATATGTGCAAAATGCCCACCAAACAAAATGCAATTTAGATTCAAAATTCGTGCGAAATGCGGCGTTGGTTGAAAATTCTTACAAAATGCAATTGAAATACAAAATACTCACTAAAAGGCCCGGGCACATGCATTGAAAGACTTACTAAAAAGCAATTTAGATTGTCAATCTTTACAAAATGCAATGGAGGTTGAAAACAATCGCGAGATGTAATTTAGATCGAAAAAACATACAAAAAGCAACGAAGATTAAAAAGGCTTTTAAAAAATCACCAGAAGGGAATTTAGATACACGGTGAACCAAGTAACAAAAAACAGTGCGGTAATCTTAAAGAGAAAATTAAATATAATGAAAAGAGGAGAGGAGAGGAGAGGAGAGGGGAGAGAGGAGAAGGTCCGCCCCAAAGGTAAGGGACAAAAGGGGAAAACGGACCCAGCTCAGGAATCCCTCGGGGTCGCCAACTCCCGAACTCACCTGCCGTGAGCCCCTGAGAGTGTAGCATTATCTACGGTGCACCAGAATTGGTGGGGCTACATACACCCTTCCTCCTTAAGGGCCTTGAGCACAAGGCAGGAGGTAAAAGGAAAAGAAAAAGAAGGCTGACCCCTCACAGAAGGAGGGTATCAGGAAAGATGAGACAAGGGCCAATTAAGGCGGGAAAGTGAAAGACTCCCTAGGCCTCGGATAACCTAATACCGTCGGGGTCGGAAGAGAACAAGAGTTGACCAAGTGTGGTCGAAAGGAAAGAAGACAGAGAGGAGGCCGGCGCAAGTAAGTGGAAGCAATGCCAGACTCAGCTGGGGTCCCATGGTCGCCATCCCACGTCCCACTAGATGTGAGCCCCTGGGGGGTATCACAATAGTAGCTTCATCATAGGTCTACTTCTTTCTGACTTCCTCAGTGATCATTCTTGGTGAATTTCTGTTTTGTATATCCTTCATTCCATTTGTGTGTCCTTTTCTTCTTTTAGTTCGCAATTTTCACCATGACCAAAACTATTGTGCTCCGATATCCTAGATGTTAGGCCTCTTGAAACAACAATTTCAACTAGGGACCCGTTCGAGAAATCTCGCATTTCATTGTCTTTGTGCATTACGACAGCAAGGCTCGACGCGACACAGTTTTGCCCAACTAAGGAGCGCTATTGAACCAATTTCACACATGAATTTGAATTAGCTTTCCTTCTCTTCCACGGTGTTTAAACAGTCGTGTTTCTTTTCATGTCGTTAGGGCCATCTATGGACCACGTTGCTTTTGTTTTAGTCGTATGTTTCTCACTGCCATCGTCATTGTTTGCCTCAATTGGTGTTCTGGGTGGTGGGTTTGGCAGCGGCTTTTTTTGTAGGTGCCTTGAGCTATTCTGATGGCCCAGTAGTCCTTCATTTTCCTGCTAAATCCAATCTTGCGCTCCTCAAACCATTTCCTGGTCTCGTCCTTTGGTCTGTGGGTAGCTTCTGTGAGGGACGTAACGAAGGGTGTAGTTTTGACAGTCATTGTGATTAATGTGGAGTTCCGCTAGATCCTTCTCTACTTACTTCAGCCACAAGAATCCAGTAGCTTTGCTCTTGTTAGCAACCTTGAAGATCCTATGGGATAACCTGTTAGAGTCCATTGTGGACAGGTGTCCGTAGAAAGTCAGTCGCCTTCTTCTGATAGCATCTATGAGATTTTCTTGTTGCTGATAGAGGTCATGATTTGGTTTATACCATCGTCATCCATTTGGCAGAATCCTTGGTCCTACTATCCTTCTTGCACCTCAAGGGCCCATAATGGGGTCTTCTTAGTTAGATATAGGCACTCTGCTGCATAAAAAATAAATAGTAAATAAGCCCGGGGCCTCATCTCGTAAGTGATGAGGAAGGAGGAGGGGGAGGAGTAACACCTCGTTAAAAAACCTGGGTCCATCTGGCTCCGGATGGTAGCACCCTGTAAGGGCCCCTGCCTAGGGTTACTAGGTGAAAATTGGTCAACGTTCCTGATGGCGGAAGAGGAATCTAAGATTCCCAACGATGGATGGAGCGGAAGAGCCAGGTGGTTTCCCCACCAATAAGAACTCTAAATCCAAAAGCGTTTGTTCCCAGATTGGGCGGCTTATGGTCAGCGTCTGCTCACCATGTGGTGCGGCTGTAAACATGCTCCAGGAACTAACAATCCCTGGTTCTAAGAAACCTAGTGGATAACCACTAGACCCCTTTTCTTACAAGTAACCATGGCGCGCGCAAATAATAACAGTATTACCCCAGGTGGTAACCAATCCACCCGTCAACTGACGGCACCCGGGCGTTCGGACTCTGGGGGACCCGGGCAACCACGGCCACAGAGAAAATCGGAGTTCTCTGGCAAACTTCCACATAAGACACCAACATACGTAGGCACTCTAAACATCAACACTCTCATACAGCCTGGAAAGTTGCACAATCTAGTGACAGAACTCGATAGACAGAAGCTTCTAATCCTCGCGCTGCAGGAGACACGTATCACTGATGAAGACACCATGGACTACGGCAATTACCGCTTGTTCAAGAGCAAGACTGACAGGCGCGTTGCCAAAGGCGCTCCACTTCTGGGGATGGCCTTCATGGTCCACAAGACCATAGTAGAATCCTTAGAAGAAGTTACTCCAGTAAACAACAGATTGATGAGCATGCGCTTCCGGTGCGCCAACAAAAAATACGCACTGATCAACGCACACGCCCCCACTAACCAAAGTAACAAGAGCGATCCACAGTCCGCAGAAAAATTCTGGTCGGCCCTTGACACAGTGATCTCCAAAGTCCCCAGGAATGACGTCAAACTCCTCATGGGCGACTTCAATGCACAGATCGGTAGAGAGAAGATGTACAGGAAAACAGTCGGAAACTATCCTGCACATAAATTCACAAATAAAATGGCACACGACTCATAGAACTCTGCCAGCAGAACAACCTCAAGCTCATGTCAACATCTCTTAGAAAACACCCTAGAAAACAGAAAACCTGGCGTTCTCCAGTCCAGCATTTAGGTGAGTTCCAAATCGACCATGTGGCAATCTCATATCCAGTACAGAAGGAGATTCATGATGTACAGGTACGTAGAGGAGCCAACATTGACTCTGACCATTACCTAACCCGCGTCAAGGTCAAGTTCACCCCGAAGAGAACTTTCTGTAAGAAAACCCCCCTACCAAAATTTGACACTAAAAGGATCGCAGACTCTGGAGTGAAGGAAGCCTGGGAAAAAGAACATGCCAATGACTGGCAAAATTTCCGCCGAAAAATCATAGAAACAGCACAAGCTCTCATTCCTTTGAAGAAGAATTCCAAACATCCTTGGTGGGATGTTGATTGTGAGAATGCACTCATTACCAGGAAATTGGCATATCAGAAATACAACAGTAAAAAATCCCCAGAAAATTTACAGAATTTCCATGAAACACGAAAAGCAACCGCAAAAATTATCAGACAATCCAAGAGGAGATACCTGAAGGAACAGTTGGACTCCATTGAGGACAACTTCCGTAACTACAACGTAAGGGACTTCTACAGAACGTTTGCAGGACACATCAGAGGGTACACACCACCAAACCTTTGCTTCAGAAAATGTGATGGAAAATTAGCACTAACGAATAAGGAGAATTGCAAGGTGATGGCACAATGCTTCTCTGATCTTCTCAACTGTCCAGAACCAATAGAGAGAATCTCAGAGGAAGACCCTACAGTCAAGAACGCAGACTCATTACCTCCGACACAATAGGAAGTTCACAGGCACATCATCAAACTTAAGAACAACAGGGCATCTGGTGAAGACGGCATAGTGGCCGAACTACTGAAAACCCTAGGGCCACACTCACTCAGGGAACTCACACAGATTATCACTGACATCTGGACATCAGAAAAGCTACCAGATGAGTGGAAATGTGCATTGATCCACCCATTACACAAAAAAGGCGACCGCTCTGACGTAAACAATTACAGGGGCATTTCACTATTACAAGTTAAGTACAAGATCCTCTCAGCGTGCCTACTCCAAAGGGCTCGGGACCAGCTGGAACACAAGATTGGCGAGTACCAGGCGGGATTTCGTCCTGGTCGCTCCTGCGCGGAACAAATCTTCAACCTAAAAAGTATATTGAAAATCAAAGCCCTCAGGAATACTCCAGTTATATGTACCTTCGTTGACTTCAAGAAGGCATATGACTCCATTGACCGTCAGTCATTGTTCAACATCTTACACGAGCAAGGTTTGGATAGCAAGACCTTGCGATTGATCAAACAGACACTGACAGACACGACATCAAAAGTGAAATTCATGGGGGAAATCTCAGAACCATTTCAGATCAATACAGGTGTTCGCCAAGGTGACGGGCTCTCTCCGCTCCTCTTCAACCTAGTGCTGAACAAAGTTATCAAGGAATGGGAGAAAGAGCTGAGACTTCAAGGTTACTGGAGGCCAGTGCGACTAGGACGACCAAAGGACGAACTGGAGGTTGGATGTCTAGCCTTCGCGGATGATCTGGCTCTACTCTCAGATAACGAAACCACATCAATCAGACAGATAGAAGTACTCCAAGAGTGCGCCGAAAAAGTAGGACTACAGATCTCGTTCCAAACGACAGAGTTTTTCTGTACGAAATTCGACATACAGAATTTAAACACGAAATATGGCAAGGTCAATAGAGTCGCCCACTTTGAATACCTAGGTGAAGTGCTTGAACCGACGGGAAAAGAGAAAATCGCGCAGAACACTAGGTTAATGAAAATGAAGAGAGCCTTATACAAGACACAGAGTGTCTACAACAAAAAATGTCTGTCCACATTCACTAAACTTCGTCATTACAACACGGTTATTAAACCTGAGGTGCTTTATGCTAGTGAGACGTTGACGTTACACACTAAGGGCGACTTGGAAAAAATCCTCACAGAGGAAAGAAAAATAATAAGGAAAATAATTGGACCAAAGCACACAGATGAAGGATACAGGCTTCACTCCAGAGACACCACAGAGAAATTGTCCAACCTCGCAGCAGACATCAGAAAGAGGCGACTACAATTTTATGGCCACATCAGCAGACTCCCACAAACCAGACTCACCAACAAAATTCTTAGATACATACAGCGGCTCAAGATTACTACACCCTGGATGATGCAAGTCAAAATTGATCTAGTAAAAGCACAGGTCAACCCAGAAGACGTCATAGACAAAAGCGTATTTAGACACAAAGTATACAAGTGGGAAGTGTTGTCAGAGAGAGCTGCACCTACAGCCCAAAGACCAAAGTGGACCGAAGAAAGGAAGAGGGCCTTTAGTGCACGAATGAAAGAGTACTGGAAAGACAGGAAGAACAAAAAGTCATGATTGCTTCGCGTGGTCTAATAGGTCTGTAACGTGTAAAATAAAATAAAATAAATAAATAAATAGATTATCCATATTTATGAAATGAGTCAATACTCCGGGCAATTTGTTTTAAATACCCATTTGCTGCGTGGAGAATTAGTCTATTTCTGCGATTTGCTGATGACATAGTCATCTTAGCCGAATCACAGAGGATTTAATTAGTTTTATTTTAAATGGTATGGACTCAGTCTTGAGGAACGAATCATGATGAAAATCAATGAATGAAAAACAAATATAATGGAATGCAATCGAAATAAATCAGAAACTTCTATTGACATCATTTCTTTTGTTTTCGTTTTCGTTTTAGTTCTTGTTTTTGTTTTTGTTCTTGTTTTTGTTCTTGTTCTTGTTCTTGTTCTTGTTCTTGTTCTTGTTTTTGTTTTTGTTTTTGTTTTTGTTTTTGTTTTTGTTTTTGTTTTTGTTTTTGTTTTTGTTTTTGTTTTTGTTTTTGTTTTTGTTTTTGTTTTTGTTTTTGTTTTTGTTTTTGTTTTTGTTTTTGTGAAAAGCTAAAGGACGCTTAGGAAGCAAAATAACCAGTGTTGGACGACGTAAAGAGGATATAAAAAGTTGGTTGCCTCAGGAAAGGAAAGCATTTCTACACACAAAAAAAGGTGTCTGTTGGCCACAAAAGTAGATCTAGGTATTAGAAAGTCAGTTTTTTAAAGCCTTTGTCTGGAGCTTGGAGATGTATGGAAGTGAAACTTGGACTGTTGGCGCAGCAGAAAACATTAGAATGGAAGCATTTGCAATGTGGTGTTACAGGAGAATGTTGAAGATGAGATGGGTAGTGGGAGTAACAAATGAAGAGGTTATAAGACGAGTGGACGAGGAGAGATGTTTCTGGTGACTGCTAATGAAGAGAAGGGAGAGGTTGGTAGGACACATATTAAGACACCCAGGAAGAGAAAACTGAAATATGGATGGTAGGGTCGAGGGTAAGAACTGTAGGGGTAGACTATGTTTAGAATATGTAAAACAGATTGCCGCGGATGTAAGGTGTGGTAGTTAGAAATGTAGATATGAAACGATTAGCTCAGGCAGGGAGTCATTGATTGCTGCACCAAACCAGTCAGGAGACTCAAACAACAAGAACATTTATTGCGATCGGTTACTTAAGTCTACTGTATAATATTGGAAAAATACATATTGTTACACCTCCAAGGGTGTATAACACCCTTAGGAAGTGTAGACACATACAACTACCATGCCGCAGACATCTACAAATAGTCCTTCAACAGCTACATTTATCAAGCCATCTGTCCCACTCCCAACACCGTTTTCACCCCTTAAACACCTCCAGGATGGAATTAACAGCAACAACAACACACCTTCATTACACAAAGCTAGCAGAGCTGAAGCCTCAGCTCTTGCGCTAATGCTTACACAACTTCATAAACATGTACACAGAAGCTGCTACCAAAACAGCTATGCAGCAATACTGCAGAGTCGGAACTTCGGAAACGTTTAAGAAAACCAGCCCCCAAGGGGAAGGTATCTGTTACCGTCGGAGACTCTGTCCAACCGCATCCAGACATCAGGCCTCAGGTAAGTGTGCCTCTCAGATCCCATACACGTTTACACATCCAACCCCTTACCACACCCATTAAACTTGTGAATTGTTACATTGTTGTACTCTCCCGAATTGCAAGGGTCTCAGTTCACCCAGATAAGCCTTAGTAAATAATTACTCTTTACCCAAAAGACCCGATTGTTATTTATTATTTGTCATTTTCCTCACACCTCGTCCAGTCATCACTCTACTTCATAACCGCTGACCCAGCAACTCTACTCTGTGCCTTGACAGTGGCCTTGCTCACTCAACACGGTCTAGAGCTTATTGTAGTAGCGCGAGTCAGCAATACTTTGGGTTCCTCACCGCGGCTTACAGCCCGCACGGCATTATTCTTATTCTTGAGGTCACTTCCATTAATTGCGCACCCTTATTCACAGAGCTTCGCCCACTGTTCCTTTGCATTCAGCACCTTCCGACACCCGTCCAACGGTCTAACACGTCCATTTAACTTCCCCCAGTTAAATACCACCCTCTCCACACACCCTCATCCTCCCAGTTCAGCCACCCCCACACAAAGGGTCTGAACAATATGAATATCATCATGGACTTAGTATGAGTGGACCTTCAATACGCCAGTGTACAGTAGTGGTGCCTAGAGGTATAAAGGGGCATAAAGTTTGCTATTAGTCCATAGAAGGTAATGGATCAACGGACCAAAATGGCGGACAAGCATACCTAGTGTGTATAGAGTCCGATATTGGAATATGACGTCACACTAATGGATTTGCGAGAGAAGCCTCGTGCTGTGACGCGCGGGTATTCCCTGGTGTGACGTAACATATGTCCCGCGGTCGCCATGACAACGAGCACTTTTATGAAGGACCAATTGGTTTTGTTTTGTACATTACATTCAAATGAAATGCTATTAGATCGATCACTTCGGCTGCAACATGGAGAATAATACCAGCAACAGCTGCTGATTACAAGTTGGAACCTCCCTTGAGCTCGTAACTTACAGTTAACACTTACATCAACATTTATTTATTTATTTATTTATTTATTTGCGCACAACAGGATTTTCATCCCAATTACAGTGGCATAAAGATTACACAGTATGTTATCTTAAAACTTATACTAACTTAAACTAAACAGTAATAATAATTTTAAAAAACTAATTAAAATTACACAGTATGTTATCTTGCAACTTATACTAACTTAAACTAAACAGTAACTAAATAAAAGTAATTAAAATAACTAGGTGTACAATTAAAACAGTATGGTACAAATAATACATGTGTAATACAATGTTGGCAGGGTAGAATGACACAGTGGTACGAATTCATGATTTACAATTTGCAAGGTTTGAGTCATTATTTCTGGAGAGTAGTTAGGAATTCCATCAAAAATACTGTCAAGGAAGTACTAAAATCTATGGCATTATTTCTTTGAGCAACAGTGTTGAAAATATAACATAGTCTGTTCAGCGGTGAATTTTTGTGGCCAGATGTCCTGGTTCTTTTAATTTCAAATGTGATATTGTTCCTAGAATTGATGCGTGGTACATGGAAATTTAAGAGAGAGAGGAATTCGGAATCATCAATTGAATTGTTTATAATTTTGAAAAGGAATTTCATAGCATCTATTTTTCTTCGTATTTCTAAACTGTCCACATCAAAATTTATTAGCAGTTCCTGGTATGGTATCAAGTGAGGATAGTTGGCTGTTCTTTTAAAATGTAGATATTTTAGGAATTTCTTTTGTGTGTTTTCAATCATTGAGGTATATGTCTTGCATCTAGGACTCCATATAATGCTAGCATATTCTAGTTTCGGTCTGACTAGTGTGTTGTACAGGTGGATACACGTACTTATGTTTTTGAATGGTTTTGTGTTCCTGATAACAAATCCAAGTGTCTTGTTTGAGTCAGCTATCATTTTCCGTATATGGGGGGTAAACGTTAGCTCTCTATCTAGCAACACACCGAGATCTTTGTTTTCATGAACTGATTTCAGGACACTGCAACCTAACTTGTAATTAAAAACGATAGGGTTTATATTCCGGGTGAACGACATTGAGATACATTTTTCTACGTTTAATCCTAATAAATTTTCTGTAGTCCATTCCATAATATTGTGCAGGTCATTTTGAAGCAAGTCGCAGTCGGTAGATACAGATATTTTTCTATACACCTTGAAGTCATCAGCATACAATAGACAATTAGAATGCTTTATTCTTTGAGGTAGATCGTTTATGAAAATCAGAAAAACTAGAGGTCCAAGGTTCGATCCCTGAACTATTCCCGAATTAGCTTCAAATTCTTGAGAATTCTTTCTATGAAATGACACATATTGCTTCCTGTCATTAAGGTAAGAGCTGAAGAGGCATATAAGTAAATCAGAAAATCCTAAGATTTTGAGTTTTTTCAGGAGAATATCGTGGTTAATTTTGTCGAATGCCTTCTGAAAGTCTGTGAATACAACATCCATTTGTCCTCCTGCGTCTAATGTTCTGGACACTGATTCAGTAAAGTTGACCATATTTGTGATAGTCGAACGCCGGGCGAGGAAACCATGCTGTTTTTCTGATATTAATGGTCTGACAAAAATAGAAATTCTTTGGTACAAAATGAATTCAAAAATCTTTGCTACCGCAGACAATATACATATCGGACGATAGTTACTAATTAGCATTGGATTTCCAGATTTTAAGATTGGACATACTCGGCTTTTTTTCCAATTAGATGGAAATGTGGCGGTTTTAATAATTAAGTTATATATGAAAAGGAGAGGGTGCTTAAGAACATCTGCACAGCCCTTAATTACATATGGCGGGATATGATCTGGTCCAGCTGAGGATTTAGGCTTCAGTTTTCTTATAGCTACTTCCACCTCACGTAAGGTGACTTTGTCAATGTGCAGAGTGTCGGTAGTGATAGATGTATCGCTAGGCATGCAGTATTGGGCTTTATTAGGTGAGTAAACCGATTTGAAATACGACGCAAAAACTTCAGCTATGTCTTGATCATTATCGTATGTTTTACTGTCGTGGCGAAATGTATCACAACTATTATTATTCTTCCTTTTATTTTTGACATACGCCCAGAAGGATTTTGTATTTTCAGTGATATTCTGTTCAATAGATTCAATGTGCCTTTGATATGCTGATTTAATTGCTGTTTTTATTTCGGATCGTATTGTTTTAAACTGACTGTTGAAGTAGTCCGACAATCTTCTTCGTTTCCTATAAAATTCCTTCTCATGTAATTTCTTAATTATGGCATCTGTAAACCATATAGGATATTTTCTTTTGTTCTGAAATTTTATTTGTGGGACCGATTCGTTAATTACCCCGTATAGGTTCGAGTAAAAGCAGTCTACTGCAATATCGACATTAGTGCATTTGTATAAACGGTCCCAATTCGAGTCCCTTAGACCCGTGAATAGATTTTCAAAGTTTGCGTTTTTAAAACTGTATGATGTTTGATAATCACTTTTGCATTTTTTATGTGTTGAAGTGGCCTGCATTTCTATATTCAGAGCGGGGTGGTGGACATCCTCAGGCAGTAGGGGTTCAGTGTTTCGTGTACATTTTACATTTGTTATATTCTGAGTGGCTAAAACTAAGTCTAACGTTTTACCTTGGCTGTTTTGGACTGAATTATATGAGATCATATTACATAGATTTATAAAAATGTTTAATTCTCGACTTTGCTGAGTTGTGTTTAAATCATTATTGTTATCGGTTATTGTTGGTATATTGAAATCCCCAACAATTAGTACATGATTGTCATGAGCCTCGTAGTGTGATTCTAGCCATTGGAATACTTGTGAATACACTTCCAGCTTTGAGGTCGGAGGTATATACACGTTAACAATAAACCATGTCTTTCCTTGAAAGTTTAATTTTAGAAGTAAGCCTTCGTAAGTGCTTGAAACCGGCTCTACCTGCAGTACAGATATTCCTTCCCTGACAGCTATTAGCACACCCCCTCCCCTCCCGGTGTTACCGCGACCACGGTCCGCACGGTATACTCTGTACTTCTCATTACAGACCTCGGCACCATAAACACTCGAATCTAGCCATGTTTCACTAAGAGCTATAACTAGGAAGTCATTGACTAAAATGTTTGTGTTCAGTTTGTCCAATTTGGTGTTCAGACCACGCACATTCTGATAGTAAATAGGAAATATAGAAGTAGACAACATATTTACAGTTTAGCTAAGTCTTCTACACTATTAATAATTATTGCATCAGAACCTTGATTCTTACGCATTTTAATGATGCCATTTCTTACCCAAATGAATGCGTAGCCTTTTTCATTGCGTGTGTTTCGTGCCTGGGCCAGGAGCTTCCTTCTCTGGGGGGACAAGCTTTCGTTTATGTACACTGTGTTGTCACCAGGAAGATTTGCATGTCTAGTAGAGAGGTTCCTCTTGATTCTCCGTCTCTCCATGAAGTGTTCCTTGTCGGTTCTCCTCACGAATTTCACTATGATTCCCCTGTGCGTTTGGTTCGGGGATTTTGGAAGGCGGTGACAAACATGGTTGTTCTCCGTCATGTCTTACTTTCTTTTCTTTCTTTCTTTCTTTCTTTCCTTCTTTCTCTCTTCCTTTCTTGGTTTATCTCTCTTTGGTTCTTACTTTCGATCTTTCTATCGTTTAGGTGCCTCTTTCTTTTCCTTCTTTCTTAGGTTCTCTCTTTCTTCGTTCTACTTGGTTCCTTTAGTTCTTCATTTCTGTCTATCTACTTTAGTTCCTCTTTATTTTCGTCTTTCGTTCTTTCTTTCTTTCTTTCTTTCATTGGGATTTCTCTCTTTGGTTGTTACTTTCGGCCTTTCTATCGTTTTGGTGCCTCTAGCTTTTCCTTCTTTCTTAGGTTCTCTCTTTCTTGGTTCTACTTTGTTCCTTTATTTCTTTCTTTCTGTCTATTTTCATTGGTTCCTCTTTATTTTCGTCTTTATTTCTTACTTTCATTCTCTGTTCTTACTTTCGTTCTTTCTATCGTTCTGGTGCCTATTTCTTTTCCATCTTTCTTACATGCTCTCTTTCTTGGTTCTTCTTTTTTCCTTTGGTTCTTTCTTTCTGTTTACCTTCTTTGGTTCCTCTTTATTTTCTTCTTTCTTTCCTTCTTTCTTTCTTTCTTTCTTTCTTTGGTTTTTCTCTCTTTGGTTCTTACTTTCGTTCTTTCTATCGTTTTGGTGCCTCTTTCTTTTCCTTCTTTCTTAGGGTCTCTTTTTCTTGGTTCTTCTTTGTTCCTTTAGTTCTTTCTTTCTTTCTGTCTATTTTCTTTGGTTCCTCTTTATTTTCTTCTTTCATTCTTTCTTTCTTTCCCTTTAATCTCGTTCTCTTGGGGTTGCCTTCTGCTTTGATGTCACCGTTCGTGTTGAAATTCCGGTTCCAAAAGTTCTGTGTTCGATTTCCACCTCAGCTACTGTCGTATAGGTCCTTCAGTTGGAGTCATTTAGACGGTCCAAACCATTTTGCATGCCACCAGGCAGAAAAAGCAGAACCTTACAGGCTGACAATGGTTTAATTATTTTTGTCTTTATATTGTTCGGTACCCTGCACGGGGGTAGGTAGAACATCGACCGGCTAACTCGCTGGTTCAAACCCAACCGAAGTCGTCGGATTTTTAAGAGCGTATTTCTTCCTTCGGAGGGGAAGTAAATCCGGCGGATATATGGCATGTAAAAGATTCTACGACTACATTTGGTAGTGTGTAGCTAAATTTGTAGGTTATTTGGTTAGAAACGTTCTATCAAGTTCCAACGTTCACCGCTAGGTATCCGATAGCAAAAGTCGGAAATACTTGATATAAAACTTGTTGGGGAGCCTACGGGTGTTCAATTGAAATTTCCCACTATCGCCGTTGGCTGCCATTCAAATATCATTTCTATTCTGCATTCCGAATATAAGGAGGGCCTCCGTGGCTTGTGCGGCACCAAGCCGGCCTCTCACCGCTGGGTCCGTGGTTCAAATCCCGGTCACTCCATGTGAGATTTCTGCTGGACAAAGCGGTGTTAGACAGGTTTTTCTCCGGGTACTCCAGTTTTCCCTGTCACAATTTCATTCCTGCAACACTCTCCACTATCATTTGATTTCATCTGTCATTCATTTAATAATTGCTCCAGGGGAGTGCGACAGGTTTCGGCAGCCGGCACAGTTCATATCCTCGCCGCTAGATGGGGACTTCATTCATTCCATTCCCTGACCAAGTCGGTCGACTGGAAGCTGGCTGTGGATTTTCATTGCGAAAATAAGCGTAACTCAACTGAAGCGATGACCTCTAATTTAAACTTCTCTTCTTAACTTGTGTCGACTAATCAATTCGATTCTTCGACTTATCGTTTTCGATTAATTTCAAATTATTCGATCCGAACATCGCTTTTCACCAGCTCTAGGGAGTAGGCTGATCCACCGAGGAAGCTAATAATCACAAAACTCCCAATTTATCAAGCAATTCAATCATTAGGGCTCGGACTTTTAGGTAAATAAATATTTTTTTTATGTAAACACATATTTTAAGCATTTTGTCTATAAATACATAAATTCCTGCTTTTCACTTATTAGCATATAAAATGACATAAATTTACACTTTTTTAAAGATCAGTATGCTAATCTTTCAGTTTATTGCATTTTTAGCCTACTTTCGATTTTTGCAAAAAATGAAAGTAGACTTATGAGATCACTACAGGGCGAAAAAAAGTGTGTCTGCCTGTGTGTGTGTATGTCTGTGTGTGTGTGTGTGTGAGTGTGTGTACTCTGAATGTCTGTCCCCCCTATCAATTCGAACACGGTTAAACCGAATTGAACGAAATTTGGTACAGAGGTAGCACTGGCAAAGGGCACCTCAGTGTCATGTTTTATATTGCCGCCATCTTTACCAAAAGGTAATGGCGGCCAATCGAATTGTCAAAACTTAATAATGCATTACGACCAAACTAATCATCGGATCTTTACCAAATTTGGTAACAACCTACCTTCATATGGGACGCGTGTTGTGCCCAAACTACAAGGTCATTAAACGTACCATTTCAGGATGGCGGCCGTTTGAATTATGCAAAATTTATAATCCATAACATGGGACCCACCAGTTCCGATTATCGGGCCGGGGTTCAAATCCTATCAGAGTAGAACTTTTTTGCTTGATTTTTTTTATATTCATTGTTTCTTGAGTACTGAGACGTTATAAAATAAAGCGTTATATGGTGCTTTTTGCAATGGAAATAATATATTTAAAAAATACGACATTCTCCACCGGAGTGACATCTACCAGCCTTCAGTTGTACTATGCAGAAACTATAGATTCGAGCAGCGCACTATACCGGCCAGTTAGTGAACCCAGTCTTAACGACTGCTAGGAGTAATGATACAGTGTTGTTGTTGTTTAGTCTTCAGTCTTTTGACTGGTTTGATGCAGCGCTCCATGCCTCCCTGTCCTGAGCTAATCGTTTCATCTCTACATAGCTCCGACACCCTACATCGGAGGCAATCTGTTTAACATATTCTAACCTTGGTCTACCCCTACAGTTTTTGTCCTCGACGCTTCCTTCCATAACTAAGCTTGCTATTCCTGGGTGTCTTAGTATGTGTCCTACCAACCTATCTCTTCTCTTCATTAGCAGTCGCCAGAAACATCTCTCCTCTCCCACTCGTCTTAATACCTCTTTGTTTGTAACCCTATCTACCCATCTGATCTTCATCATTCTCCTGTAACACCACATTTCAAATGCTTCAATTCTCCTCTTTTCTGCTGCACCAATAGTCCAAGTTTCACTTCCATAGAGCGCCACGCTCCAGACAAAGGCTTTCAAAAATGACTTCCTAATACCTAAATCTATATTCGATGTCAGCAGATTCCTTTTTTGTAGAAATGCTTTCTTTGCCTGAGCCAACCTACTTCTAATATCCTCTTTGCTTCGTCCATCACTGGTTATTCTGCTTCCTAAGTAACAGAAGTCTCCTACTTCCTTCAGCTTTTCACCTGCCAATTTGATCTCCATAGAGGTTTCTGATTTATTTCGGCTGCATTCCAGTATTTTTGTTTTACATTTATTTATTTATTTATTTTCATCATGAATTCTTTCCGTAAGACGGAGTCCATACCATTCAAAAACTCATTCAAATCCTCAGGCTTGTCGGCCAAGATGACGATGTCATCAGCAAATCTCAGAGTTGAAATTATTTCCCCTTGAATCTTCACTCCCACTTTAAATTTTTCTCTAATTTCCTTCATTGCTTGTTCAATGTAAAGATTGAAAAGTATGGGTGATAAGTTGCAGCCTTGCCTTACACCTTTCTGAATACCAGCTTCTCTCTCATGTCCTTCAACTCGAATGACTGCTGTCTGGTTTCTGTACAAATTGTATATCACCCTCCTATCCCTGTACTTTATTCCAATTGATTTCAAAATGTCAAACAATTTAGTCCAATCAACGTTATCAAAAGCCTTTTCTAAGTCTACAAAAGCCATGAACGTTCTCTTATCTTTCCTTATTCTACCTTCTAAAATCAGCCTAAGACTTAGTACAGCTTCCCTTGTTCCTACATTTCTCCTGAAACCAAACTGGTCTTCACCCAACTCCGTTTCTATCTGGCTTTCAATCCTCTTGTAAATTATTCTAGACAGGATCTTTGAAGCGTGAGTAATCAAGCTGATTGTACGGTAATCTTCACATCTGTCAGCTCCCACTTTCTTTGGTATAGGGATGATTACATTCTTCTTGAAATCAGGGGGTACCTCACCTGTCTCATAAATCCTACACACCAAGTGGAATAACCTGATCAGACCTTCATCTCCTATGCAGCGTAGCAACTCAATAGGTATATCATCTATGCCTGGTGCTTTGTTCCTGCTTAAGTCTTCCAAAGCTCTATCAAATTCTGATCTCAATATTAAATCTCCTTTCGCATCCTCATCAATTTCCTCCTCCCTTTCCATTACATGATTCTCAATCTCCTTTCCCTTATACAAACTCTCCATGTAAGCTTTCCATCTCTCAACCTTTTCTTCCCTATCTGTTAGAGGCTTTCCATTTGTGTCCTTAATATTACAGCACTTAGTCTTCTTTTCCCCAAAAGTATTCTTAATCCTTCGATAAGCTGTGTCTACTTTTCCTAATTTCAGACAATTTTCTATACCTGCACATTTCTCTTTCAACCATTCTTCTTTCGCTTCCTTGCACTTCTTGTTAACCTCATTTCTCAGACGTCTGTATTCTGCTTTCCCCTTTTCATCTCTTAGATTCTTGTGTTTCCGCCTTTCATCCATCAATTCTAGTATATCCTGAGTGATCCACGGTTTTCTACCTATTCTTTCTTTCCTACCAATGTTTTCTTCTGCGGATTTTGTTATTTCATTCTTCAAAAGTGCCCATTCGTCTGCAATTGAAGTTTGTTTTTAGTGGTTTTCATTAGTCCTTCCTTTATACTCTTCTTGAATCTTTCGTTTACATCCTTCTCTTTCAGTCTGACCATTGCCCACCTTTTTGGCTTTTGACTTTTCTTCAGTTTCTTCAACTTTAATCTGCATTTCATTACAACCAGATTGTGATCAGAGTTTATGTCAGCACCAGGATATGTTTTACAATCCAAAATCTGGTTTCGAAACCTCTGCTTGACCATAATGAAGTCGATTTGGTAACGCCCTGTATCTCCTGGTCTCATCCATGTGTATATTCTTCTATTGTGGTTATTGAATAAGGTTTTAGCTATGACCAATTCATGCTCGGTGCAGAATTCTACCAGCCTGCTTCCTCGATCATTCCTTTCACCTAATCCGAAATCTCCTACTATCTTCCCTTCTCTCCCTTTTCCTACCACAGCATTCCAATCTCCCATTACTATAACATTTTCATCACCCTTGATATACCTCAGAATTTCGTCTATTTCTTCGTAGACCTTTTCAACATCCTCATCATCAGCTTGACTGGTAGGCATATAGACTTGTACCACTGTAGTGCAGGTAGGTTTTGTATTGATTTTTGCTACAATAATCCGTTCACTATATTGCTCATAATATTCCACCCGCTGTCCAAGTTTCCTACTCAATATGAGGCCAACCCCTGCTTGGCCATTGTTTGATTTAGTGCTAATGACCCTATAGTCTCCTGACCAAAAGTCCTGTTCTTCCTGCCAGCGCATTTCACTAATCCCAACCAAATCCAACCTCAACCTATCCATTTCCCTTTCTATGTTTTCTAACCTTCCACTTCCTAGCAGACTTCTAACATTCCACGCTCCGATCCGTAGAATGTCAGATTTCCTCTTTGTCACGTCTGTGATGTGATAATACAGTAACATTCGTTTTTTCCTTGTGCACAGAGGCGTTGTTGATAACCTCAAAACTTGCAATATGGATGATTTGGAGATGGATTATTTTGTTATACCGTGTATTTAAGATTAGCCTATAAATTAACGGGTTGCGAAGTTACTTCACTTAGTCCTATATCATTCGTATTGTCCCCGTTTACCCGGATAGTAGGCTGTCAGATATCCGCCCCCTCAATCGGATTGCCAACAATCAATCGCACCAGTTCAGCTACATCAATGAAAATGGCACTGACAGATACTACCGAGGTTTGAACACAGAAGTTACCAAGAAAAATTATTGTGGAACACACCAAAATAGACGGGGTTACATACTTACTGTTACTTACCTCTTATAAATATCTCGGGGATTGGGTTGACAACAGGATCATTAAAGTATGCTCTCACAATAACCTTCACCATGACATTTAAAAATGAACCAGACCGAAGACGAGAACTTTGAACTGTACAAAAGCTTTATTTTCAAATAAAGAGTATGATTTTCACAACTCAACAAAATAAACGTGGCTATCAGTAGCCTATGTCAATCTGACTACGTCCTCCTAAAGGACTTGCAAATTATCAAACAATATGTTAGCTCCCATGAGCTCAAAATAACGTAACATTTTAAAACACATTTGGATTGGATGAGGAAGTCAGGGTACGACATATATAGAGCATTTGGTTTCTTTTAATAAACATTGCACTTGTATAAATAGGCACAAGGCCGGAGTATCGACCCGCTGATAACCAGATGTCTGGCCGGCTGGTCTACTCTTTAACCTGGCTCACACCTGTCAAATGGGGCGCACTAGTCACGCCACACTTGCGTAAGAATACAGCTCCTTTGAAAGCTTTAAATGTCTACAAGACAACTCATACATATTGACGCAAATCTTTCAAATGCTTAACTCACATCCCACTGGATTATTTTAACTATCCTTAAACTTGTTAAGTTATCATCCAAATGTTTAAAAAACATAGTTTAGAGTATGAAACACACTCTTAAATGTTTATAACAAAATCACATAAATTATTTAGAACAATTAGAAATTGTTTATAATATTGTCGAAGATAATTACAAAAATTTTAAACACGCCTTTAACATTACTTTCGTTCCACACTATTGTCAAAGATATTTACATTTATTATTTACAATATCAACATTTAAATTATTTAAATTAATAATTTAAGAAATACATTGAACCACATGTTTTATCCGGTTGGTAAATTCATAATCGTGTTTAATATAATCGACCAATGAAGGTTAGTTATACATGTAAATGTCACAATCTGGTTTAATAAAGGTTGTAATAATTTTAATTATTTGTGACGGTAATCTTCATTCAAAATCTTATCTCAAATTCTTTCAAACTCTTGTTAATTATAACAGTAAATTCACTTGATTCTTTTTCAACGAACTATGACAATACACTCTAGCGGAAAATACTTCGCTTACAAAATAATGCACAAACTGCATTCAAAATAGCCCAAAATTCATCATATATTAAAATATGGCATTAAAATCTTCCACAGCATTTACAAAAAACCTCCCCTAACACAATCTTTATCATTATTAATTACTGTGGGAATCTCCTTCAATTATTTAAGGGCATTATACATCAGCGACTTTCAACATGTCCGCTGCACTATCGATTATACATTCATAGTTCCACTTAAAAATTCTTATATCAATAATTGTTTCAAAACTGTTGTCATTTAAACTTCGTGGATTTCATTCATGAATCGAAATGAAATAAAAATTTGCCAATCACAAACAAATTTAATAGTGAATACGCTTATATACGCCTGTCTGGTCTATCAAAATTTAAGATTAACATCTTCAAAGAATTGTAGTATAAAAATACTATCATCAAACAAAGTGCGACTAACTGAAAAATAGTCGAATAGAATCCAATTAGACTGGGGAATGCAAACATCATTATATAAATCTCTATATGAGAAAAAACCTAACACAAGTTTCACGAATTTAATGCATTCAATAATTCATAATTAATGTTCATCTTTCACAAAATTGCCTAAGACGCAATGGTCGTTCATGACTGACGATAAATGTCTGTGTTGCAATCAATTCAAATACCGACTAGTATTTCCAAGATCGTCGACAACGTACTGGATTTTAACGCTCTAAAATCATTTAAATGTTCTTCCTTCTTGATGATGACAGAAAATTGGTCAAAGTAATTAAACTGGGGTAGAATTACTTTAATAAAGTGACACGCTGTCTGAATTTAAATCTGCCATAAAAATCATTAACTTACAGTCAAATCGAGACTACAAAAATAAGCAAATTACTGAAAAGTCTAAATATCAGTCTCAACTGATTCAAAATCATTTAACTATGCCCATGACATAACAATGTCTTAAAAAAACCTCGAAAAAGGCATAACTCATCAAGGTGTACTGAGAATAGGAATCTCAAACAAGAAAATCGGGCAAAAATACATGAGGACAAAAATATGGGAAAATGGTTGCTCAAATATTGCTAAGAAACTCAAATACAATAAACGTTCACGACTACCTTATCTGCCGATTGACGTTCCAGAGGAGAATTCCCCAAAGAAGACTGTTGATGGATCCATTTCACCAAGTTAAAGCTGAGCTCCATCCTCGAAACCAGAAACAGCACCATCGGAGAATCGAACTGCTTCACGAAGACGAACGACATCCTTCCGGCAATAATCTTCTTTGTGAGTCGGGACAACCCTGACCTCTCTTGAAAAATCCCTGAAGTTCCAGTTGAAAATCGCCATGAAGTTTTTGTATAAATTTCCGAAGAAATATTCATATTCAGAAAGTATGAAATCATTTCTATTGCTGTTTGATAGTATTCAGCCTTTAATCACGAAACATGGGTGTAGATGGTTATTTACCACATGTTCGCTTGTATGGAATAGCAATTAGCGAAGTTCCATGCTGCTATCTTACTCCGTTGAAATATGTCCCAATTGCATTAAGTCCTTTAGCCTTCCATTTGCTCTTCGGTAATAGTATTAGAAGAACAAACTGCCATATTAAATTGCTCCATTATACTGTAGTGTTGTGTCACAAAAGCAATCTGAAGTCTCCCTATTTCACTAGCCCTGTCAGCCGTAGCGTAGAGTCTGGCTATACAAAGTGTTTCTTCTGTGGCGAGAAAATCACTTTTGTCAGTCGTCTAATATTGTCAATAACTTCCAAAATACTTCCTCGAAATTGTTCAGCTTTTCTACAGTCCTTACTGTAGTAATGCACAAGAGAATTAGCTTATAGGCGACCGCTAACTGTTCACAGCTAATCTTGTAGAAGCGTTTTAAGTGTCGTTTCAACTTCACCTAGATTTACTTCACAGTAAACCTGCACTGCTTGTAAGTTCGACTCTCGTTTAAGGCAATGGCTTCGCCACGCGTTACAAAGACGACCTTTTCACTACTTAATCTCACTCGACGTTTCACTGAAATGACTATTTGAAATCTGACGATTGAATTATAATCTGAGAGAATGAGGCTCCTCTCTTCTGCGCAAGGCCTTTTATGAACTTCATGAGGGGCGTATCTATCCCTTCCATCGCGTGTTACTGCGTCATCGCTAGAAGTTCCAACTTCGTCAATACATGACGGATTTTCATAATTCAAAAACTGAAAATAAATTTCACCAAAATTCCAGATCAATGCCTCTACTGCAAATGGATTTCCACAATTCTGCATTCCAAAAAGTAATAAAAATACCATAGTTTCAGCAATCTCCGTCTTCCTTCAGACTATCGTTCATTGGTTTAAGTCTCCCCTCCAATAGCATAATTTCTTCCTCAGCAGAATTCCACGTTTCCTGCGACTGCGTCGTACATCTCGGATCCTTCTCGAATAAATGCTGACGTCACTGAGAATCTCAGCTCAAGTAGCCTGCTGGCATAACGTCTGCGTCATCCGTGCTTACGTCATGACTACCCACGTCATAACTATGACAGCCATAACTTTCGCTATAATTTCCAAAATAGCCACCGTGGTCTCTATATAATTCAATTACGGGGGCATTCTCCTCTCACCACGTTTTAAAAACAGTTGCAAATTGTTTTTAAACTCAGTGTTACAAGTACCTCAACTCTCTTGAACACGAAATTGAATTATTACCGGCTTACTCTAGGATAGTATCTTTTTAAATTTCCAGCATTGAACTTGCCGTAAATGACATTATTCTAATCGTCGTAGAGTTCATAGCAGTTGTTTCCATAAGCGTTCGTAATCCTAAACGGCCCCATGAATACATTTCCAAATTTGGGGTATATTTTCTTGCTCATATCAGCCTTGACAGGTCTGCGTAATAATACAAGATTTCCAACTTGTAAGGGTGCACCAAAGCGTTTTCCAGCTACTCTTTTCAATCGTTTCTCTGCTGCTTTCTGGAGTTGTTCCTTCGCCTTGTCAATCCTCTGCTGCCTTCCTACGTCGGGATCTCTAGGAATGTGGTTGAAAAGATTATCCCACGGCCTTTCTGGGTTTCTTCCAAGATGAAGTCGCATTGGCACTTCTCCTGTGCTCTCCTGCACTGTAGAGTTCAGACATTCCTCTATAAGGGGTACAAATCTCACCCAACCAGAATGATCATTTGGACAGAAAATTCGACAGAATTTCGAAAATTCAGCCATATATCTTTCTGAGGAATTCGATTCTGGGTAACGCACGCTTGAAAATAAGTGCTTAATGCCAAGCCTTTCCATACCCGCTGAAAATTCCACGGATGTAAACTGCGTTCCATGATCAGACAGTAGATATTCTGGTATACCAGCTTTAGGAAATACAGCATTTTCCAGTCTGCTTACTACGTTCCTTGTGTTAGCTTTCTGCATGGGACTCATTGTAACAAATTTTGAGAAAACATCCACGGTAACCAACAGGTACTGGTTACCCTGATATCCCTTCGGACAGGGGCCAAATATGTCCGTCGCCATTAGTTCGTTTGGCTTAGAAGGAATCATAGCCTTCGGTTTTCCTTTTAATAAAGCAGAAGCATACTTTGCTCTTTGACATTTGTCACATGATCTAATGACCTTGGCAATGCTGGAACGCATGTTAGTCCAGATAAATCTTTCTTGAAGAGTATTAAGAGTCTTATCTAAACCGGCATGTCCAGTTGCGTGATGAGCTACCCACACTAAATTGACAACAAGTTTAGGTGGCACGACTATTCGGAGTTCTGTATGCGCAGGGTCAGCATACTTGCATACGATGTCTCCACTCAAGACAAAGTGTCGTGAATTTCTCCGTGTAACTGCATAGTCAACATCAGTATTGTCCATGTAACCCTTGAGGAACCTGTACATTTTCCTTATTGGAGCGTGTCTCTTCTGTGACACACCGATTCGGGCTAACCTCCTAACGGTTTCTTGATCTTCTTGCTCCAATTGTACATGGCGTATCTGCACATTTTTAATAGGGTTACGTGATAGAGCATCAGCCAGTAAGTTATCTTTCCCAGGCTGGTGGACGATAGTGGCGTTAAACTGTTGGGTGAACAAAGCCCAACGTGTCAATCTATCACTCGACATGTCAGTTTGCAGCATAAACTGTAGTGCTTTATGGTCAGTAATAATGATGACTTTATGTCCCAGCAGTATTTTCTTCCAGGCTTGCAATGCTGTTACAAAAGCTAACGCTTCAAGCTCCGTCGTGAAGTAATTTTCCTCGTGTTTCTTCAACTTCCGACCAGTGAACGCAATGTAGTGCTTGTTGCCTGCCTCGTCTTTCTGGTATAAGACTGCACTAATGCCTACTCTTGATGCATCAGACTCAATATAGAACACCTTCTCAAAGTCTGGGTACTCCAGTTTCACATTATTTCTGAGCATCTCTTTTGCTTTCTCAAAAGCCTCGTCTGCAGCGGTACTCCATTTCCATCTGTTATTCTTCTTGAGTAAGTCATACAGAGGAGCCATAATTTCCGAGTATCATGGACAGTGGCTGCTAATAAATTGGCATGCTCCTACAAATTCTCTGACTTGTTTCACCTTAGTTGGCTTTGGAAATTTCGTGATCGCATCTACTTTTTTCATGTTTGGATGATATCCATCTTTATCAATAGTATGCCCCAAATAATTTATCTCCTGCTTCAAGAATTGACATTTTCCAAAATTCACCTTGATATTGGCCTCCCGTAAATTCTCGAACAACTTTCTCAAATGCACTAAATGTTCTGCGGCGCTGGGTGAAGATACGATTAAATCGTCGATGTAGCAGATTACATTTTCTTTCACTTCGTCAGTGAGCTTACTATCAAGTGCTCGAATAAGTGCTGGTCCACTGTTAACCATACCAAAAGGCATTCGGACAAAGACCCATGACGTCTGGTCAAATAGGAATCCAGTGTACTGCATACTATCTTCTTCTAGCTGAACTTGATAAAATGAAGACGTCAAGTCAAGAACGCTGAAACATGCTCTCCCTTTGAATTTTCGAAGCAGATCTCTAATCTTGGGTGGTCGGTCATTTTCTGGAAGAATCTTCAAGTTAATGGTCCTGGCATCGAGACAAAGACGTATCTGACCATTACTTTTCTTCACTACTGTGATGGGGTTTATATAAGACGACGCCTGTTTTTTAATAATCCCGTCTACCTCCATTTTTCTGATTAACCCTCGTACTTCTTGATAGTATTTCTCAGGAATGGGGTATATTCTCTTCTGGTAAGGGGTTTCATCTGTCAGCCTTATCTTGTATTTATAATCCTTAATCAATCCAGGCTTTTCATCGAAAATATCTTGGAATTCCTTTATCAGCTCCTCAAATTCCCCCTGAATTTCTTCAAATCCTTCAGTTTTTCTACTGGGTATTTCTGCTAAATTTTCCACTTCATTAACTATAGTATTCAAAATTTCTTCCCTAAGGTCTATTTCCAGACTGTTTTTCACGTCCTGTTTTTCTATCTCTTCTGTGATTATGTACCCATCATTAAAGCTAATACTTCTGTTCTTCATGTCAATAATAGCTCCGACCTTCGATATAAAATCGATTCCAAGCACCATATCAAAATTGATCTTGCTCACCACAATGAAGATCTGTTCATAATTCCTTCCATTGATCTCAAAGTTCAATAACACTTGAATCTTGCACTTCACTGCCTTATCTTGGAATATCCCTCTCACTTTGACGGTAGAAACAGGTAGAACTGTCATGTTCTCTCCTCTTAGCAGACTTTGATAACATTCCTCTGAAATGATGGAGATAATTGCACCAGTATCCATCAGGGCTTTATACTGTTGTCCATCTATCCGAACAGAAATAATAGGTAAAGCACATGGTCTTTCCTCTTTAACTATACCCCTCTCTTCTAGCAAATCTTCATCAGTCACTTCATATATCTCATTAATCGTAATCAGGTGTGGTGTGGCAATGTATTTACAGGTTCTCACTGACGTTGAGAAATCGGCGTTTTTGTTTTGTGTTACCGACCTCAAAATTCTGTTGGCTCGTAGAAGGCCCAGGATCGATTACAACATCCTGCCTTTTCTTTTGGTTGTCGGCTTCTTTTTCCCGTAATTCTTTCAGGTATTGCTGGCTTTCCTTCTCTCTTTCCTGATACTGATCGGGTGTCATAACCTGACCTTGAGGATTCTGATTTCTGTTTTGGCTCTGGTTATTCCTGTTATAATTTCGGTTATAACCATTATTGTTATAATATCTGCCTCTTCCATTGTAATTTCCTCGGTTATAATTCCAGCCTCTTCTCTGTTGATACGGTCGGTAACCTTGCGATCTGTTATTTCGAAACTGATTATTCCTGTGAGGACCTACATTGTCAGTTTTCTCCTCATCTGGCTTGTCAGTTTGTTGGACTTGGTCCATATATACAGTATTTATTTCTTTAAACTCCTGCCTTTGACCTTTCTGTACTACGTTAGGCATTGGACTTGTGTAGTCTAACCTCCTCAGTAATTCATCCATGCTGGTTAAATCCCTGATGTTGGACGAAATTATTAGTCTTCTCACCTCAACTGGCAGCATACGAGAAATCGCATCAATAAGTTGCTCCGTGGACAATGGGGGTTGTAAAAATCTCAAGCGGGATAATTGACTCGTAAAGAAATCAGCGTACCGCGTTGGAAGAGTACCGGAGTATTTTCTTGAATACACCTCCGCTCTTAACGAATTCTGCGCTTCTATGGACCAAAATCGTTTGATTAATGCCTCTGCAAACTCGTCAAAGTTACTGAATGTGTATCTAAATGCGCGAAACCATTCGAGGGTCCTCCAATCAAATATCTCTCCACTATCTTCATCTCTCTCTCTCTGGGAATGTGAGCTTCGATGAAATAATCTTTGAGGTTCCTTACATATTCGATAGGTGTCAAACTATCCGTGTTACTGAATTTTTGCGGTTTATCTTCAAAATTCCTGATGACCGTTACGTTCCTCGGATATGAATCCGGGTAGTTTTTCCCACTATCTCTATAGTTCCACTCAGGTTCCATATTCCTCTCGTCATCTTCCTCCCTGAATCTGGATATACGTTCTTCAGGAGTCACGTCTCTCTCTTCTGGATCTAGGTTATATCTTCTGGCATAATTCCTACTGGTTTCGCAAGCCAAGCCTACTGTATCCTTGTCAGTGATTTCCGTTAATACTTTCTTGATTAACTCTTCTTTGTAGGTCTCCATTAAATTAGCCTCTCCTAACTTCAAATTCTGCAGTTTACTCGCCGTTTCATTCACATCAGAGACAACTTTATGAATCTGTTCCTCTAATGCAGATTTTAATGTTTGCACATCCTGATCTAATTTTGTCCTATCTTCAACTTGTCTTTCGGATAGCGAATCCATCCTGACGCTTAAATCTTTCCTAATCTGTACTACTTCATTGTTAATATCAATTTGAGTACTGGCAAGTTTCCTTTCAATACGATCCTGAATTTGGGTTACATGTTCCCCACTTGACCTAGTCCACTCGTCTTTCCATATTGCTACATTTTCCGTTAACATTTCTGCTATGTCTAATTCAATATCCTCTTTCAATACTTTATTATGGTCTAATACTTGGGTTCTCATGACCTCTACATCAAACTTTAAACCTTCTAAAGACGCTGTCGTTCTAACTGACTCATCAACTAGCCTAGTCGTTAATGCACTTATATTACGTGTACAAAGAGTATTCGAATTTTCTATCTCTTCCCTGACTTTATTTACATCAGTTTGGACTTTAGCAACATCTACGAAAACTGTGTTGACCTCTATTTGAATTTTATTTATGTCACTTTGCATCTCGTTTACATCCGAATGAATGTTATTAATATCAACCTGAACATTGGACACATCAGTTCTAACATTTTGGATTCCTCTTTGGACTTCCTCAACCTTGTCTTGGACAGTCGCAACATCATTTTTGACAACAACTACCTCAGCCCTAGCACAAGAAATATCACTACGGACATTAGCAACATCTAAATTCAACATTGTAAGATCTTTATGCACATTAGCAACATCTATTTTAACATTGGACACGTCTGAGCGGATGTCAGTTACAGTATTCTCAATTCCTTGGGTATTAATCTGTAAACGCGACATATTATCCTCTAAGTTAGCAGAACTGGTCTGAAGAGTTTTCATATTCTCCTCCATTCGACTAGCATTCTCCTCCATTCGACTAGTATTCCTAGCTTCCATCTCCTTCATACTCTCACTCATGCTTGCTTTCAAGTTAGCAGACAAATTACTAGCATTCTCCTCCATCATCTGCTTCATATTACTATTCATGTTAGCAGACATCTCCGCTAACATCATCTTCAAACTTTCATCTGCCATTACAATATTATTCAAAAATTAGACAGCTGTAGGGACATACATCAAAAGAGCAAAATAACAACATTTGAGCAACACTTTTCACCATATATAATTTTGATCAATTTTCTGTCTTAAATCTAACTTATAACTACCTTATAATTAACTTTCGAAGACACTTCATGTTGAAATAAACTCAAGCACATGTTCAAATTTCACTGGCCCATTTTAAAATATCCTAACACAAATGATTTTACATTTACAATCCAAATAATTTAATTTAATTTTTAATATGACTGAAATGTCATAAGCCGGTCAAATAAAATAAGATTCCAGATCATAGGCGATTTTTCTAAATTTCCAGCCCATTTAACCTTTCTCAAGTTGTATAAGATCTGATCTTTTCTGAGTGTAATTTTCCTAATACAATGCAACATTTAATTCCTATATAATCACACTCTTAAATTCTACAATTGGCCAAGACATCTAACAAAGAATCAACCTCTTTATTTGAGTCTAATCGATCCACACGTTTTAGGTTTGCCAATCCTACTGGCGTTCAACCTGGTGATCCAGTTATGTTGAATCGAGCCCCAACGTTTTAGGTGCGCCAATCCTTCTGTCCCCGTTTACCCGGATAGTAGGCTGTCAGATATCCGCCCCCTCAATCGGATTGCCAACAATCAATCGCACCAGCTCAGCTACATCAATGAAAATGGCACTGACAGATACTACCGAGGTTTGAACACAGAAGTTACCAAGAAAAATTATTGTGGAACACACCAAAATAGACGGGGTTACATACTTACTGTTACTTACCTCTTATAAATATCTCGGGGATTGGGTTGACAACAGGATCATTAAAGTATGCTCTCACAATAACCTTCACCATGACATTTAAAAATGAACCAGACCGAAGACGAGAACTTTGAACTGTACAAAAGCTTTATTTTCAAATAAAGAGTATGATTTTCACAACTCAACAAAATAAACGTGGCTATCAGTAGCCTATGTCAATCTGACTACGTCCTCCTAAAGGACTTGCAAATTATCAAACAATATGTTAGCTCCCATGAGCTCAAAATAACGTAACATTTTAAAACACATTTGGATTGGATGAGGAAGTCAGGGTACGACATATATAGAGCATTTGGTTTCTTTTAATAAACATTGCACTTGTATAAATAGGCACAAGGCCGGAGTATCGACCCGCTGATAACCAGATGTCTGGCCGGCTGGTCTACTCTTTAACCTGGCTCACACCTGTCAAATGGGGCGCACTAGTCACGCCACACTTGCGTAAGAATACAGCTCCTTTTAAAGCTTTAAATGTCTACAAGACAACTCATACATATTGACGCAAATCTTTCAAATGCTTAACTCACATCCCACTGGATTATTTTAACTATCCTTAAACTTGTTAAGTTATCATCCAAATGTTTAAAAAACATAGTTTAGAGTATGAAACACACTCTTAAATGTTTATAACAAAATCACATAAATTACTTAGAACAATTAGAAATTGTTTATAATATTGTCGAAGATAATTACAAAAATTTTAAACACGCCTTTAACATTATTTTCGTTCCACACTATTGTCAAAGATATTTACATTTATTATTTACAATATCAACATTTAAATTATTTAAATTAATAATTTAAGAAATACATTGAACCACATGTTTTATCCGGTTGGTAAATTCATAATCGTGTTTAATATAATCGACCAATGAAGGTTAGTTATACATGTAAATGTCACAATCTGGTTTAATAAAGGTTGTAATAATTTTAATTATTTGTGACGGTAATCTTCATTCAAAATCTTATCTCAAATTCTTTCAAACTCTTGTTAATTATAACAGTAAATTCACTTGATTAATTTTCAACGAACTATGACAATACACTCTAGCGGAAAATACTTCGCTTACAAAATAATGCACAAACTGCATTCAAAATAGCCCAAAATTCATCATATATTAAAATATGGCATTAAAATCTTCCACAGCATTTACAAAAAACCTCCCCTAACACAATCTTTATCATTATTAATTACTGTGGGAATCTCCTTCAATTATTTAAGGGCATTATACATCAGCGACTTTCAACATGTCCGCTGCACTATCGATTATACATTCATAGTTCCACTTAAAAATTCTTATATCAATAATTGTTTCAAAACTGTTGTCATTTAAACTTCGTGGATTTCATTCATGAATCGAAATGAAATAAAAATTTGCCAATCACAAACAAATTTAATAGTGAATACGCTTATATACGCCTGTCTGGTCTATCAAAATTTAAGATTAACATCTTCAAAGAATTGTAGTATAAAAATACTATCATCAAACAAAGTGCGACTAACTGCAAAATAGTCGAATAGAATCCAATTAGACTGGGGAATGCAAACATCATTATATAAATCTCTATATGAGAAAAAACCTAACACAAGTTTCACGAATTTAATGCATTCAATAATTCATAATTAATGTTCATCTTTCACAAAATTGCCTAAGACGCAATGGTCGTTCATGACTGACGATAAATGTCTGTGTTGCAATCAATTCAAATACCGACTAGTATTTCCAAGATCGTCGACAACGTACTGGATTTTAACGCTCTAAAATCATTTAAATGTTCTTCCTTCTTGATGATGACAGAAAATTGGTCAAAGTAATTAAACTGGGGTAGAATTACTTTAATAAAGTGACACGCTGTCTGAATTTAAATCTGCCATAAAAATCATTAACTTACAGTCAAATCGAGACTACAAAAATAAGCAAATTACTGAAAAATCTAAATATCAGTCTCAACTGATTCAAAATCATTTAACTATGCCCATGACATAACAATGTCTTAAAAAAACGTCGAAAAAGGCATAACTCATCAAGGTGTACTGAGAATAGGAATCTCAAACAAGAAAATCGGGCAAAAATACATGAGGACAAAAATATGGGAAAATGGTTGCTCAAATATTGCTAAGAAACTCAAATACAATAAACGTTCACGACTACCTTATCTGCCGATTGACGTTCCAGAGGAAAATTCCCCAAAGAAGACTGTTGATGGATCCATTTCACCAAGTTAAAGCTGAGCTCCATCCTCGAAACCAGAAACAGCACCATCGGAGAATCGAACTGCTTCACGAAGACGAACGACATCCTTCCGGCAATAATCTTCTTTGTGAGTCGGGACAACCCTGACCTCTCTTGAAAAATCCCTGAAGTTCCAGTTGAAAATCGCCATGAAGTTTTTGTATAAATTTCCGAAGAAATATTCATATTCAGAAAGTATGAAACCATTTCTATTGCTGTTTGATAGTATTCAGCCTTTAATCACGAAACATGTGTGTAGATGGTTATTTACCACATGTTCGCTTGTATGGAATAGCAATTAGCGAAGTTCCATGCTGCTATCTTACTCCGTTGAAATATGTCCCAATTGCATTAAGTCCTTTAGCCTTCCATTTGCTCTTCGGTAATAGTATTAGAAGAACAAACTGCCATATTAAATTGCTCCATTATACTGTAGTGTTGTGTCACAAAAGCAATCTGAAGTCTCCCTATTTCACTAGCCCTGTCAGCCGTAGCGTAGAGTCTGGCTATACAAAGTGTTTCTTCTGTGGCGAGAAAATCACTTTTGTCAGTCGTCTAATATTGTCAATAACTTCCAAAATACTTCCTCGAAATTGTTCAGCTTTTCTACAGTCCTTACTGTAGTAATGCACAAGAGAATTAGCTTATAGGCGACCGCTAACTGTTCACAGCTAATCTTGTAGAAGCGTTTTAAGTGTCGTTTCAACTTCACCTAGATTTACTTCACAGTAAACCTGCACTGCTTGTAAGTTCGACTCTCGTTTAAGGCAATGGCTTCACCACGCGTTACAAAGACGACCTTTTCACTACTTAATCTCACTCGACGTTTCACTGAAATGACTATTTGAAATCTGACGATTGAATTATAATCTGAGAGAATGAGGCTCCTCTCTTCTGCGCAAGGCCTTTTATGAACTTCATGAGGGGCGTATCTATCCCTTCCATCGCGTGTTACTGCGTCATCGCTAGAAGTTCCAACTTCGTCAATACATGACGGATTTTCATAATTCAAAAACTGAAAATAAATTTCACAAAAATTCCAGATCAATGCCTCTACTGCAAATGGATTTCCACAATTCTGCATTCCAAAAAGTAATAAAAATACCATAGTTTCAGCAATCTCCGTCTTCCTTCAGACTATCGTTCATTGGTTTAAGTCTCCCCTCCAATAGCATAATTTCTTCCTCAGCAGAATTCCACGTTTCCTCCGACTGCGTCGTACATCTCGGATCCTTCTCGAATAAATGCTGACGTCACTGAGAATCTCAGCTCAAGTAGCCTGCTGGCATAACGTCTGCGTCATCCGTGCTTACGTCATGACTACCCACGTCATAACTATGACAGCCATAACTTTCGCTATAATTTCCAAAATAGCCACCGTGGTCTCTATATAATTCAATTACGGGGGCAGTATACGACACAGAACAACAACGTGACGTCAGTTTCTGATCTGCTCTGATTTGCTATTACATTGCTGCAGTCGGGTAGTTGGCAGTCAAGGATAAAATTCGCGACCGCCAACTGCAACTTCATGTTGTGTATGGTGCCTATAGTATACACGGAGTCGATCGCGACTGCCGACCGAGGACTACCAACTACGGACTGCCGACTGCGCATTGTAGATGGGCCTTATTAGAGCAACGAAGTATCAATTATTGTAAGTAGTCGGTGTTTGGAGTGTTTGCTGATGAAATTGCAAAATGCTGGGGTAAATTATAAACTATGGTTTGAACGCCACTGTTCAAATCCTGTGTGCCAATTTGCACTTCAAATAGGAAGAAATTAGGAGATGATAAGGACAGAGAGTTATAACTATACCCATACATTTAGGAGAAAGTAGGCTATATGTTCTTTCCCGAACATCTTGTTCTTCTATATTACTTCAACGGGGAAGAAACTGTGAGCTATCTAATCTTCATAAAGAGCGTATGTCAGCCCTCAACTGTATTATTTTTAACTTGTCACCCCGCGCCACTCACTGTGGAAGCCGGGGATTTCCTTGTCCATAGCCATATTGCATTATGTGCTAGACCTCACCTCCCCCAGCTACCTGGAACCAGTGTCACTCACATGCAGTTCATTTCTGGCACTTTGAAATGTAAGGTAGTTCTACGATGCATAAAGTAAAAACAACTACAAGTTATCGTCTGTTGCAAAATTTAAAGATAATTTTACTTCTGATGGGGACGTTCTGTTCTGACAACCATGTGAGAAAGCAATCAAGGCTGAACAGCGATGTCAATTTACACAACACCTCAAGGGCAAGAAACATATTGCCTCAGTTTTGCACGCTCAGAAGAAGTGTTTCGTAACAATCGTCGGTCATTTGTGATGGACAACCTGAAAATGTATTTCGTTGTGTATTGTAATTCTTCAGCAGTCAGTGAGGCATAGCAAAAATTGCATTCATGAGTACTGCATATTGATTATATTCACATTATTAAACTAAATTATAATTACATATTTTTACTTTTTTGTCACATATTTCAGGTATTTTTAATACATAAAAAATAAATATTTTCCCGATTTTTAGCACCTAAAAGACCGAGCCCTAGTAATCATTCTGCAAGTCATCAAGAGCGAGCTTCGTCCTCGTGATCGCACCAACTATTTTATTGCTCCACGTTTAAGAAAGGCTCATACTCGCCACTGACGATTGCACACAAGTAATTGAATTGGAGCTGAAACAAAGTCAATGTGTATTATTCTATTACAAACCCACTTCTAGTCCGGCAGAGAATTGGTATCGAAACGTTTAGCTGTATGACGTCACGCTAATGGATTTGTGAAAGCAGCCCAGTGTAATTGGTAATCCCCGGTGTGATGTCACGACTGTCGCCATGACAACAGATGATCTCTGATGGACCAACGAGTTCCCTCTCTTTTTTATGTTTCGTAAAAAACATTTAAATGAAATTGTATTTCATTGGTCATTAGTTTGATCACAGGCAGTATGACGTTTAATTGGCACATTATTATTGTGTAGTACCGAACTTTTGAGTCGTATCGGCCAAGTTAGGTACTCGCGTTAAGGCTCAATGCAACGTTATCCCCGGAATAGGAAGATGAATGGTTGTTGTTAATAATAATAATAATAATATTATTAATAATAATAATTATATTAATAATAATAATAATAATAATTTAAAAAAACTAAACCTCATACTTGTGTCTGTGGTGAGGTCGTTTCCGCACGTGGTGTAACGGTCTCTCTTGTAAAAGGAGTGCTGGCCGACATTCTCGTCATTTCTCGATAAATGAAACGCTTCGGTGGGCTTTCGCTACTGCAAAGTTCCCGTCAATTCTTGAACCATCTGGAATTTTCAGAGACGACGGTCACCACCCTGATGGGATGACCATAATTCCGTGGTCGAATGGCAAATGCCTAGTCTGGGATGCAACGTGCTCAGATCCGTTGACTCGTTCCTATATCTCATCTTCGTCAAACGAAGCAGGATCTGTAGCTGAGATCGCCGTCACTCGGAAGCACAACAAATATAGGAAGATCATGGAGGACTATATTTATGTGGCCTTTGCTGTGGAGACAATGGGTCCTTGGAGTGAGGACGCAATAAATCTATTAAACAAGCTAGGAAGAGTAATAGGTGGAGTCTCTGGTGATCCTCGTTCCAAAACCTATTTGATACTGAGAATCGGCATAGCGATTCAAAAGTGAAACGCAGCCTGTGTTATGAGAACTATTCCACATACCACTTCAATGGACGAAATATTGTATTTGTTGTAGTTAATTTGATACGGATGTTCTATTTCATGAATGTATTGAACTGGCTGATTAATGTAAAATGTGCCTGTTTGTGAAGCTGTAGAAATAAAATTATTATCGTTTTCTTTACCAATGAGGAGAGATCATTAATTAAAGGCATACAAAAACAAGAAAGAACAAGTTGTTCCGTGAAAAATTTAAGAGCCTATATTTCTTAAAATTTAAGGTTCGTGCCAATGATTACCCATCTAGAATAATGACGAAATTAAGTTGGTAATACTGAAATTTTTAATTAGTTCTAAATATACCTGAAATAGAGTAACCTAATAGAGCACTACAGTGACTCTAACTCTGACTGGTGATTCTGAATATATTCTTATGCACATAGAAAATTTGGTTGAAGTCCAATGGATAGCATGGACGTTACATGCAGTTAGACATTGGATCTATCAGCGGGTAAAATCATGTTGGTAAGAAAGTCATGTATGTTTTGCTCAGAAGTAATCTGAAATATTAAATCTATTATTGTGCTGAAGTTAGATGAAATCCATTTGTTAGTATAGAAGTTACATGTATCTCAAAATTGGACCATCAGCAGGATTAGAATCATGTTGGCGGCACTCAAAATTACTCAAAATTAATCTAGAATGTCACGTACTATTCGTGTGCAAATTTTAGAGCTGTTGGATTGCATACCTTCTGATATGGAGAGAGCATTTATTAACAGTTGGCAGCCCTGCTGGCTCTTAAGAATACGAATAGTCATTTCTGTTATGGTACACAAAGCATATACGATATTTGGTTGAAATCCAGAGGTTGGTTCCTTAGTTTAGGGGCTGCAACATCGCCGTCATGTAGCCCCGTGTACTTTGGGTGTATGTAGAATCTGTCTGATAACCGGTGTTAATTGTGATGACTGTATTAGTGTGAGTTATCTGTTATTAATTCAAGTAAGGACTGCAGACAATAATTTCAAGTAGTCCTATTTTTTCTACCAAATTCTACCGTCCACGACACCTACCTGTGAATTTGGCTACTACCAGATGCCATCGCAACCAGCGCCTGGTGACGAACGTTGAAACTTCAGAGCATTAATCAAAACCTAACCTAAAAATTTTGCTTCACACAAGTTTAGTTAGTGGAAGTTTTTTTAACATGGCATAAATCTAGGACATGGACTCACCGGCTTTACTTCCCCTCCGAAGGAAGGCATACTGAGGGACTTTTAACGCTCTTAAATAATCTGACGACTTCGGCGGGGTTTGAACCTGTGACCTTGGGCATTGAAGCTCAGCATGGTGTGGTTGAAATCCAATTGATAGGCCCAGTACAGAAGTTACATGCAAGCGTAGAATCATGTTGGCAACACAGTCGTGTGTGGCCTCCTAAAAATTAATCTGGAATGTTATTATCTTTCTGTGTGCCAATTTTGGAACAGTTCGCGTGCATAACTTCAGAGATATCCAATATAGAGGTCAAGTTTTAATTGTTATTTTTCAGCAGTTGGTAGTACTGACGTCATTTTCAAACATGGCCGCGGGATACTCAGGTATATATATTTATTCTTACTTCATTTGGTTTTGAGCTGCAGTCGTTTAGGAATTGATAGGGGGGCACACACAGACAGACGGACAGACAGACACACATCTGCCTGGGTGATACCATAAGACTATTTTTTCATCATTTTTGCAAAATATAAGAGGTAGGGTAGAAATCTCGAGGAAGCGCTTGTACCGAGGGAATTAGGATGAAACGGAAATCCCAGAAGTTTTATCAGCATTAGGAGATAATCCCGGGCACATTCAGGAAATGATGTTTGAAATTTTAAGAGTATATTCTCAGAATGAGCGTTCACAGGCTGACTAAAAGACTTCTAAATGTTACTCTCTCAATGAAAGCTGCTTGAGGTTGAAAAAGTCCTTCAAGAAATAGTCATCTCAAGTGATATGGTACTGGAATGGTCTTCATTCAGAGAACTTGTTGACAATCATCAATTTTCAGACCACCCAAATATTGCATCCAAACAAACCTAGACAGAGAAGAGGAGAAAGTGCCAAAAGCAAGATACGAAAAGATTTTGGGAGAATAAGAAAGCAAGATCAGCTAGATGGCACTCCTTAGACAGGCGTAACAATGTAAATAATCTATACTTTCTTAAGAAAAGACTAAAAGTACATGGAAGAAACTAAATCAGGATTCAAACATTAATCACCGATTTTGGAAACATTTCCCAAGTAGATAAATTGAAATATTAAGGCGAAATTATTCAACCAGAAGCGTTAAAATATGAAGTAATGAATTTCAAATTACAAAAACACATAAAACACTGATATAATAATAATAAAATCATTAATTTCCGGAAAATTCTAAGTCGCAAGAAGCTACCTGGAGATGGATACAAATCTCAACTAAGGTCAAACCAAAAACTCTATGATAAGTTTGAAGGGATTTCTATCAGCATGAGAAAGAGGAGGTTGATGTTCTATGGACCTATTAAACGATTGGGGACCGAGAGTTTGGCTAGCAAAATTCTCAACCTTCAGGAGAAATGGAAGGTGCCACCTCCAAGGCTTCAGGAAGTACATCAGCACTTACAGAGGGAAAATATTGGACCGGCCGAAATCTGGGACAGGAGAGGATTCAGTTGTGAAAATTGCAGTTGTGAAGGATCCCTCCAAAGAATGACCCACGCTTTCAGCCGAATAACGATTGAGAACGAGCCTGAGGCTGAAAGATCCTTGGCAGGAACTTAACGGCATGGAAGAAACACCTTAAAAAAGAAAACCTGAACGGTTGTTGTATATTTGTGGTCCATGGGTGGCTGTATCAAATAATAATAATAATAATAATAATAAAAGTGAAGGTCTTTCTAGCTGACGCCCGTGGGTGACCAGCGCGTCGTAATGAGAATGAAGTGAGGATGAAGACGGCACATACACCCAGTCCCCGAGCCACGGGAATTAACCCCAGAAGATTCGCAAAAGAAGACTCTCCTTTTATGGCCATTTAACTCGAATGAACTCTGGAAGATTGTCCAATAGAATCTGTGCCTACTTTGTGGGAAAGAAAACCAAAGGGATCTGGTTTACAGAGGTGGAATAAGACCTACATAAACTGGGCATATCACATGACGACATCTTGGAACGTGACTCTTTGAAGAAGAAACTTGGGGAGATACAGAGTTTTCAGCCAAAACCTATATTGAAAACCGACAAGAAGTGGACCGAAGAACGGAAGGAAGCTCACCGAAGAAGAATGCGCGAATACTGGGCCAATGTGAAAGAAAGAGGGAAAAGGCAGTTGGAATAACGTGGTCCATAGACGACCGAAATGATTATATACATTTAAAAAAAAATCATTCATACTACAAATAGCAAATTAGGCCTACGGCACTAGAGTTTGGTACTATTGCCAAACTACAACCTCTTACGCACGTGGAAGATAGATATCGGCCGCAGACAACAAAAGAGAAACATCCTATGAAAACATGGGTTGGATGAAAAAGAATCCATATGAAATCTATCTGTTGAAAAAAAAAAACTCAGACTCTATCAGAAAAAGAATTATTTATTTATTTAGCGTATGGCTGGAGATACAAGAGTTAACATGGATATAATCTATACTACTGTAGCCTATATGTGTATGTCCAGATTTTTGATGTATTCTAGAATTATTTCAGGAGTCGCAAGAGCAAAGTCACTAACACTGCTATTATACGAAGGGCGTGCTACGCCCATCTTCTCAACATAATCTCCTTGTAATGTGTCAGTCTCTCCAGACCTTCCTGAAACCATTCATTCGGAGTGCTGCGTGCCCATGGCTTAACAGCTGTGTCCAGTTCTGCAAAATCTGCACAAAAAAAAAGAAGCATAGGGGCGGTCCACCACCAAAGAAATGTCGAACAGTGCCATCAGTTGGCAATGCGAATGGCGACAGTGTTCTGGGGCACAAAGGGCATCATCCTCATTGACTGGCTGGAATTGGGGGCCACGATTAACAGTGCAGCATATGTGGCAACCCTTAAGCTCTTAAGTCGTGCCATTCAAACTAAGCGGTCAGGAAAATGAGCTAAAGGTGTGCTTGTGCAACATGAATATGCTCGCCCCCACAATAGCCAAGCGACCAGCGCTGCCATTGATCAAATGGGATTCACGGTGCTGCCACATCCACCATACTCTCCCGACTTGGCTCCAAGTGATTATCACCTGTTTGGGAACATGAAGAAACCTCTGGACACAGCTATCAAGGCATGGGTACACAGCACTACGAAAGAATGGTTTTAGAAAGGTCTGGAGAGACTGACACATCGATGGCAAAAGTGCATAAGTTACAAGGAGATTATGTTGAGATGGTGGACGTAACAACTGATGTATAATGGACTTCATTTGGGTAGAAGAAATGAAGTGTACTTTCTTGTCCTGCATTCACTGATGATGTGCTGAATTGTATGTTGTGGAGCACGCAGATGCGGAGATTCTGTTCTATTTGTAGTGGAAGGATGTACAGTTCCCGTGGTAGGTTCGAATCCTGTTCAGAGTAGACCATAGTCTACCAGGGAAGTTAAAACCACTCGGTAGCGTCTTCTGCACATATGACATTGTTAGGTGGTGTTTGTCGGCGAGTCTCTTCTGCCACCCAGCTAAAGTTTGGTAGATGCAGTTCCTCAACTTTATGGCTTCTGTTAATGGTGATTTCCTCGAACGAACGCGACTTATATTATTGTCAGAAAAAGGAGAATGAAATTTAATGGTCACATAGAATGGATAACAATAGGTTAACAAACCCAGCATTATCTTTGAAAAACCACAATCATAGGCTGGTAGAAATAAAACAAGACCTACCAGAAATGATCATTTTACGACCTCCTTGGCTTCATTCTATATTTTCTTTACTTTTCCTTTTCCGTTTTGTATTTTTGTCCTGTTGTGTTTCTATGTCTCTCTCTGTCTTTTTGCCATTCCTTCCTTAATTTTCCTACTTCCTCCCCTCTTCGACCTTTTCCCTTTATATTTCGACTCTTATTACTTGTATTTCTTTATTACCTTGTTTCCTTTCCAACTTTCATTGTATCTCTAATTCATTCTTCTGCTTAGGCTACCTCATTTCATTCCTATTTTCATTCATTTATTATATCTCTCCGTATCTTATCTTTGCTTTCTTGTAGCTTGCCTTTTTCCAAGGCGGACCCGGTTCGATAAGAAATTTTCAAACTGACATGTCACGCTGTGTGGTTCGGATTCCACACTAAAAGGAGTCCCCTTGGCTCACAATAACTCTCGACGAAAAATAGAAATGTTGTCTTCCTTTAATTTTATTTTTTTCTTCTTTCGTTCCCATTTTTCTTGTCGTTATTTCTTTCTATTTAGTTGTTTGTTTACCATTTCATTGCTACATCACGTGGTCCTGCCGTTGATACCCGGCTCTAAAGATAAATTATGCTATTCAGGCGGTTGAAAGATCATTAGGTAGTCAGCCTCACTAGGACAAAGCTCATCTAAGACATCCTACTCGTAGAAAATACGAGGTCGAGATACGAATGTTATCACACACGTTACTTTTGATCCACCGTGTTGATGAAGGACTATGAGAGGATGAGGCAGGCTGCTTCACTCCATTTGTAGCGCGCCGTCATGGCAGTGTCTTTAAGACAGAAGGAGAGTAAGGGGTTCATTATGACAGTGAGCGTGTTGTAACTGGGTGTGTGTGAGAGACGTGCTTCAACTGACCGCATCGTTACAAGACAAGGGCTCATCCTTCTCGTTAGCACTGTGCTCTTATCGATTATAGCACACGAGTCCAATCTACCTATTCCTGTAACTATTTTCAAAAAGCTTATATATCCTGGAACGGTGACGCTGAGCCTACCATGCTCACTGCTTTCTTTTTCTTTTGTTTACAAGGAAAGGGGTTTTCCATGAACTCGCAGAGCGCCATATGGTCCCTTCCCAAACATATTAACAATGTAATTGCAACACTCAGCTCCGTTCTGGTCATTGTTGTGTCGCCTGTGAGACTCGGTAGCCTATTGTAACACAGGTAGATTTCATTGTTGTCTTGTTTTAAAATTTTTCCTTACATATCAATATCGTAACTTCAATAATCTTTGTAGAAATGTGTCATACATGTATTGAATTTCTATCACTTCTCTTCAGGTGTGGCCTCTAAGAACCCGAAATGTCATTCTTAATTTTCCTATAAATGCATTAATTCCATGTAAGTTACTGTATTTTCATTGTCTCATGAATATTTCCTAAATTTGATGCTGTTCAATTTCCATTTCAGAATCTAAATGAACGCAGTGAAATATTCACAATTCATTCGTATTGGTAATATTGACCTCACACCAGTATTACCTCTATAGTCCATACCCACATCCTATGTAAATCTGCACCAAAAAATAAATGGTTTATGCACTCATGAGAGCACCTCGTGACGCAGTGGCTGGCATTGTTGGCTGTCACCCCCGAAGTACCGGCTTTGATCCCCGGCTCTCCCAAGAATTTAAAAATCTTGGTATGGTCTGATACGGGGTCTCCCAGCCTCGTGATGCAAAATGGGAATCTGCCGGATGCTATGGCAGGAGGAGGAGTGGAAAGGAACTGACCACCCTATAGGGTGACCACCCGTCCCGCATTTTAAGGTATTTTGCAAATGTCCCGCGCGGGACGGTATTTGTCCCGCAATTGTTTTGTTTTATATCTGAACGAATTTTCGTCTTACTGTCATCGATACGAATTTTCACAATAGGCAACCGTACTGCCATCTATGACAAAGACATTTTGGCGTGTGCAAGAAGTAACAATAAATACAGTTTCAAGCAAGATAAGTGATGTGATAGTTTTATTTATGTTGAGGTTTTCTATATTTCTGTACTTAATAGTTATAACTAGAAGTTGAAATTTAGAAAAAGGACTGCTAGTATTTCATGTAATTGATAAAACTAAGAAGTACCACAAATATGTATTCTTTCTTCTATTTCCAACTTTTGAAACTGGTGATCACATTTAAGCTATGCATTGTTTAATATTTATTTTATTATTTTAGAATTTGTTGACTTTTATATGTTTTCAGTTAGATTAAGGGTCTTCTACCCACGGACTAAAAAATAAATCATATGACAAAGATGAGTGAAATGTATTTTTGTATTTTATTACTTCAGTAAGGCCCTACCAGACTCCAGCTGGATAAAGGGAAATGATGATGATGATGATGATGATTACTTCAGTAAGAGCACTCTTGGTCAAAAAAGAAGGAAACTGGCAACTCAATGCCTTTGAAAATTTTAAAATTGTTGTTGTTTTAAAATTACAGCTAAAAATGTAGCTGTCCCCCAAAATTGTGGAATGTCCCCCATTTTTGACTGTCTTGTCCCTCATTCCTCCCTTAAACAGGTGGTCACCCTACCACAAGCAATCTCCGGCTCGGGATGCCTGGTTAGTGATCCCTTGACGAAGCGCCTACGTCTTTGGAGGGGATATGTAATGCACTATTGGGTTAACTACAAGAGTTAACGCATGATTATCGTCGATGCATTTCACGAGGCCCCTTAAATACACTTTAAGGCTTGCGCACACGCGTACACTCTGTTACACCGTGGTGACACATGGCGGACAGATCAAGAAGTATGCAGCACTCTGATACACCGTGGAGACACATGGCGGACAGATCAAGAAGTATGCAGCACTCTGTTACACCGTGGAGACACATGGCGGACAGATCAAGAAGTATGCAGCACTCTGTTACACCGTGGTGACACATGGCGGACAGATCAAGAAGTATGCAGCACTCTGTTACACCGTGGTGACACATGGCGGACAGATCAAGAAGTATGCAGCACTCTGATACACCGTGGAGACACATGGCGGACAGATCAAGAAGTATGCAGCACTCTGTTACACCGTGGAGACACATGGCGGACAGATCAAGAAGTATGCAGCACTCTGATACACCGTGGAGACACATGGCGGACAGATCAAGAAGTATGCAGCACTCTGTTACACCGTGGAGACACATGGCGGACAGATCAAGAAGTATGCAGCACTCTGTTACACCGTGGTGACACATGGCGGACAGATCAAGAAGTATGCAGCACTCTGTTACACCGTGGTGACACATGGCGGACAGATCAAGAAGTATGCAGCACTCTGTTACACCGTGGAGACACATGGCGGACAGATCAAGAAGTATGCAGCACTCTGTTACACCGTGGAGACACATGGCGGACAGATCAAGAAGTATGCAGCACTCTGTTACACCGTGGTGACACATGGCGGACAGATCAAGAAGTATGCAGCACTCTGTTACACCGTGGTGACACATGGCGGACAGATCAAGAAGTATGCAGCACTCTGTTACACCGTGGTGACACATGGCGGACAGATCAAGAAGTATGCAGCACTCTGTTACACCGTGGAGACACATGGCGGACAGATCAAGAAGTATGCAGCACTCTGTTACACCGTGGAGACACATGGCGGACAGATCAAGAAGTATGCAGCACTCTGTTACACCGTGGTGACACATGGCGGACAGATCAAGAAGTATGCAGCACTCTGTTACACCGTGGTGACACATGGCGGACAGATCAAGAAGTATGCAGCACTCATTGTTGTTTGTGATGCTTTCTTGAGATTCTCTGAACGATAATTTTAAAGGAAGGGAAACACAGAAGACCTTATTCATGGCAAAAGCATAATAGTAGGTACATTATGTAACGAGCCTATAATGGCTATAATTAAGACACGAGTACGTTTATAATATGAGCGTATGCGAGTTTTATAATTTCCATACGAGTGTCTTAATTACCATTATAGGCGAGTTGCATACGACTGTTTATGATCGACGATAATTATAAGTTTATTATATGTTTTAACATAAATATTCATAAATATCTGTTCAGTCCACTGATCTCTATACATGGATGGCTGGTAGCTAAGGCAGCAGTAAGCCGAATAGACGATGACAGGTATAGCAAGTTGGCAGCGAGCGCATGGTGCAATATTGCGAATCCGGCTCTGTGATTGGTTACTGGTAGTTTGATGTTATACATGTATTTATACTGGCAGAAAATATTTTGTGGTTCTTGTAGTTGTAAAATGGGCTGAATTTGGTTATTTAAAGCGTAAAATCTTAGTTTTAAGTACCGGTTTGGTGACCTATCATCCCAGGCAAGCCGGTAATACCTTTACTTCTCAGGCAGATGGGTCACTTAACCGTAATTTGGAAGTTATTGTGAAGTTAAGTATACATATGCGGTGGTGCTGAAGCAGACGTGATCGGGCTAGGCCATTGCGTGTTTAAATTTGATCCCATTTTGAGTTTTTTTCGGTTTTGGATGCGAATAGTTCGCTTAATAGTTGTAAAACGGTGGGGAGAGTATATTTTGAGTAGGTTTTTAGTTGTGTTGAGTTTTATGTGGAGGTGAGGAGTGAAATTGGTTTGGCTTCAAGTGCGTTTTTGGCAAGAGTTTAGTGCTTTTCAGTCGGTCAACACGAATGTACCCAAAAGAGATGGGTTATGCCCTAATCCTGAAATAAATTACATGAGATTAATAAAACACTAGGATGACCAGTTTCGATCGTCAAGCGATCATCATCAGATCCATTACACTTAGGCTACAAAATATATGTTTGAAATACAGGTGAAAATATTTACAATATGTACAATTATTTAGTTGCAGTATTGGTACTGCAACTGTCAGTGTATGCTAAATGCAGTATATATGTTAGGTGAAATGCTAAATGGTGATAGATATCCGTAGATTGTACTTTAGAGAGATTATATGGTTGTAAACTATGGTTAAACTATAAAATTTTAGGCTAACTACTTATCTGATTGTCTTCCGTACAACAGCTACTCGCAGTTTTCGTGCTCACTGGAACTCACTATGCGGTAGACTGCGGTGGTTATCTTAACGACTGGTTTTCCCTGCTTTCTCCCCCCTGCTCCTACGTGCTGTGGGGAGTGATAGCGATGTGTTTATGTGAGGTGTTGCCAACCTAGATAAGATGTATGTTATTGAATGAGGTGGGTCTACAATTATTAAAGACCGTGGATTAGCCCTCGCCACGCGTGGAGCATAACCCATTCGAACTAAGCGTTGACGGTCTTATGAGGACGTCCCGGCACCTTTAATACTGCCGCGAATATGGACCTTGGTTTATTGCAGAAGAAAAGTACATCGTACACCTGATCCAGATAACATTTACCTATTAACAACCCCCTAATTTCCCCCCCCCCTTTTTTAGCTTGGCTGTGTCGCTAAATTGTGTTTTGTTTCCGACAGGGTGTGTTTTTTAGTAGCGTGAAGAGGGGTGAGCTCTCCATGAACGTGTGTTCATTTAGATTGTTGGGATTGTTTCGTTTGGCTAGGTGTATCTCGATTGCTTCCTTTATGTCAAGAGCTCTGCCTTTCGATTCGTGATGGATTATTTTAAGGTCCGACTCTATGTTGGTAAAGCTGTGCCCTGCGTCACACATATGTTCGCACACGGCTGAATGTGTTCCGTATCTTATCGCATTCCTATGTTCATTATAACGTGTGTCTACTCGCCTTCCACTCTGCCCGATGTAATTAGCTTGACAATCGGTGTCTTGGCACGTTATAGAATATACCCCTGACCTTGAATACGGGTCACGTTTATTTAGATTACTATTTAGGAGATGCCTAGCGGTTGTGTTTTTCGTCGTGAAAGCTATCTTTATGCCTTGCTTTTTGAATAGGTTAGTGATTTTATATGTATTCGCATTCTCATAGTTGAAACGCGCAAATAGCAAATAGCAAAGGAAAACAACTTCTCGCCAAGCAAAATAAATCAAATTATAGCCAAACATAAAAATAAAGATAAAACGATTCCCAAACCGGACAATAATGAGAAAAAATTTGCGCGTTTCAACTATGTGAAAATGGTTAGGCTTAAAGTGCATTTTTGGCTTTGATCTACTTCCCGTTTTTATTAAGTTTATTGTGCTGCTAGCGTGATTAAAAGCTGTAGTATTTGATGTAGAGTACTGGGATTACTTGGAGGAAGTGTTGGTTATTTCATGGAAACAGGAATTCATTACCAATTACCGATTACGATATGTCGAATCTAGGCCTGTATAGTGAGCTACGTTTAGGCCTATAGGTACATCATTTGACGAGTGCATAATTTTGTGGCATATATACATGTATACCGTATATACAATTTACAAGAATGTTTCCAGAAATGGTTTTTCACTCGTTACTCTGTTACTGATCGCTAATTGCGTGTACTCAGCACCTAAGTTGTTATTTGTCAGCCGTTATTATACATTCATTTTTATTGATATTCCGGAGATTTACTGACCTCGGAATGACGTGTCAGCGATCCCAATGCTCTTATGCTATGAGTGAACATATCTCTATATTTTTATGTGCTCCAAAGCACCATTAATTAGGATTTAAAATTGACTAGATTATCATTGCTTGCCCATAAGGAGGGCTCGAGAATGGGTGGACCAACATGGCGGACCGCGCGCTCAACCTGGCGTACTTTCTCGTGCAGCGGAGAGCTGCCATCAGCGATCCATGTATAGAGATCAGTGGTTCAGTCACTAGAATGTTGTGATCGGGTATTGCGCTGGGTAGTATATCTCTGTTTTCCAAGCTCTCTGGCCGACCGACGCATGCGATCAGTGTGCTTCAATGCCATATGTTCAGATTGTGCACCAGTATTCAGTAAAACCGTCACCGAAGTCGTTTCAAAACAACGCGCTGTGTAGAAATTGGATTTGGGGATATTAAGGTGCAGTGCTATTTCTTGTCTCATATTCACCAGTTTATTTACGCGAACATATTCTACAGATTCTACAGAATCTTTCCTCGAGATATCCTTTACAGAATGGTGAAAACCGCATCAAAATCCATCCAGTAGTTCTCGAGATTACCCGTGACATCCAAGAATCGTTTTTTTTTTGTCTCATACTAAAGAAGTAGAGATTGTCGGGGAACACATACACCAAGCAGTACTATGACGTCAAACACCTCAGTGCATCTGGGTACAATTCGTCCCGTCACCGTAACGTAACGCCAGACCCCAGCGTAACAACGAAGTCGACAAGATCATTTTAAAATGATAAAAGTGTTACACGGAAAAGTGATGACATCATTTTATCTCTCTTCTGCGGCAGCGCTCGAGTGTCGCTACTGTCGTTCTTGAAGTCATGAATCAACCTCCGGATGGATTTTGATGCGGTTAACACCATTCTGTAAAGGCTATTTTGAGGAGGATTTCTCCAGAAAATGATTTATTTGTGATCAAAGGAAGCCGAGCAGTAACGATTTCAGTGAGAAAAAAACGAAAATGAGCACATGGCGTCCGTGCACTTTTTAAGCATAGGCTGTGCAAACCGTAAAAAAATATCTATATACTATGAGTGTAAGAATTGTTCAGCAAGAAAAGTTTTACAAAAATGTCCCTGAGAGCTTAGTCTATCTCTATCTTCAATACGTCGCCTACTATAAGGTTTTTTTTACGTTTTCATTTCTTCCAACAATCTCCATTCAAATACTGAGGCGACAGTTTACGAGCTGGCTAGGGGTGAGCCTATCACCCCAGTTACAGCCTAGCTGGTGGGCGAACATATTACCCCAGATACAGCCAGCAGCAAACTGTCGAGTCGTGTTGAGTTAAAACTTCAGAGAAGAGTGGTTGTGTTTGGAGATTCTCTGGAAGTGCAACTAGGCTTTTCTTCATTTTGCCTGTGAACTTCTCCGTTACGCAAAATACATAATTAAAAGATACACGAAGCTGAAATTTCGCAAGAGCGACAGTTTAAATCAGTCCGAGAATATGCTGTCACGCTCAAATATCGTCGCGCATCTTAGTTGCTCACACCCAATAATTTTATATTTATACGGATGAAAGCTCGTATGACAGTAGGAAACAGACGAATTCTCCTGCCATTGCAGGATGCGCACGGTGGAATTCAGCTGTTGCCTTCAACTTTAACGATGTTTTAGAGTGTTGAGTGATCAGTTTTGGCCATTTAACGTAATTACTTGTTAGTGGTATGTTAAAGAGCGTTTCTGTTTGCTGAAATGCTCGTGTTAAGTTAAATAAACTTTATTGATGAATTAATAGATAATTGACGCCGGTGAAAACGACCCTTAGTGTTACGTCTAAACCTAATTAACCACTAATTTAATCAAGTATCCGATTCAATAGATAATCAGTTGCAGGCACCGGGCGAGACGGTCTTTCGCTCGCTGCTCTTTGGTGTAAACACCGGCTCCGTCAAAGCCCAGGTTAACGGCCCACTTGCAGGTTAGCTGCCAGGAGCCGGTCGGCGAGCGGTTGAACTGGAGATCTACGATGATTGGTGCTTATTGCGCCTGCTTGGACAACAGGAGGTTCAGGCTCGAATCTCTCCTCGAGTGCGATCAAGTTTGTAAGTCTCACTCAACAGATGTGACTGTTCCAACCGGACCTATTTCCTAAACCCTTTTCTTTAAATGGTAATTGGTGTTTGAGACAGAGCGTGTTGCTTTACCACTCAATTTGTGCGAGGCCTGGAGGCGAACAAGGGGTGTCTTTAAGACAAGGGGAAGGGAGGGTTCATTATTGAAGTGGGGAGGAGGTCTCGAGGGGTGTGAAGTTTACCTTAGGGACGTGCGCCACTGACCGCATCATTACAAGAGAGAGTGTCTTAGCGCGCTGCAAGCTCGTTAGCACATTGTAACCTACCACTGTATTGATTACAACACTCAGACACGTGCGCGACATCCTCCCCATTTCTTTACATTAATTATACAGAACAAGGCAACAAAACTCAGATAATTTCAGTAATGTAATACTCTTTTGTGGCGCCACAAATGAGCATTCAGAAGAAACACACGACGTTCCGTGACGAAACAAAGAGCTTACTATTCTTAAAAGTTAAGATTCATGCCAATCTAGAATAATGCTAAAACCAAGTTTGTAATAGTGATATTTCTAAGTACTGCAATTTGAATTACACCTGAAATAGTGTAGCCTAATAGAGTAACTTAATACATTTGGCAGCCCTGATGACTCTGAATATATTCTTAGTTCCATCTCTTAAGGTACAGAATACACATACAAAAATTCGTTGAAGTCCAATGGATAGTATGGGCGTTACATGCAGTTCGACATTGGATCTATCAGTGCGCGTAAAATCACGAAGGCAACAATGTCAGGTATGTGTTGCTCAGAATTAATCTGAAATGATATGATCTATTATTGTGGCAATTTTGGATAAAATCTATTTGTTAGTATAGAAGTTACATGCATTTAATCATTGGACCTATCAGGAGGCTTAGAATCATGTTGGCAGCACTAACGTATATTAGTTACTCCAAATTAATATAGAATGACAGGTAGCGTCTGACTCGAATCGTGCGGCTGCAAACAGCGTCTGTTCTCCATGTTAGGAGCGGCTGATATTATAAAACTCAGGGCTAACAACCTTGATGGTAAACAACCCGTCGCCCTTTAGGGTGGCGTACTTACTTACTCGTTGAACTCAACATGAAGGGAAACATTAACATAGAGAATACCCCAGGTGGTAACCAATCCACCCCCACTCATGGGGCATGCAGGCCATCGGACTCTGGGGAGCCTGCACTTTCATGTGCTCCGCCGTATAGGCAAAAGCCAAGAAATAAGAGAAATATCACCTACCTAGCTACAATTAACATCAACTCCATGTTAAAGGTAGGTAAAATGAAACATACCCTGGATGTGCTGGACAAGCATAACATCAAGATAGCAGCACTGCAAGAGACTAGATTCACGGACGAAGATGCAATAGAATCTCAAGGATACAGGATTTACAAAGGGAAACCAGGCATCAGAGTGATGAAGAACGTCCCTCACCTTGGCACTGGCTTTGCTGTACATCATAGTATCGTTGATAACACAATAGGGTTCATTTCGCCTAATGGTAGGACTTCTTCAATATCTTTAAGGTTCCGCAATAGGGCATATACCATAATGAACTTTCATGCACCCACAAACGACACAAACAGAAAAGACCTAGAGTCAGTTGAGCAATATTGGAGTGTTCTAGAAGAAACCCTTGACAAGATTCCACAACATCATACCACCATACTCATGGGTGATTTTAACGCACAAATTGGCAAGGAGAAAAAATATCGTCGGATAGTGGGCCTCTATCCAGCCCATAAGAGGACCAATAAGAATGGAGAACGCCTCATAGATCTTTGCGATAAGTATGACCTGGTCCTAAAGTCAACTGCCTTCAAACGCCTGCCTCGGAAGGCCAAGACTTGGAAGAGCCCAAATCCAATGCTAGGAGAGTTCCAGTTGGATCATGAGGCTATGGACAGAAAGTATCACAAAGAGATACAAAATGTCAAAGTGCTAAGGGCAGCTAACTTAGACTCAGACCATTACTTATCTCTGGTGAAAACCAACCTGCAGCCAATTAGGAGACCACCAAATACCTCCAAAGTTGGTAAAATACCAAAGTTCAACGTCTTCAAACTGAGTGATGAAGACTGTGGTTTCCAAGCCACCCTGAAGGAAAACACAGAGAAGCAAGGTTGGTCCAACCTACAAAAGGCTCTACTGGATGCCGCTCAAAAAACCATGCCTGCCTCATCCAACAAAGCCAAGCATCCCTGGTGGACGACTACATGTGACCAGGCTATAGAAGAAAGGCGTAGAGCCTGGGTCACTTGGAACCAGTGCAAGAATGAAGCTAACTACCAGGCCTTTCTTACACAAAGAAAAATAACTTCCAATATAGTGCGACAAACCAAGAGGAACCATAATAAGGCTCTAATAAAACAGGCAGAAGAGGACTTCAAAAGACATAACTCGAGGGATTTCTACAGAGAACTCAGAAAACAGTCGACACAATACAAAGCTCCTACCCTTCATCTTCGTGGACCTGATGGAAAACTGCAGTACAACAACAAGGATTGCACCAGTACCCTTGCAGGGTATTTCAAGAAGCTCCTCAATGCAGAGGAACCTGAAGAGAGACTCACCTTCCATGACCCTCCTTCCAGAAATCCAGACTCCTTACCGCCAACCATAGAAGAAATAAGGGAGATTATCAAGAGCCTAAAGAACAACAAGGCCTCAGGTGAAGACGGTATAGTTGCAGAAATGTGGAAACATGCTGATGAACAATCAATACAAAACCTCCATCAAATCAAACAGGACATATGGGCAACGGAGACCTTACCTGAGGGATGGACCTCAGCTGTGATCCATCCTCTACACAAGAAAGGTAGTAGGATTGACCTTGATAACTACAGAGGCATATCTCTAATATCTGTCACATACAAGATAATATCTAAAGTCTTGCTAACCAGAGTTACTAGTCTACTAGATTCCCAACTAGGTGAATATCAGGCCCGTTTTCGTGCAAATAGATCATGCATAGAGCAAATACAGAACCTCAAGACAATCTTAAGGTACAAGAATTGCGGCGGACATCGATGAGTAGTCATACTAGTGGATTTCCAGAAGGCGTATGATTCAATAGACAGACAGACCCTCTTCTCAACTCAATGGGAATTAGGACGGGATGCGAAGACCACCAGACTAATCCAGGCTACACTGAAGACTACGACCTCCAAAGTCAAGTTCAGAGGTGAACTCTCAGACAGCTTCTCTATCCAAACAGGAGTTAGACAAGGTGATGGCATTTCTTGTATTCTCTTCAATTGTGTACTTGAGAAGATTATCAGGGAATGGACTACCACGTTACCATCAGGAACAGGACTGCAAATTGGGTACAAGAAAGACAATCTCAATGTACTGTGACCGATCAGGGGGCTAGGGATCGATAGCATGCCGAGTTATCGGAGACCTCAGGATCGATCGCATACCGAGCACGCATAATTTGCGGTGTTCTCAGTGCCGAAATTGTGGGGGAACCATATACAAGGAACACGATAGTGCTTGGACCGAAATTAATACGACATCTGAGTTGCCAGTCCAATATGATGTTAAGAACAATAATTACTCTACTGCCCATAGCACTAAGAAAAACACGGAGGTTTGGAATACGAGCAGGACAACAACGTAGCCTGACTGGGTGAAGCCCGCATTTCCAAGAATCTTGTGGACAAGAGCTCCTATTGTTTAGCCAACACATTTATTGTGCAGCTGAAGTGCTGGATTTACGACACCCTAGCCTCGATAATCCTCCAGCACTGGAGCCCGCGGAATTAGACAATGTAAAGTAGCGCCGAGATGCTAATTTGAGATCCGCCTATGGAATAATTGTAATAAAAAGGCCCAATCAGAGAAGAGGCTGAGAAATGCATTTCGGAATTTTAATCACGGCCCAAGCCCAAAAACTACCAGAGTTACGGGGATATTACTGAGTCAGCCGCGGAGGAATATTTCCCCCCTCCACGACACTCAAGACATGGCGCCAAACGAGGATCTACCCTGTAGCGTCATGATGCAATTTGATTTGATGAGGTTCCTGCCGATCGATTTCGAATTTAATCCTATGAATATTGCCATCCTCATCTTGACCTACAAGTTGAACCAAAAATTATTGAGGTGTGACGATTGCCATGGGAGCGCACTTGACAGAGGTGACAAGTCCATTGTCCCAAAGTTTAGGGTGGATATAGGCACTGAGCGCACACACTAGTCAGTCAGTTTTGCGGCCACACCGGACAGTCCACGCTGCTCGCGACTTTGATACCGCGTAGCCGAGTGAGAAAACATTTTCTAAGTGATAAACTTTTACCGCCAATCATTCACAGAGGTCATGATAGTTATCGAAGGCGAACACTATTTATACAAATCCATCCAGACGGGGTTTGCCACCCTCGTCCATTAAAAACTTAACGCCACGCCGTGCGGAGCCGAGAGCGCGGAGCGGCGACCAGCAGCCCATTCGAGACCTGAGCAGGGAACTTTGTGGAGCTAACGAGTTGCAAGCGAGATCGCTGAACCTATAGGCTTGTACTCATCTGTTTCGACGGTCTAGGAAATCGTAGGAAATACCAATCTAGGACTGAACGGGATAGGGGTATGTCGGCCTACTGAGGACCTACAAGCCCGATTCGCAGTAACGGTACCGCCAGCCACATATCATAACGTTTCTCAGCGAATGAAGCCCGTGGATATAAGTGTAGAAAGTGTCTTATGCGATAGGGTGTGCAAAATAAGTGCATCGATTAGTGTTAACAGTGTATTTATGTGTATGTCATCGCCTTGTAAGATGACCCAGTGGAACGACACCGGATTGATGATGGGCTAAGGGCCTTACGTCCGGGTGTCGAAGTGGTGACCCAGCAGCCGTCATGGGCCTGTCTACTCCAGGGACAAGTGATGAGTATTAAAATTTCTATATTTGGGGACGTAATGTAGAAAAGGGGAAGAGATATTTGTACAGTAGTATTAGCTTTGTTTTGACTTTTGATGTCAATATTTCGTTTAAGACAGGGGATATTAGTTTTTTTTAGTCAGCATGCCAGTCCTTTTTATTTTGTTTTGTCCGTCAGTCCTTAAAAATAATGCATGTTTGTTGGTGGATAACGGAGGTGTCTGTAATTTTTATTTGCCAAAGGCATCATAAGTTAAATTGCCGTGTGTTTTATGATGGATTTGTTGTGGCTATATATTCATGTAAGACTAGCTATAAGTTAAGTGTACGACCTGACAAGTAGATTGGGTAAGAATTTGTTTTTTTTGTGACATTTAGTAACGCCCAGCTAGGTTAGACTAGTTTTGCCACTTTAGGAAAATAGGTCAGATGGTTAGCGACCCATGACCCACTTTTCTTTTTTCCCAGACTGGTTGCGAATTGACCAGCGGCAAGCAGGACGATGTCTGTCACAGATTTTTTTATGTGTGTGTGCTTTAATTTTTTCCCGGCAAGGAGCCGTGAGGTTGTATTTGTGTGCATACCGGCCGAATTTTGAGCCCATGAGTGTTTCCGGATTGTATTTCTGAGGTAAGTGTTTTTCCGGATTGTATTTCCGATGTAAGTGATTCCGGATGGTATTCCGAGGTAAGTGTTTCCGGACAGCGTAGTCCGAAGTAATTAGTATGCACACAAAGTACGTTCTGGTTCATCATGTTTGTTTTGTGTACACACACACGCGATGTTTTTTTTTTTACAGGTTGGAGGAGTGCTGACGTCTCTGGTTTTTGTTGCGCAGCTCTGGTCTGATATAAAATTTATTTAAAACCCTGTAAATGTCACAAATCGTAGCATAGCCACTAAGGCGTTTTTAGTAAGAGACCACATTTTAGAATGTGAAGTCATCTGTCCAGCTGGCTCGTGGAAGCGTGCTCGCTACCCATGGGGAGTGTCACCCCGGCTGGTTGGTCAAGGTCGATTAGTTTTTTAACACACGGAAGATTGAAGTTAGATTTTAGACAGGAGAGGGGGTTTGTTTATTAGTAGTAAGGCATGCTGGCATTTTCTCTGTTTAAGTGAGCCATTGTTGGGCTATTTTCTTTATGTAAGTTTCTGGTTCGAACCCAGAATGTTTTGTGTTGCATTTGGTGTAGTTACGCCCCCTGTTAATTTGCGTTATCTCGTTTGCCCCGATATTTTCTATATTATTGTCCACCCGATAGGCTGAACGACCAAATGTCAGATGCCTATCAGAAAGAATACTCTCACACTACGTCCGAGTGTATTTACAGATGTGTGTGCCAGTAAGAGGAATCAGAATATTTTATTTTAGTATTTAAGGGCAACTGCATTTTGTTTGAGACCCTGAATTTGTCGTAGCAGTTGACATTCACCGTAGTAACTTTTCCACCCCTGGCAGTCAGCTGTTAACGTAGTGATGTAATCTTTGTTTGCTCACAGCTGGATGAGAATATTTTATTTTAGTATTTTAAGGGCAACTGCATTTTGTTTGAGACCCTGAATTTGTCGTAGCAGTTGACATTCACCGTAGTAACTTTGCCACCCCTGGCAGTCAGCTGTTAACGTAGTGATGTAATCTTTGTTTGCTCACAGCTGGATCAGAATATTTTATTTTAGTATTTAAGGGCAACTGCATTTTGTTTGAGACCCTGAATTTGTCGTAGCAGTTGACATTCACCGTAGTAACTTTGCAACCCCTGGCAGTCAGCTGTTAACGTAGTGATGTAATCTTTGTTTGCTCACAGCTGGATCAGAATATTTTATTTTAGTATTTAAGGGCAACTGCATTTTGTTTGAGACCCTGAATTTGTCGTAGCAGTTGACATTCACCGTAGTAACTTTGCCACCCCTGGCAGTCAGCTGTTAACGTAGTGATGTAATCTTTGCTTGCTCACAGCTGGATCCAATTAATGTATTTTATTTTCGTTTCTTTTAAGCTGTATTGAGGCCGATGATGAGCTCTGGGAGAGCCGTGTTTTTCTTTTACTATTTTGATTTTGTTATTTTAAACTTAATTTGTTTTCTCTTCTTATTTGGGTTTAATTTGTAACGTTATTGTAACTTGTTTTTGCCGTTGCATTTATATTTTTGTTCTTTTGAGTTAATGTAATTTTTCAAACCGGATTTTTAGCCTACTTTCGATTTTTGCAAAAAATGAAAGTAGACTTATGAGATCAACACAGGGCGAAAAAAAAGTGTGTCTGTCTGTGTGTGTGTATGTGTGTGTGTGAGTCTGTGTGTGTGTATGTGTGTGTGTGAGTCTGTGTGTGTGTGTGTGAGTGTGTGTACTCTGAATGTCTGTCCCCCCCTATCAATTCGAACACGGTGAATGCGAATTGAACGAAATTTGGTACAAAGGTAGCACTAGCAAAGGACACCTCAGTGTCATGTTTTATATCGCCGCCATCTTTACTAAAACTGAATGGCGGCCACTCAAACGTTCAAAACGTAAAATCAAATAACGACTAACCAAATCATCCAATCTCTACCAAATTTGGTAACAACATACCTTCGTATAGGATGCGTCTTGTGACCAAACTACAAGGTCGTCCGCCATACCATTTCAGGATGGCGGCCGTGCGAATTATGCAAACTTTATAATCCATATCATGGGACCCACCAGTTCCGATTATCGAGCCGAGAATCGTTTTAACTGTTCTAAAGGAAGAGGCACGTACGAAATTAAAAGTTTATTTTGTAATACTATAGTGCAGACGTGATTTTAAAAAGCTCAGCTGATTCATTAATAAGACAAGATGGCAGCGGATATCTTGTGCCTGACTTATATTTCACTAATTTGAGTATTGCTTGCAATATAGCGTACTGAAACAAAATAAATAAACTTTGTATGAAATGCTTTATATATAAATAATATACTTCAGTGATGAAATCGTTTAGTATAAATCATTATTTGCTAACAAGTTCTATGTAAGTCATTTTATATGGATCAATGTTCGTTGGCACAAATGGCTCAGTGGTAAAGCGTTAGTCTGTCATTCATATGCCTATGGTTCAAACCCCATCAGAGAAATGTTTTTTGCTTGACATTTTACATATTTGTTGCTTTGTAATGACTCAGACGTTTTAAAATTAAGCGTTATATTGTGCATATTACGGTGCAAAACATATACTTAATTAAAACATAATTCGCCAGCAGATTTAATCGAGACATCTAGCTGACAAAAAGGTAACAGATTTTATTGAAAAGTTTCTTCTTCTGGCCGCTAGAATGCACTCGCTCTGTTAGGATTATATTGTTCGATATTTCACAACTAGATATCACGACTAGTTTTTATATTTATTGTTTCTTGAGTACTGAGACGTTATAAAATAAAGCTTTATATGGTGCTTTTTGCAATGGAAATTATATATAAAAAAAAAGACATTCTCCACTGGAGTGACATCTTCCATCCTTCAGTTGTACTATGCAGAAACTATAGATTCGAGCAGCGCTCTGTACCGGCCAGTTAGTGAACCCAGTCTTAACGACTGCTAGGAGTAATAAGACAGTAACATTCGTTTATTCCTTGTGCACAGAGGCGTTGTTGATAATCTCAAAACTTGCAATATGGATGATTTGGAGATGGATTATTTTGTTATACCGTGTATTTAAGATTAGCCTATAAATTTACGGGTTGCGAAGTTACTTCACTTAGTTCTATATCATTCGTACACGACACAGAACAACAACGTGACGTCAGTTTCTGATCTGCTCTGATTGGCTATTACATTGCTGCAGTCGGGTAGTTGGCAGTCAAGGATAAAATTCTCGACTGCCAACTGCCAGCTACCAACTGCAACTTCATGTTGTGTATGGTGCCTATAGTATACACGGAGTCGATCGCGACTGCCGACCGAGGACTACCAACTACGGACTGCCGACTGCGCATTGTAGATGGGCCTTATTAGAGCAACGAAGTTTCAATTATTGTAAGTAGTCGGTGTTTGGAGTGTTTGCTGATGAAATTGCAAAATGCTGGGGTAAATTATAAACTATGGTTTGAACGCCACTGTTCAAATCCTGTGTGCCAATTTGCACTTCAAATAGGAAGAAATTAGGAGATGATAAGGACAGAGAGTTATAACTATACCCATACATTTCGGAGAAAGTAGGCTATATGTTCTTTCCCGAACATCTTGTTTAGTTCAATAAATTAGATTTTACCTGTTAACTAGTGTACGCCATTTCAGTAGTTTAGCGAACCTGTTTCCTGTTGACCTAGACCATTAGTGATCATTTAACGAACGTACCGCACCCGAGATTATTATTATTAGTATTAGTATTATTTAATTTTTAGGCCTAGAGATACCCATCGGTTACAGTACCTTGCCTGGCCTTTGCCGACGACCTTACCTTGTTAGCGAACAACATAGAAGAAGCTACTCACCAACTACAGAGCCTCTATAACATAGCAGCTAAAACTGGCTTGAAGGTCAATATACAAAAAACTGTGTTCATGACAAATATAAAGGGAGCCCCAACTACTATTCTTGTGAAAGACACCGCAATTCAAAAAGTTCCTGCAGTGAAGTACCTAGGGGAGTGGATTCCAGCAAACGAGAGTGAGACCTTAGCAATAGACACTAGATGCACGAAACTGGAAAGGGTCTACCACTCCTGTAAGAGCATCTACACATCCAAATGCCTCTCTAAGAACCTTAAACTTCTACATTACAGCTCAGTAGTAAGACCTTCCGTTCTATATGCCTCTGAGTGTCTCCTGATGAACCGGAAAGGCCCACTGAGGAAACTAGAACTCAAGGAACGGAAAATACTGAGAAGGATTTTAGGACCAATAAGGGAAGAGGGTGGTACTTACAGGATCAGGCACAACAATGAGCTCTATGATCATCAAGAAGATATCGTCACATCCATGAGGAAGAGACGATTAGCTTTCTACGGACATCTGACACGCATGGGTCCAGATAGACTTACCAGCCAGATCTTCACCACGACAGGAAGAGGGAAAGCGTCCAAAAACAAATGGATCACCACAGTGAAGTCAAACCTACAGCAACTTGGAATTTCATCAAAAAACATACAGGATCGATCACAATTCCGACAGATGATTCAACATGGTGTCTTTCCAGTGTCTCTCACCAGCAGGAAGAGTACAGGGACTACCAGACCGACGTGGACACAGGAAAGAAAGAAGACACACAGCCTGAAGATGAAAGCTGCCTGGGCTAAGAAGAAACATAAATTCCTTACAAGAAGTCAAAACGAGCCCCGTGGTTCTCAGTAGGCCCAAACGAAAAGAAGAAGAATGACAGGTAGGCTACTATAACTGTGCATAGTTTAGAGCTGTTGGCAGGCACACTTTCTGATCTATTGGTATAAGAATAAAAACATATGGAGAGCATTAATTAACATTTGGCAGTCCTGCTGGCTCTCATGAATATACATAGTCATATCTGTTATGGTACACAAAGCACTTACGAAATTTGGTTGAAATCCAATTGATAGTAGGCCTATAGAAGTTACATACATTTAAATGTTCGACCTATCAGCAGTCTTAGAATCATTTTGGCAACAATGTCATATACGGGTTCCTGAAAGTTAATATGGTGTGTCATTATCTACGTGTGTGCCAATTTTGGAACAGGTCTCAAGCATAACTTCTGAAATACCCAAGATAGAGCTCAATTGTCAGTTGTGATTTTTCAGCAGTTAGTAGCACTGATATCATTTTCAAATATGGCCGTGAGACATTCAGGTATTGCCCTTGTCTCATCTTTTCTGATACCCTCCTTCTGCGAGGGGTAAGCCTTATTTTTCTTTTCATGTTCTCTCCTGCCTTCTGCTCAAGGCCCTCAAGGAGGCAGGGTGTATGTAGCCCCACCACTTCTGGTGCTCCGTGGATATTGCTACACCCTCAAGGGCTCACGGCTGAGTTCGGGAGTTGGCTACCCCGAGGGTTTCGTGAGCTGGGTCCGTTTTTCCCCTTTTGTCCATTACCTCTGAGGCGGACCCTCTCCTCTTTCACTTTCCTATCTGCCTTTCATGGCTCTCCTCCCTTCCAAGTCCCTCAATCCGCATTCTTCGAGGATTGAGGGCATTTATTTTCCTCCTGACCTTTTTTTTGCCTTATTCTCCTTTTTTTCCATTTCTTCTTCTAGTATATAAGTTAGTAGTTAGTTTTAGTTATAGTTTACATTTCATTATCATCTTCACGATCACCCAAAGCATTAGGGGCCGATAGCCTAGATGTTAGGCCCCTTAAAACCACAACTATCATCATCATCATGACTATTCCCAGATGCCCTAAATAGAATGTACCCTGCTTGGGAAACTTGGAGTTCTATTCGATTGGAAGGTGCCATTGTACTTGAAATCGAAGATAATACAAAATCATCGTTCGACCGGTGGCACTTTATGGAACTGAATGTTGGCTAATCACGAAGAGAAATGAACAACAGCTGCATGTCATGGAAATGAAGATGATTCTCTGGCCGCAAGGACTTAATAGTCTACACCGCATCAGGGATGAGGATGTTCGGGCAACATTTGGTGTAACTGATAACATGCGTGAGAGGCGTTTGAGATGGTACGGCCCAGTGTTACGCAGCAACAATTCATCAGTTGCGAAAACTGCAGTAGATTTGTGTTCTGAAGGCCGTAGACCACGAGGACGACCAAGGAAGCGCTGGCTCGACACCTAGCGGGAAGACTGTCAATGCTCTACCTAGGACAGGGGTGTATATTAGGGGGGGGGGGGGCTGGGGGGCTCCAGCCCCTCCTTCCCCCTGCCCCGAAAATACCAATAAATATTATGAAAGTGTTGCATAAAATAATTGCAAATTTGACTGTATCCTAATCTTAACTTATTGGCCAAGTTATAAACAATATTAAGGTTGAAATTAGACTACCTATTGGTGTAGTGGCTAGCATTCTTGGCTGCCGGCCCGGAGGTTAGAATTCAATTCCCGGCTCTGCCAGGAAATTTTAATTCTGGGCTGAGAGCTGGAAGGGGGCTGGAGCCTTGGGAGGCAAAACTGAGAATTCCACAGTACGGTACTTTTGAGAAATAAATTATCAATTTGTAAAAAAACAAAAAACTGTTTACCTTTCTGTTTAATAAATTGACAAATATTTGCCATTCATACTCCACAGGCCATAATAGAAAATTCATTGAGTATAACATTGTATTTGTGTGTTGTATTGTATTGTACAACTTTTTTTGTATTGCCAGTAATTGTACGCTATATAAACTTAGAATGTTACAATTAACTCTTATCTAAAATAATTACACAAAGTTATATGCTCTAAGATATTGGTGGATATTTCCGAGTATTTTGCGGTGACAATCCCCGGAGAATACTCACAATTTTCCAGCACACCCCCCCCCCCCCCCCCTTCCCGACAAAGACCGGCAGAAATGGAAACAAAGGTGCAAGAAAACAGACCCTGCAATGCGGGGTAAATGCTAGAAAAAAGAAGAAGAGTATTCCCATTGAAGCGTGGTTTCACGATATAATTTGTGAGAGGCTTTATGAGTGAAGACGGAAGAGTCAGTACAGTAGGTGTTTCATTATTGATGTGGTGGTGTTGTGCGGCACTGACCACATCATTACACGAGATTGTCTAAGTGCCCAGGCTCCTAGTTAGCACCCTCGACACCCAGTGGTGCTATTGATTACAGAGCAGTCACGTGCGGAACATCCCACATGCTGATCGCATGCGTAGTCCACCCTGTGCTGTGCATAATTTGAGAGAAAGCTTTCAAGTGATATCCTAAACCAAGTTTTTGAACGCAATTTAATAGCGATGTAAGCAGGAAGTAAACACCGCTGTGGTTTTCATTGTTGCCACATTACAGCTGTATTAATGCTATCTGTCACTAATAATAATAATAATATCGTATGGCCTTGGGTGCCAGGTTAAAGCTTTGTTTATTGACAACCAGAAGGCAGCCTGCATGTCAAATTTTGTTATTCCTTGGAGCGCAATCAAAATCATGAAGGTTAGATATCTAAGCTCATTTACACTATAGCACTTTCTAGTAGAGAATGGAGGAACTGTTTCTGTTAGCGGAAAATCCTGAGATTAATTTTGCCATTATGAACACGGCCTACTGAATTCAAATGGGTTCTTTAACATGCCAACAACGTATGACTTGCATGTCGTGATTTTTGTCGCCTTTCAAAAATCACTTACCATGCCAGAAAAGAACCTGCAAACTTGGAGTTGGTAGCTCGACACGATAACCACTCACCCACCGTGGCAAGCTATCTGTTCACTACCTCGATAGAAAATATAGTATCTTGAGTATTTCTTACACTTTGTCTTCAAAAATAAAGTCCTCTCGGCACGCCGGAAGGCGGAGGTAGATTTCACCGGACAAACTTGGGGATAGGCGAAAATGGGCAGAATATGCAGGTTTTCGTAGAAGGATCATTCCTCATTTATTGCGAGAAAGTATTTTATAATTGGAGCTTAATTAACTTTTCCGGCCCCGTGGTGTTGGGGTTGCGCGCCTGCCTCTCACCCGGAGGCCCCGCGTTCGATCCCCGGCACCGTCAGGGATTTTAAAACTGACGTGAGGGTTGGAACGGGGTACACTCAGCCTCGTGAAGACAATTGAGTAGCTGTCTGACAGTGAGACAGCGCCCCGATCACGAATACCAAGATTAACGGCCGAGGGGACCCGACGCGCTAATCACGCGTCACCCCAATATCTGCAGGCCAAATGGCTGCTTTGTCGGCCTTAGCTCGTCATGGGCTGGATAGTGCCAGGGGTTGACTTTTTTTTTAATTAACTTTGTTTTTCGTCATTTTATGCCTATTTTAAACATTTTATTGTCTTATGGGGACGGTAACCTTCTTGTCATTTGGGGTCCATTTTTAGCCTACTTTCGATTTTTGCAAAAAATGAAAGTAGACTTATGAGATCAACACAGGGCGAAAAAAGTGTGTCTGTCTGTGTGTGTGTGTATGTGTGTGTGTGAGACTGTGTGTGTGTGTGTGTGAGTCTGTGTGTGTGTATGTGTGTGTGTGAGACTGTCTGTCTGTGTGTGTGTGTATGTGTGTGTGTGAGTCTGTGTGTGTATGTGTGTGTGTCTGTGTGTGTGTGAGTGTGTGTACTCTGAATGTCTGTCCCCCCCCCCTATCAATTCGAACACGGTGAGTGCGAATTGAACGAAATTTGGTACAAAGGTAGCACTAGCAAAGGACACCTCAGTGTCATGTTTTATATCGCCGCCATCTTGACGGAAACGTAATGGCGGCCACACAAATGTTCAAAGCTTAAATCAAATTACGATTAACCTAATCATCCGATCTCTACCAAATTTTGCAACATCATACCCTTATAGAGGAAGCATCCTTTGACCAAATGAATAGGTCATTACCTTAATAGTTTGCGGATGGCGGCCATCTTTGTGTGAAAATCAGTTCCCCCTATTTATTCAAACACGGTGAAACCGAATGGAACGAAATTTGGTACAGAGGTAGTACTAACAAAAGGCACCTCAGTGTCATGTTTTATATCGCCGCCATCTTGACGGAAACGTAATGGCGGCCACACATATGTTCAAAGCTTAAATCAAATTACGATTAACCTAATCATCCGATCTCTACCAAATTTTGCAACAACATACCCTTATAGAGGAAGCATCCTTTGACCAAATGAATAGGTCATTACCCTAATAGTTTGCGGATGGCAGCCATCTTTGTGCGAAAATAAATTCCCCCTATTAATTCAAACACGGTGAAACCGAATGGAACGAAATTTGGTACAGAGGTAGCACTAGCAAAGGGCATCTCAGTGTCATTATTTATATCGCCGCCATATTGACAGAAACGTAATGGCGGCCACACAAATGTTCAAAGCTTAATTTAAATTACGACTAACATAACCATCCGATCTCTACCAAACTTTGCAACAACATACCTTTATGGGGGGAGCATCCTTTGACCAATCTAATAGGTTATTAGCCTAATAGTTTGCGGATGGCGGCCATCTTTATGTCAAAATGGATTCCCCCTATTAATTCGAACACGGTGGAACCGAATGGAACGAAATTTGGTACAGAGGTAGCACTAGCAAAGGGCACCTCAGTGTCATGTTTTATATCGCCGCCGTCTTGACTGAAACGTAATGGCGGCCACACGAATGTTCAAAGCTTAAATCAAATTACGATTAACCTAATCATCCGATCTCTACCAAATATTGCAACTACATACGTTTATGGAGGGAGCATCCTTTGACCAATCTAATAGGTCAATCGCCTAATAGTTTGCGGATGGCGGCCATCTTTATGTCAAAATTGATTCCCCCTATTAATTCGAACACGGTGGAACCGAATGGAACGAAATTTGGTACAGAGGTAGCACTAGCAAAGGGCACCTCAGTGTCATGTTTTATATCGCCGCCATCTTGACTGAAACGTAATGGCGGCCACGAAAATGTTCAAAGCTTAATTTAAATTACGACTAACTTAACCATCCGATCTCTACCAAACTTTGCAACAACATACCTTTATGGAGGGAGCATCCTTTGACCAATCTGATAGGTCATTAGCCTAATAGTTTGCGGATGGCGGCCATCTTTATGTCAAAATTGATTCCCCCTATTAATTCGAACACGGTGGAACCGAATGAACGAAATTTGGTACAGAGGTAGCACTAGCAAAGGGTACCTCAGTGTCATGTTTTATATCACCGCTATCTTGACGGAAACGTAATCGCGGCCACCTAAATGTTAAAAGCGAAAATGTAATTACGACCAACCTAATAATCTAGTCTCTACCAAATTTTGCAACACCATATCTTTATGTGGGAAACATATTCTGAACAAACTGCAAGAACATCAGCCCAATAGTTTGCAGATGGTGGCCATGTATGTGTGCAAATCGATTCCCCCTATCAATTCAAACACGGTGAAACCGAATTGAACGAAATTTGGTACATAGGTAGCACTAGCAAAGGGCACCTCATATTCATGTTTAATATCCCTATAGCACGTTGTATTTCAACAAGCTACTACAACCAACATTCAATCATACTCCTTGAAAAGGACAAAGAGTTATAACAATACCCATGCATTTAGGAGAAAGTAGGCTATATGTTCTTTACTGAACATCTTGTTATACTTGTGGTCACACTGTCCTTATGCAAGGATTCGACACTGATGTATAACTATGTATCGGTCTGTTACTTCTTCACGCAAAATAATATCTCCCACAGAGATTTTGGTTGGTTCCTTAGTTTAGGGGCTGCGACAACGCGGTCATGTAACCCCGTGTACTTTGGGTGAGTGTAGAATCTGTCTGATAAACGGTGCGAATTGCGATGGCTGTATTAGTCTGTAATTCAGGTAAGGACTGCAGACGGTCAATTTCAAGCAGTAGTTCCTAATGTTGCTACCAGATACTACCGTCAACGACACCTAGCTGTGAACTTGGCTACTTGATGCCACCGCAACCAGCAACTCGCAACGAATGTTGGAACTTCCCCTCCAAAGGAAAGCATACTGAGGGATTTTTAGCGCTCTTAGAAAATCCGACGACTTTGGCCGGCTTTGAACCCGCGACCTTGGGCATAGAAGTTCAGCATGCTACCAGTTACGTCACCGAAGACGCTTCACACTTAGTCAGATGGAAATCTGAATCTGATATCGAGCAAGTGCGTTGTCATGGCAACGTCCGATGGCTCATCCGTCATCAATTAAGTAGTGTTGCCATGGCAACCTCTGATAGCTCTTGGCATTTTCTTATAATTCCGAAATCATTTTTCTCATCCCTTGGCGTAATGGTGGGTCATATCAAAAATTCTTTCAGACAGAAGTTTTAGGTAATTATTAGGGGCATATTGTCCATTTTGTACGGTTTTGATATTGCGCCTATTATGAGAGATATGATTAATGTTTCCTGAAAAACCCACTTTTTCCCACCCCTTTGGTCAATGGTTGGTGCTATAAAAAAAACTCTTTAAACATAAATTTTTGGGCTTTATCGGACACATAGTATGAACCTTGAACGGATTCGATATTTCACATATTAAGAGAGTTATAGCAATATTTCACTTTTTCGAAAAAAAAGCCCCCCATTTTCACCCCCTTCGACCGATTTAGCCCAGTAACGAATTCGACAGAGATTTTATAGGTATACATATTCGGTAAAAAATTCAAAGTGATTGGTGAAAAATAACGGCAGTTATCGTGTCCACAAGAACCTGATATACATATATACATATATACATAAATTATATATAAACTTTTGAACTGACGGTGGTTTTGGGGTCTGGGGGATGTGAAACGCGAAGATATGTGGAAATTTTCTGGAAGTCGAAACATGGGACCCATTGCAACATAATTTCCGAAATTGCCCTGGACTTTAATTGTGAAGATGGTCGGACGAATTTAGGTTCGAGGCAGGTGTTACGTGGACCATAAATGCCAGAGATAGAGAGCTATGGAAGGAAGTTCAGAACAGTGTAATGGCGTAAAAATGTAAATACCGTAGTAAGGATGTGTGTTAATTTAATTTGTATTAATGTGTGTCAATATGATTGTATTTAGGAAAGGCATCTCTCAAGAACTAGTAATCTTGGGAGACTACTTGAGCCAACCCCCTACCACTCCGGTAGGAAGCCATCCGGGATCTACGAGCTTATCTTATCTTATCTTATGATATTAAGGTCTCTAGGTATATTTTGTCCAGAGGAGGGGGATTTCTAACGATGTGTATATCTATGAAACGTTAGTAGCGAGAAATCTCAATCTAAGGTAGAAAATATAAATAGCTCCGAATCCACTTCAGTGTTGCGTTAGTAATGAAAGTTATATCATTTCAAATGATCTTGTCGACTTCATCGTTATGCTTGAGTCTAATGTTATGCGTTACGGAGATGGCGACCGCGTGACGTCATGCAGCCGCGCGGGAAGCCTAAGTTAATGGGCAATGGCCGGCGAGTGCGTGACGTCATGCAGCCACGCGGGAAGTTTGAGTCTAATGTTATGCGTTACGGAGACGGCGATCGCATGACGTCATGCAGCCACGCGGGAAGCCTAAGTTAATGGGTAATGGAGTCTGTTGAAAGAGTCCTAGGGCGTCGAGCGACCTGGGGCTTCGAGCGAAGCGAGAAGGCAGTTGTAGCATGCGTCATTTGAAATTATATAAAGTCTAGTCTTTCAGACTGACTATATCTTTTTCATTAGATCAACACGATTGTACCCGATTGTAATGAGTGGTTCCCTAATACCGAAGAGAAGAAATATAACACGAGGACTGGCGCCGGGTCATTTTGACCCATAGAGTGTCACTTCCTTTTTGTCGTAGTCGTACGGATTTTAATTAAGTAATTATACACCTGGTGTCTTACTATGAACTATTCCCAATATAAAATTAGTTTTGTTTTCATTTAACATGCAGAAAAATGACATTATAATTGGCCTTGATAACGGTGGCAAAGCAAACATCTCAATTTATTTTAGCAAATGAGCTGATGACTAAGCTGTACCTGGACCTGAAACATGGATCAACATGAACGTGAGCAATATGATTGTGCTACACCAAAATAGGTGGATTTTCCCCGTTATTTTACACAGATCGGCCCGACTAACGTAAGCCGAAAATTGTCACGCGAGGACTGGCGCCATGGGTAAATCTAACCCAACCGTAAATAATATAGAAATAATTTGGGTGTTCACAAAGTAATGGACACGTTACTTTTGCAGGATGAAGTTCAAGGCTAGGAAGGAAGGTACAGTAAGCGACAGGATATGAGGGCGGACAAAACCGAAAATATAGAGCATTATTTAAGCCTCGGGTCAAAAATACCCACGCGCCAGCCCTCGCGGGTTAGTAAATATACTTGGATGACCAGTTTCGATCGTCAAGTGATCATCATCATATCCATTACACTTACGCTATTATATCTATGTCTACAAGTATGGGTGATGATATTAGCAATATGTACACTTTTTTAGTTGCAGTAGCCTGGTAGTTAAACCAACGCAACTAGTCAGTATTTGAGTCGTCCAGTTACAAAACTCGTTTAATCCACTTGTGAATAAGAATCATTTTCATGAGAAACGTTTCTCTGGACTTTGCCTCACGTATCTTTTGTGTTTGATGTTTTCTACTTTTTGCTTTGTGTTTTTGGTTTTTGGTTTTGTTGTTGCTTTGTGCTCTTGCTTTTGAATTATACTTTTTTGCTTTTCTTTCTTGGTTTTGTGTTTGTTTTCTGCCTTTAATTTTTTAATTTTGTTTTTTGCTTTATGTTTCTTGTTTTTTGTTTTCTGCTTTTGCTTTTGTTTTGGAATTTTGCTTTTTCCTTCCTCTTTTTTGTTTTGGTTTTGTGTTTGTTTACTACTTTTGCTTTTTTGAATTTTGCTTTTTGCTTTATGCTTTTGTTTTTTGTTTTCCGCTTTTCCTTTTAAATTTTGCATTTTGCTTCGTCTTTTTGTTTTGGTTTTGTGTTTGTTTTCTGCTTTTTCTGTTTTTGAATTTTGCTTTTTGCTTCGTGTTTGTTTTCTGGAAATCAAAATAAAACAAAACAAAATAAACAAAACAAGATCAAAACAAAATAAACAATTCAAAATAGAAACAAAACAAAAAACAAAAACAAACCAAAACAAAACAAAAAACAATGTGAAACAAAATAAAACGAAATAAAGTAGAACATAACAAAATAAAAATAAAACATAACATTAAATTAAATTAAACAAAACAAAAAATATAATAAGGTCAAATTAAACAATTAAACAAGAAGTTCCGTGAAGAACTATACAGCCTACTTTTCATGCCAATGATTATTCTACAGAATATGAACCTACCTAGAATAATGACGAAATTAAGTTGGTAATATCGAAATATCTAATTAGTTCAAAATATACCTGGTATAATGTAGCCTAATAGAGCACTACAGTTGGCAGCCCTGGTGACTGAATATATTCTTAGTTCCATCTCTTAAGGTACAGAATACAAAATTTGGTTGAAGTCCAATGGACGTTACATGCAGTTAGACACTGGATCTATCAGCACGCGTAAAAGCATGTTGCCAACAATACCATGCGTGTGCTGGTCAGAAATAATCTGAAATATTATGATATCTTATTGTGCCAATTTTGGATGAAATCCATTTGTTAGTATAGAAGTTACATGTATTTTAAAATTGGACATATCAGCAGGCATAGAATCATGTTGGCAGCACCGCTTTGTATTAATTATTCCAAATTAATCTCGAATGTCAGGTGCTATACGTGTGCAAAATATAGAGCTGTTGGCTTGCATACTTTCTGATATATTGATATTAGGGTAAAAAAAGACAGCATTTATTAACAGTTGGCAGCCCTGATTGCTCTTAACAATACTTACAGTCATATCTGTTATGGTACACATAGCACATACGAAATTTGGTTGAAATCCAACTGATAGTATAGATGTTGCATGTATTTAAAAATTGGTACTATCAGCAGGCTTATAATCATGTTGGTAGAACTGACGTATATAAGTTACTCCAAATTAATCTAAAATGTCAGAATATACGTGTGCATAGTTTAAAGCTGTTGGCTTGCATACTTTCTGATATATTGGTATTTGGATAAAAAAAAAATAGAGAGAGCAATTATGAACAGTTGGCAGGCCTGGTGGCTCTTAAGAATATGCTCAGTCATATCTGTTTATGTACAGATATTACATACAAAATTTGGTTGAAATCCAATTGATAGTGTAGAAGGTTTATGCATTTAAACATTGGACCTATCAGAAGGCTTAAAATTATTTTGGCAACACTGTCATGGTTGGCCTCCTGTAAATTCAACTGAAATAGTATTATCTATATGTGTGCCAATTTTGGAATAGCTCCCATGCATACCTTGCAAGATATCCAACATGGAGCTCAAATTTCTAGTGCGTTTTTTCAGCAGTAGGTGGCACTGACATCATTTTCAAATATGGACGAGAGATATTCCCGTGCACATCTTTACTCATACTAAATTTGGTTTTGATTGCTGCAGCCGTTTAGGAGTTGATAGGGGGGGACACACACACAGCCAGACAGACAGACAGACACACATTTTCCCGGATCGATCTCATAAGTCTACTTTTTCCTCATTTTTGCAAAATGTGAAAAGTAGGCTAATAATAGTACATTATGCAACGAGCCTATAATGGCTATAATTAAGACACGAGTATTTTTATAAAACGAGCGTATGCGAGTTTTATAATTTCCATACGAGTGTCTTAATTACCAATATAGGCGAGTTGTATACGACTGTTTATGTTCGACGATAATTATAACTTTATTATATGTTTTAACATAAATATTCATCAATATCTGTTCAGTCACTACAGTAGAATGTTGTGATCGGGTGCTGCGGTGGGTAGTATATCTTTCTTGTCCAAGCTCTCTGGACAACCGACGCATGCGCTCTGTGTGCTTCAATACCATATGTTCAGATTGCGCACCAGTATTCAGTAAAACTCTCACTGAAGTCGTGTCAAAACCACGCGCTGTGTAGAAATTGGTTTTGGGGATATTAAGGTACCGGTACAGTGCTATTTCTTGTCTCATATTCGCCAGTTTATTTACGCGAACATATGGACGGTGCGTATTCCTTGTCCGTAATTTATTATAGTTCGATGTTGTGTTTATGTCCGACATGTTGGATTTTGAGTTCATCCGCGAAGGTATCGTTACCTAATTGGTCAATGAACGAGCTCTGATTGGCTGGAGAAACTGTATCATAATGAAAAACGGTGTTATAGTGACCATCATTATGATACAGTTTTCTAACCCATAATAGTGAGGGTCGAACATAATAGTACATTATGCAACGAGCCTATAATGGCTATAATTAAGACACGAGTATTTTTTTATAAAACGAGCGTATGCGAGTTTTATAATTTCCATACGAGTGTCTTAATTACCATTATAGGCGAGTTGCATACGACTGTTTATGTTCGACGATAATTATAACTTTATTATATGTTTTAACATAAATATTCATAAATATCTGTTGAGAGTCAGCTACTGGAATTTTGTGATCGCAGAGCGAGCGTTGGGTGTTATATCTTTGTCTTTCAAGAGCTTTGAACGACCGACGCATGCGCTCTGTGGGCTTGCAATGCCATATGCAGCCATATGTTTACATCAGCCGTCCCTCAGTAATATTGTCACCGCAGTCATTTGAAGACAATGCGCTGTGTAGAAATTAGTGTTGGTGATTTTAAGGTACAGTGCTATTTCTTGTCTCATATTCGCCAGTTTATTTACGCGAACATATGGACGGTGGGTATTCCATGTCGGTAATTTATTATAGTTCGATGTTGTGTTTATGTCCGACATGTTGGATTTTGAGCGCATGCGCGAAGTTATCCTTACCTAATTGGTCAATGAACGAGTTCTGATTGGCTGGAGAAACTGTATCATAATGGAAAACAGTGTTATAATGACCATCATTATGATACAGTTATCTGACACGTAATAGTGAGGGTCGAACATAAATAATTTTACGACATAATCCTTATTCGCAAGTGGATTAAACGAGTTTTGCAACTAGACGACTCATTTGTTAGTTCCTACTCTCTATGATATTTTGCTTAAATACTGACAGTGGCGATTGACTTTCAAATTTGATTGCTGAGTGTGATTATGTGATTGTTGACAAATGGTCAGCTAGAGTGGATTCTATACTTAGCTGTTTGAATGGTTTGTGATCCGATTGCGAGCAGATACTCTGTCACTGCCTGCACTGAACTTCCTGGTTCATACGTGGAGCGTTCAGCTCCTCTGCTCTTGTTTTATCCACCTTCCACTATTTAGGGGCAGATGACCTCGTAGTTCCGACCCTTAAAACCTCAATAACCAACTACTAACACCTTCCACTATCTTGTTGCTTCTTTTTTGCAGCTGTATAACATTACATGTACCAGAGTACGAAGCCATGAACGAGTGGTGTTTCGATATCTCAGGTATATTCATACACACCGTATAGAAGTAAGGTTGGTTGGTTGGTTCCTCAGTTTAGGGGCTGCAACAACGCGGTCCTGTAGCCCCGTGTATTTTGGGTGTGTATAGAATCCGTCTGATAATCGGTGTTAAAAATGATGGCTGTATTAGTGTGTGCTGCGTTTCACTAACTAGTTTCAGTTCAAAAGTTTGTATATAAATCATGTGTATATATCAGTTTCTTGTGGACACGATAACTGCCGTAATTTTCCACCAATCACTTTGAATAATAATAATAATTGAATTGTTTACATAATACCAGTGATATCTCGGTCCAGTTCGTTAATGGGCAAAATCGGTCGAAGGGGGTGAAAATGGGGGGCTTTTTCGAAAACGTGAAATATCGCTATAACTCTCGTTAATACGTGAAATATCGAATCCTTTCAAATTGCATACTATGTGTCGGATAACTGGCAAACATTTATGCTAAAAACGTTTTTATAGCACCTACCATTGACCAAAGGGGTGGGAAAAAGTGAGTTTTTCTGGAAACATTAATCATATCTCTCTTAATAGGCACAATATCAAAACCGTACAAAATGGACTATATCTCCCTAACAATTATCTAAAACTTTTGTCTGAAAGAAACTTTGATATGACCCACCATTACGGTAAGGGATCAGCAAAATGGTTTCGAAATTATAAGAAAATGCCAAGAGCCTTCAGAGGTTGCCATGACAACGCTACTAAATTGATGAGGGATGAGCCATCAGACGTTGCAATGACAACGCCATTGCACGAGATCACATTCAGATTTCCATCGACTCTGTGAGAAGCGGCTTCGGTGACGTAACTGGTAGCATGCTGAACTTCTATGCCCACGGTCGCAGGTTCAATGCCGGCCGAAGACGTCAGATTTTTTAAGAGCGCTAAAAATCCCTCAGTATGCTTTCCTTTGGAGGGGAAGATCCAACGATCGTTGGGAGTTGCTGGTTATGGTGGCATCTACTTGCCAAGTCCACTGCTAGGTGTCGTTGACGGTAGTATTTGGTACTAAAATTAGGAACTACTACTTGAAATTGACCGTCTGCAGTCCTTACCTGAATTACAGACTAATACAGCCATCACAATTCACATCGTTCATCAGACAGATTCTACACACACCCACAGTACACGGGGCCACATGACCGCGTTGTCGCAGCCCTTAAACTGAGGAACCGACCAACATCTCTGGGGGAGATAAAATTTTGCGTGAAGAAGAACAGACTGTTAGATAGTTACACATCAGTGTCGAAACCTTGCATAAGGACAGTGTGACTACAAGTATAATAACAAGTAGTTCCGTGAAGAACTATACAGCCTATTTTCGTATATCCTGCTCAAGTTAATTGCCTCTATCAACATACAAAATTTCAGTTTGATTGCTGTAACAGATTCGTAGATATTGAGAACCGTCTAAATATTTCAGATGGTCGCCAGGTTGGATTTTTATTTTTGTACTATTACATAAAGATTATTGTGTACGTGTGGTATTCAAACTTCAATCGCATGATTAGAACACAAGAAGTAAAAACGAGATTTTAAAATTACGCACAGCAGCCATCTTGTGATTATGCAAACAATTGAAATAAATTAGATGCCTGTGGATCAACATTTGTATAAGCATTTAACGTGCAACGTTTCACGACACTCGGATAGTTAATTCGCGAGGAACGTCCGTCTAAATATTTATACTTCGCGTCGCCGCCATGTTGGATTTGTGCTCACCAGGTTACTGAAAGTCCTATAGGTGAACATATGTTTATAGTTTCTATGAACATAAAAAATTCAGTTTGGTTGCTGTAAAAGATTCATAGATATTGAGAACCGTCTAAATATTTCGGAAGCTCGCCATTTAGGATTGTTATATGTACTGTATAGGCCATAGTGTTATGTACCATTCAAGGACAATTATTGCCTAGGTTCAGTATTCGAACTTTCACTTCGATCGCATGATTACGACACAAGAAATAAAAACTTAATTTTAAAATTTCGCACAGCCGCCATCTTGAGGTTATGTAAACAATTGAATTAAATTAGAAGGTAATGCTTACAATCTGCAAAATCATTTACTGTACCACATTTCACTGCGCTCAGAGAGTCAAATCACGAGAAAAGTCTATTAAAATATTTCAAATTCGCTTGGTCGCCATGTTCGTTTTGTACTTTACAGGTTTATGAAATATACATAGGTAAACTTGTATCAGTACCCTCCATCACCGTAAAAATTGCAGGGTGATATCTGTAATAGTTTCGGAGATATAGAATGTCAGTGAAATATTTCCCACAGCCGCCATTTTGAAGTTATGTAAACAATTGAACTAAATTAGACTCCAGTGCATTACAATGTGTATATACATTTGCTGTACCAAGTTTCATTACGTTTGGGTAGTTAAATCGCGAGAAAAGTCTATTTAAAAGTCTCAATTTCGCTTGGCCGCCATGTTGGTTTTGTAGTCACCAGGTTTTCGAAAATCTCATATATAAACTTCTAGTAGTGCCCTTTATCACCGTACACAATTTCAGGACGATATCGGTAATAGTTTCGGAGATATTGAATGCTAGTGAAATATTTCGCACAGCCGCCATGTTGGTTTGGTGAGACGTAACAAAATTTGAAAGGCATGGTCGAGGTTGCCGGGAATAGTGCTATGAACTTACCGAGTTTCATTGAAATCGCTCCAGCCGTTTAGATTTTATTACGGGGACACACACACACACACACACCTCACACACACACACACACACGCACACACACACGGACAAAAGGTGATCTCATAAGCCTATTTTTTCAAAATTGAAAATAGGCTAAAAATGGACCCCAAATGACAAGAAGGTTACCGTCCCCATAAGACAATAAAATGTTAAAAATATGCATGGAAAGACGAAATATAAAGTTAATTAAGCTCCAATTGTAAAATACTTTCTCGCAATAAATGAGGTCTGATCCTTCTACGAAAACCTGCATATTCTGCCTATTTTTGCCTATCCCCAAGTCTGCCCGGTGAAATCTACCTCCGCCTTCCGGCGTGCCGAGAGGAATTTTATTTTTAATTCAAGTAAGGACTGCAGACATTAAATTTTCAAGTAGTTCCTACTTTTGCTACCAACGACAACAAGTTTCAACTTGGTTACTAGATGCCACCGCAGTCAGCTCCTGGCGACGAACGTTGGAATATAAGAGCGTTAGCCAAATCTAACCTATAATTCCGCTTCACACAAGTGTAATTGTTGGAAAGTTCTTTTACATGCCATCAATCTATGACATGGGTCTGCCGGCTTTATTTCCCCTTAGAAGGAAGGCATAGTGAGGGATTTTTAACACTCTTTAAAAAATCCGACGACTTTGGCCGGGTTCGAACTCGCGATCTTAAGCTTAGAAGCTCAGCTTTCTACCAATTACGCCACCGAAGTCGCCCGTATAGTAGTAATACGCTCAACGAAGTTGATGACGATTCACATGCTGATAAATCTGGTGTCCCTCTTGAAGGTGTCTGTATGACTTCAGAATGAGCCTAACTAACCGTGCCACTCATCCCTACAATAAAAGCTGATCACAAACATAGAGGTCAGGTTTGTTATATTCCAGTGTTTGAATCAATTTTGTTTCTGCCGAGGGAATTCTGAACAGTGACAAGGGATTATACATTTTGCATATATTACAGTATTGTATTTAATACAATTCCCGGAGGCTAAATGCCCCCAAATATGTAATGTGTGGTTGAGAGTGAACAGTTTGACGGGCGAGAACTGTAAATGAAGTCGTGGTATTATGCGCATACCATTCATTGTATAACCACAATACCTCTGCATACCTTCATTGTATCCTCTGTAGAATGCGTATACCGGGTGAGTCTTCTGCCCCTTATATTTTTAGTTTTCGGCCATACTTCCCCCCGTCTATAACCAAGCCACAATGACCCTAAACGACTTAACCAGATTTATGACGACATGGAAGTAAGACCTATACACAAACATGCGTGCGACAAGTGTTCATTCAATGCATCGAACTGTCATACGGGCATGTACAAAGAACATGCCGATTATTTCAGTTGGATACGAAATTAACGCTGGGTACGGTGGCTTACTGATAAAAAACGTGAATGAATCTTCGAAGCGGAAAGCAATATCACATCTCATACGCTTGCAGGCAAGGTGAAGGGACTAGAACCCGCGGAGCAATGGTCTAAGTTCGTAGAAGGTAGCTGTCCTGTTTATGAGCGATTCCCACCACCGGTGAATATGTTATGCTCATTTTAAGCTTTGGGGATCAAATACAAGGTGATGATGATGATGATGATGATGAAGAAGATAATTGTTGTTATAACGGTCCTAACATCTACTGTAGGTTATCGGCCCCTAATGGTTTGGGTGTTCATGAAAAATGAAAATGAACCTATAATTAAATCTAACAACAAACTTACAACTAAGATTAACTACTGACTTACACATGCCAATTATCCGATTTCAGTTGGACACAAAATTAACGCTGGGTAGCCTACGGTAGCATACTGATAAAGACCGTGACTGAATCTTCGAAGCGGAAAGGAGTATCACAAGGGACAAGTAGCCGTGGAGGCCTCCTCAGCGTTCAAACCTAATAAAATGGATAACCTTACAATAATTTTGATTAAATTAAAACATTCCAAATACATAAACATAATTTTTCCACACACTTCGAAGATGTTGTTTCTAAACTCTGTCATTGGAGTTGCGATGGATTGTGCTGAAATAGTAAACATTGATATAGGGAATTGAGATTTACATATTCGACATCAGCCAAAGTCTTAGCCTTATTTGCTGGCTTATTCTAATTGTAGTTGTTCGAATAGCACCAAAAAATATTGCTATACTTCACAAGGACTTAATCATTCCGTGTCGATATATGAAAAATTCCTTGCTGCACTCTCTTGTGTCAAGATAGTACATTATGCAACGAGAATATAACGGCAATCATTAAGATTGTAGGCGAGTTGCATACGAATGTTTATGTTCGACGATAATTATTATATGTTTTAACATAAATATTCATAAATATCTGTGGGATTCAGTGACTTCAGTTAGTGAACAGAGCGCACTGGATGGTTTGCTGACTGAAAAGAGCGCATGCGTGGGTCAATGGACTTCGAAATCAGATACCATTTACTTTGATTGGCAATGCTATTGTTTACAGCCTACATGATGTCTAGTGCCGATCAAGACTAGCATTCACTAATATTGTCACATAAGATGTTTGAAAGCAATGCGCTGTGTAGAAATTGGAGTTGGGGATATTAAGGTACAGTGCTATTTCTTGTCTCATATCCGCCAGTTTATTTACGTGAACATATTATGGTACGGTGCACTTTCCATGTCGGTAATTTATATAGAAGGGTGCTGTGTTCCTAACTTCTGGACGTATATTCATAAATTTCTTTCATATGTCATAGTATTTTCTTGTTACCGTAAATGTTCGCGCTGATTTTGTCTTTGTGTTTGGGATTGTAACTACAATGGTTGATCCGATATCCAATTTGAACTTTCAAATCATGTAATTCATGTCCGACATGATGGATTTTGAGCGCATGTGCGAAGCTATCCTTACCTAATTGGTTAATGAATGAGCTCTGATTAGCTGGAGAAACTGTTTCATAATGAAGAATAGTACTATAATGACCCTCATTATGATACAGTTTTCTGACATAAAATATTTACATTTCGACATCGTAGAACATAAAGAATGGTATTGTTCACACGTTAGTTGTATTTTGAGAATGAGCTGTTATTGGAGCAGGTCGTGACGCCATGTCTGTTATGTGTACTTACAAATGCACATGTTGGTTGAATCATTTAGATGTACCTGGTAATCTATTGAATGCTGTAATTGAAGGAGTCATTTACAAAACAGCAAAATCCACCGAGCACACTTTCTAGTAAATAGTTTTTTTTTTAACTCAGCAATTCTCCTAGGTGTGTGCCGTGTCTTGTATGTGGTTTCGCCCAGGAGCAGCAAGCTGGCTCTAGGCGTCCCCGACCGAACTCCCACAGGAGTAGCGAACTGTGCACTATCTCCCTTCTTATGAAGCGCTCGTGCGCCTCTAACTGTGGAACACCAAGAGCCAGCTGATGAGCCAGCGATGTCCTAGGCGAAACCCCACACAAGACACTGCATAAACCTTGAAAAATTGATGAGTTTTAATTCACTGGCCGTGAAAGCCCATACACCATCTTTTTAGTTTTTTTTTAGTAATTTCATCATTTAATGTGCAGAGACTTGTATTTTTTCTCTTTTTTTGCCAGTGCTAAAAATGACTCCCAGAAAGGTTGTGTGAGGGTATTGGTGTTGTATGTCTAATAACTTCTCCTAAAGCAATATGTAAAGTACTTAGACATGTGCCATTTTGCAAGATACTCTCTATATGTATTAACAAATATAATGACCTTCTGAAATAACAAAACAAGGATTGTATATTGGCTAGAAAAATTGCTGAGTTTTAAAACAAAGATTCTTAGCAAAATACATTAAGCATATTGTTATTTATATTCGATGATATCGAAATGTAAACATCATGTGTCAGAAAACTGTATCATAATGAGGGTCATTATAACACTATTTTTCATTATGAAACAGTTTCTCCCACCAATCACAGCTCAAGAAACAGCTGTGTGACCAATTATGTAAGGATACCTTCGCGCAAGCGCTCAAAATCCGCTGTAAACAATAGGTGTTCTGTGTTGGCAAGCAAAGTGAATGGTCTCTGCGTTCGGAGTGACTTGACCCACGCATGCGCTCTGTTCAGTCACCACAGATATTTATGAATATTTATGTTAAAACATACAACAAAGTTATAATTATCGTCGAACATAAACAGTCGTAAGCAACTCGCCTATATTGGTAATTCGTATGGAAATTACTCGTGTCTTAATTATTGCCATTATAGGCTCGTTGCATAATGTATTATTATGAACTTCTAATTACTGTCAGTGTCTCAAAGTTCACTGCCACTGACTGTATTATAACTAGTACCAACGATAACTAGGGATATTGTCTCTTGCTGTTGGCACTCTCAGTGGTGCTGTCTTGCAACTGCCTTAATTTCCCTCCTACAATTATTAGAACTTGTTCATGGAATCGTATGTTGCTTTGCACTGCACGTGATGCGTAACTGTCTAAAGAACTCTATTCTGGTCTCAAGTTGAGACTCTCAACTCATTTATAGTATGTTCCAAAGTGGACTTGTATGGTGTATCATCTACCTTCCTCAATAATTAAGTTACTCTTAACAGAATACTGTTATCAGAAAGCAATGGAAATGAAAATTTACCAATAGTAAATACGCATCACCTTTTACCAGATGAATATGGCAAACACATACGCATTTTACACAGGTTAACTTTACCTTCTGGGCTGTGATCCCTGCTGAACACGCCTTGTATAACTGTACTCGTATTTACTGAGATATCGCATGAGAACGAGCCATAATTTGACAAGCAGGAATAAAAAGTTCAACCAGAACAAAGAAATTATTCGGTTGGTTTATATGGTAAGTTCTAGAAAAGAGCCCTGAGGGAAGCCTTTTTTTTCTCGCCTCTTATGTAACGAGCGATGGAGACCGTGCACCATACAGCCAATTTAACACGTGCCAGTCGCTGGCTGACGTGACATATTGAAGGACTGACGTAGGCAGATATAACTATTCTGAGTTGAAGTGGGCTGAGGTGATGTGTGGTTGGGAAGAAGAAGAATGTGTGCCTCTGAACTTCCTACATCTATTTATGTTGAGGACACAATCAAGAGCTGGAGAAGTACAAACCGTTTCGCTTTTAACACATATCAAGAAACATATGGTATGGCATGGTTTTATTATAGACTAATGCCTGTGTGTCACTGGCGAATTCGGTGACGTAGTTCGATGGCCAAGATCGTGGGTTCAAATCTGGCCGAAGTCGTTGGATTTTTAAGAATTGCAAAAATCCCTCTATGCCTTCCTTCGGAGGGGAAGTAAATCCCATGTCATAGCTTTATGGCATGTAAAAGAACCTTCCACTAACTAAAATTGTGTAAATCTAAATTTGTAGGTTAGATTTGGTTAACACTCTAAGTTCTAACGTTCGACGCCAGGTGTCAGTTGCGATGCCATTTATTATCCAAGTTCACAGTTAGGTGTCGTTGAGGGTAGCATTTGACTACTTGAAATTGATCGTCTGAAGTCCTAACCTGAATTACAGATAACACACACTAATACAGTCATCACAATTAACACTGGTTATCAGACAGATTCTACACACACCCAAAGTACACGGGGCTACATGACTGCGTTGTCGAAGCCCCTAAACAGAGGAACCAACCAACCATATGTGTGCCTCTGTGCCTTGTAAGTTTTATGAGCTAGAATAATTGAAATGAAACTTCGAAAGGTCTTGCTACTATCCCGTCTGACGAGCACCGATCCTTTTGAATTTCGAAAAGTGTCCGGATACTGATATGGCGGCCAATCAAAATAGAAGTATTTCAATTGACTCTATTGGCGATTTAATCTTCAAAGTTTACACAGTATTTTTTTTATAATTTTTACAGTTTGTATTGCTCGAAATTTTGTTTCTTAAAGTTCGAATTACTCTGGTTTTTGAATTTTTAAAAGATAGAATTACTCTGTAAAGGCCGAATTACTCTAGTTTATTAATTATAAAAGTTCGAAATATTCGGGATTTTGAGTTTAAGTCGATTACCAGAGGATTTGAATGGAGTTTTAAATGGTATGGACTCCGTCTTGTGGGAAGAATTCATGATGAAAAGCATAAATGTACATCATAAATATTGGAATGCAACCGAAAGAAAGCAGAAACCTCTATTGATCTATTGACGTCGAATTGACGGGCGAAAATCTAAAGGAAGTAGGAGACTTCTGGACGAAGCAAAGGGAATATAAAAAGTAGGTTGGCTCAGGCAAGGAAAGCATTTCTACAGAACAGAAATCTCTTGAGATCAAATACATATTTTGGTAATATACAGTGAGTCCGGGAATATTCTCCGCAGCGCCTACATGCGTCTGCGAGAGCTAGCTCTACAGCAGTTACGTTGGTAGCACGGCTGCCGCTTGCATCATCTCTACTTAGTATAAAACGAAGTCCCCGATTCTTGGATGTTACTGGTAAACTCGAGAACCACTGGATAGATTTTGATGCGGTTTACACCATTTTGTAAAGGATATATCGGGTATGATTTCTGTGGAAAATAATTTATTTATGGTCAAAGGAAGCCGAGCAGTAACGATTTTAGTGGAATAGTCGATAAAAAACCTGGCGTCCGAGCGCTTTGTAATCTTACGCTGGGCAAACCGTTAAAAATATCTAAATACTATGAGTGTAAGACTTGTTCAGCATGAAAAGTTCTAAAAAAAGTCCGCGAGAGCATATGTCTATCTTCCATACATCGCCCGCTATAAGGGAACAACTGAAGCTAGTCTCTTACAGCTTTATGTGCTGTCGACTTGGAGGTTCCTGTTTGTTGAGCTAATTTTCGTGTTGATTTACTTGGGCTTCGCAGCATTATATCGGAGATTTCATCAAGTTTTTCGTCTGTTAAAAGCGTAGGCCTGCCTGTTCCCGGTACATCGTGTACTGAGCCAGTCACAGGAAATTTACTTACCAAATCCCGAATGGTATCACGGTTTGGACACTTTTAATTAGGAAGCCGCGCCTGAAATCTTAATTTTACATTTTCTATAAACCGATCGCCTTCGCGAAAAACGTATTCCACAAAAAAAAACTCTCTCTTCAGTAGTAAACATTACTGCCTGTATACTGTTGCAGTCTTCCAATAATAATCTAACCGAACGCTCGCTGACTGTAATACACGCTGAAGACCTGCACGCTCGCGCGCTCATCGCGACACACATCGACAGCTCACACGGGGAAGTCCCGCTTTGAAGGACACAGTGCAGCCAACTAAAACTCATGACTCAACCACTCACAGCTGCACGTACCCCTGTATTATGAAAATTAATACCGTAATGTACTTCTAATTATAGTGCACATTTTGACCCTCCTCAGCAGAAATAGATACTACAAGTCGAATTGCAAGCCTTACACTTAACAATGTTTCATAACAAAGGATTGTTTCAAAAATATTTCTAGAAATACTAATTATATTAAACCTAAAAATACATTAAAATTCTAAAAATCGCATTTGTTAGCATATTTTAAAGGTGAAAGATATAGTTCTTGAATACTCAAGCATGAAGTGGAAAGTATCAATAATGTGGATATTATGTATTCTAGTAGCGTATAGAAATGTAGAGGTCGGGATTGATGTGATCATGTGTGTCTGTATGCGACATACGTGCCCCAGATGAAACATCAGGGGATAAATGAAAATGTCGAATTAACACTAGTGGACTGTATTTACAAAAATGTACATGATAAAAAAGACACAACACTTGAAATGCGAAGGAGCTGTTGCTCCGAAACACAAACACATTCAGCCATGATGGCTACTTCACTCTGTCTATAGGTCACTGCAGCCAACCTAAACATAAATAAAAATCTCTTGCCAACTGTGGAAATAACACAATTATATAATTATATTCTCCCTGAGAGCAAGCATACTCCCCACCTTGAAATACATGGATTTCAATAATCTGAAATGGAAACACTGAAATGTTCCAATTACAAGGACATGAAACACAAAAATATTCACTAACTTAAAACACTGACATATTAACAGTCAAAATTATGTGTCTGCTCAATTGGTAGCGGAGCTACCTTGGAAACTCGTCGTTTAAAAATACCACTGTTGCACTTCACTGAAACCACTCTTACCACATTGTCTTTACCACCATGCACTTCTGTGATAACACCAAGGGGCCACTGGAGTGGGGGAACATTGTCTTCCCGTATCAGCACCACAGTACCTGGTGATACGTTGCAGGAGGAGGTCGTCCATTTGCTGCGCTGCTGCAGATGAGTGAGGTAATCTGATGACCATCTCTTCCAAAAGGATTGGAGTCTTTGTTGAAGAACCTTATATCTAGTTAACAAAGGCCGTTTACATAATGTTAAATCGATTTCGGGAAGAGTAGTGAGGGGTTCGCCTATAAGGAAGTGACCTCGTGTCAAGGTAGATGCATCAGCGAAGCCATGCAACTGCACCTGAGTACAATTTTCTTGAAGCACAAATCTGTTAAAATGGTTCATGCACAGGAAGTATTGCTGGGTATGGGAAGGAATTGCTATGAAATGCCTTCGTTAACTTATCTGGTGTAGAGGTTCTTTCAGTCTGCGTCGTCACCCAACGGTTGGATATCGAAGTCAGGACGTCTGAATGGAACTGCGTCTGTCAGGAATCGAAGGCTGCATCGCTGAATGGAACTGAGTTCGTCAGTAATCGAAGGCTGCACTGCTGAATGGAACTGCGTCCGTCAGGAATCGAAGGCTGCACTGCTGAATGGAAGTCGCGAGAACTCACGCATGGCCTCAAACATGCGTCCATTGATGCTTTCAACTGCACACCGAAACGTTCACAATACTGGATATGCTTTTACGAATATCCAGTACAATATTCATCATGATTGTGTAATTCTGCAAGTCCCGCTGCATGCATTAACTTATTCAAATATTAAATTTGTAATACAACAGCTGAGTTGTAAACATGAATCATGCAGGCTGGCGAGCGCTACGTGCCCAGCTGCGATCAAACACAGTACCGAAGCTAAACGACACTAGCCGAGGCGACACGAAGGCATAGCACATGGGTTCGGTGTTGGCATTATTTTGCAGCCATTGTGCTCAATTTTCAAATAAGTTAGATCGAACAGACAAACATTGATAAATACATTACAATTGAGCCTGCATTGTTCACAATAATGTACAAGTATTGTCTCTACATACGTATTTCGCACTGGTTCACTTAAATACAGCAGTTTTAGCGTTTGTCGGGACCACATGGCCTCAGTTGATATAGCGGGAATCCGGCCCGGAGGACCAAAACATAGGTCTGCATGCGACATACGTGCCCCAGATGAAACATCAGGGGATAAATGAAAATGTCGAATTAACACTAGTGGACTGTATTTACAAAAATGTACATGATACAAAAGACACAACACTTGAAATGCGAAGGAGCTGTTGCTCCGAAAAACAAACACATTCAGCCATGATGGCTACTTCACTCTGTCTATAGGTCACTGCTGCCAACCTAAACATAAATAAAAATCTCTTGCCAACTGTGGAAATAACACAATTATATAATTATATTCTCCCTGAGAGCAAACATTGTGTTTACGTGAAAATGAATATCTTTTTGATGATGTTGCTGTGAAAAGAATATAATCCAAGAAAGGTGAGTTTTCATAAGGTAATGTAAAGCCGTACACGGTAATTAAAAGTGTACTTTATTGACTCAAATATTATTTTTCATAAAATATTAAATTTTGCCAAGCCTCCATGGCTTAGGCGGCAGCATGCCGCTGGGTTCGTGGTTCAAATCCCGGTCACTCCATGTGATATTTGTGCTGGAAAAAGCGGAGGCAGACAGGGTTTTCTCTGGGTAGTCCGGATTTCCCTGTCACAATTTCATTCCAGCAACTCTCTCCATTATCATTTCATTTCATCTGTCATTCATTTAAACATTGCCCCAGGGGAGTGCGACAGGCTTCGGCAGCCGGTACAGTTCATATCCTCGCCATCAGATGGGTGCTTCATCCATTTCTGACCGGGTCGGTTGATTGGAAGCAGGCTGTGGATTTTCATTTTTCATTAAACTTTGTCATTAAGGAATTGGGCAGAGTAGGTCTCTTCATTGTTAGTGTAAAATATAAGTATTCGTACTAATTCACTGTGCAAAATTTATTTAAAAAATGTATATTTCGGATACTATTTAAGGCATCGAGGTGAAACTTTAAATAATGAACTACTTGTATGATGTTCAGCAAGCAATATAACAATGGTTTGTATTAAATTAATTGGAGATGGCGCGAAGGAAGAAGAAGCAATGCTTGGTATGGAGAACTACTACAATAATCTCTACATAGTACATGGAGATTCTTTTGCTGTGGCGGGGCCGGCAACCTACTGCCAACCTTGCGCCTTCCACCGGCCAAACCCAGCTCGGGTCACGGATACCGCGCAGATGGAAACCGTAACAAAGTACATTAATTAATGGTAAATTCAGCTGATGGACAACATTTTCAGCATGTTCTGTGAAAAGGTAAGTTCTAACCTTTAACTTGTGATGTGAGGTCATTCAGATTCCCAAGAAAAAAGAAAAATCATCTGTGTTTCTTTAATTAACTCTTGCAACAAGAAGCTGTTGTTTATGTTACCTTTTTATCTGTGCACTGACACTTCAGTCCCTCGTTGATGAACGTGTAGTGACTTAATGACTTTAACGACCCTTCTTATCTCGCCTGAACGTGATCCGCAGCTGACCTTCCTCCAGCAAAAGAACCTCCCTGTATAAACCAAAGCCCCCGATTCCTGGTAATGTCGAGAACTACTGGATGGAATTTGATGCAATTTTCACCGTTCTATAAAGAATTTCTCGAGGAACATTTCTGTAGAAAAACATTTGTCTACATTCAAAGGAAGCCGAGCAGTAATGATTTCAGTGAATCTAGTCGAGGCTACGGTGAGAAAACAGTTTAAAATATCTTCACATTATGAGTGTAAGAATTGTTCAGTATGCAAAGTTCTACAAAACAGTCCGGGACAGCATATCTCTATCCTTAATACGTCGCCCACTATAAGTGTTTTTACGTTTTCATTTCTTACAACAATCTCCATTCAGTGGAAATTTCAATTACTAGATTCGGAGCGTGTTTATGAGTTAGCGAGTGAGCCTATCACGCCAGCTTGGGCCATTGTGAAACTCCCGAGTCGTGTCGAGTATATGTGTATGGAGGTTTGCTGTTCACCTCGGCTTTTCTGAATTACGTCTGGGACCTGCCGTCCGTGCGGCTTTTAAGCTTACACTGGGTAAACAGTTAAAGATACCGGGCGAAGCCGGGGTGGGTTGCTGGTAAGGCAAGGTTGTAAATATAATATTAATCTTAAAACTTAGGTAATATAAAAGGAAGATAGAGAACTAAAGAAAAGAAATGAGTAAATTGGTAATTTTATTTTGGAATTTCTTAAATTTTAATCATTTACTTGGTTATACAATGTTATTAGGGACTTGAGTCTTTTGACTGGTTTGATGCAGCTCTCCTTCTCCCACTCCTGAAAAGTATTGCTTTCGTGAGAGTAAAATTTAGTGTACCACCTAATTATATATATATTAATGTTGAATACATGTCTGTGCCACACGTTGAAATGCCCGGAAAGATTTCTGATTGTGGCTCTTGGAACTTCTGGCATAAATGCAGTTCCGAAAAATCAGTCAAAAAGCACTTGTTTTTTAAAATTAAAATCTAGCCAAATTAACTCATTTACATAATTATTTCTAGGTGTCATTGACAGTGGCATCTGGTAGCCAAAGTTGGAACTCCTTGAAATTGAACTTGCTGGGAGCCAACGGGCGTTCAATTCAAATAGCCTGCTATGGCCATTGACTGCAAGTCATATCTTTCTTCTTGTTCCTTATAGGCCAACTACGGTCCACGACATTCTACTATTGTGTTTTGAGTGGGTCTGGATGTTTTTCATTAGTCACTCATCCTCTGGCTGTGTTGTTCCTTTCTCTCCTTTATCCAGAAGCCACCTGTCTTGTTCCTTGTGGATTTGTACAGGAACTTTATTTGCATTACTTTATTCCTGAGAGTCGTTCGATCTTTTTCTGTAACTCCCAGCTCCACCAGATCTTTGGTGACTTGGTCTTCCTTCTTTGCCATTCCAATTCATTTAATTTTATTTTTTTCTTTAATGTGTTTCTTGGATCAACACCCTCACGCGTTTTTTGATTTCTTGACAACTTTTTACACCGAACGTAGATATAAGGGCTCAAGTGAAACTCTGCATTGGCTCACACTAGCGCTTGTAGTGTTAGAAAAGGCAAACTATTAATACAATCGGCCGGATATGGTAGAGCTTCCGGTAACAATAATCAGTCTACCACGTGTCATCATGACGGCACCTCGTAAGAAACGTTTAGTGTGTCCTTTACTTTTGGAAAAGTGGAGTAAATAAAATTCCTAAATACTCATCCGATGGTTAAGAAAAGGTTGGTGGTTGGTTCCTCAGTTTAGAGGCTGCGACAACTTGGTCGTGTAGCTCCGTGTACTTTGGGTGCGTGTATAATCTCTCTGATAACCGGAGTTAATTGTGAAGACTGTATTAGTGTGTGTTATCTGTTTTTAATTCAAGTAAGGACTGCAGACAGTAATTTGAAGTAGTTCCTAACTTTGCTACCAAATGCTACCGTCCACGACACCTAGCTTGTGAACTTGGCTATTAGATGGCATCGCAGTCAACACCTGGCGGTGAACGTTGGAACTAATAGAGCCTTATCATCAACACCTGGCGGCGAACGTTGCAACCAATATAGCGTAATCAATTCTAACCTACAAATTTTAGCTTCCACAGGTGTAGTTCGTGCAAGGTTCTTTTTCATGCCATAAATCTATGACATGGGACCACCGGCTTTACTTCACCTCCGAAGGAAGGCATACTGAGGGATTTTTAACGTTCTTTAAAAATCCGACGACTTCGGCCGGGTTTGAACCCGCGACCTTGCGCATAGCTCAGCATGCTACCAACTATGCCATCCAAGCCGCCAGTTAAGATAAGGATTGTGATTCTTAAGCTTGCCTGGTTTGCTCCTGGCCATTGTAAGTGATTTTTGAAAGGCGGCAAATATTTACGACACGCATGTCATACGATTTTGGCATGTCAAAGAACCCATTTGAATTCAGTAGGCAATGTTCATAATGGCAAAATTAATCTCGGCAGTTTCCGCCACACAAGCTTCCTCATTTCTCTACTAGAAAGCGCTATAGTGTTCAAGGAGCTTAGATATCTAACCTCCTTGACTTTGCTTCAAAGAACAACGAAATTCGACATGCAAGCTATCCTTTTGGTGTCAAATAACAAAGCTTGCACTCGGGGCCATATGATATTATTATTATGTGTTTTTGAGGAATATATAAAGAATGTATTCTCACACTTTATTTTATTTTATTTTATTTTATTTACCTAAAATTGCTATCTTATATCCCTGGAGGTTGGTAGTACATAAATTCCCAAGTCCATATCTCCTAAAGGAACAATGATCATGGAAGTCTAATTTATGAAATAAAGGATGTTTTCAACACGGAGTTGTTAGTTAGTTATTGTTGTTTTAAGGGGTGGAACTACGAGGTCATCTGCCCTCAACACTGAGTTGCTTGCCAGAAGGAGTACAACTGTGGATTTTTTTTAACATAGCTCTCTTTGTTCCCAATTTCGATATTCCACTTAATATGGCAATTAACTGCAATAAATACTTTATTCATAGGCAAGCCATGTTAGTATTACCCACAATACGCCTCGCGTGTAGTAGATCACTTACCGCCAAACTCGTTTGAAGCCATTGGCACTAACGAAAATAATGGTACACAGCGTTAAACAAAAACATGACAAGCAAAGAACTTAATTTACATTTAATTGTGCTCAAAGCTGTACTTTTTAGCGTGAAAATAGCCTTCATAGCTATTACAATAAATTTGCAATGATTTGCACATGAAAGTAAGGAAAGTGGATTACGTTAGCATTAATTCTAGGCTAACAATAGTAATTATCGCATTCTATATTTCATATCTTCCGGTCGCTTTGTATTGCTCACAACAAGTAAGTGAAAACACAGGTCTGGAATTAATAAGCTCACAAACAAGTGGTATCACTTTGGGACACAAGTACAATGGGTTCAGTGTTGATTGCCTGGCTTTCGCCGACGACCTGGCACTTCCACCTCATTCAATGAAAACTTATGTGAAGCGAATTAATGTTCTCAAGCAACAAGCAGTTAGGACTACATGTGGCACTACAAAAACACAGTACACACAAACATCAGTGAATCTCCTTGTACACTGCATTTGGACCAGGGAGATATCAAGAAAACTGACAGATATAAGTACCTAGGAGAATGGCTGGGACCGAATCTCTCGGAAGTAAGGGCGTTATCAACTCGAGTTAACAAGTTAGAAATGATTTATCAACTAACCAAGAACACATATAATAAGAAGTGTCTCTCCCGAAAGACTAAAATGAGACACTACCAGACAGTTATACGTCCTGAAGCCTTATATGCTTCAGAATGTCAAGGATTCAACCGGAAAGGACTCACGGACAAACTCGAAGTACAGGAGAGAAAGATAATGAGGAAGATATTGGGGCCTGTAATGAATACAGAAGGCGAACTAATCAAGAGCTCTACACGTACTGTGAAAGAATCCCGGATGTTGCTAGGAAACGACGTGTAGCATTTTATGGACACGTCTACGGGATGCATCCTACCAGGTTGACCAACCAGCTCCTCGGTTATGGGCAAAAGCGGAAGAACAAGTCACCATGGTAGTGGGAAGTGTGCAAAGATCTGCAGAACTTGGAGGGACGGAAAGAGACTTTAAAGACCGGACATCTCTCAGGAAGATGCTTCAGCAAATGAGGTTCCCGTACAAACCGCCAAGAAAGAAAACAGGTGCCCTCTGGACCCAGGAGAGGAGGGAACAACACAGCCAAAGGATGCGTAACTACTGGGCAAACATCAAATGTTGAATGTCGTGGTCTTTAGATGGCCTATACGAAACAAGAAGAAGAAGCTCACAAGGAGTTATCAACAAAATAAGATATAGCAGCGTTGCTCGTCTTTAAATGTGCAGTATAGATGCGGCGGTCATTCGTCGTAAACGCGTGAGAATTCTTCTTAAAGCCTGAGTAGAACACTGAGACCACACATGTTTAATAGAGAGGATGGTTATCCCTTGAGTAAATCATGGCTCCCTCTATAATTTCATTACCAACATCTTCTTGGTCTCAGGAGGTCATGGAGTAACTACTGTGTTTGTTACAACATGGCTTCCTACCATATAGGCCTACCATTTATCTATGGAGGCTATGACATTGTTTACTCAATCCTTCTTTCTTTCTTTCTTTCTTTCTTTCTTTCTTACATTCTTTCTTTCTTACTTTCTTTCATTCTTTCTTTCTTTCTTTCTTTCTTTCTTTCTTTCTTTCTTTCATTCTTTCTTTATTTCTTTCTTTCTTCCTTTCCTACTTTCTTTCTTTCTTTCTTTCTCTCTTACTTTCTTTCATTCTTTCTTTCTTTCTTACTTTCTTCCTTTCTTACTTTCTTCCTTTCTTTCTTTCTTTCTTTCTTTCTTTCTTACTTTCTTTCATTCTTTCTTTCTTTCTTACTTTCTTACTTTCTTACTTTCTTTCTTTCTTTCTTTCTTTCTTTCTTTATTTCTTTATTTCTTTCTTTCTTTCTTTCTTTCTTTCTTTCTTTCTTACTTTCTTTCATTTTTCTTTCTTTCTTTCTTTCTTTCTTTCTTTCTTGACAACCCTTAATAAAGGGACATGTAGTTGTGTCGAAACGTCGGTTTTTAAAGTATCACTCAACCTAACAGCCCCAAAGCTATATTATGTATGCAATTGGTCGAGCAAGTTTACGCAACAGAAGTTAGGCTTATTGGCAGCTATTGCCATGTTGGTGATGACTGACGAATTCCAATGTACTGCTCGCGTCTAAGCTGCGTGAACCTGAGAGGAATGTGCATCGCGTACTATGAGAGTGGTGTTGACGAGTGATGAGGTTCCTCGGTCCGTGCTTAGTACAGAACCAAATACATTGGTCGGTGACTCACTCAGTCATTCCTAACACCACAGTGGTTCAAGCAACGGCCCAATGTTAGCAGTATTGGAATAGAAAGGAATACCATATATCACGGTGGGCTGTTGACAGATCCTTCTCTTAACGCCCGACCCTTCCCTGCTCTTTCCCCTCACCCCGCAAGTTCATAGAGCTTGGACCCGAGCAGTACAGGGTGATACTTTTGCTGGAGCGGGGCCAGTGGCCAGCTACCAGGCGCGCGCACGCCTTCCACCAGCGAACTGAACTCGGTGCGCAGATTGCGCGCAGGTAGAAGCCGCAACAGGGTAGTCTACATTAATTAATGGTAAATTCACCAAAAATCATGATTTAAGAACTTACCTTTTCACAGAAGATGCTGAGAATGTTATCCTTCTGCTGACAGAGAGGCGTTGTACCGTGTAAATAAATTAGCGTTTACACGTTGTAATTCCCTTCTGTTGTGAGGGATATCTGCTGCCGTATATTGTTCTCCAGCTCCACTAGAGTACGGGTAATAGATCTGAACACTTTGAATTTAAAATTAACCCACAATTAAACATCAAACGGGCTTAGGTCCGTGCTTCGATTAAACATAGTAAACACGCAGGGGGGTACAGGAGTAGCTACATAATGTAACTTACAAAGTTACTGAAGGAGAACATTTTGACCATCTTCTGTGAAAAGGTAATTTCTAACCTTTAACTGGTGACGTGAGGTCATCCAGATTCCCAAGAAATTAAATTTAAAAAACATCCGTGCTTCTTTAATTAAATCTTGCAGGAAGCTGTTTATATTACCTTCTTATCTGTGAGCTGACACTTCACACCCTCGTTGATGAAAGTTTAGTGACTGGTTAGCTCGCATCGTTAGGTTGAAGTTAATGATTCCATTTAGCTTGCCACGGTGGGTGAGAGGATAGCGTGTCGGTCTACTAACCCCAAGATTGCAGGTTCGCTCCTGGCCGTGGTAAGTGATTTTTGAAAGGCGGCAAAAATACGATACGCATGTCATACGATATTAGCATATTAAAGAACCCGTTTGAATTCAGTAGGCCGCGTTCATAATGGCAAAATTACTCTCGGGTGTTTCCGCCAACTCAAAGTTCCTCATTTCTCTACTAGAAAGCGCTATAGTGTTCAAGGAGCTTAGATATCTAACCTCCTTGACTTTCATAGTGCTTCAAGGAACAACGAAATTCGACACGCAAGCTACCCTCTGGGTGTCAAATAGCAATGCTTGCACCCGGCACCGAGGCCATACGATATTATTATTATTAATGATTCTATCTTCGACCCGACTAATTGGTTGGCTGGCTGAAAGCGTGCGCGGCCTGGGCTGGCCGTTGGTCCCGTTCCAGCGAAATAATCTCACTGTATATTAAATGTGTCATTTTTTACTATGGGCTGTGGTTGACGTCTGAAATATCTATTTGTAGTTGACACTGCTTGCATAGTTGATCTTAGCTACATTGTCATGTCGGCGTACGTGGTCAATTAGCGCATGCTGTTAGTATGTGATCGATGGCTTCAGATTTGTTTCGGCACTTTCTGCATGAATTTGTAGATGTTTTGTCTAGTAGTGTATCTTCTGAAGTTACTGATTGCTCTGAAACTATCCAGAGTGGCCGTCATAAATCCTCACGTTTCAGCATGTATGACATGACACCTTTCGTTAACCAGGTGTTACGTGCTGGTTTGTCAATCTCTGGGGAATTGAGTATATGATAGTGTTTGCTGTTAATCTCCATGTTAATATCTGCTTCCTTTACATTCAGTGAGACCCTGTTGGTTCAAAAATTGTTGTTGTTTGAGCCTCCAGTATTTCGACTGGTTTGATGCAGCTTTCCATCCTTCCCTGTCCTGAGCTAATCGTTTCATCTCTACATAGTAACACACCCTACATCCAAGGCAATCTGTTTAGCACATTCTAACCTTGGTTTACACCTATAGTTGTTATCCTCGACCCTTCCTTCTATAACTAAGTTTGCCATTCCTGGGTGTCTTAGTATGTGTCCTACAACCTATCTCTTCTCTTCATTAGCAGTCGCCAGAAACATCTCTTCTCTCCCACTCGTCTTAATACTTCTTCATACGTAACCCTATCTAGTCACCTAATCTTCATCATTCTCCTGTAACACCACATTTCAAACGCTTCAATTCTCCTCTTTTCTGCTGCACCAATAGTCCAAGTTTCACATCCATAGAGCGCCACGCTCCAGACCAAGGCTTTCAAAAATGACTTCCTAATACCTAAATCTATATCTATATTCGATGACAACATATTCCCTTTCTGTAGAAATGCTTTCCTTGCCTGTGCTAACCTACTTTTTATATCCTCTTTGCTTCGTCCATCACTGGTTATTTTGCTTCCTAAGTAACAGAAGTCACCTATTCCTTTAGATTTTCACCTGCCAATTCGACCTTCATAGCGGTTTTTGATTTCGTTCGACTGCATTCCAATATTTTTGTTTTCCATTTATTAATTTTCATCATGAATCATTTCCTCAAGGCAGAATCGTTACCATTTAAAAACTCATTCAACTCCTCTCCTGTGTCATGTAGAATGACGATGTCATCAGCAAATCTCAGAGTTGAAATTATTTCTCCTCGAATCATTACTCCTACTTTTCTCCTATTTCCTTTATTGCTTCTTGAAAGTATAGATTGACAAGTATGGGTGATAAATTGCAGCCTTGCCTTACACTTTCTCAATACCGGCGTCTCGCTCATGTCCTTCCGCTCGAATAACTGCTGTCTTTTTTCTGTACAGATTGTAGAGCACCCGAATATCCCTGTACTTTATTCCAATCGTTTTCAAAATGTCAAACAATTTACTCCAATCAACGTTTTCAAAAGCCTTTTCTATGTTTACACATTCCATGAACGTTCTCTTGTCCTTCCTTATTCTAGCTTCCAAAATCAGCCAAAGAATTAGTACAGCTTCCCTTGTTCCTACGTTTCTCCTGAAGCCAGACTGGTCTTCACCCAACTCTCATTCCATTCTCTTGTAAAATATCATTATTATGATGATGATGATTATTATTATTATTATTATTATTATTATTATTATTATTATTGACAGCAATACGTATATCTATCGTAAAGTGGTGTGAGGAACAGCTCATCAATCTCGGTGGAGTTTTGCAGAAGGTACGCTCAGTTTGCGAGCAGGAAGGACGCAGATGTTTTGCTCGGAGATGCTGGGATGTAACATCTCCGTGGGAAGCAGCCCAGTGCAGTGTCGGTACTTAGTGGCGGTGAGGTGGGACACAATGGCGTAATACAGCTCGGCCCATTACATCCACATTGTGTCTACCGTCATGTCAGTAACTTCACTACATTAGGCAGCATTTCATTTCTCGAGATCGAGAAACACAACCAACATAGGCTATACTTGAACCTAATGTTTACATTTTATAGTAACGACACGTCAGATTATTAGCCTACTTTTCACATTTTGCAAAAATGAAGTAAAAGTAGACTTATGAGATCGATCCGGACAAATGTGTGTCTGTCTGTCCATCTGTCTGTCTGTCCTTCTGTCTGTCTGGCTGTGTGTGCCCCCCCCCCTATCAACTCCTAAACGGCTGCAGCAATCAAAACAAAATTAGGTATGAGTAAAGATCTATACCTGAATATCTCAATGCCGTATTTGAAAATGATGTCAGAGCTACCAACTGCTGAAAAATCACAATTAAAATTTGAACTCCATGTTGGATATCTTGGAAGGTATGAATGGGAGCTATTTCAAAATTGGCACACGTATAGATAATAATATTTCAGTTTAATTTCCAGGAGGTCATACATGGCAGTGTTGCCAAAATGATTATAAGCCTGCTGATAGGTCCAATTTTAAAATGCATGTAACTTCTAAACCTACTAATAGATTTCATTCAAAATTGGCACAACAATAGATCATATTATTTCAGATTATTTCTGACCAATACATGCATGACATGGTTGCCAACATGATTTTCCGCGAACTGTTAGATCCAATGTTTAACTGCATGTAACGTCCATGCTATCCATTGGGCTTCAACCAAATATTGTATTCTGTACCCTAAGAAATGGAACTAAGAATATATTCCGTCACCAGGGCTGCCAACTGTAGTGCTCTATTAGGCTACATTATGCCAGGTATACAGTATTTCGAACTAATTATAAATTTCGATATTTCCAATTTAATTTCGTCATTATTCTAGATACATACATATATTTTATTCATTGGCATGAATCTTAAATTTTAAGACAAGTAGGCTCTTTTGTTCGTCACGGAACTTCTTGTTATTATTATTATTATTATTAAGGGAAGTCGTAAAGGTCCAAATCGGTTAATTTTGACATTTTCACTTTATTATACATTATATTATTCAGTCTGATTAATTTGGTATGTGTTTTATTATTTTCCCCAATTTTACTATTTTTAATTTCTTTACTGAAATCCTAATTTTCCTTTAAAAAATCTTGCAAGGTTTTATAAACAGCATATCTCACAGACTCTTTGGTGTAAATGTCTGTGGTTAGGCATATATTTCAAATGGAATCACCGGTTGGCAATTCTGTCGAGAAGAGTCTCAGCGGTCGATGGTAACCCAACATCCCGTTCTAACGGGCACAATACACTTATATAGTTCTACCACTACTGAAACTAAATACTTTCACCCAAACCTTTAGACATAGATTTAATAGCCTAAGTGTAATGGATCTGATGATGATCGCTTAACAAAACTGGCCGTCCCCTGGTATTTATTAATTTATATATTAATATCATGTATTTTCTTTCATGATCACAATTATAAAAAAGATTAACATATTAATTATTTATATTGAATTCAATTTTGACTGACACTGTTAGTTGTAATTTTTTTTTGTGGGGGGTGGGGACTGAAACTGTGTGAAAATGCTTCAAAACGAAATAGCCTTACTTTGACAGCAATTTTCTCAAAATTACTTTTTTTCTTCAAAATAAAAGCCCCGATTTCTCAGGAACTACTGTTGGTATCTCCATAATTATTTTGCCATATAATGTACATTGCATACCGATACTGTGGATCCTCGAAGAGTCAATTTGTTCTAGTACATAGTTTAAAAAAAATCCAAATATTTAATGAAAAAATAGAGGTTTAATGACAAAAATATCTAAAAAATTCTATTAAAGGTTTCCATATGAATGGATGATCAGTACACTGAGGAAGAACCAATAAACAGTCTGTAAAAAAATAATTCGTATATCCAATAGATGCCAGTCAACGAAAAGGAAATTGAGCGAGTTGAGTCCTTCCCCTACCTTGGAAGTATAGTCACAAATGATGGGGGAGCAGAGGAAGATGTTCGAAGCCGTATCAGGAAGGCAAGTGGTGCGTTTGTCCAGCTCTACCCCATCTGGAGAAATAGAAACATTTCCAGGAAGACCAAGCTTCGCGTTTTCAATAGCAACGTAAAATCCATTCTTCTCTACGGCTGTGAAACATGGAAAGTCACAAAACCGATCAACAACCAGCTACATGTGTTCATTAACGGATGTCTGCGTCGCATTATGAATGTGAGGTGGCCGGACATAATCTCAAATGAAGATCTTTGGACCATCACCAATCAACAACCGATTAGCATCCAGATCAAGGAGAGGAAATGGCGCTGGATTGGTCACACACTAAGGAAGCCGGACGGAGCTGTTGAGAGGGCGGCGCTAGACTGGAATCCTCAAGGCGCCAGGAAGCGAGGTCGACCTAAAAGATCTGGAAGAGGACGATCGAAAATGAAATTGCAGAGTTGGACAAGAGCTGGAGTCAAGTGAAGAGGATGGCCAGGCACCGTACTGTGTGGAGAAATTTCGTCAAGGCCCTGTGCTCCGGAAGGCACGACAGGAATTAAGTGAAGTGAGTAAGTGAATAGATGCTGAGAACATGGGGCATTTATATTGTCATTTTATCATTGGCAATATAAGGCTTTACGACTCCCCTTAAGCGTATGGCAATGTACATAAAATACATAATATATTACGAATAATACGCATCTTAAAATCAATCAACTGGGCACCTAATTCATTTAGAGTTATAAATCTAAAATGTTCAGCCACTCTATAGCCTATGTAGAGGCTTGCACATAGTCTTCCAGCGGTCCCAAGTATGTACTGTTACAACACTCGGTAACAATATGACGGTTGGGTGACGTTTTCATACTCTACTTATAGAGCAACGGGTCACACTGCCCATGCTTGGTTCATACCCTGTAAAGCAGGCTATTCCAAATCCACAAGTTTGATTATGCGTACACGCGAGTACTCAGCAGTGATGCTCGGAGTACAGTTGGAGGGGGACTGGTGGCGATAGCCAATACGTCACTGGGCGAAGGTCGTAACACAAGTTCATGCGCTTCCTGCAAGTCTTGATGTATCCACCGCGCAACGACGGCAGTCCCCACACCAGAGCTGTATTGCATGTTGCAGGTTTACTCACGCAAGGTGGCGAGTACTTCTCTGCACACTGGCGAGCAGCTCGGCTGGAACAGGCAACTGCAAAGGGAATCCCTCGATTTACGTGGCAGATCAAAACTTGCTGGTGGTTGTTGGGTACAAAGTAGTGCCTGCCATTCCTTCGGAGCTGCGTTCTTCCACTTATGTTGCCATTCTGCTCCTGTTTTCTCGTCTAATGCGTTCCATTGAGATACGAAATCTCAACCTTCGACGTCATTACGGCCAGCTTCTCCATAGATTAGCAGGATGTCCGTGGACTCGTTGTTCCTGAATACAACAGCCATTGTCAGCAACTGTCGTGTTGTTGTACCACATATGAGTCTATTACGCTCTCAAATGCGAGGTTTCATAACGCAATTGGGCGCATTAGATGGGTAGCGCTGAGGAACATGCTGGGAGTAACCGTCCGGTTTTATCCCTTTGTATTCTGACGTAATCTGCCATCATACATTGCGACCCCTGTGGAAATCAGTTGTTAGCCATCCCATACAGCAGTAGTGTATGCGGGACACTTTAAGGTGGATTGTATAGGGCAAATGAGCCCCCTGGTATAGGGGACTACTGTATAGTGCTTGGCTTTGGTTGCAGACACATTTCCAGGGTTTCCATTCTTGGCTCTGTAATGCAGAATTTCAATCCTGATGCGAGTATTCTACAGGATAGGTGAGTATTGGATGTGTATCCCGGCTCTGCCAAGTAATTTAATTCTAATCTGAGGGATCCTGATTCAAAACTGAGAAAAAGTGGGTTCGATTCCCAATTCCGCCATTTTGAAAGCAGCATAGCTTATACTTTCCTCACGACTTTCTTTCCTTCCTCATCAGAGGATTCATATGACTGTAAACTGCTGTCAAGTCCCATTCTACCCATCTTATCTTCTATTATACAGTATAAAGCTCAAATACCACTCACTCACTGACTGATTCATTCATCACGAAATCTCAGAAACCACCGAACGGATTGGAATGAAATTTAGTATGCAGCTTCCTCAAGGGCCGCAAACGCCCACTAAGAAAGGATTTTTGGATACTCAGGTTCTAAAGGGGTGTTAAGGGGGTAGACCTGCATTTCATTGAATAGCAATATCTCCCGATTGGTTTCATTGGGGGATGTGATACTCGGCATATAAACTCATCATTAAAAAGAAGGAGACACGTGTCTGAGGGTTTTTCGATGTGGTGTATATTATGAGATGAAAGGGGTGAAAAGTGGGCGTCGAAGGATTTCTAACGGAGCGTGTATCCCTTAAACGACATAGGCCAGGAGTTTGGAACTCAGCGGGAAAAAATCAGCATAAAAAATAAGTAAATAGGTGTTTGACCGTTTTTTCATAAATCCAATTTAAGGGGCCCATGGGGAGGGGTGAAATTATGGGGGGGGGACGTAATATGTCTGAGTGTAAAATTATACATGGCCTATGTTGTAGACAATAACACATTACATCTTTTTTGTCTCTTGCTATTTCATCATACGACGAATACTTATGGAGTTATTAATGATTTTGTATTTTTTGGCCGGAATTTTCAAGTCCCAGGAATGACATAAAAATTGGTTCGAATGAAAATTCAAAAAATAGTTTTTTTAATACTTTTATTATATTTTTCACGTCTTTTAGGGTCCGAAACCAACATGATATTCTGATGTTTTTTTTTTCGTCCCATGCATTTTTGGTTTCAGATGATAGAATGTTTTTCCACTAGGACCCATGCTTATCTATCTGTTTAACTAATGTTACAACGGGATTCCAAATGTTATTGCGGGCGAAGCCGTGGGTAACGGCTAGTATTTTAATATTATCATTTTTAGTTTAGGGTGCTCTACAATCTACAAAGATACCGGACAACACTTCATCGAGCGGAAGGACATGAGAGAGAAGCTGGTTTACAGAAAGGTGTAAAGCAAGGCTGCAATTTACATCCATACTTTTAATCTATACACTGAACAAGCAATGAAGGAAATTGGAGAAAGTAGGAGTAATGATTCAAGGAGAAATAATATCAACACTGACATTTGCTGATGACATTATCATCGTAGCCGACACACCAGAGGAGTTGAATGAGTTTATAAAATTGTATGGACTCCGTCTTGAGGAAATGATTCGTGATGAAAATTAATAAATGTAAAACAACAAGCAGTTCCGTTAAGAACTATACAGCCTATTTTCATATATCCTACTCATGTTAATTGCCACTATCAACATACTAAATTTCAGTTAGATGGCTGTAATAGATTCGTAGATATCGAGAACCGACTAAATATTGCGGATGTTCGCCATGTTGTATTTTATATATGTAGGTCTCAGAGTTATGTACTGTTACATGAGGATTATTGTGTACGTGTAGTATTCAAACTTCAGTCGCATGATTAGGACACAAGAAGTAAGAACGAGATTTTAAAATTTCGCACAGCTGCCATCTTGTGGTTATGGAAACAATTGAAATAAATTAGATGCCAGTGGATTAGCATTTATATAAGGATTTACTGTAACAAGTTTCACTGCACTCGGACGGTTAAATTGCGAGAAACGTCCATGTGAATATTTATACTTGCGTCGCCGCCATGTTGGATTTGTGATCACCAGGTTATTGAAAGTGCTATAGGTGAACTTATGTTCATAGCCCCGATGAACATTAAAAAAAAAACAGTTCGATTGCTCTAATAGATTCGTAGATATTGAGAACCGTCTAAATATTTCCGATGGTCGCCAGGATGGATTGTTATATGTATAGGTCATAGATTCATGTACCATTAAATACAAATTATTTCTTATTTCTTGGTATTCAAACTTCAGTCGCATGATTAGGACACAAGAAATAAAACTTAATTTTAAAATTAGGCACAGCCGCCATCTTGAGGTAATGTAGACAATTGAACAAAATGAGATACCATTGTCTTACAGTGTGTATAAACATTTGCTGTACCAGATTTCATTGCGTTCGGAACATTAAATCGCGAGAAAGGTTTATTTAAACTTTCAACTTTGCTTGGTCGCCATGTTCGTTTGGTAGTTAACCGGTTTTTGAAAGCCTCGTAGATGAACTTCCGGTAGTGCCCTTCATCTTCGAACAAAATTTTAGGGTGGTACCGGTTATAGTTTCAGAAATATAGAATGCCGGTGAAATATTTCGCCCAGACGCCATCTTGAGGTTATATAAACAATTGAACGATGTTAAATGTCGGTGCATTACAATGTGTATAAACATATACTGTACCAAGTTTTATTGCGTTTGATTGGTTAAATCGCGAGAAACGTCTATTTAAATGTCGCAACTTCTCTTGGCCGCCATGTTGGTTTTGTAGTTACCAAGTTTTCAAAAGTCACATAGATGAACTTTTAGTAGTTCCCTTTATCACCGTACAAATTTACAGGGTGATATCGGTAATAGTTTCAGAGATATTGAATGCTGGTGAAATATTTCGCACAGCCGCCATGTTGGATTGGTGAGTCGTAACAAAATTTGAAGGGCACGTTCGGGGTCGTCCAGAATAGTGCTATGAACTTACCGAGTTTCAATGAATGCGCTCTAGCCGTTTATATTTTATTAGGGAGGGACCCGCACACACACACGAATCACACACGCACACACAGACAGACACACGGACAAAACGTGATCTCATAAACCTATTTTCTGCATAAATGAAAATAGGCTAAAAATAGTGGAATGCGGCCGAAATAAATCAGAAACTCCTACGGACGTCAAATTGGCAGGTGAAAATCTAAAGGATGTACCGTACGAGACTTCTGTTACTTACGAGGCAAAATAACCACTGATGGAGGATGCAAAGAGGATATAAATAGTAGGTTGGTTCAGGCATGGAAAGCATTTCTACAGAAAAGGAATCTGTCGACATCGAATATAGAATTCGGTGTTAAGAAGTCATTTTAGAAAGCCTTTGTGTGGAGCATGGCGCTCTATGGAAGTGAAACTTGGACTGTTGGCGCAGCAGAAAAGAGGAGAAATGAAGCGTTTGAAATGTGGTGTTCCAGGAGAATGATGAAGATCAGATGGATAGATAGGGTTACAAATGAAGGGGTATTTAAACGAGTGGGAGAGGAGACATGTTTCCGACGACTACGAATGAAGAGGAGAGATAGGTTGGTAGGACACCTTTAAGACACCCAGGGATAGCAAAGTTAGTTATGGAAGGAAGGGTCGAGGATAAAAATTGTAGGGGTAGACCAAGGTTATAATATGTTAAATTGATTGCTTCGGATGTAGAGGGTGCTAGGTATGTAGATCTGAAATATTTGGAAAAGCATAGCGGGGGGTGATTGTAAACCTATACGCAAAACACAAAAGCTATACTGTTAAATGAAAGATACAGAAATGAAATATAATACACGCTTTGTGATCAAATCAACGGAACATTCCACATTAATTCTTTTTGAACTTCTCTATTCCAGATGGTTTTTATATCTACGGTACAATTGTAGAATTCCAAATCAGTATAGTAGATTCAAACTCACACAAAAAGGGAAAGGATGAAACGACATTCCTGTCACAATCCACGAGTGATGTCAAATATGAAATAGAATGTAAAACTATGTGTCAGTGGACTGCCTTTCAAGCATTCTTTCAATGTCTGCCAACCTGTGCGCAAATCGTAATACAGGGTGTTTCTAAATCCCCATTACCAACTTTCAGGGCTTGCAGTGGGGAAGAAGACGGTTAAGTTTAGCATAGGAAGTTGTGCCCGGAGAGGTACTGTACCCGAATTACGGATGCTTCCGTGATACCATTTTTGTATAACGACAGCGGAACGCATATTCGATGTTTAAAGAGCGCGCTGAGTGAGCTCGTTCGCCGCGCAGATAAGAGGTTGCGCTGGGAAGGATACCTGTGGCACCGACGGAAGAATCTACGAAACTTATTGATGGTAATATGGATTTTGTATATTTGAGGATTGAGACCAATCAAGGATTATTGGCTATGGATATCTATTGACGCCAAACGAAATTTCAAGCAAATCGGATCAGAATTATGGAAGATATGAACATTTTTTTTTATAAAAGCGCACTTTGTAAGCGGACCTTGGGGGAGTCAGCTGCCTTTCGGTGTGCGTTTCAATTTTTCCTCCAGAGAGATCGCATTGATGCGTTAGATTTCCACTGCGCAGTGGTTTTCAATATGAGCACATCGGTGTTTCGGCACCGTGGCAGATGTCACCGATGCGACAGATTTGCTTGAGAGTTTTGAGTCTCGGTACACCCCAAGGTATTTTTATCTCGTGCTAAACTGTTTTTTTTCTTCAAATGTGGTCGTTGGATTTCTGTCTAAACTTCTTCCCGCTACTCGCAAAATACCACCACAGTAAACGTTCAATTCTCCCACATTTTTAAAGCTCTGTCGAATTCCTGCTGGTGGGTCCAATTACAGGTGGGGCTCGATGTGAGGACCACCGACGTCAATACAAACAGGTTACCTCCATACCAGGTTCTGGTACACACGACCAGCAATCCCTGGTCCTCCAACATCTTCTGCAGCCGTAACCCTAGCCAGTGGGTCTTCCTCAGTTTCCACAGGGATCTCGTAAATCAAGGTTTTTATGTGACCCCACAGGTATTAGTCTAACGGTTTCAAGTCGGGTGAACGTGCAGGCCAAGCAATCGGGCAACCTCGATCTACCCATTGTTACCCAAATCTGTGGTGAAGATGATCTCGGACCGAGGTGGTGTGCCATTGTGCGGATCACACACTCAAATGAATGGCATGGAATGTCAACAAACCTGTAGGGGATGTGGGGCATCAGGTGATCGTTCAATGACGTACGTGCTCTAGTCAGTGGCACAGAAAGATAGGGGGCTTACAAGAGAGGGGAAATGTTCTGGGATCTCCAGAATCTCACCATTGATTGTAATAGTGTTCTTAATAAGAATTGGACACCCGCCTGAATCAATACTATAAAGAAAATTAATTATTTAACTTGCTTTAGTACATGTTTCGAGGTTTAATTACATTTTATCCCCTTCATCAGCTAAAAACATATTGAAAGAAGAAAATAAAACGTAGCACAGTAATAGGATACGTTATTAAACCTATGGTGCACCATAAAATGTAATTAATCCCCGAAACATTTACTAAAACAAGTTAAATGATTAATTATTTTATAGTATTGATTCAGGTGGGTATACAATCCTTATTAAGAACTATTCTAGCATATCAATACGGAACCACCATGAGTCATTTAAATAATGTAATTGATTGTAATAGTAGGAGGCATTGCTTGCGTAATACAAACTGGTTGATACATAATGTTTGTTTTCATAATGTTGATATCGAGGTCAATGCTCTTTTAAGCTTCGTTAAAAGCATTCACAATACCCGTACATCATCTTCGTAGTTGTTCAAGACAACTTTATTATCAGCGTATTGAAGTTCAATAACACTAGTTGAAGATATCTTATTTTTAGACCTCATCCCTCTTAGGTTGAATAATGCTCCATTAGTTCTTTATTCTATTTCAAGACCCGGTGGTAGTTTTCCTTTGACAAGATGTATAATTGAGCCAACGAATATTCAGAAAAGTGTGGGAGCAATTACAGATCCCTGTTTAACACCTGTGATGATTTCAAATGGTTCCCATGGTCCATTGCTGGACAGAACAGTATCCTTCATATTGTCATGCAGCAGTCAAAGAATCGTTATATATTTCGTGGGCAGCCAATGGATCCTAGGATTCTCCAGGGTGAATCCCGCTGCACTGAGTCAAAGGCCTTGACAAGATCTATAAAGGCCATGTATAATGGGTGATTTATTCTCAGCACTTTTCTGTAATAACCTGGCGCTGAAAATCATGTCGATGCTTACTCGATTGGGTCCGAAACAACACTGCGTTTCTGGTAAAGAGTTTTCAGCAAGTGGTGTTAAGCGATTGGATAGAATTCAAGCGGAAATTTTACCAGCGATAAAGAGCAGAGAGATCCCACGATAGTTACCACAATCAGATCTGTCCCCTTTTTCGAATATGGTAGCAATTAATACATCTCAGAGATCAGCAGGGATAGTTTCAGTGGTTCATATCTTAGTGGTGAGTAAATCCATAAGTTCACGTAGAGTGTGACCTTCTTTGAAGAAATCAGCAGGAATTCCATATTGCTTCGCCGTTGTTTTTAAGCTAGCTGATCATATCCTTGACTTCTTGAAGAGAGGGAACCTCAGCAAGTTGGCCTTGAATTGGTTTTTGAGGTAGTGTAGGAATTATATCTTCATCGACAGTTACGTCCCTTTCAAAAGTTCCTGGAAATGTTCCTTCCAGCGATTTTGATATAGCAACTGTCTTTCAGAAGTATACTGTAGTGTCATCCTTAGATCATATAGGATTGAGGCCCTAAGTTGATGGACCATACTCTGTTCTGGTGGCACTGAAGAAAGCTCGAGTGTTGTTGGTTTCAGCCAGATGTTGCAGTTCTTCTGATTTATGAATCCACCATTGATTCTTTAGTTCTCGAGCTCGTCGCTGCACTTCACCTTTGGCTTCTAGATAGTACAGTTTATTGGATACATATCCACGTTTTTCTTGCCAGGCGATGTATATCCTTCTCTTTTTTCCCATGAGATCCATAATTTCTTGGTTATTTCATCGAACCAATCAGGATAATTTTTCTTGTCGAAACCCACTGATTCTTCACATGCTAAGAACAATGCTTATTTGAAGGACAACCTGTGTTATTCTGTGTTTTCATGGTACTCGTTAGGATGCTTTTCAATTAGGAGATGGTGGGATTTTTTAATTAACATTAACATCCTGGAGACGTTCAGCATTAAATTTCCGACTGATGTGCTTTCCCTGTGCCATCACAGATCTTATCAGCCGATGGTCAGTCCAGAAATCATCAGCACTTCGTAGAGCCCGTGTGATTAGCACATCATGTTGGTCCCGGGCACGCACAATTACATAATCAATTAAATACCAATGTTTGGACCTAGGATGTTGCCATGAAGTTTTGAACCTATCCTTTTCTCGGAACAAGGTGTTTGTGAAAACAGGATTATGCTCCAAACATTTGGTAAGTAAGAGAATCCCATTAGAGTTGGACTACCAATGTCATCTTTGCCGATCACACCAGATCACAGTGTAGAGTCCTTACAAACTCGGGCATTGAAGTCTTCTAAGAGAATGATCTTGTCTGATTTTGGCGTATTTGCTAGGAGCAGATCCAGTTGTGAGTAGAATGCTTCTCAGATCTTCAACAGAGATGAGAGTAGGAGCGTAGGCACTAATTACTGTAGCTCGTTGATTTTTTGCCAACTTCAGTTGCAGTATCATAAGTCACTCACACTCACAAGCTGGGAGTTCATCGAGGTGTTGTACAAGTTCATTCTTAACGGCGAACCCAACGCCATGTATGCGGGGCTCATCATTCACTTTCCCTTTCCAAAAGAAAGTGTAGCCCTCCCCGTGCTCTGTGAGTTGTCGCTCGCAAAATCGTCTTGTTTCACTCAGCTTAGCTATGTCGATGTTAAATTTTCTCAGTTCCCTAGCCACAATCACTATTCTTCTTTCTGGTCGGTTGCCTGTACCATCGTCCATTTGAGTACGAATGTTCCATGTAGCAAAATGCATTCTTCTTTGTTTTCAACCGTATATGGTGTACCCTCTGAATGCGGTCTTCCTGTTGGCTGACTATGTTGAGGGCATCTTTTATAGCCCCCTCCCCATTCAGATTGAGCAGAGTGGCTCCTAAATAGGCCTGCTCAGTCACGAATGCAGCACACGAGTTGCTTTACAGCCAATCCTCAAACAAAACAGCGATCACACATTCGCCGCCTTCATGCTGGTTTGTCACTAAAAGCTCCCAGATTACACAATCCTGCTCCCGTCACAACTCCCCGATCGCCGCAGGACTTTCAATGGAAATCTTTGGAACAGGTGGAATGTCATGAAGAAGATGCCTGTGCGTGATATCTTTTAGAGTGGGAATGCCGTTGCACATCAACAATCACACGACCATTCACAGGCTCAAAAACTGTACCCAGTGGCTGTAGCCGTCATCCCCCTTCTCAGCCGCTGGAGCTGAAATTACCCTAGTGCTCCTACGCTTTATCCGCCGTTGAGGACTTCTATGCGGTTGACCATAGATGGTTCATCCGCCTTTAGGTGAGGTTTCCCACCCCAAATGAAAGCGAGTGCCCTAGCCTCCATCCGCTCATTCGTCTTCAAAGGAAGCCGTGGGCATTATACCGGGAGTCATTGTATCTTGAATCGCAAGCCAGAAAATCATATCTACTGTAAAAGAACTATCAAAAAGGAATCATATAGACAAAAATTGCCAGAATACATACGAGCATTTAATATGCTATGCGTGCGTTGAATGATTTAGAAAATACAGTACCTTGAGGTAATGTAACATCTATAGCTGAAACTGCAGGATTTTTGGTGTTTATGTGTACATAACCTTATATAGCCTATTCAAACGTTGATTGAGTTCTGGTAAGATCTATCACCGTATAAAAGCGTACGGGTATATTTCGTTATTAGTCTCAGACGCTACGTAGGCGGCTTCGGGCTTTCGAAGGCATGACCCCGTTAAAAAGGAACTACAAAAATATACAATCAAAGATATTTATAAACATCATGGCAGCTATTTGGGATATCGAAACACATTCCACAAATTGATTAAACCATTACAACAAGAAAACACCAATACGGAAGACAATATGCACTTGCACTGGGAAAACATTAATAATCATTGAATCACTCCATTAAAGTCCCAACGTTCACCACTAGGTGTCAGTGACATCATGTAGCGAAAGTTGGAACTACTTGAAATTTAACGTAACTTGTAGCTCACCCCATGGGTGACCGCATTGTAGCAGCCTCCGGCGAGCCGAACATGTCTTCGGTCATTCACGGCACTAAAAGCCATACGCTAAATAAATAATAATTGAAATCACTTGATGATCCCTATAAAGCAGCAAAAATACCATTATACAAAAAAATATGTGGCACCACGTCGCAATCTAGGTCTTATCATGGCTACGTACTACGCGTATAACAAAGCACAAAATGTCTAAGTGAACAGACAAGGGAATGAAATAAAATCGTACTTAATTAACACATCAATCGAATATTTCATATACAAATTCTTATTCAATTCATTCCTTGCAAGTTGTGATTATTTTCATATCCCATACACCAATTGGTAAATCGCAGGGGAGGGGAAATCAATATAGTCAATTAAAACACTTGCTCTCTCTCTCTCTGTCTGCCACATACACAGACTCACACAGAAAGGAACATATTGAGTCTCCCGTCCCATTCATCCCGAAGCGATGTATAGCAAGAAATATAATTTTAATCTGTACGTCACAGCGCCTGAATGTCCGCCACCCTCCATACACTGCTGCGTTGAGTGCGGCCTGCAAGTTGTCACAGGCTCCAATGGAACGCTCGACGGAGTTTAACAAATGTCTCCCGCTATAGGCTCCGATGGGGCACGGTCCTCATTTGTTTTCGCTCTCACTCTCACCCCGGTTCGTCAATTGTCCAGCACTTTGAAGTGGCGTAGGTTGGAGAGGGGGAGCGGGCTAGTTTTGTTCTAACTTTCAAAGCGTTTAAAAAGCCATCGTCATATTTACTGGAGTTATATCCACGAGAGTGTTAGTAGTGTGGCCTATGTTCAGAGGGTTCGGACAACGTGATCATTTACGTTATCTGTCTCATAACCTGTGTTAGTTTGAGTCTTCAATCTCTTGACAGGTTTTGATGCAGTTCTCCATTCCTCCTTGTCCTAAGCTTATCGTGTGGTTGGTTGGTTCCTCAGTTAAGGCGCTCCAACAACGTCGTCATGTAGCCCCCTTGTACTTTGGGTGTGTGTAGAGTATGTCTGATAAGCGGTGTTAATTGTGATGGCTGTATTAGTGTGTGTTATCTGTTTTTTAATTCAAGTAACGACTGCAGATATTCAATTTTCAAGCAGTTCCTATTTTTGCTACCAAACGCCAACGGCAACTAGTTCTGAACTTGGTTACTAGATGCCGCCGCAGTCGGCTCCAGGCGATGAACGTTGGAACCTAAGAGCGTTAGTCAAATCGAACTTATATTTTTGCTTCACACAAGTGTAATTAGTGGAAAGTTTTTTACATGCCATAAATCTATGACATGAGACCACCGGCTTTACTTCCCCTCCGAAGTAAGGCATAGTGAGGGAATTTTAACGCTCTTAAAAAGTACGACGACTTCGGCTGGGTTTGAACCCGCGAACTTGGGCATGCTAGCAACTACACCACTGAGGCTACTAATCGTTTCATCACTACACAGCTACCACACCCCAATCTGTTTAACATATTCTAAACTTGGTCTACCCTAAGAATTGTTTTCCTCGACCCTTCTATCCATTACTACAAGGGTGTCTTAGTATGTGTCCTATCAACCTCTCTATATCTGCTGTTCGTAAGCAGTCACCAGAAACATCTCTCCTCTCCCACTCGTCTTAATACCTCTTCATTTGTTACTCTATCTACCCATATGATCTTCATAATTCACTAGTAACAGGGTATTTCAAGTGCTTCCTCTTTTCTGCTGCTCCAACAGCCCAACTTTCACTCCCAAAGAGCACCACGCTCCAGATCGAGTCTTTCAGAAATGACTTCCTAATACCTAAATCTATATTTGATGTCTACAGATTCCTTTTGCGCAGAAATGCTTTCCTTGCCTGAGCCAACCTACATTTTATATCCTCTTTGCTTCGTCCATCACTGCTTCTTAAGTAACAGAAGTCTCCTACTTCCTTTAGTTTTTCATCTGCCAATACGGGTTTCTGGTTTTTATCGGCTGCATTCCTATATTATTGTTCTGCAGTTGAAGTGTCTATATTCCCCACTTGGCGCAATGGCTAGCTTTATTGACAGTCACCTCCAGCGTCCCTGGTTCGATTCCTGACTCTGAGAATAACGTTAAATCTTCTTAGGGTAGAAACGGAGTGCACTCAGACTTGAGAGACAAAACTAAGAAGGGAGGAGTCCGATTCCCATGTCACAAGGGACTTTCCTTGGATTCCCATGTCTACTCCAGGCAAATATCATGATGGCTCCTAACTTAAGGCCACAGCCACCTCCTTTCCAATCCAGACTTGATAATGAATACACACATTAATGCAAACATCACAACGGCATTGGTCATCAGACAGATTCAACACAAACACAAACCCAAATAAATGGCCAGGGTATTGCAAAGCCCCTAAGAGAACCAGCAACAGCAACAAGTATTCGTCTTTGTAAGTGATTGATGTTTTTGATTTTTTAAGATTTTGAGGATATCTTGGTCATCAGCTCCTAGTAGCCTATTTGGATATGTGTTCAAATTGTGTGATAACTTGTGTTACTGTGTTGACTGTAATTATTAGGGACAGAAATGAGGGTGTTGTCCCCAAACGTTAAATAAGAAACACGCTGGACGTTTGTTCTAGACGATTGCCCTTGACCTTGAAGCTTGCGGGTGAGCCTGCACACAGTCACTCTATCGCTTTCTCGCTTCACATTTGTCACCACTGGTCTAATGTAATGAAATTCCAGACTGAGCATGTGACGTCAACACTGAGTAGAAAAGTACAGTCCACGTCGAAGTATCGTGTGAGGCGGAAGTACACGTTACATAGTTACGAACAGAACGGCATTTTATTTTCCAATGACTGTACCTCAGCAGTGTAATGTTCTGGTGGTGGAAAGATCTGCCGTTGGAATTACTCCCAACGTTGCCCAGGGTATGCCCGATCGCTGGTGATGGCATGATTTGTCGTATCCAATTCCCTGTCTTGCGATCTACGAGGATGCCCCTTCCATGTACGAAAGACTTCCACCTAACACAATTTATAAGATGTCTGCTACAAAACAGACGTTTCTTTGTTATCCTACAAAACAAAAGGAGCCGATGGAGGACACAGAAAAATGGTATCCCACAAGGAAGTGTTTAATATGTACACTAATGACCAGCCAATTAATCCTGTCACAAAATCTTTCATTTACGCAGATGACACAGCAATTGCTACCCAAGGGACAACTTTTGAGGAGGTGGAAGGAAAACTCACAACAGGTCTTAAAGCACTATCTGCCTATTTTGATAGCAACTACTTGAAGCCAAACCCTTCCAAAACACAAGTGTGTGCATTCCACTTACGGAACAGAGAGCTTGGAGGAAACTGCGAATAACCTGGAGAGGTCAACAACTAACCCACTGTGACACCTCAAAATACCTGGGAATAAAGTTGGACCGTTCCCTCACCTTCAAAGACCATTGCACAGATACAAAAATGAAAGTTTGTGCTAGGAATAACATTATTAGGAAACTGATCGGCAACAACTGGGGAGCACATCCAGATGTCCTCCGCACATACGCCCTTTCTCTGTGCTTCTCCGCTGCTGAATATGCAGCACCTGTATGGCACAACTCCAGCCATGCCAAACAGGTAAATATTGCCCTAAATGAAACAGGACGGATTGTAACAGGCTGCCTGCGGGCAACCCCTGTTAACAAAATATACCACCTAATGGGCGTAGCACCTCAAGATATCCGAAGAAGAACGGCAGCTGAAATAGAAAGAAAGAAGCAGGAGACGGACCCAAGACACCCCCTATTTGGAAGTGAACATCAACTACCAAGACTGAAATCGACTGAGGACTGGAGTATCTCGGTGTAAGGTGGACATGAAGAAATGGGGATTCATCTCAGATGACGAACTATGTGAGTGTGGTGAACATCAAGACCACCAGCCCCTACTCAACTGCAGGAAACTATCAGAACCTGTCTCCATGGACGATCTGGTAGCCGCCAGTGATAAGGCAGTTCGTGCAGCGGAATATAAAGATGCTCACATACTTCGTAATCTTTGTATATATATAATATGTTATGTTCTGGACACGTATAAATAAATAAACCTCAGCAGTAGTGTGAGATAGTTTTGTCAATCATCTGACCACATGGGGCAGGTGACAACAACCTAGATACAGTAGTAACTCACCTCCAGGCTTCCATTAAGATTTTTCACTCGTCTAAAACAAACATCCGGCCTATACTATCACAGCATTTTCCTGAAATAATTCTGGAGAAATTTGACACTCGGATAGCTGGGATTCCATCTCCGGACTTCCTGTAGCGCCCCAACACTGGTTAGAGGGTGGTCGTGACTTAATTATACATAGTATCTCGGCATTCCCCTGGAGTAAGAATAAAATAAAATAAAAACACCTGTCAAACGGTTGAGATAGAAATGAAACCCACCTCTTCTTAGTTTTACAAAACTGAGTAAAACCGTTTCCAGCCATGAGATAAGAGTGAAATTTCTTGGCAGAGCCAGGAATCCAACCATGGACACAGCTAATGCACGCGCTCCTACAGACATCATAGTAAGACGGGGTATTAGAAATCTGTGAATACAGTATACGAGTAAAATATGAATATAATACTGTTATTGTATTACATCTCTCTTAACTATTGTGGCAGAGACCCCGCGCCGCGGTGCCGGATATTTGCCCTGAACAGGATCATTAACGTGCAAACAAATCTACTGACACGGCTCCTTCACATTTACACACTTTCAAATGCCAACTAACTGTTCCAGGGTTCGATTCTGGTACCTTGGGAAGAGCAGGAGAGTGCGTTACCGCTGGAAAAATAGACAAGTTGGAAGTCAATTTTCTGTGTTGTCTTATTGTTATTGTAACTTTCAGTCGGTCAAAACAAAATAATCCAATTCCCAATGCTCACCTGAAATCGTATAGAAGTGGTAGCAGAGCGTGGTTTCACGCTGGTATGTTGGCAGTCTTGCCTACATTTATAATCCAACTTTTCAGTCGGGCAACAAAACATACTCCCTATCACTGGGTTAAACAAACTGCTTTTATGAAAGAACCTCAATTATATAAGTTGATCTTGATATTGGTGATATAAATTGATCTTGATATTGGTGATTTGCGATTGATTCCACAATCAGATTGGTGTTTTCTTTTTACATTTGAACAATGATTTTAGAGCAACTTATAGACAGTCCACAATTCAGATAAGTGTCTACATCAGATCTTCCAACAAATTAATACTAGACAACATTGTTTTTGCATGTTGTAGTTTTAGCTTCGTACCACGGGTAGGGCGTCTCTGCATATTAGATTACAATTCTATTTTGCTTAAGTGTATCACACCAATAGTAGCTACACCGTCAATCATTAGTTTGGGGGAGGAAGACTGTTTGTGGATGGGATCGTCATTTCTCAGTCATGCAACATTTCAGATATTAAAACAAATAGTTCCTTAATTCTTTAGTAATTATCAGTAATATTTGCCATACATTGGAAGGTGTTCCTGTGCCTTTTGTTTTAGAAGAGCAGAGACGAATTGTGGGTTTGGTAGTGTTCTGTAGAGGTATTTTTTCTGGTATACTTGGACCTGATGATGCTTCATTGACGAGCGAAGAATGTCATCCCTATTAGTGATTATGTAGTCCATAATATTGTTTTAAATAATATGTAATTGTTCTCAGTTTTTTGGATTATGTTATATTATATTACATTACATTATAATATATTACCAGCGGACCCGTGCGAGAACTCGCGCATAATGGGTTGTGTGCGCCCCTTGTGTACAGACTACCCACCCAGCTCTAGTGCTATGTGGGATGTACGCGACACAGTTCTGCCAGGGACTATCGTCTTGTTTATTTGTTTAAGAGCCCTTTATAAACAAAGAAATAAATTTCCTTTGACTTATAAAAAAATGCAAGATTTTTCTGTACTATTGAGGCGATTTGGAAGATTTAGATACAAAACACACCTTCTAACTCCCTCTGGGTTAGGAGCTTGAGTATTGAACATACACCTTAGCGTATTATATAATAAGGTATTGACCGACTGATAAGGTGGAATATTAATTGGGCTGAAATTACGAAGATTGCCAATCTCCCAACAACATAAAACAACAACAACCTACTTAATGATTCAGTGCAGTTGTACAGACATTTTGAGGAGCACCTTTCACAGTTTCTTTCGCCACATTTGTGCGGACACTCAGCTCGTCCAACACCTCAATAGCTCACGTATAGTGACAGCCACAATTGAGACTCAAAGGTCTATGAAACTGTACATTTTGCTCTAGCCAGTGCCAACAGACAACAGGCCAGTGAGGAATACTGGTCTGAATATCACTTGTGTACTGTCACAGCTCACTGCAACGCTCCACAGTGTATAAAGAATGTCTCCCGCCATTGCGATGGGACAGGCCTTGATTAGTTTATCCCCTCCCCTCACCTGTCAGTCTCTTTGGAGCGCGGCAGGGGATTGCATTTTATCTTTTACGGTGTTTAGAAAGTAATTGTCCTTCAGACAGATAAGATGAATACACGATGCATCGAAATTAATTTAGGCAACACGTTCTACAGTTAGTTGTTGCTTACCCTAGGGCAGGCTATTCCAAATCCTCCAGTTTGAGTATGCGTACACACGAGTACTTAGCAGCGATGCTCGGAGCACGGTTGGAGAGGGACTGGGGGTGATAGCCAATACGTCACTGAGCGAAGGACATAGCACAAGTCCATGGGTTTCCTGCCAATATTGATGTATCCACCGCGCAGTGACGGCAGGCCCCATAGCAGAGCTGTATTGCATGTTGCAGGTTTACTCACGCAAGGTGGCGAGTACTCCTTTCCACACTGGTGAGCAGTTCGGCTGGAACACCCTGTCTTAGGGGCTCCAACATTGCAGTAATATAGCCCCGTGAATAGATGTAATTATAAAATTTGTGTGATAACCTAAGTTATTGTGATGGCAGTATTGACGAGTGTATTTGTAAATTGGGGTAGGATTGTAAATGGGACGGCCGTGACCTTAAGTTACGAATGTAAGGTTTCGAAGTCATTCTTTCAGTGTTGTCTATACCAACTGTTAATTTTAACTCTTCATTCGTTCAAATTGCCCCGGTATAATAGTGATCACTGATCATGTAATATTTTCCAGTAGTGTTATAATTACGGAGGCAAGTCAATAAGTATCTGCAATTATGCTCTAAGGGTCAGATTGGCTGTATGGCGTCGTCTTGGTTACAGCAGTGATAGCTCTACGTGTCTGGAAAGAATAGTATGATTGAGGTCTTCATTCTATTGACAGGTGTGATGCAGCACTCCGAGCCACTCTGTCCTGAGCAAATCGTTTCATCTATACGTAGCAACCACACCTTACATCCAAGGCAATCTATTTAACATATTCTAACTTTGGTCTACCCCTACAGTTCTTGTCCTTGACCCTTCGTTCCAAAACTAAGTTTGCCATTCCTGTGTGTCTTAGTATGGGTTCTACCAATCTACAGTATCTCTACCCTTGATTAGCAGTCACCAGAAGCTTCTCTCCCCACACACTCGTTTTAATACGTCCTCATTTGTTACTCTATCAATCCATCTCATCATCACTATCCTGTTATTATCCTACTTTCGATCAACACAGGGAAAAACATTGTGTGTCTGTCTGTGTATGTGTCTGTGTGTGTGTGTGAGTGTGTTGTACGCTGAATGTCTGTCCCCCCTATCAATTCGAACACGATGAAACCAAATTGAACGAAATTCAGTACAGAGGTAGCACTAGCAGAGGGCACCTCAATGTCATGTTTTATATCGCCACCATCTTGACGGAAACGTAATGGCGGCCACCCAAATGTTAAAAGCTTAAATCACATTACGACCAACCTAATCATCTGATCTATACCAATTTTTGCAACATTATACCTTTATGTATGAAAAATCTTTTGACCGATCTACAAGGTCATCATCCCAATAAATTGCGGATGGCGGCCATGTATGTGTGCAAATCGATTCACCCTATCCATTCAAACACGGTGAAAACGAATTGAACGAAATTTGGTACAGTGGTAGCTCTAGCAAAGGGCACCTCAGTGTCATGTTTTATATCACCGCCATCTTTACGGAAACGTACTGGTGGCCACCTAAATGTTAAAAGTTTAAATCAAATTACGACCAACCTAATCATCTGACTCAATTAAATTTTTCAACAATATACCTTTATGTAATAAGCATATTTTGACCAAATGACAAGGTCATCAGCCCAACAGTTTGCAGATAGCGGCCATGTACGTGTGAAAATTGATTCACCATATCAATTCAAACACGGTGAAACCGAATTGAATGAAATTTTGTACAGAGGTAGCACTAGCAAAGGGCGCCTCATATTCATGTTTAATATCCGTATAACACCTTGTATTTCAACAAGTTACTACAACCAACATTCAAAGGACAAAGAGTTATAACAATACCCATGCATTTAGGAGAAAGTATGCTGTATGTTCTTTACTGAAAATCTTGTTTTTGTTTATCGTATGATGAATATATGTACAAAATCAGAAAAAAAGCACACAAAAGTTCATACAATCTCATAGTTCTAGGTCAAGAACTCTGACCCATTCAACTGCTTCAGCTGATGCTCGATGAACATCCATCAACGTTCCATGGAAAGCTAGGAGGGGGCAGTCAGCGACAATGGGATGGATTGTAAGGAGGCACCACAGTTGCAATCTGCAGAGTTGGACCAGCCCCATTTATGCAGTGAATAAGCACATCTGCCTTGTCCTGTGCGAATCCGATTTAAGATCCTCCATTGGCGTCTGGGAAGACCAATTCCATGTAACCGTTCAAAAGGGTTCCCAGCTAGGTGTTTGTTGGTTACTGAAGAATACTCCCCCTGGATTTTCCAAGAGTTATTTACATTAAAGGAGGATCCTTCAAGGTTAGTTGATCTCTCGCCTGTAATATCACTTTTCAAATGCTTCTACTCTCCTCTTTTCTGCAGCTCCAACAGTCCAAGTTTCACTTCCATAGAGTGCCATGCTGCACACAAAAGCTTTGAAAAATAACTTCCCAATATCTAAATCCATATTTGATGTCAACAGATTTCATATCTCTAGAAATGCTTTCCTTATATTCATATCCTCTTTGCTTTGTCCATCACTGATTATTTTGCTTCCTAAGTGACAGAAGTCTTCTACTTCCTTTTTCCTGTCTCCTGCCAGTTTGACGTCATTACAGGTTTCTGATTTCTTTCTGATTCCGATATTTTTGTTTAACATTTATTGATTTTCATCATGAATTCATTCCTCAAGACAAAATCCATACCACTTAAAAATTCATTCAAATCCTCTGGTGTGTCGGCCATGATGGCAATGTCATCAGAGTTAAAATTATTTCTCCTTGAATCTTTACTCGTACTTTAAATTTTTATCTAATTTCCTTCGTTGCTTGTTCAACACACATTACATCACAAGGTTATCAGACACTCCTAACTACAAGGGCTGATGACCATGGTTTCCCAAGGCAAGCAACAAGAACACGGAACCTCGTAGAATATTGCCTGGTGTAATCAGACGGAGATATGACACAGAGAAGAACAATATTCGTGTCTCATCTTCTCGTAACGTGACCAACGCTCAGATATTATATTTTTTTGCGGACTAATCTTGGGCGCCACGTTCAGAGGAACGTGATCCACTTATATTCTAACTAGCAATTAAAATTTAACCGCATGTGGTGCAATCATAAAAACATTTCTCTACGATACTCGCTATGCATAATAATACCCAGTGTAATTGGTGGTCATTTCTATGTTATGGATGATGTGGATGCGTTAAACTCGTGACCCAGATATACTCGTGTATTGCACGGTAGTTCAATTGGAGGGAGTATGTTCTCTTTCAAATACCATGACAGTGGGTTTGATTATAGGCTGAGAGTTGCTATTTTAAAGGTTGGCAAAAGTTTACGGCAGCAGCGGATATCTTAATTTGATGTTGCATTGATATTACTAAATTGTGATGTTGGATTATTTGGGTTGAAATTATTCGTGTAAAAATTCTACTAATCATATTATCCTTAATCGTTTTGTAATAATTGAATACAACTGGTTTCCTTCGTGCTGAATATGTTATGTGGTTATTATGTAGTTTATGTTGAAATGTTAACTACTATTAATACTTTGTCCCTGTGGTCCACGATTTATTTTTCAAGACATTGCTTTTATTGGCGCTCCTCTTTCTTATTCAGTGTTGAACACTGTGGTGTCTGAGGTGGCATTTCTCCTTTCTTTCATCTGCTCTAAAGTCTGTTCGCCGAGTCGAGATAGTGGAAGTAAACACAGTTGTACACAGGGCTGCCCGCAAGGGGTGCATAGAGCTGTGCCTGTTGTGCTGTGTATAGCCTACATGTGAAGGTTACATGCTACAGCGCGGTTTATTTATTGCTCGGTTATTATTTATTTAAGCGAAAATTCCCCTACAGAAGAGCGATTATACTTGATAACATGATGTCATTTGGAGGTGTGTTTCCTCCGCTCCTCCCAAAATCTCTTAATTCTCGCGGAATGCTCCCTCTTCCTCTCATCCGTCCACTTTTCCCAGATTGTCGTAATGATCTTGGTTCAAAATAAACATTCGCGATTTTTGTCTGGCACTCAGTTCGGTCTTCGAAATTTCCTGCACTGATTACTTGTAAGTCCCTCTGTACCTTGTCGAGCCATTCTGTGCGGCATTTACTCTGTGTTATTGTTCGTTTAAGTATTTAATATATTGATTAATAAGTTCTTAACTGCTTATGACAGACAACAGTTTAAGTGCATCAAGTCTTGTCTTTCCTAGGGCTACGGCATGACTAATGATCTCGGAGCTTCTTGGTTACCCCTGTCCGGTAGAGCCGATGACGTGAACTGGGCGTGTTTCCCTGTCCAGGCAGTCAAGTGACCACGTGCAAGTATTTACGCGCACTATCTCGACTCGGCGAACAGACAATAGTAACAACCGTTGTAATGCTGAAAGGTGTTCATAAGTAGTAAATGTGGGATCGCACTATTCCCACTGAAACACATATTACCGATTCTCTATCAGTTTCATTTTGCCACAATGTGGTTACGAGTTGAGGCCGTATAATTAAGAGCAGAAAGAGTGCGCAGCCACGTTTGGCTTTATAATGTCCCAAAAAAAAGAAAAAAAACCATGATGAATGAAGAGCATAAACCATTAAGTTACATTATACATCTGTAAATGGAACACAAACGAAATCCAACACACAATCAAGGGTTGAATATCGAGAATTAAACTACTTTGACCTATTTTATTAGCAATTCATATATCTCGTGTAATATTTATTACACATTTTTTGGTTCGTGTAACTGGAATATGTTTTAATTTAAAAGGATTACAATGTATTAATATGACCCAAAATAAAGTTTGCTGTATGAAGGATACAGTGGTAATAATATTATCACATATATCTACAATTGATATTGTTTTATCTTTGTTTTTTTAGTCGCTTTACCCCCGAGGGTTGGTTTTTCTCCTGGACTCAGCGAGGGATCCCACCTCTACCGCCTCTAGGGGCAGTGTCCTCGAGCTTAGACTTCGGTTTGGGGGATACAGCTGGGGAGGTGGGGCACTGTCTCGACTCAACGAATACACTTTAGGTTAGTCTTTACGCCAGTTTATCACATATAATGTTCTAGTTTTAAATCATAAGACCAGATACTCATTTTTGAACACACCTGTATAGTCTGATATCGATTATGTGAGTAGTCCACTCTGCTGGTAGCCACGGTACATACTTATTGTGCGACTGCACAATCGAATATTATATATTCATGACATATTGCGCGCGCTGGGGGTTTTAATCTCACAGGAAGCGAGGTCACATAAACAAGTGAAATGGCTGCTGTAGGTCCTGGGGGATGATTCAAATAATTTAGAAAAATGTCCTAATTACTAGGTCATTGGCAGGCTGTCTGTTAATTAGTAGCCATCTCTGGTCCCAGAGTAAGTAAATCAAAAACGTAAGTTAAGATATTTTGACAATTGTGTCAAAATTTGTAAAGCTAGAAGACCCGGACAAGTGTCAAAATGCATGTCTTGAAAATGTCTATCGTACTATTTGAAAATGAAAGTTTGAAAACTATATCTGGCTTAAAGGATATTAAGAAATTAGAAAAAAATATGTTAAAAAAGCCTTCTATTTAGTGGTAATTGTTCAATAGATGTAAATGAAATTTGTGGGAAGCAGATATTTGAATTTCTCAAAACGGAAGTAGATATTTCGATGATGATTTGACCATGTTTCGGTCGACACTAGCGCTCGCAGTGATTAATTTATTGAATTTTATACGACTGAGGATATAGTAAAATGATTGGTGTCCATGAACTGTCAGTTTAGTGTGATCACCATGGCGCCTACACGTAAGAGGTGTTTGGTTAATACACAAAATATTCAAAACTGGGATAATAAATCTGAAAAAGCAGAAAGTAATAATAATTATAATAATAATATCGTATGGCCTCGGCCGCCGGGTGCAAGCTTTGTTATTTGCCACCCAGAGGGCAGCTTACATGACGAATTTTGTTGTTTCTTGGAGCGCTATGAAGGTCAAGGAGGTTAGATATCTAAGCTCCTTCACACTATAGCGCTTTCTAGTAGAGAAAGGACGAACGTTTGTGTTGGCGGAAAATTCCGAGATTAATTTTCCCATTATGAACACGGCCAACTGAATTCAAATGGGTTCTTTAACATGCCAACTACGTATGGCATGCGTGTCGTGAAATTTGTCGCCTTTCAAAAATCACTTACCACGGTCAGAAGCGAACATGTAAGCTTGGGGTTGATAGTCAGACACGATAACCACTCACCCAGCGTGCCAAGCGCAGAAAGTAGTAAGACTCAGTGGCGAACCTGGAACGAGTCGGCAACAAAATGAAGACATTGTAATCGTTGAACGATCAAAAACTACAAATGATATTACTTCAAAGGAAGGCAAACCTCGCCAACAGAACACGAAGACAGATTATACCCGTATGGTTTCGTTCCAACAATACATGGACACCAAGCGTTAGACCACATCACGTGTCGTATGTAGTTCACTAAATTGATATAGAGTTTTGAATTTTTTTCGTTTTTCATATCCTCAAATCTTAATTCCCAAACCATTAACTTCCCAGCCTGAAGGACTAGAACTGTGATGTTTGGAATCTTGCTTGCTCAAATGGTCCTTGAAGATATGCTAACGGTAACACCTGTTCCTGGTAGGACCACCCTAGCCGGACAGTTCTAAGAGTCCTCCATGACTAACAATCTCATCATCATCATCATCATCATCATTTACTGCATTTAACAAGCCATTAAGACCCAGGGCAGAAAACAAGAAGATAAAAACTAAAACTTAATTAAAAAACAAGATGTTCAGTAAAGAACATATAGCCTATTTTCTCCTAAAGCGTGGGTATTGTTATAACTCTTTGTCCTTTTCAAGGAGTATAATCGAATGTTGGTTGTAGTAGCTTGTTGAAATACAACGTGCTATACGGATATTAAACATGAATATGAGGTGCCCTTTGCTAGTGCTACTTCTGTACAGAATGTCATTCAATTTGGTTTCGCCGTATTTGAATTGATATGGTGAATAGATTTGCACACACATACATGGCCGCTATCTGCAAACTATTGGACTGATGACCTTGTAGTTCAGTCAAAAGATGCTTCCCACAAAAAGATATGTTGTTGCATAATTAGGTTGGTCGTAATTTGATTTAAGCTTATAACATTTGGGTGGCCGCCATTTCGTTTCCGTCAAGATGGCGGCGATATAAAACATGACACTTAGGTGCCCCTTGCTATTCCTACAGACAGACAGTCAGAGTACACACACAGACACACAGACACAGAGACACACACATACACAGACAGACAGACAATTTTTGTTCCTGAGTATTTCAGTAAATTGATATAGAGTTTTTAATTTCTTTTCGTTTTTCATATCCTAAAATCTTAATTCCCAAACCATTAACTTCCCAGCCTGCTTCAATTTTATGCAAAAATCGAAAGTAGGCTGATAACAGAGGTATTAATTGAAATACCTATCAATTGGTAAAAAAGATGTATTCCACCTTTTAAGTCAATCATAATATTTTGAAACTGAATATTTTCGATTAACGTGTAACCATCCTCAGTTAATATTAAACTTATAAATATTAAACTAAGATAATCTATATAATCAAAACATTAAGAATCATTAAATAAAATAAAGCATTAATGTAAAATTATTCACTATAAACATATTTAGTATCCTTTGCATAACCTTCCAAATACTAACTGAAATCAGTTTAAATAAATGTTAGTTCATAAATAAAAATATTTCATGATACTAGAGTCTTCGAAGAATGAGTATAATTACGGTAAAAATTTATTGTAAATTTGATTAAAAATATAGCTAAGAGAGGTAGCCAATAGTAATATTTTGGAGTTCTGTTAGTTAATTAGTTATTGTTGTGTTAAGGGGCAGAACAGCAAGGTCACTTTGGAATTCACCCCTAGTGTTATCACAATTATAAAAGAGTTTAGTGACATAATGTACGCACCATATTTTGTTGAAATTACAGAAAGTTACGAATTGCCCACATTAAATATAGAAGGCTGTGGATATTTCATTAAAACGAAAGCTAACTGCTCTAACGTGAATATCAAGCACGTTTCATCAAAATGTTTGCGGTAGAAATTCGACCATGTTAATAAGTCAGTATATGTCGGTATAGAGCAAAGCCAGGACGGTGTTTAGTGGTACTGTGGGGTTCACCATAATAGTGCCATAGTCTACTCTGGATGGCCGTGCTTTGAATACGCAGGTAAGAAGTTAATAAGCTTGATGCTCCGGGCTTTGAGTAAACAGTATACATAGTGCTGTCACATTGGTAGCTTCAATATTCCAATGAAAGGAAGCATAGAATTTTGAAAAGTATTAAGTTAAAAGGTTTCATTTAAAGGTGACCATCAATGGAAATCTGACTTTTCACATTGAAAATACACGTCTGTTAGATATTGGAGGCCTTCATTTAGCCATTGCTTTAGTCAAATAATTGGTATAGGAGGCTATGATTCAGCAATTACAATCGTCAAATAATAGTTTTAAGAGCCCGTGACTCAGCCATTACTTAAGACTTATATAATATGAGGCCTTGATTTAGCCATTACTTTAATCAAATAATAGGTATAGCAGGCCATGAATTAGACATTACTTTTGACTTATAAAATAAGAGGCCTTCGCTTAGCAATTACATTCGACCAATAAAATAGGAGGCTTAGACTTAGCCATTACTTTAAAATAATAACATAGGAGTCCTTGACTTAGCCATTAATTTAGACCAATTAAATAGGAGGCCTTGACTTAGCCATTAACGTAGACTTATAAAATAGGAGGCCATTACTTAACCATTACTTTAGACTAATAAAACAGGAGGCCTTGACTTAGCCATTAATTTAGAATAATAAAATAGGAGGCATTGACGTAGTAATTACTTAAGACTAATAAAATATTAAGCTTTGACTTAGCCATTAATTTAGACTAATAAAATAGGAGGCCATGACTTAGCCATTAATTAAGACTAATAAACTAGGGGCATTGCCTTTGACATTAATTTAGACTAATAAAATAGGAGGCCTTGACGTAGTCATTAATTTAGACTAATAAAATAGGAGGCCTTGACTTTGACATTAATTTAGACTAATAAAATAGGAGGCCTTGACTTAGCCATTAATTGAGACTAATAAAATAGGAGGCCTTGACTTAGCCATTAATTTAGACTAATAAACTAGGGGCCTTGACTTAGACATTAATTTAGACTAATAAAATAGAAGGCCTTGACTTAGCCATTAATATAGACAAAATAGGAGACCTTGACTTAGCCATAACTTCAGTCAAATAATAGTCACACGAGGCTTTGAATTAGTTATTATTTACAGTAAGTTAATTATTATAGGAGGCCTTTACTTATCCATTACTTTAGTGAAATAGGCCCTAATTGTTATAGAAGGCCTTCCTTAATTTAGCCATTACTTTAGGCAAATAAAATCTAGAAGATGTTGGCTCTTTAAACTAAAACAAATGCGCTCGAACGGAAGAGGTCTCGGTACAATGATCGAGGTCAAAATTGAACAGTGAGAATTGTGGTTCACACCGCGCCTCGCGGCGTTGCGCGATCGATAGCCAGGCAGTGGCTGACTTCCCCGGCCCGGGAGAGGCGCTCTGCCTCCAATAACTAGGCGGAGAGAAGTGGAGAGGACACATTCCCCCGAGGACTCACACCACACAATGTTTAATGAACTGGACGTTCAACTCCATTCACAAACAGAAAATGTTTGTTTCCTCCATGATATGTATTATAAATTCAATGCTGCCAATTCCCACACTGTCATGTGTTTATTGAGATAACTGGACAGAGGACACAAGTTATCAATGACAGTTCAAATGTAATAGACCCTTATCTTGCTACCAACATTGTAAGCATTGGACAATTCACGGTCTGTTGATATGCCTTAATTAATGAATGCAGTAGTACATTATGCAACGAGCTTATAATGGCAATAATTAAGACACGAGTATGTTTATAAAACCAGCGTATTCGAGTTTTATAATTTCCATACGAGTGTCTTAATTACCATTATAGGTGGGTTGCATACGACTGTTTATGTTCGACGATAATTATTATAACTATTTTATGTTCGAACATAAATATTCATAAATATCTGTCGAGATTTCGCCATTTTTATGTACTGAACAGAGCGCATGAGACGCAGAGAATGCCTTGTATTTGACCATGGCCTCCTCGATTACCCTACTATGACACTAGGCCAGGCAGTGAAATTTAAATTGAAAAAGGAAGGAAGATTGTGATTATGAGCCACTGGACCTCCTTTTTACGTGGAATCCGAACCACAGGACATGGCATTTCACATAGAAAATCTCACATGCATTGACCGGGGAAATTTAAATTTAAATTAGAAGCCCGTGGAACTCAGCTCATCTAATTATCTAATTGGTCAAACAACTGTTTCTTGAGCTCTGATTGGTGGGAGAAACTGTTTCGTAATGAAAATAGTGTTATAATGAGCCTCATTATAGTGCAGTTTTCTGAGATATAATAGTCAGGGTCGAACATAAAGAATATTAATTTTATCCACCAATCATTATGTAACCATAGGCAACAACAATATACATTAGTACTGTTTAATTCGGCAGTGGTCGCGGGGAGAGGGATTATCTCACTTTGGAAATGTCTTGCAAGTAACTTCGCACCCCGCACCTGGTTTCACCTACCCTCCTAGGTTTTCCTCGTAGGGGGCATAACGAGACACCTCCCGCAACAATAGCAAGTAACACTTGACTCATTCACACGGTTACTATTATTTTCCGCGCTTGCACAGAAGTGAGACTTTCCCTCACCCGTGACCATAAACGTAACTATTTTTCTGTCACTTTTCGTTGTATAGCACGTTCTCTAGTGAATTTAAAAATGGCTAATAAACCCGAGGAACAGGTTATGCTATAGTAGAACGATGTGGAGCAAAAAATAAGAAGAAATTGTGAGGCAGATGATGATTTGTTGGAAGTTGGCAGTGCTAGTAAAGACGAAGAGTATAATATATGTAGAATTTAGTGATTCAGTGCTTCAGATATTTCTGGCGATGAACTGGATACTCCTGGTACACAGTACTTGGGGGAAGATGGACGCACAACCTGGTATGTCCATTTCCCACAATACGTTGCAAATAAAACAGACAATAGAATCTTGTTCGACGCCTTCCCGGATTAATAGATGAGGCATAAATTGTGACCTCCCGGAGTGAGACGTGGAGATTGATGTATCCTTCGGAAATTATTCAAGAAATTCTGGACTGCACTAACATACAAATGTGAAAATTACGTGAAAATCGTGCACGAGAATGGAACGCTCGAAACAATGTGAAGAAATAACTGCAATATTTGGCCTATTCTATCTCTCTGGCGTTTTGAACGTTTCTCATGTGAATGCAGAAGACCATTGGGCAATCTCTGCCTTATTTGTTTCTAACAGCTCCCACTCCTGACAATCCTTTCTTCAACAAGTCTAAAAGCCAGGGAAACCGATGAAAAATAATTATCCACAGTGAAGTTCCTTCCAGTATTCTTATTAGGATGTGTTAGTCGCTTGACAACCTCTGCAGGCTTGTTCACAACAACGTAAGGTCCAAAGAGTTGCTTTACCATATAAACTTCAATTTTATATTTATGCTCAATATATGTGAGCGTCCGCCAAAGAATATATTTATATGCCATATAGGGTGCTCTGATTTAGAACGTTTAATTATTCATATTGGTCTGGCAAAATTAAAGTACCTTTTTATGTAAATATCTATTAGATACTTCACGAAAGCAAATAAACCTATTACCAAACCTTTCAAAACAATTATTTTGTATAAAGCTTCAAATTACGAAAATCTCGCCCGCGACCACTTACGTCGAAATTTCTCCGCATCCACTGCCGGGGTAATGTTAAAAACATAAAATTAAGCTTGAGGCAGTGAGTGAGAGAGAGGGCTGTGCCAGAGTGGATGGAACTGAGATATTTTGATTGTTGCGGTTGCTCTCTCGCAGCTTAAACGTGATTCACAGAAACAACAGGGCGCCCGAGAATGTTCTCCGCAGTGGGTACGTGCAGCTGTGAGTGGTTGAGTCATGAGTTTTAGTTGGCTGCACTGCACTGTGTCCTTCAAAGCGGGACCCGTTCAGATAGATTATTATTGGAAGAGTGCAACAGTATACAGGCGGTAATGTTTACTAATGAAGAGAGAGTATTTTTTTTTTGGTGGAATACGTTTTTCGCGAAGGTGATCGGTATACAGAAAATGTAAAATTGAGACATCAGGCGCGGTTTCCCAATTCAAAGTGTCCAAATCGTGATACCATTCGGGATTTGGTAAGTAACTTTCGTGTGACTGGCTCAGTTCACGATGTACCGGGAACAGGCAGGCCTACGCTTTTAACAGACGAAAAACTTGATGAAATTTCCGATATAATGCTGCGAAGCCCAAGTAAATCAGCACGAAAATTAGCTCAACAAACAGGAATCTCCAAGTCGACAGCACATAAAGCTGTAAGAGACAAGCTTCAGTTGTTCCCTTATAGTGGGTGATGTATGGAAGATAGACATATGCTCTCGCGGACTTTTTTGTAGAACTTTTCATAGAACAATTCTTACACTCATAGTATTTAGATATTTTTAACGGTTTGCCCAGCGTAAGCTTACAAAGTGCTCGGACGCCAGGTTTTTTTTTTCGACTATTCCACTAAATCGTTACTGCTCGGCTTCCTTTGATCATAAATAAATTATTTTCTACAGAAATCATACTCGATATATCCTTTACAGAATGGTGAAAACCGCATCAAAATCTATCCAGTGGTTCTTGAGTTTACCAGTAACAGCCAAGAAACGGGGACTTTGTTTTATACTAAGTAGAGATGATGCAAGCGGCAGCCGTGCTACCAACTTAACTGCAGTAGCTAGCTCTCGCAGACGCATGTAGGCCCTGCGGAGAATATTCCCGGACTCACTGTACATTCTTCACAAAACAAGGGAAGAAGCCTGCGTGCGGATGTCTTCGATATTATGCACACTGAAAGATGAATGTATGCCCTACACAATAGTACCAATAACTCAATTTTGACAAAATCTCGGCATAGCCCCCTCTCTCACTCAGTGCCTCAATTGTGCCAAACGTTGAAACCTTAGAAGACCCAGAAAAGTACCAATATGCGTGTATTGAAATGCTCTATTAGATATCAAAATAAAATTACTTCCACCTTAAGTGATATTTTAACACAGGTGCTACAGGAGCACAGTTTAACAAAGCCCTCACGTGGAGTACAGTTGTCTTGACGAGTCACTTAAAGCTGGCAATCTGTGGCGAGAGTCCCTCGAGAGAAGAGGAACCATACTCCAGCAATTAGTGCTCACTCCCCTCACCAGAGTGTCTGCCACGTCATCTCGCGTCGTTTGAGTAAATAGATCACGATATTCCGCTGCATTCTGCGTCACTCTTAACATACGGAGAAAGTGTCAGTGTTGGCAGAAATGTAGCCTCACTCTAGGAACTGCAGGGTGAAAATATGAGCAAATGAAAAGGTACGACACGATACTCTGGGTACATTATATGCTTTATTCAAAAGCAATCACCACAGGCCTGTGCTTCACTAGCCGCAGGATTCACAGAAGTCTTGTGGTTGTGACAGGAGCAAATCTTGTACAGTGTCCTCTAGTTCGTCGTCCGATTGGAACGGTTTTCCTTGAGATGAACCATTAACAGTGACAACTTGCCGCGGTGGGTGAGTGCATAACGTGTCGGTCTACAAACCCCAAGATTGCAGGTTCGCTCCTGGCCGTGGTAAGTGATTTTTGAAAGGCGGCAAAAATACGATACGCATGTCATACGATGATGGCATGTCAAAGAACCCATTTGAATTCAGTAGGCCGCGTTCATAATGGCAAAATTAATCTCGGGAGTTTCCGTCAACACAAAGTTCCTCATTTCTCTACTAGAATGCACTATAGTGTTCAAGGAGTTTAGATATCTAACATCTAACCTCCTTGACTTTCATAGTCGAGGAACAACGAAGTTCGACATGCAAGCTACCCTCTGGGTGTCAAATAACAAAGCATGCACCCAGCACCCGAGGCCATACGATATTATTATTATTATTATTAATATTATTATTAACAGTGACGTGTATTGTGCGACACTCCGTAGCCTACGCAAGTCCGTCAAGAACAACCGGCCTGGACTGCTCACGAAGGGAGTGATTCTGCTCCATGATAACGCTCGCCCACACGTCTCTAACGTCACACAAGGTGTATTGGCCACGTTCAAGTGGGAGCAACTTGAGCAGCCGCTCTACAGTCCGGACTTGTCACCCTGCGACTTCCATCTGTTTGGTCTGCTAAAAGAAACGTCTCAAGGGGAAACGTTTCCAATCGGACGACGAACTAAAGGACACCGTACAGGATTGGCTCCTGTCACAACCACAAGATTTGGGAACAGGTAATCCTGTGGCTAGTGAAGCAATGGGACACCTGTCCACAGGCCTGTGGTGATTACTTTAGAATAACGAATAAATTGTACCCACAGTATCGTTTCGTACCTTTTCACTTGAACACCCCTTATATAGTGTGCCAACGGACGCGTAGATTAGACATTGCAAGGATCGCGGTACTGTGTACTTCTGAGATGACGGTGACACTACGTACGAAAGAGCGTGAGAATTACAGGAGGTAGGTTAGATTTGATTAACTCTCTAAGTTCCAACGTTCGTAGCCAGGTGCTGGTTGTGGTGGCATCTAGTAGCCAAGTTCAAAGCTCTTTGACGATAGCATTGTGTAGCAAAAGTAGGAACTACTTGAAATTGTTCGTCTGCAGTCCTTACCTGAATTACAGATAACTCACACTAATACAGCTATCACAATTATTAACTCTTTCACGAATTGATTGCCGGCGGTCGAGATGGGAACTATTCCTTGTTTACTTGTGTCACTCTGCTTCGTTGACAGGTACAGTTGCACGAGTAGGATATGACTCAGCTACAGTGGCTGTTCGTGGTGACATGAGCTCCTGTAAAGCTTATCTGCGCTTCTAAGACAGATAGCGCGCGCAATACTGCATGACGTATGTACAGACTGCACTCTATCATCACTGTGTCCTCTACTTCGCCCAGCTGGGGTCCTGCTAGAATAATCAAAATGTGCTAGCGCAGTCACACTCAGCGGCAATCCTCCCTATATTATTCTCCTAAGGTCCCATTCCGGTTTTGTACCGAAAATAAGGTCCTGTTAACACCAACCCACACATATGGGGTACCTACAGGTTCCGCATAACCCCATGTGTGCCCGAAACTCACTCACTTTCTCTTTAAATGCCTCAAAATTACATAAATACCTTAATAAAATACATTTACAATGGGAGCACCGTAACCTGGCGAGCCTACCGCTAGAGCAAAGGGCAGCATGGCGGCGACAGCCATCTGGCGGGAGCACGGTGTATTGCTAGGCAATCCTGCCGCTAGAGCGCATGGCAGCACGGCGGCGGCAGGCATCTGGCGGGAGCGCGGCGTACTGCTAGCTGAGGAGTCTCTCAGTAGATGGCTCCGGTGTGGTCTCGCCAAGACTTTCTCTAGGGTTCAATCCTTTGCAAATGTAAAAATTGCTGTAGAAGAAACTCTCGAGCACACAATAACCGATGAATTCGTTGTAACATCGAATATTGTCTACAAAGAGGTGCTGTAACAAGCTCAAAACACTGCTCTGCATAATTCTTTGTGTTCTTCTCATGTAGCCTACGTATGCCGTTTAACAACAATAAATACATTTTTTCAATATTTAAAACTTCGTTCTCCCACATTCTTCCCTACTAACCCATAAACCTACATTCACGTTTCGAAAGCTCGCACGGGCCCACTAGTCAAATCTAAAATGGGTTATTACACCGGTTGTCAGACAGAGTCTACACACACACTAAGTACACGGGACTACATGACCGCCCTGCAGCAGCCCCAAAAGTAAGGAACCAACCACCAACCACGCAGAAGTACAGGATCATCCTTCAAGAACAAGAGGCTGCTCCAAACCAAGTGTGACACTACTGTGGAAGAGTTTGTGTTTCCATGAAACAATCTCACTCAAGAACGAGTAATAGCCCACTAATGGGGGCAGAACAACTGGAGAAAGAGGAGAGAAATATCGTGAGTAAGATACTGGAACACAAAAGGTGAGGCGAAAGGTGGGTACACAGATTAAGGAACGCACTAACCCAAATATGATCTCAGAGGAATTAAGACTGAAAAGGACACGATGTGCTGGACCAGGTTGGACGTGGAGAGTGGAGTAGTATAGATCGCGATGCATTACAGTACCGGCACTAAGCTCCCCTAATCACAAAATGCCTCCATCCACGACGTAATGAAAGACATTTAAAGCGATAAACGATACATACATATTACATTCTAGCCTGTGTTAGTAAGGCTTTACATACATATAAAAAACATAACCTTGGGATTACACCCCAGACTTCTAATTCATGCAGTAATATTTGACCAGTCACTCTAACCAAGATGCGTGCAACAGTTTCATCCAGATGATCGTCTAACCAAGAAGCGACCAATGGTTACGTCCAGACAATCGTCTAACCAAGAAGCGACCAATGGTTACGTCCAGACAATCGTCTAACCAAGATGCGAGCAATAGTTTCATCCAGACGATCGTCTAACTGAGATGCGAGCAACAGTTTCATCCTGACAATCGTCTAACCAAGAAGCGACCAATGGTTACATCCAGACAATCGTCTAACCAGGATTCGAGCAACAGTTTCATCCAGACGATCGTCTAACCAAGTAGGGACCAATGGTTTCGTCCAGACTGTCGTCTTACCTAGTAGCGACCAATTATTCCTATTCTGATTATTATGAATAGGCTGCCGACAACCGACCTAAGGACGCTGGAAAAGGTTAAAGCGCGGTTTTTAAAAACAACTATGTGAGTATCCAGGTACACAGGATCTAGATTAGTTTACGAACTATCTAAATAAACTATACTATTAGAAGATCTACGCTTGAAAATTCGACTTGCGTCCACGCCGGCCTTCAAAGAGGTAGTCAGAGAACACATAGCAATGATAAACGATATTTGGGTGGACTTTTACACCACTGATGCCATGATAACGACGGACTGGAAAGAAGCAAATTATTAGCTCAGACATCTTGCTATCAGATTTGCATTGCATGGTTTCCAGCACAAGTGTTGTAGGACCATACGTTTTCATGAGCCATGCGCGGACTGTGTTTGTCGTGTGTGTGAGAAACTCTGTGAGAGATATCACGTGATGGGTTGTTCAGATAGAATTTTATCATTGTCTCAATTTTGTTGTGAATCAACTTGATTGATTATATAACTGGCCATTTTGCTGCATTATTAAATTATTTATGAACTAGAAATCCGCCCCGGCTTCTCCCGGGAACAGTTATGAATGCATTACGTGATAAGCGCTTTTTTTTCTGTGTCAATAAACTACGACCTATATCCGTTTTACTTCTCAGCATGATGGGTTAAAATCACTGACTGGACCATTAATTATATTATCATGGAGATGCATGTGCAACGAATTCTTGTCGGACGTAATTTAAGAATGGCGAGGTGCATGAAACACAAATCCCCCTTCCGCCCAATCTTAACTCGACTGTGTATTTTGCGGAACGAAAGTTTCACAGGCGAAATGAAGAAAAGCCGAGTTGCACTTCCAGGGAAACTCCAAACACAACCACTCTTCTCTGAAGTCTTAACTCAACACGACTCGATAGTTTGCTGCTGGTTGTATCCGGGCTCACCCGATAGCTAGGCTGTAAATGGAGTGATAGGCTCACCCCTAGCTAGCTCGTAAAATGTCGCCTCAGTAATTGAATGGAGATTGTTTGAAGATTTGAAAACGTAAGACCACCTATAGTGGGCGATGTATTGATGATAGACATATGCTCTCGCGGACTTTTTTTGTAGAACTTCTCATGCTGAAGAATTCTTACACTCGTAGTATATTGATATTTTTTAATGGTTTGTCCAGCGTAAGCTTAAAAAGCGCACGGACGCCAAGTGGTTTTTTTTCGACTTCTTCACTGAAATCGTTACTGCTTGGCTTCCTATCATCATATATAAATTATTTTCTCCATAAACCTTCCTCATGATATCCTTTACAGAATGGTGAAAACCGCATCAAGATCCATCCAGTGGTTCTAGAGATTACCCGTGACATCCAAGAATCGGGGACTTTGTTTTATACTAAGTAGAGATTTTCACACAAACTTGCTGTAACGGTAACTTCGTTATTATTTTGATAAGTAAGGGTAATTGTAACGCAGTAAGTCATGGAGTATAAAGTGCCCAAGGCGCTCATTGTAAATCAATCTCATACATGCAGACTTGAATGCGCTCTTCGCACTTGGTTAAAGCTGTCTGTTCTCCAATTCCCTTGGGGAAGTAGGAGGGTGGGAGGGAAGAGTGGTTAGATGGTGGAAGTGGGGAAGGAACCACATCTCGTACGAGTGTGATTAGTGCTCCAGAGTGTCTGTCTGTCTGTCACATCGTACTGTCTAGCGCGGGAGGATCGGAAAAGTTTTTGATATCTCTCTCTCGGTGATTAACTTCATTTAAGACTACTTTTTTTTGAATTCTGGGTTATTTCAGGATTAATTGAGGTAGTAGTGCACGTTCCTGATGAAGCAAGAGGTCACATCTGTGCCGAGGCAGGAAGTAATCATCTCCCAACTACTGCTCCAAGTTCGTCTCATAGATTAGATTGGCTCTCCGGAGGAGTAGCGGCGCCATTTACAGTGGTACATTAGATTCATTTCTCCTGAAAGAGATATTGATACTTCAGACTTCTCACATGGCCGCATTTTTGAGAGATGTTGAGGAATAAAATGAGCCCAATTCCTCTTCTTGAAAAAATCCGTCTCCTGACTCTTGGTGGGAAAATGTTAGTCTTTATGGTCATAACTATTAATATTCATTTTTCAATATTTTGTCTCCCCTCATTTTTTAGCCTATCTTTCTCATTTTGTAACAAGTAGTTCCGTGAAGAACTATACAGCCTATTTTCATATATCCTACTCAAGTTAATTGCCTCTATCAACATACAAAATTTCAGTTTAAAATTTGTGATAGATTCGTAGATATTGAGAACCGTCTAAATATTTCAGATGGTTCGCAGGTTGGATTTTTATTTATGTACTATTACATGAATATTATTCTGTACGTGTGATATTCAAACTTCAATCGCATGATTAGAACACAAGAAGTAAAAACGAGATTTTAAAATTTCGCACAGCTGCCATCTTGTGGTTATGAAAATAATTGAAATAAATTAGATGCCAGTGGATTAAAATTTGTAAAAGCATCTAACATGCAAAGTTCCACTGCACACGGACGGTTAAATCGTGAGAAACGTCAATTTAAATATGTATACTTCGCGTCGCCGCCATGTTGAATTTGTGCTCACCAGGTTACTGAAAGTCCTATAGGTGAACTTATGTTCATAGCCTCTATGAACATAAAAAATTCAGTTTAATTGCTGTAAAAGATTCGTAGATATTGAGAACCGTTCTAAATATTTGGGATGCTCGCCATTTTGGATTGTTATATGTACAGGCCATAGAGGTATGTACCATTCAAGTAAATTATTGCGTAGGTTCATTATTCCAACTTTCACTTCGATCGTATGATTACGACACAAGAATAAAAACTTAATTTTAAAATTTTGCACAGCCGCCATCATGAGGTTATGTACAAAAATTGAACTAAATTAGATGCCAGTGCATTACAATATGTATAATCATACACTGTACCACATTTCACTGCGCTCAGAGAGTTAAATCAAGAGAAAAGTCTATTAAAATGTTTCTACTTCGCTTGGCCGCCATGTTCGTTTTGTACTTTAGAGCTTTATGAAAGTTACATAGATAAACTTGTACCAGTACCCTTCATCAACGTACAAAATTTCAGAGTGATATCTGTAATAGTTTCGGAGATATAGAATGCCGGTTAAATATTTCGCACAGCCGCCATATTGAGGTAATGAAAACAATTGAACTAAATTAGATGTCGATACATTACAATGTGTATATACATTTGCTGTACCAAGTTTGATTACGTTTGGATGTTTCAATCGCGAGATAAGTCTATTTAAAAGTCTCAAAATCGCATGGCCGCCATGTTGGTTTTGTTGTTACCAGGTTTTTGAAAGTCACATAGGTGAACTTCTAGTAGTGCTCTTTATCACCGTACACATTTTCAGGGCGATATCGGTAATAGTTTCGGAGATACTGAATGCTGGTGAAATATTTCGCACAGCCGCCATGTTGGATTGGTGAGAGAGAATAAAATTTAAAGGGCACGGTCGGGGTCGGCCAGAATGGTCCTATGATCTTACTGAGTTTCATTGAAATCGCTCCAGCCGTTTAGACGTTATTAGGGACACACACACACACACCATCACACACACGCACACACAGACACACGTACAAAAGGTGATCTCATAAGCCTATTTTTTTTTCATAAAATGAAAATAGGCTAAAAATGAGGAAAAAGTAGACTTATGAGACCCATCCGGGCAAATGTGTGCCTGTCTGTCCATCTGTGTGTGAGCCCTCCCCCCCCTATCAACGCCCAAACGGCTAAAGCCATCGAAACCAACTTTGGTATAAGTAAAGACCTATGCCTGAATATCTCACTTCCATATTTGAAAACGACGTCAGTGCGACCAACTGCTGAAAGATCACAACTGAAAGTTGAGGTCTATGTTGGATATCTCGGAAGGTATGCATGGGAATTATTCCAAAATTGACACACACATAGATAATATTACTAATCTACAGGAGCCCATACAAGAGAGTGTTGTCAACATGATTCTATGCCTGCTGATAGGTCCAATCTTTAAATACATGTAACTTCCATATCATTTATTGGGTTTCAACCGAATGTGGTATGTGATTTGCGCACGGAGCAGATATGAATATGCACATTTTAGTGTCAAGAGAGGTGCCAACTGTTGAAAAATGCACTCTATACAGTTTATCCTAATCTCAATATTCCAGAACGTATGCAGGCCAACAGTTCTAAACTTTGAATACTTATCGTACTTGAACATGTACGTTAATTTTCAGTAACTGATAAACGACAGTGCTTTCAACATGTTTCTACACGTGCTGATAGATTCAATGTTGAATCACATGTAACTTCCCTTCTAATAAATGCGGTTCTTTCAAAATTGGCACATATATAGATCAAAATATTATATATGTTATGCGACTTCCACAACAATAAACCCAGTATGACAAATATTGAACTTAAACTAGATGGTGAAACCTTACCAAGGGTAACAAAATTCAAATATCTAGGTTCTGTCATTGCTGAAGATGGCACGATAACCGCCGATATAATCCATCGGGCCACGTCTGGGTGGAACAAATGGCGCGAACTAACAGGAGTTTTATGTGATCCGAAAATACCCATAAGAACGAAGGGGAAAGTTTATAAAACTGCCGTAAGACCAATCCTACTCTATGGTAGTGAAACATGGGCTACTACAAAGGCACATGAGCAAAAGCTACATACCACCGAAATGCGTATGTTACGTTGGGCAGGTGGAGTTACTCTCAAAGATAAAATCCGTAATGAACATGTGCGGGGCAGTTTCAAAGTAGCGCCTATAACAGAGAAACCAGGCTAAGGTGGTATGGACATGTTATGCGAAGACCGGAGAATCATGTAGTGAAGAAGTGCCTTTCCATGGCTGCGCAAAAGAGAGGGAGCGGCAGACCTCAAACAACATGGATGACGAATGTCCAGAGGGACATGAGAGTATTGGGCCTATCTGCTGATGATGCTTTACAAATAAATGAGTGGCCGACCCCGCGTAACGGGAAAAGGCGAGTTTGAGCATGCCATTTATGGCAGGGTCGCCAACCTCATTTTACACATCCTGATAAATTCAATATTAATGTAACGTGCATAGTATCTATTTGACCTCAACCAAATTTTGCATGTGCAATGTGTACCTTAAGAGATGGAACTAAGAATATATTTAGAGTCGCCAAGTGTGCCAACTGTTGATATATGGTCTCTAGAATTTTTTTGCATTTGAAAGCTGGTGTAACGATACGACAAATCTTTCAATCGTTTTGGCGATTATGTGGAGACATAGGAATAAAACAAGCAAACACTTAGTAGTCAAATCAGTTTGTTATGTCAATCTGTTATTTTCATACAGTCCATCGGAACTTGAAACAAGTAGTTCCGTGAAGAACTATACAGCCTATTTTCATATATTCTACATATGTTGATTGCCTCTATCTACATACTAAATTTCAGTTTGATTGATATAATAGATTCGTAGATATTGAGAATCGACTAAATATTTCGGATGGTTGCCATGTTGGATTTTATATATGTAGGTCCTAGAGCTATGTACTAACACATGAAGATTATTGTGTACGTATAACATTCAAACTTCAATCGCATGATTAGGACACAAGAAGTAAAAACGAGATTTTAAAATTTCGCACAGCTGCCATCTTGTGGTTATGGAAACAATTGAAATAAATTTGATGCCAGTGGATTAATATTCGTATCAGGATTTACTGTACCAAGTTTCACTGCACTTGGATGGTTAAATTGCGAGAAACGTCCGTGTGAATATTTATACATCGCGTCGCCGCCATGTTGGATTTGTGATCACCAGGTTATTTAAAGTCCTATAGGTGAACTTAAGTTCATAGCCCCTATGAACATAAAAAACTCAGTTTGATTGCTATAATAGATTCGTAGATATTCAGAGTGGTCTAAATATTTCGAATGGTCGCCATGTTGGATTGTTAAATGTATAGACCATAGAGTGACGTATGGTGTATTCTTTGAATACACGGTACCTGAGATATAATTTTTATTGCTCTTTGCATGTTCATTTCTTCCTTCCTCTTTGTCAAACACCAACAGTGATCATCTGTTTTCTCCTTGTTGGGCATATCTCTTATGTCTTCATAAGTCTGTTCTAGATATATAACTTCTGTGACCCACCTAGCGTCACCTCGCAGCGAATCTCTGAAGCTCCTCAACTCTTCCTGGTGCTAGAGGACTTACTTATCCATTTGGCCACCAGATCCTGTCACCATCGCCAGCTATTTTCTCCTTGAGCAAGAGGACTACGTCTACTTCTTTACTCACCATGCTGCGCTAGTATCATCTGTTATCAACTCTTAGAAGATCAGCTCAGCAAGAGATTAATTTTTTGTTTTAAAGTTTGCAATGCTTATATGTTCTCCTTTTGTCTCCTACCCCCCACTCTTTTCCCCTTCCTCGGTCCCTCCGTGCTCCGTTGAGCAGCTCTCACTTCTCAGTCTGCAGTTGACTCGGTCAGTCAAAGCTCCGCTCGAGCTTGCCTCCTCAAACCAAGAGGCTCACCCTCTTCTACGCCATGTTGGCTAAGTAGTCATCAACGGAAACTTCGACTTCAACATGAAATCAAGATAAGTACCATTTTAAAAGTTATAACCTCATCTTCATGGTTTTAACTTCCACGTGCTTTTAATTATAATTTATAGACAGTGTGAAATTATTTACTTTGGGGCAAAAATCATTCTTCGTGGGATTTGCCATGTTGAGCTTTTGCTTGCATAAGCCAACCTTACTAAAAAAGAGCTTTTCTTAAGCTATTCATATGAGAAATCCTCTCGCTACGTGGGATATTATCTAATACCCGCTGTCTATAATTATAAAGCTAGTTCCTCCGTTGGATTTTCTCAAACCCATTTTTCTGCTAAGGTCGTTCTGGAACCTTCGAGATCGTGTACTCTATCTGCGAGTCTTGCCGTCAAGTGTTTTTCGCTCACTTGGGACAATGATATTTAAAATGAGGAATCTTCCTAACAAATTTTTGCAATAGCTAACTTTCTTCCACCGCTGGAACCTCTGGAACATTCTATGGCGCATTTAATTGTAAATCACAACTTTTTCAAGAAATAGACTCTCACCTATATAGTGCAATCAGTTATTTCCATAATTGCAATAACTTTCTTTTTCATAAACTTTAGTGTTTCTACAGTGAACTTTGCATCCATCTTCATAGACTACAGTGATAAACAGTGCTTGCTCCACGTTTCTACCGCGTCGCGATCGTCCGGTTATATTAAATACGGCCATGAACATTGATCCTATATCCCAATGATCTTTCCTCAACCTTCTACTAACCACCATCATTAATAAAATTGAAACTTTTCTATAAGGTGTCACTCACGAAGTGCCCTTCCAACTTTGCTAGTTTACCATTAATTAAATTCTGCATAATTGCTTGTGTGATACAAGTTTTAAATTCACGTTGTTCCTTTCCTATAATCAGGGAAAACATTTCTTTAAACTCTTGAGCGAGTCATGTTCAGGTTTCACGAAATGGAAACTGTCCCATTTGGCGAGTGATTCCTGCTCAAACTTGGGGAGTCTAGAACTCTCCTTTTCACTTTCTTCAGGTTTCACAGTAAGTGACCTGCCCTCTTTGTATAATTCTCATATATTAATTCTGTATAAATATAAGAAGTTGTAGGAACTTCTATCTTATTTTTCATGTTGTTATTATTGTTATTTTCAAAGTTGTCACTTCCTCTAGAACATTCTCTCCAGAATTTCTTAAGGTGCACTCTTTGTACTCCAATTCACGTTCAAGCTTTAATTATTTCATTGCTCATTTGTTTAAATCTTATAAAGATTTTAGAAACATGTAAGGTTTGAAACCTTGTAAATTGTCAATTGCCTGGAGCAACCGTTTAATGTTGAGAGGTCTGCGACCCTATTTGTTAAAAAGTTCAAATGAACTATGTTTGTTAAAATTATATTGCATAATTGTTAATATTCCTCAAACTTCTTCTAATTGTAAAATAAATGAATCGTTTCCCTTCTCTTTTTCATTTACGAATATAAAGTTTAGGCAAAATCCTGTCTTCCTTGACTCTCCTCACTCAATGATATTAAAATCATTAATAGAGCTTTCACCATTTGTTGCATTTGAGCAAGAACTCTTAATTTTCACCTCACTAAAGTTCTTCTTAGCGTTAATAGCTAATTCTAATTGGCCAGTAAGGCAAGTAAAGCTCGCTAAGCCAGCTACCTGCTTGTGGAGACCCTCTCCGAAAACTTATGGTCAGTTTTCTAAAAGATAAGTGTTTCTTTTTGTCTAAACTTTTAGCCGGCTCCTCGCTGAGTAAAAGCTTAGCCATTTTCCAATGCAACCATTGGTTAATTTACCAAGATTACCCAATAAGGCATAATCTTTTATCATTTTCCTTTTTAGAGACACTTGGTCGCCCTTACAGGAACTCCATAATTTTGGAAATTGAAAATACCAAACCTGAGTTAAATCATTGGCATTCTTCGAATTACTTTGTAAAACCTAATTTCTTTGAGAAGACATACAGTAAACTTGTTCCTCTCAGTCTTGCCAGACCAGCACTCTTCCCCATAGTAGTTTTATATATACTTGAGAGGGATTATACGAAAGCCACTCTCTTGCAAACAGCCCAAGTTCTATCTGTGTTTCTCGTCAGCTTAGACCAAGTCCTTGCTCATTTTAGGTATCCGAAAGCGGATTTTCGGTGGCAACCACCTTTAAGTGTGTTTAAAACTAAACTTATTAATTTTGTGGGACTCTCCTCCTATTTTTCTATCCTTCTTTTCCAATCCAAAATCTACTTCCTTCTCTTAATCATCTTCCCTCGGTGGGTGGGTTATTCCTCAGCCAATAAACTACCCAACGTACCATTAAAGAAAAAATATTGCGTAGGTTCAATATTCAAACTTTCACTTCGATCGCATGATTACGACACAAGAAATAAGAACTTAATTTTAAAATTCACACAGCCGCCATCTTGAGGTTATGTAAACAATTGAACGAAATTATATACCAGTGCATTACAATGTGTATAAACATTTCTTGAACCAGATTTCATAGCTTTTGGAACATTAAATCGCGAGAAAGGTCTATTTAAAATTTCAAAATTCGCTTGGCCGCCATATTCGTTTTGTAGTTAACCGGTCTTTGAAAGTCTTATAGATGAACTTCCAGTAGAGCCCTTTATCTCTGTGCAAAATTTCAGGGTGATACCGCTAATAGTTCCAGAGATATAGAATGCCGGTGAAATATTTCGCACATCCGCCATCTTGTAATTATCTAAACAATTGAACCATGTTAGATGTTGGTGCATTACAATGTGTATGAACATATACTGTGCCAAGTTATATTGCGTTTGGTTGGTTAAATCGCGAGAAACGTCTATTTAAAATCTCAAATTCGCGTGGCCGCCATGTTGGTTTTGTATTTACCAGTGTTTCAAGTGTCACTCACAGGTGAACTTCTAGTAGTTTCCTTTATCACCGTAAAAATTCCAGGGTGATATCTGGAATAGTTTCGGAGATATTGAATGCTGGTGAAATATTTCGCACAGCCGTCATGTTGGATTGGTGAGACGTAACGAAATTTGAAGGTCACGGTCGGGGTCGTCCGGAATTGTGCTATCAACTTACTGAGTTTCATTGAAATCGCTCCAGCCGTTTAGAAGTTGTTAGGGACACACACACACACACCTCACACACACACACATACACACACACACTCACACGGACAATAGGTGATCTCATAAGCCTTTTTTTTTTTTTTTTTTTTTTTTTTCAAAATTGAAAATAGGCTACAAAAACAGCACTCGTAATAACCACCATATACTCATGATCCTTAGATCACTAGTTAAGACTTGGCAAAGGACGGTCATATTAATTTTGGAGAGCATGAATTCCCCAGCTCTCCACGTCATAAATGCGGGCAGGAAAATGAATTACTTTGTCACACTTCGTTACATGCGGACCAAATTAAATCTCAGCTACAGGTTGCTAGATAGAATTCTCACATGGCATTTAGAACTGCGCTGAAAAAGCCACCTCCAAGTTATTGGCAATGTTGGTTCTATAGCTTTGCGACTGGTAGATATCTATGTTGACATATCTTATTATATATATAATACGCTAAGGTGTATATTTCACGAAAGTCAAGCTCCTAAACCAGAGGGAATTAGAAGGTGTGGTTTGTTCCAAAATCGTCCAAACCGTCTCAATAGTACAGGAAAAATCTTACATTTCTTGAAAAGTCAACGGTAATATATTCATTTGTTTATAAAATGCTTTTAAACAAATAAACAAGACGATAGCCCCTGACATTGCATACAGCCCGCAAAGCATAGAGCCAGGCGGGTAGTCTGTACACATGGGACGCACACAGCCCATTATGCGACAGTTCTCGCACGGGTCCGCTTGTTATTATTGTTACTATTGTTATTGTTATTATTATTCAATCGTTACGCCCTTCTGTGTAGCACGATTGAACTAATTTAGGTAGTGATGTTTTTCCTTCTCCCATAACTAGAGCACTGCATGGCTGTTATCTGCATTTACTGGCATTACAATAATATGTTTATTTAGATAAAATATTAAATCAACACCTGTAGACATTTGAGGAGAAAGTCGTTCCATTAGGCTATGTATGCCATGTGCTATGTTTAAAATGAATGTTATACAGCCGGAGTTGCAACCCTTTTCTGTTCGGAATGTTAATTATACTTAATGACATACTTTGAATGATATTAGCTTAAATCATCCTACAATTGTCATGAAAAAAAAAAAACATAACGGAAATATCATAACATCCAGGTCGTAATAATGATATTAAACAAGTTCGGATTGTATTCTAGAAACTATCCACAATTTTACTCCAAACATTATCCGTAGCTTATCCGAACAGCCATGCAAACTATATCCGCATGGTGAAACATGATGCGGATATCCGCATCCACGAATGACTTTATATGGCCATAGAAGGCCAGGCGACTCTTGCGTACTGCACCTGAATTCCGCATAGTCATAGCCTATATCCGCTGAGATGGAAAATGATTGCAGGGAGGTCGATACCCAGCCAGATAAACCAACACTACCCTACTAGGATAATGACTAGGAAACTCTCGACACATACCGGCCATGAAACAACACTAATGATTAGTTACACATTTACTAGAAATAAAATACCCATTACATGATGGTAGGACGAGAATCTCGGATCTCGGGCGTGAACGGTGAAAGTTGAGACTGCGTGAATTCTAGTAACCAATTCGCAGTATTATCGCATGTCGATTGCAAAATGAAAAGGTGATCAGATTTATAAAAAACGAACAGGCAACCAATAAATAGTGCCTGGGTTTTATTACTAAAAATTACAAACAATAAACTCCCTATCACCAATAGAAATAAAAGCAAGTTAAAATAAAATAAATCACACGCCAGATAGTCCTTCTGTCTGTGCTATAAATGTTCATAAACAATGTAATTACAGAAATGTAATTATTTAAGAAATTGATAAAATGTTTACGCATTTAATAATCACCCTGTGACTCTGTCACTGAAGCAGTCTGATCAGCCTCAGCTGTTCAAGCATCAAACATTAAGTTAACAATGTAAAAACCCTGAATTATACACATATTTGCGTAAAATGTGAATAAATAAGATAATAATAATAATAGTCTATTAATTAAATATCGTTGAAATATATACATTATATACACTTTTCTATGTTTAACACGGTATTAAAAATACTATTCGCACTATCAGTCGCGATCTGACAGTCCTCTAGTGTCTCTGTTTTAAAAAACGGTTCTATGAACAATGTTTCACAGAAACAATACATTTTCAGGTAACTCTGGTAACTTGTCAAAATAAGTAAAGCTTGTATATCGAACACTGAAAGTTAAATATAGCTCATAATATATCGAGTCAATGAATAAAATACAATAAGATAAAGAGCGATGCGAAACTACTTAAAAACCTCAAAATATACTTCGTGGATATTATACTGATGGTCTCTGACATGAACAATACCTACTAACCCTTATGTCAGTGCTTTTTACACATACTGTAACAATTCCTTGCTCCACATGGCAATAAATTTCCTTCTCTTGTAATACGGTGAACAATATTCATAAATAGCGTCTGCTACGCTCCAAACATAACATACTTCTTTCTTTTCATTATTACCAACAATCTTCATCACTCCGCACGGCATTACTTCAATAAGAAACCCATCTTGCTACAAACTTGTAGAAGAATCAGTGACTTTACTAGGTAAATACGCAATTGTATACTACCGTTCAGAGTGCACTCCTAACCACATCTCTCCTCTAAATTATTTAACCGCGTGCATTATTAACAACAATTACATGTTTGTTCACTACAATTCACCTCACATAGTATTTCTTATTTCTTTCAATAGCGCTGTTCGTTCACTTAGTTCCATAATAGGCGGTTTTTCCACGTTACCAAATATAAACAATACTAACTCGTAGTTCGCTCGTCTTTACTAGTTAATAAATATAAATACATATCCTCACGCATCTTGTGTACATTTAAATGATTGAAATTATTCATATGTAAGCTTGTTTTAAGACATACAAGACCTCAGGTAGACTAACAAATCTCCTGTCAGCTGTCATTTCAGTTTAACAATGTTTCCTATGAAATTGTTAATAACTATAGGCATCATTTGATCTCAATTGTCACAAACATGATCCTATTTTATAGTGTACTTTCATAATAACAATAGTCAATGACTATATCATTGTCAAATAAATTGTATTCCGCAATTGGACTTTTATAACTTCCATATTGTTATAAATAAGTGTTTCAGTTATATTCTGACATAGTAATATTTTATAAACAATGTTACAGCATTTTACAATAATGCTTTCCTTTATAATAATGCAATATAATTATACAAATGTATTCTGTCGCTGTTACGCATTTGTAACTATTAATAGCAATCTTAACGTTCAAAATATTCTCACTATTGGAAAGAATTTCCAATGAAATATGTTACTATCGACGCATTCCCTTCGAAATATATTACTATCGAAGCATTCCGTTATAAAACGAGTTGCGTTCGAAAGTGAGCATGTTAAAAACGATTCCATCAAAAATGTCTAAGAAACGAAGTATCTAAGGTCAAAAATGAATGAAAGTACATCTGAAACGACACACGTAGGCGTATCAAAGAATTACAATACATTTCCAAAATTTTGCTACAATAAACATAGGATAAAGATAAGAATATCTACAATGAAGTTGGTCACCCCTCAATAACAACAAATACTACTGCAAAACTACAGATCTTAGAGCATTTAGTTTTTCTACCTTTCTGATGGCTTCGGGTGTCGTGAATACCTTCATTAGATGTGCTCGATGTTTGGCTCGAACTGCTGGTGCGAGTCGTCTGCGTTGGAAACGGGTTCCTGCCATGCGCGTGCCTGCCATATGATCGCTCCCCGGTCCGGATCGTGCTGCGAACACCTGCGAGACAGCTCGTCCTTCTATTTTCACGGTCAGCGACCTGGTATCTGGATCTCTTGGTCCAAACGACTGCATGCGTCCATCTTCTTCTTCTCGTGTAGCAGATCGTCATCATCAATGTAGATCTGAATGTCCTGGGTTGGTATCTCTTTCTGTTGGTAATGGACATTTCGCTTGTAGTATTGGAAGTCATCTCAGAATACTGCATGTTGTTAAGCAGTTGTAGATTTATCGATTCCCGGTCTTCTAGATCACTCTGAATCTCCAATCCATGGTATAGACTAACCTCCTTCCATTAGTTTAGTTGCTCATTATAATCTTCTCAATAATAGTTGAATAAGTTTGTCCTCCCTGACTCAGGTTTATTACTGTCATCTTGACTGTGATATTGTACTGTAGAATATTGAATGCTGCAATAATATAGCTGTAGTAAGCAATGCTGCTCTTTATCGCTTCGCTGGAGAATAGTGCTATTTTAGCGAAGTCTTCTTCTAATGGTTGTGATACTGAATAAACGCTTTTCTCTTCTGTAGCTAGTGCATTTATATTTCACCGGCTTCTCGTATTTCTTCCTCGGCGAATGGTTGATCTCCAAACGGTCCGACTTCGTCTGTCGTCCGTACTTCTTTATCATGGTAATGCTCTGCTGGACGCGTGACTGAAAACGTCTGCTCGGTTCAAGAAGCTGAGTAAGAGTCCTCGCTTCCCTCTCTGCGATAGTGCGCGTGCCAAAACTAGCCTGCTCTGCTAGCCTCGCACGGATGTATTTTAATAGAAATATACTCATAGTTAGTCTCCTAGCCAATAATTTATACTTCTATTTAACCAAATAAATTCCATATTGTATTCTACACCTGTAGAACTGTTCATATCGCTTTATATAAGCCAAATTTATATAAAAGCGATTCCCACAAAATGTATGCGCCTCAATCTGATTGGCTATTGAAATATCATGATAGAAGCTCCTGGATCTAGCCTCTTATCAGCGGGTCGTGTGCATGATTTGTTATTGTCGCCTTGACCAACCAAAACTGGTTTTCTGCTTGCTAACATGAAGCCTTGTTCTATTTCCAGCCTCGAATGATCTGACTCTTCCTTAGTTAAAATCTCATTCACCGGAATATTTTCAAATAATAATTCCTTAAAATGCTCCAAAATTTTCCAGAATAGTTTCATTATGCATCATTCACTTCCCAAAATGCATATATAAATATTAAATTGTTTTAATTCCAAATTTCCAATTTTTCTCTCCCATGGTTCACAAGTCGGTTCGAACCTCGGCTCAGTCAAAGTCTTAAGCTGGGCTGAATTCGAGTTCAGTACGGCTTCAGTGAACCTGTCAGGTAAGGACTAGAGGTCCGCTGGTCTTCTCTTAATCCACACTAGTGGGCCCGTGCGAGCTTTCGCAAGGTGAATGTAATTTTATGGGGTAGTAGGGAAGATTGTGGGAGAATGAAGTTTTAAATATTGAAGAAATGTATTTATTGTTGTTAAACGGCACATATACTTGAGAGGAACACAAAGAATTATGTATACAAGTGTTCTGTATTTGTCACAGCACCTCTTTGTAGACAATATTCGATGTTACAACGAATTGATCGGTTATTGTTTGCTCGGGAGTTTATTCTACAGCAAGTTTTACACTTGCAAAGGAACCTTATATGTTGGTTACGAATTGTATACTACCCAGCTTCCTAACTCAGTTGGCTTCTTAGGTAACATGACAATCATGGCGAGACCACACCGGAGCCATCTGGTGGGAGATACCTCAGCTAACAGTACCCCGCGCTCTCGCCAGATGGCTGCCATCACCGCGCTGCCCTGCGTTCTAGCGGCAGGCTCGACAGGTTACGGTGCTCCCATTGTAAATGTCCATTTTTAAGGTATTTATTTAATTGTGATGCATTTAAAGAGGAAGTGAGTGCGTTTCGGGCACACATGGGGTTATGCGGAACCTGTAGGTCCCCCATATGTGTAGGTTGGTGTTAACATGACCTTATTTTAGGTACAAAACCGGAATGGGACCTTAGCAGAATAATATAGAGAGGATTCCAATTTTCTCTCGTGAATGGCTTTGGTGGCGTACAAATTCAGCTGAAGTCGTCGGATTTTTAACACTGTTAAAATCCTTCAGTATGTTTCCTTCGGAGGGGAAGCAAAGCCGGTAGGCCCATGTCATAGATTTATGGTATGAATCACTGCAATTGGTAGTGTGTAGCTAAAACTGTAGGTTTCAACCTTCGCCGCTAGGTGTCAGTGACAGTGGCATCCCTGGTAGCCAAAGTTGGAACTACTTGAAATTGAACTTATTGGGGAGCCTACGGGCGTTCAATTAGAATACCCAGCTGTGGTCATTGGCTGCAATTCAAAGATAATTTTTTTTTTCTCATGAGACCAACAATTTATCGTTCTTGCTTTTAAATTTCTATAGTTTTTAGAGTAGTTTCTGAGGCGTATTTATTTGATTATTATTATTATTATTATTATTATGAAAATTATTATTATTATTATTATTATTATTATTATTATTATTATTATTATTAATAGAAACATCCCCTGCTGTTCGTTACTTGGGTGTTATGATTGACAGCAAGTTAACATTCTGGAATCATATCAGTAGGAAATGCAAGGATTGTTAACAACTTGTCGCGATTCATGGCTAATATTGGCGGCCCTTCACCCTTGAAGGGAAAATTGCTGATGAGAATGGCGGAATCAGTTAATCTGTATGGTGCTGAGATTTGGTCTGCCGCTCTTGGCTCTGAGATGTATAGGAAGTAGATAACCTCTGTTTACTGAAGAGCTGCCCTCAGAATAACTTCTGCCTATCTACAGTGTCTGGACCGGCAGTGTTAGTAATAGCTGGGGCGATACCCATTTACTGCTCGAGTTTAAGCTGCGTGGACCTGAGAGGAATGTGCATCGCAGACTATGTGTAGTGGTGGTAACGAGTGATGCAGTTTCTTGGTCCTTGCGTAGTAACAGAAGCAAATACATTAGTCGGTGACTCAGTCACTCATTCCCAACGCCACACTGGTTTCAGAAAAGGCCCGTTAGCAGTATTGGAATAGACGAGAATTTCAGGTAACACGGCGGGCTGTCGTCAGACTTCTCAATTCTCGCCTGCTCCTACCCTGCCTCTGCCCTTCATCCCGCAAGTTCACAGAGCTTGGAACTGAGCAGTACATCCTGGCCAAGGAAAGGCGCCGTATTCACTTGCGTATAGAGGAACGCTCTAAGATACGTGTGATGAGGTACGAAAGAGGTAGATCTTCTCTGGAATGGCAGGAAGAATGGGAACGTGAACATCGTGGCAAGTGGACAGCTAGGCTCATCAAGCAACTGAAGCCATGGTTATCGAGGGAATATGGTGAGGTTAATTATTACATTACCATGTTTCTCTCTGGCCATGGTTATTATGAAGCATACCTCCATCGAATGAGAATCTAACCGAGTTCACGGTGTCGTTATTGTGATGGTCAATGGGATGACGTTCAGCACAGGTTCCTTGAATGCTTGAGGTGGAGAAATCTGCGAAGGCTTCTGGAGATAAAAGTTGGATTCATTACACCAGACAATGTGGTGGATAAAATGCTCAGCAGCAGAGAGAGTTGCTGTCTACATCTCTGAGCTGCTAAAAATAAAATAAAAGAAGAGGAACCGAGACGATTGGTTGCTGAAGACAGTGAGCATGATGATGGGTCATTTCATTATCATCACATTTAATGAAATTGACTGAGACCTCTGGTCGTAACAGTGGCTCCACCCTGAAGTAAGGCTGAACAGGCAGTTCCGGGGTGGCCTTAAGCCAAGTATAGGGTTTGTGGGTTTTTAGTAGGTACGAATCCTGCACAGTTGTAAGTCCGGAAGCTTGCAATCTGTCTTTTGAAGATTTCCCCACGGTTTCCCTCGAAAAACGAAAGAAAAATAAATTGTTATTATTAGCGGTCCCGTGGTTTTGGGAGTAGTGCTCCTGCCTCTCAGTTGGAGGTCCCGAGTACGATTCCTGGTTCCATAAGGACTTTCAGACACTGACTTAAGGGCTGACACAGGGTGCACAGAGCCTCTTGAGGACAATCGAGTAGCTGTCTGATCAGAGGGGCGGCGCTACGGTAAAGAAAAACAATATTTATGGCAAAGAATGAAATGCCTACGGAAGAAGGTACTGCTTCTGGTAGAAGCCCTCCCCGTCTTCTGGGCTCAGAATTCACTTTAGAAGTTTGATAGTTTTTAACCATTCATCGAAAGTCGAAACTGCCGTGTAATTTTTTCAAGAGTAACAATTTGATTCAGGTCAATCTCATATCATTGGAACCAATGGGTGCACGTCAAGGGCCGTGACACAACGTGCCCTTCAGTGGCTAAAATCCAGCTTTTTTTACATATGAGAAACCAGACAGCAATCATTCGTGCTGAAGAAGATGAGAGAGAAGCTGGTATTCAGAAAGGTGTAAGGCAAGGCTGCAACTTATCACCCATACTTTCAATCTTTACATTGAACAAGCAATGAAGGAATTTGGAGAAAAATTTAAAGTGGGAGTGAAGATTCAAGGAGAAATAATTTCAACTCTGAGATTGGCCGTTGACATCGTCATCTTGGACGACACGCCTGAGGATTTGAATGAGTTTTTGAATGGTATGGACTCAGTCTTGAGGAAGGAATTCATGAAGAAAATTAATAAGTGTAAAACAAAAATATTGGAATGCAGCCGAAATAAATAAGAAACCTCTATTGACATCAAATTGGCAGGTGAAATACTAAAGGAAGTAGGAGTCTTCTGTTACTTAGGAAGCAAAATAACCAGTGATGGACGAAGCAAAGAGGATATAAAAAGTAGGTTAGCTCAGGCAAGGAAAGCATTTCTACAGAAAAGGAATCTGTTGACATTGAATATAGATTTAGGTATTAGGAAGTCAATTTTGAAGGCCTTTGTCTGGAGCGTGGTGCTCTATGGAAGTGAAACTTGGACTATTGGTGCAGCAGAAAAGAGGAGAATTGAGGCGTTTGAAATGTGGGTTTACTGGTGAATGATGAAGATCAGATGGGTTACAAACGTATAGGTATTATGACAAGTGGAAGAGGAGAGATGTTTCTGGCGACTGCTAATGAAGTAAAGAGATAGGTTGGCAGGACACATTCTAAGACACCCAGGAATAGCAAGCTTAGTTATGGAAGGAAGGGTCGAGGAGAAGAACTGTAGGGGTAGATCAAGGTTAGAATATGTTAAACAGATTGCCTTGGATATAGGGCGTGGTAGCTATGTAGAGATGAAACGATTAGCTCAGGACAGGGAGACATGGAGAGCTGCATCAAACCAGTCAAAAGACTGATGACTCAAGCAACAAGAACTGAAGTTGGCGTCACTCAATAGTGTTGTGAAGAAGGATCGTTTGCACCTGAAAGTCGAATGAATCACGGGAAATACAGAAAGAGCTTCGGGGAGAATGTACGTTCCCATTCCAGTCATAACTCACGGTGGTTGCTGAGATAAAGGAACGGGGGTGGGGGGAAGGGCTGGTGATCAGGCCTGAAGGGCTCATGTGCCAGCCATCAACCCCGTATCTCTCATTCCCCAACCTATTTGTCAACCAGGTGAGGGTGGGAAGATACTGCACGATTCTTCGACACTCAATACTCGATCAGAGCTATCTGGAAACCCAAGACATGGCCATTATTAGCATAAGTTAGACAACATTTTTCACTCACCCAAGTACAAGGGGCTAAATTATCACGATGTTCAGCCCCCCCCCCCCCACGGTTGAAACAACAACAACTACAAAGGCCCAACCAATATTTTAATAATACAGACTCATCTGTTGGTCGCGGGTTCAAACTCAGCCGAAGTCGGCGGAATTTTTAAAAGCGTATAATTTCCTCAGCATGGTTTCCTTCGGAGGGGAAAGTAAAGCCGGCGGGCCCATCTCATAGATTTATGGCATGTAAAAGAACCTTCCACTAACTAAACTTTTGTGAAGCAAAATTTTTAGGCTAGGTTTGATTAATGCTCTTAAGTTCCAACTTTCGTCACCAGGTGCTGGTTGCGATGGCATCTACAGCTAAGTTCACAGCTAGGTGTCGTAGACGGTAGCATTTGGTAGCGAAAGTAAGAACTACTTGAAATTATCGTCAGGGGACCTTACTTGAATTAAAAACAGATAACACACACTAATACAGCGATCACAATTATCACCGGTCATCAGACAGATTCTGCACACACCCAAAGTACACGGGGCTACATGACCGCGTTGTCGCAGCCCCTTGACTAAAAAACCAACCAACAAAGACTCATCTGTTATTTTAGACAAAAGTTCCCTTGGCTACTGATAAGCTCAGGAGGGCCACTACCCAGGACTGAGTCGTACAAACTTGGGTTTGTAAATAGATCGATTTGTATATGGAACAGCCTACCGTGTTCCCTGAAGGCCAGCATCAATAATGCCGTACAGTTCAAGAGGAAGAAGCGGCATTATTTTTTCAACAAGTAGGTTCTTCGTCATAAATTATGCCCCGATTCTTTGTTGTGCTAGTGTTTCCCGTGAAACTCTATTTCCAATATTCATTTAACTTATCTTGTTGTTCCTCCCTTACCCTATGTACATGTGCATTTACCATTCACCTAATCTACACTGTAAATAATGTAATCAATGCTCGATTCTCACTAATTGCCATCGTGTGTACATATGTAAATGTGTATACAGTGGGGGCTCTGACGCATGCGAAGTGGTGCTTTCCGCATTTCAGAGACTCCCTTCAGTGTTCTGTAAATATAGTGTAAGGCACTGATGAATAAATATGGAATAAAATGAAATGGCGCTGTTCCAGTAGTGGCTTTCAGAATGACAAGGAAATATCTGTGATCACCTATGTGCTGTGTGTCCCTCTGATGCCCAGACTTGCAGGTTGTTATTCCAGTCCTGGTATGTGAATCAAAGCAATAGACTACGCTGCATTCTTTATGAGACATTCACGCCTGGTTATTTCACAGGAACCCTCCACTAGCAATGTATTGACCTTTCCCTCGTCGTATAACGGCAGTGTCCTCTGAGAATTCCTTACATGGATATGTTTCCAAACTCAAATGTCAAGAATCACTGGTCGTTTTTCTTTACGGCAAGGGTCTCTAGGGGGACGAACGAGTTTTACAAAAGGGACGGAAATAATAACCTGGAACCTGTTGAAAATACAGAAATTAATATGCAGGGGTGGTCAAATAGTACATTATGCAACGAGCCTACAATGGCAATAATAAAATTAAGACACGAGTATGTTTATAAAACGAGCGAAGCGTGAATTTTAATTTCCATACGAGTATCCTAATTATTGATGTGTAACATCTTTGCACTCTGTATCTGGAGTGATTTTGGAAAAGGAACGGAAGTGGATGGGACGGAAATGGATGCGACGGAAGTGAATGGGACGTAAAAAATGAGCGCGCATGGTGGCGAAGATCGGTACAACGACGTACTGTAGGCCATGTGGCTATGGGGAATGTATAACGCATACAGTTTAGTTCAAGGTTTGGAGACCCCTTTTAAGATATTTCACGAATAAATCATCTTTAAGTTGTCATTCTTTGGTGTGAAAATATTCATTATATCATATTTTCTGAAAACAATTACGATTTATTAAATCTTCATACTTTTGCTGTATTCTTATTTAATGTAAGCACTCGAAGTACTGTCGGCCATGTGGCTATGTGGAATCTATATCGCATCAACAAACACTCCAAACTACGTAGGAATTCAGTATATTAACACCGACTACTAACAATAATTGGAACTTCGTTGGTCTAAGCGTATCGCTGGGAGAAACACATTTAATATACCTTCTTCACACCTAATTTTTAATCGCGCCTATACTTGGCAGTGCGCTGATCGGCAAAAAGAGGCCATTTTCAATATCATCGCTGGCATGGGTTCACTAACTGGCCGGTATAGAGCGCAGCTCGCATCAAGTAGGCAGTGAATTGCTTCCGCCACGGCCGACGGGATGTGAGCTGCGCTCAGTGAAATATAGTTCAGAACGAGAGATCAGCTGCCATCTTGTCTGCAACTGAGACGGCTCAGCTTTATAAAGCCACTTCTGCACTATAATATTACAATATACACTTCTAATTGCCATTGCAAAATGCCCAATATGTAATCAATCGATTAAGTTACAACGTCCTAGCAAATGACAATTATGATTTATTACAGTCAGGAAGTGGCACTGGAGTTTTACAAGTAGTTATTTCATGACCAACAGAGTTCTCTGTTAACAAAAATTTGCACTCCCGGGACCCACATAGTAGAATAACATGTCACATGTTACACATCATATGCGACTACTGTAAGGTTCGCATATTTTTTTTTAATTATAGGCGAGTTACATACGACTGTTTATTTCGACGATAATTATAACTATATTATGTTCGCCCATAAATATTCATAAATATCTGTCGAGATTTCGTCAGTTTTATGTACTGAACAGAACGCATGGGACGCAGAGAACAGCATGGCCTCCTCGATACCTCCACTATGACACTAGAAGCCACGCAGTGAAATTTAAAATAGGAAGCCATGGAAGTGAGCGCAGGTGTGATGCTATCCTCACCTAATTGGTCACACAACTGTGTCATGAGCTCTGATTGGTGGGAGAAACTGTATCATAATGGGCCTCATTACACAGAAGTGCAATAGTTTGACAAACAATACTGTATTTAGCCTACATTTCGCCATGGTCTAACATAAAAGTTATAGAGGAGCACATTTCTAATAGATATTTCAATAATACCGGCTATGGAGGGCTAAAGTGCTAATGCACTTATCGTGCCTTGCTAGATTCTCGGGAGTGCGGGTTCGATTCCCACCTCGGCCGTTTCCTATTTTCATCCCCAGAACAATGCCAGGACGATTCCTTTCAACAGGTCCATGGCTGACTTCCTTCAAAATCCCCTCCCTGACACTTCCATCATTACACCCAAGTTAGCAATTCTGCCATTATCCCCAATTGTATCTGCTGACAAAAAGTGTTCAGGTCCCAGACACCGTCATTGCGACGGTAGAGGAACGATCCCTCGCCGAGTTCGTGGATAAAGTCGTAATATTACCAGAAATGGTAGTGTACTTGGGCGGCTTCGGTGGCGTTGTCGGTAGCATGCCGAGCTTCTATGCCCAAGGTTCAAACCCGGCCAAAGTCGTCGGATTTTTTAAGAGCGTTAAAAATCCCTCAGTATGCCTTCCTTCGGAGGGGAAGTAAAGCCAGCGGTCCCATGCCATAGATTTATGGCATGTAAAAGAACTAAAGGAAGTAGGACACTTCTGTTACTTAGGATGCAAAATAACCAGTGATGGACAAAGCAAAGAGGATATAAAAAGTATGTTAGCTCAGGCAATGAAAGCATTTCTACAGAAAAGGAATCTGTTGACATCGAATATAGATTTAGGTGTTAGGAAGTCATTTTTGAAGGCCTTTGTCTGGAGCGTGGCGCTCTCTGGAAGTGAAACTTGGACTATTGGTGCAGCTGAAAAGAGGAGAATTGAAGCGGTTGAAATGTGGTGTTACAGGAGAATGATGAAGATCAGATGGGTAGATAGGGTTACAAACGAAGAGGTATTAAGTCTAACGGGAGAGAAGAGATGTTTCTGGCGACTGCTAATGAAGAGAAGAGATATGATGATGATGATAATTTTTGTTTTAAGGGGCCTAACATCTAGGTTATTGGCCCCTAATGGTTTGGGTGATAGTGCAAATGATAATGAAAATGTGAACTATAACTAAAACTAACTACTAACTTATAGACTAAAAGAAGAAATGGTAAACAAAAGAGAATAAGGCAAATAAAGGACTTGAGGAAAAGAAATGCCCTCAACCCTCGAAGAATGTGGATTGGGGGACTTGGAAGGAAGTTGAGTCATAAAAGGCAGATAGGAAAGTGAAAGAGGAGAGGGTGTTCCCACAGGTAAGGGATAAAAGGGGGAAACCGGACCCAGCTCAGGAATCCCTCGGGCTGGCCAACTCCCGAACTCACCAGCCGTGAGCCCTTGAGGGTGTAGCAATATCCAGGGTGCACCAGAAATGGTGGGACTACATACACCCTGCCTCCTTGAGGGCCTTGACCAGAAGGCTGGGGATAACATGAAAAGAAAACAAGTAGTTCCGTGAAGAAGTATACAGCCTATTTTCATATATCCTACTTATGTTAATTGCCACTATCAACAAAGAAAATTTCAGTTTGATTACTGAAATAGATTCGTAGATATTGAGATGAACTTCCAAGAGGTGAGACTCTATGAGCCGTGGTGAAGGCAACTCGCCTAGAAGAAGAAGAAGGTCACTTTGATAACTAACCGGGTGGTTCACCACCTTAGATGAGAGCTACATCACTGAGGTCTCGCTCGGTAGGCTGATAACCTACCAGTCTTAAATTACTAGATCAAAGAAAAAGGTAAAGAAAAATATCGGACTGATCAAATTGTTGACGACAATGGAATGATTGCAGTGTTGTATATTTGATGTGTGTGTTATGTTTCATTGCTTTCTGTCACGGGCCTGCTAGGTACAACAACACAGGTGTCCCATTGCTTCACTAGCCACAGAATTCCTTGTTCCCAGAAGTCTTGTGGTTGTGACAGGAGCCAATCCTGTACGGTGTACTTTAGATCGTCGTTCGATTAGAAACCTTTTCCCTTGAGATGATTTTTTAACGGACCAAACATATGGAAGTTGCAGAGTGACAAGTCCGGCCTGTAGGGCGGAAGCTCAAGTTGAACGTCGCCAATACACCTTGTGTGACGTTAGAGACGTGTGGGCGAGCGTTATCATGGAGCAGAATCACTCCCTTCGTGAGCAGTCCAGGCCGTTCGTTCTTGATGGACTTGCGTAGGCTACGGAGTGTCGCACAACATGCGTCAATGTTAATGGTTCGTCTCAAGGGAAAACGTTTCCAATCGGACGACGAACTAAAGGACACCTTACAGGATTGGCTCCTGTCACATCCACAAGACTTCTGGGAAAAGGGAATCCTGCGGCTAGTGAAGCAATGGGACACCTGGGGTGATTTCCTTTGAATAACGAATAAATTGTACTCACAGTGTCGTTTGGTACCTTTTCATTTGAACACCCTTCATATTACGGTTGTCCTGGACTCAAGGCAAAAGTACATCTTTTACGGAATTTCATTAAAAAAATGTAGCCTCCGTGGCTTAGGCAGCAGCTCGCCGGCTTCTCGCTGCTGGGTCCGTGGTTCAAATCCCGGTCACTCCATGTGAGATCTGTGCTGGACAAAACGGAGGCAGACAGCTTTTTCTTCGGGTACTCCGGTTTTCCCTGTCAACATTTCAATCCAGCAACACTCTCCACAATCAATTCATTTCATCTGTCATTCATTTAATCATTGCCCCAGAGGAGTGCGTCAGGCCTCGGCAGCCGGCACAGTTCATGTACTCGCCACTAGATGGGGGCTTCATTCATTCCATTCCTGACCCGGTCGGAGACTGGAAGCAGGCTGTGGATTTTCATTTTCTTTAAAATAATATTGCAATACTACCGACATATCCAATATAAATTACTTGTGGTCGAATGATCCCAGTAGTACTCAGTGTAACCTGGCAGTAGGAGGGTTATGGTACGATTATTATTGTCCGTAGTAAGTCTACATTACTTCTGGCATTTGTAGTAGTTATGGTAAACTAACAACTCGCCTGGGCTTCGCTCGGTTTACCCAGCATAAACATAAATCGCGCACGTAATACAGAAAAGCCGCAGTGAACAGCAAAATTCCAAACACATATACGTTCTCTTCCCTGAATCCTTAATTCGACATGACACGACTCGAAGCTGGGGAGACAGGCTCACTCGCTATCTCGTAAACTCGTTCCGAAGCTAGTAATTTAAATTTCCACTGAATAGAGATTGATGGAAGAAATGGAAACGTAAAAGTTGTTATAGTGAGCGATGTGTTAAAGATAGAGATAAACTTACTATGACTTTTTTTCGAACTTTTCATGCCGAACAATTCTAACAGTCACAGTATATAGATATTGTTAACGGTGAACCCAGCGTAAGCTAGAAAGGTGCACGGACGGACGGTTTTTATTTGACTTGTTTCACTGAAATCGTTACTGTTTGGCTTCCTTTGGTCATAAATGAATGTTTTTACAGAAACCTTCCTCGAGAAATCCTTTACAGAAAGGTGAAAATCGCGTCAAAATACGTCCATTAGTTCTCGAGATTACCCGTAACATCGATGAGTTGGGGAATATGTTTTATACTCTCGTAAGTAGAGATGATTATTCCCAACAGATTTTTCAGAGGTTTGCTTTATCAAAATTACTACTGCAATATTTTCGTTAATTGAAACCCTCGTATGTACTACATTATTCACACTTATATTTGAGTTGGTACATATACTTTTGTGGCGTACACTAAGTGGTATTATGGTGTCCATCAGACGTCAGATATTTCCTGTTATATTAAACATTCCCTTCGAAGAATTTCATTTAAACATAATTATGGTTTCAAACCATGTGCACTACAACAATGCTTTGAAGACAACCCTAGGACAATGTACCAAATTATTAAAATTTATGCTCCAAAAACAATGGGCTAACCTTTTATTACTCAAGACACTACGAAAACAATTATATGTTCTTTTGTGCTAAGTCAGTCTTTTATAAGCAGAATAGAATAAGAAATTAAATATAATAATGGAAAACCGAAAACAAAACGGAGCATAAAACCACATAACCTTTGTTTCTGTTCTTTGTGAACAAAAGAATTGAGTTGCCAACGTAAGCTCATGAAGAAATCAGTTGGTATTCCGTATGAGCAAAAGTATGAGTTGCCAACGTAAACTTATGAAGAAATCAGTTGGTGAATCTTATGAACAATGAACGTCGATTGAGTTGCCAACGTAACCGCACAAAGAATCAGTTGGTGTTCGTTTCGAACAATAGAACGTCACTCGAGTTCCCTTCGTAATCTTAGGAAGAAATCAGTTGATATTGTGAAAAAGGACGATGAAATGAATGCCAAAGTAAGCTCAAGAAGAGATCAAATGGTGTTCCTTATGAACAAAAGAGTGACGAAATGAGTTGCCAACGTAAGCTCATGAAGAAATCAGTTGGTGTTCCTTATGAACAAAAGAGTGACAAAATTAGTTGCCAACGTAAGCTCATGAAGATATCAGTTCGTGTTCCTTATGAACAAAAGAGTGACAAAATTAGTTGCCAACGTAAGCTCATGAAGATATCAGTTGGTGTTCCTTATGAACAAAAGAGAGACGAAATGAGTTGCCAACGTAAGCTCAAAAAATCAGTTGGTGTTTCTTATGATCAAAAGAGTGACGTGATGAGTTGGCAACTTAAGCTCATGAAGAAATCAGTTGGTGTTCCTTATGAACAAAAGAGCGACAAAATTAGTTGCCAACGTAAGCACATGAAGAAATCAGTTGGTGTTTCTTATGAACAAAATATTGAAGAAATGAGTTGCCAACGTAAGCTCATGAAGAAATCAGTTGGTGTTCCTTATGAACAAAAGAGCGACAGAATGAGTTGCCAACGTAAGCTCATGAAGAAATCAGTTGGTGTTCCTTATCGACAAAAGATGAAGAAATGAGTTGCCAACGTAAGCTCATGAAGACATCAGTTGGTAATAATAATAATAATAATAATAATAATAATAATAATAATAATAATAATAATAATAATAATAATAATAATAATAATATCGTTTGGCCTCGGTTGCCGGGTGCAAGCTTTGTTATTTGACACCCAGAGGGTAGATTGCATGTCGAATTTCGTTGTTCCTTAACTATGAAAGTCAGAATGAGTTGCCAACGTAAGCTCATGAAGAATTCAGTTGGTGTTCCTTATGGACAAAAGATGAAGAAATGAATTGCCAACGTAAGCTCATGAAGAAACCAGTTGGTGTTCCTTATGAACAAAAGTGTGACAAAATGAGTTGCCAACGTAAGCTCAAGAAACAGTTGGTGTTCCTTATGAATAAAAGAGTGACGAAATGAGTTGCCAACGTAAGCTCAAGAAATCATTAGGTGTTCCTTATGAACAAAAGAGTGACGAAATGCGTTGCCAACGAAAATTTACGAGTAAATTAGTAAAAACGGAGCATAAAACAACTAATCCTTTGTTTTTGTTCATTGTGAAGGAAAGAAAGAAAGTGTAATCAAAGATGTTGTTATACCTCCGTTGGCGAAATATACCAAAATAATTAATGGATTTTAGTCCAGTTCTTACACAATATTGGGTCCAAATCGAAACAGTCAGATATGAGTCAAATGGTGCTCTTCATCATCAACAACAACTGCACGAGAACAAAGGATCACCTCTCTGATCACCACATTCCTTCACATCTCTATAAATTCATTCCCAAATATCTCGGTATAAATCGTGCATAATGATGAACTCTTAGCACAATACTAGCTCATATTTCATGACAATATCAGTAACCACTTCAAGATAAGACAAACACGATACATCTTAGTAAACCATTAACCTACTTTTAGGAACGGAACACTGCGAGTTATCATGTTGATGTTTTTAGGAACGACCTGGCATTAAAATCGTCATACGATTTAGTACAGAAAGCGATATCAGCAGCCAAAGAGTTACATCACTTCAATGGTACAGTAGTTGTTAAAATGTGCAGTGTTATATCATTCTTATAACATCATAGGCTTATCTTGTGCAAGGTAACGAAGTGGATAAGACAACGAACCCGTGTTATTTGAAATATTGGCACTACTGGATTTATGCGACCACTATCCTAAGGAGTTGGCAATACTTCAGTGTGTTACCGCTATGTCAGATGCACTTGTCTGAAATTCATTTTCTTCCTTCCCAGGACCTTTCCATTGGTGATAATTGTGACAATTTTCAGTGTTTATACTTTATAATAACTAATAAATTCGTAACAACAAACGAAAACACGTAACTAAGAGCTTGTGTTCTTATAGCAAGTTATAGATGACGTTACAGACCTGGTACAGTTAGATGAACAAACAACACGTAACTAAGGGCCTCTGTTCTTATAGGTGACGCTACTGACCTGGTACAGTTAGATGAACAAACAACACTTAACTAAGGGCCTCTGTTCTTATAGGTGACGCTACTGACGATCACTGGTTACCATGGTCCCGTTAAATTTGTTACGCTGATTCTAGACAGACCCCTTCCCCGCTCAAATTCTATCCATGTTAAAACCCCAAGTCTTTTATAATGCTACAGGTCGTAGAGCTCCTCAAATAACTCAAACATAGAAACACACTCTGTTTTTAATACAGCGTCGTGTAATGGCAACCTATCTTTAGCCTACTTTCTATTTTTGCAAAAAATGAAAGTAGACTTATGAGATCTACACAGGGCCAAAAGTTATGTGTCTGTGTATACTCTGTATGTCCCCCCCCCCCCCCTTCTTCTCCTCCTATTATCAATTCAAACACGACGAAACCAAATTGAACGAAATTTGTTACAGAGGTAACAATAGCAAAGAGCACCTCAGCGTCATTTTTATATTGCCACCTTATTAACCAAAACCTAATGGCGGCCACTCAAATGGTCAAAACGTAAAATTGAATTATGACCAAACTAATCATCGGATCTTTATTAAATTTACTTAAACCATACCTTCATATGGGACGCGTCTAGTGCCAAAACTACAAGGTCGTCCGCCATAATATTTTCGGATTGAGGCCGTGTGAATTATGCAAGCTTTACAGTCCACAACTTGGGACCCACCAGTTCCGACTATCGAACAGAGAATGGTTTAAATGTTCTAAAGGATGTGGCCCGTTCGAAATTAAAAGATTATATTATAGTCTAATATTATACTGCAGATGTGACTGTCTCGGTTACAAGACAAGATGGCAGCTGATCTCTCATTCTGACCTTTATTTCACTAATTTGAGCGTGTTGCATGTAATATAGCCTACAGATAGAAATAATATGAAATGGATTAAATTGAATTTATACTCAAGTCAAGAAATCGTTTAGACCAAGCAATTATTTTCTATGATGTATGAAAATTGATTGATAACATTTGACTTATGTGGACACGTTTTCCTCTGTGGTTAGAGCGGAGGTCTTTCACCCAGTCGGCCGGGGTTCAAAACCTATCAGAGTCGTATTTTATTGATTATTTTTTGTTTATTGTTTTTTAAGCACTAAGACGTTATAGAATTGACCGTTTTGCATTTTGCAATGGAAAATATATATTTAATTAAAACAACGTTCGCCACCGGATCAGTATAAGTGGCATCTACTAGCAACCAGTTGAACTATGGGTTTGCTAACCACGGCCAAATTGATGCGAGTTGTGCTCTATACCTGTCTTGACATTCCCAGTTAGTGAACCCATGAATATGGAGTAATTGAAAAATTTCCTCTTGTTGCCGATGAAGCGCAATCGCCTCCAAAGCTAGGCGCGATTAAAAATTAGCTGTGCAGTAGCTTTATTAAATGTGTTTCTCCCAGTGATACGTTTAGACCAAAGAAGTTTTGTTTCAGATCCATTTAACTTTAAAACAACAATAACTAACTACTACCTGCAATCATTAAAAGTAGTCGGTGTTAATAAACTGAATTCATACGTTGGAGTGTTTGCTGCTGAATATTGTAAAATGTTTGGGCAAATTATACTGTAAACTATGGTTTGAACGCCGCTGCTTAAATCCAATAAGTCATACTGTTGTGTGTCATTTGACACTTCGAATAGGAATAAAAGAGGAAGTGATAAAGACAAAGAGTTTTAACTATACCCATACATTTAGGAGAAAGTAGGTTCTATGTTATTTCCTGAACAACTTGTTGTTTATTTCTGTTTTCGTGGCACACGGTGCTGTCAATAATGTGTTGCTATGGCGCCCCTTTAGGTCACATTTTGTTTCAAATGAAGGCTGTCACGTTTTTTTCCCTTGCCACGGTTAATCCACAACGCTGTATGCTTCATTCTATTGTTTTTCTCAGTTACAATATATATATAGCCTACATGCAATATATATCTTCGCAGCGTATATTTTTATTGCACTGAAGAATATAAATGTATTGTAGCGATTTGATTCCGGTGATGAGCATAAATCACGCTTTCTTGCGGAAATGGTCAGGCGAAGGACGATACAGCGTAGGAAGATGAATGTGTGCCACACGTGTGAAAGAGGGACCAAGTGATAAATTGTGAGAACAAATAATAGAAGAAGGACGCTGATAAATAATAATAAAATATATAACAGTGGATGCATACCTACTGCATGGTTTGTTATGGATCAAAACAGAGCATTAGAGGTCTAACCGAATATATACTCCGACCTGACCTGACCTGACCTTACCCATGCAGCTCAGCCTATCTCAGCCCTGAGGTAGAGGAAGGGTGGGCATAGTGGCCACGGCGGGCATAGTTGCCACGGGCTATTTTTCTACTGTACATTGCTGCTACCTGGCTGCAAGCGCCTCAACTACTCCACTAGACCACCATTAGTGTTGTGTTGAGCCTTGAAGCTGATCAGAGTACACTTTCAGAAGTTGTCATCAATTTTGTTGATTTTCAAGTTGCTGATGTAAGGTAAGTGTACTGCATTAACTATTATAACTAGGTATATGATTCTAGTATGTATTGATGACAGTAATACCTGAAACAAGTGTGATTTAAGCTTTAAATTCATCTTTGAAAGTAAGACCTGGTGTAACTGGTTGGGCCTGCAGAGTCACATTTACATAATGGCGTAAAAAAGGGCAAAGTGGCCACGGCCATGGTCACTTTGACCGACACTACATATTATATTTTTAAGTAAAGTATTTATATGAAGCCTAGATCAAACAAAGTTTGTGCTTTTAAATGGGATACATATTGAACGTTTTAAACATCTCCTTGCATGAGCAGGGTGGTAGCGCAGTCAGTTAAGCGCCGGCATTCGGAATTGTGACATGCTGATGGTTCCAGGATCGAGCCCCGCTGGGCTGAGGGAAAAAGAGGTGATGAAGAAAGAAGGTATTCAAGAGAAAAGGAAATCTAAAGTGGCAAAACGTGCTTTGTTACTAAAGGAGATAGTAACTCCGATAGTGACGAGAGAGATACAAATTGCCTTCACTGCCAGGACTTATATTCAAAGTCCAAAAGCAATGAAGGGTGGATCAGATGCTCTAGTTGCCTGAAATAGGCACATGAGGAATGTGCTGGATGTAATGAGGAAGACGATGAATTCATTTGTGAAATGTGCAATTAAACAAAAGTAGGCTAAACACAATATCCATAAAATGTTCTGAAGCATTTCAACTTTTGTATTTTTTATTGTACCCAATAAAAATTTAGAAATTAGTTTTATAAAATGAAAGGGACCCTTAAACATGTGTGGAGAATTATAGCAATACTTTAATTTGTAAAAAAATAAGCTCATAAATTTTTGTTAAATGCATTTGCAGTGTTATTTGTAACATCGGGTATAGTGGCCATTTTGCCCTTCCCCATAGGGCAAAGTGGCCATTTGGTAGAGGTTTGAAGAAACATTTCTTGTTCAAAAAGTAACTAAGATATAGTTAAAATTATTTGTTTATAGATACATAACTAAATAAGCTAGAGTATGGCCAATTTTCATTTGTTTTTAACAATTTTAACTTGTTGAAAACAATGTTTTCCCGTTAGCGTGGCCACTATGCCCACCCTTCCCCTATATTCTATTACATGCCAAGACACTGGTTGTCAAGCTAATTACATTGGACAGAGTGGAAGACGAGTAGATACACGTTATAATGAACATAGGAATGCGATAAGATACGGAACACATTCAGCCGTATGCGAACATATGTGTGACACGGGGCACAGCTTTACTAAAATCGAATCTGACCTCAACATAATTCATCACGAATCGAAAGGCAGAGCTCTCGACATAAAGGAAGCAATCGAGATTCACGTAGCCAAACGAAACAATCCCAACAATCTAAATGAACACACTTTTATGGAGAGTTCACCCCTTTTCACTCTACTAAAAATACACCCTGTCGGAAACAAGACACAACTTAGCGATACAGCCAAGCTAGATAAAAAGGGGGGGGGGGGGAAATAGCGGTGGTTAATAGGTAAATGTTATCTGGATCAGGTGTACCATGTACTTTTTTCTACAATAAACCTAGGCCGGTATGCGCGGCAGTATTAAAGGTGCCGGGACGTCTTCAATAGACCGGGCAGCCCTTAGTTCGAATGGCTTTTTAGTCCACGGGGGGCGAAGTCAGCTCCACGATCTTTAATAGTTGTAGATCTTTCTGTATTCAATAACATACATTCTTATCTAGATTTGGCAACGTCACACAAATAAACATTGCACTGACCTCAAAAAGCACATAGGAACAAAAGGGGGAGAAAGGGAAAAACCAGTTTCATCCAGCTAACACCCGGGTTCAATCGACCAAAACTGGTGCTAGAGTGAACACGAAACTGCTCGACGTTCCAGCCAGGGAGACAACCGGATAAGTATCAGCCTGTATTATTACAGTATAACCATATTTGATTTTTATAACCATATAGTCACCCCAAACAGACTAACTCCGGAATTTTATCACCATTTTAGCATTTCACCTAACATTAGATATACTACATTTAGCATACACTGACAGTTGCATTACCAATACTGCAACTAAATAATTGTACATATTGTAAATATTTTTCTCCTGTATTCTCAAACATAGATGTTATAGCCTAAGTGTAATGGATCTGATGATGATCGCTTGACGATCGAAACTGCTCATCCTAGTGTATTTATTAGTCTCATGTAATTTATTTCAGGATTAGGGCATAACCCGGCTTTTTTGGGTACATTCGTGTTGACCGACTGAAAAGCACCAAACCTTTGTTTACTTAGGCAACGCTGAAAAATGTCTTCAACCCCCTCAATGTTTAATGTATACATTGAAAAGTATGAGCCTTACAACTTTCTGAATACCAGTTTCTCTCTCATATCCTTATTATTATTATTATTATTATTATTATTATTATTATTATTATTATTACCACATTCATTTCACCATATAAGTGGGACATATCAACATATCGTCGGCTTGTTTGCAAGACGATATGGTTAAATATCTCTTAAGGTGGCACATTGAGAAACGAGTGAACAATGGAACAGGTCTCCAAGATGACGGCCTTTTGCATCGTGATATGTAGACCAGGATGTATTCCCAATATTTGTAGATTATTATTATTATTATTAGTATTATTATTATTATCATCATCATCACATAATATGCAAATTGGTCTATTACTCACATCATTAATTCTGAATGAGACCAGAACGTGGCTTTCACATACCTTATTTAATCTTTTGAGCGATATTCTCTATTCAAATTAGTTACCCTGGTCACTCACTACTGCACTTGAAGTATGTGCAGCCATGTTCGGACATCGCTTGAATCTCGTTCAACTGTAAACAAGGCGCATTCAACGGCACACACCCAGGTGCACACATTGTTGCCAATGGGGGATACAAAATCACTTTTGATAAAGAAAAAAGAATCAATGATCTGGACGCGATCGGCTGTAACTATTGTCAAAAACCGTTGTATTTGACAAAAAGAAGGTTAGAATGGTTTGATTGAGGTGCGGGAAGCTAGTGGGGCACTGTTGACAAAAGAGCATTGATCTGGACGCGCTAGTTAGAGAATAGTACCGTGAGGGTGAGGTTGGCAATACTGTTTTGACAGTAATTCACGTGGATAATGGTGGACACATCTGGACGTTTACCTATATAAGGCGTGATGTGATTTGGGGACGGCACACAGTGTGAGATTTTGCCTATCTAGGAGAACTTGACTCAATTTCCCGACCATGTTATTTTTCACAAAATACATGACATTTAGTTCGCTAAATATCCCAGCCAAAAGAAAATGCTACGCACTTAAACTATAGTCACCCGCAACGTCTGTCAAATGGGACTTAAAACAAAGGCTCTCCGAGCCTTGCAACAGCCGTGCAGTGTGCAGTATGTTTATTCAACTGATGACGAGCGCTGTGACGCAGAGTGGTCAGTGCTGTGCTTCAATGTTATTGCTGATATCTGAAGGTAAGATTTTGTATGTTAACTTAAAATTTCATTGAAGGGTTAGGTTACAATGTTGTTTTGAAAAGAGGCTTGTCATGAAGAAAATCAACTGTAGTTTCTTGAAATTCAAAGAGGATTCTACTCAGGTGTTCCATCGTGTTCCGACCTGAAATTTGTTTCACAATATAGCTTATTAAGTAGGCTATAATACTAGCAACGATCGAAATATCCTGCGCAAGTTTGCACGATAACGACCAAACGTTCTGTCTATTTCAGAATGGCACCCGTGTTTACGTGGCGTACAATGATCGATGAGTGGGCAAAAGCTCCCACAAACAAGTCCAGAATTCATACAAACACGGACTTGGTTCATAGATTGCTCATTACATCCGATCCATGTGCTTCTGCGAAAACGAAGCGTTCGGTAGTCATGCGCGAACTTTTAGAACTTTTAAGGGATCCTGTTGTAAATGCTTCGGATAATCACTCTGGTGATAGCTGCAGTGATACAGACTAGATCAGACTTTCCTTTGTGTTTGCGCATGTTATGTGCCGCACCTTGTTATTACGTTTTAATTTTATGGACCGAAAATTGTTTAGTTCCCATTGTCACCAAAGTTTAATCTCAATGAATCTGGCTGCATCAAAAGCCAATATCAATATGTATTTTGTATATTTGACGGTAACACTAGCCAAATTTTTGTCTTACGGTTGTCAAACATGTGTGTTCTTTTTTTTTATTATTATTTGGGCAAAAAAATCAAATAAAATATTTTAAATCTCTAACTACAAATTAAAAACTTTATTTTAATTCTAGAGGTAATCAAAATCTCCCACAGATAAGTTCACATTAGCCAGTGAATAAAGATCCCCTGAATGGGCAAAATCTCATACTGTGCGGTGGGTGGATTATAGTTAGTGGAGTAGCAAACATCTATTCCTACGTCATTTCCTGATTTATTCCTCATCGTTTAATAAGGTATTTTTGCTTATTCGTGTACTATAGAGAATGTAATCGTACGGTTGTATCTCATTCAGTGCTACCTTCACATCTGTGAGCAAGGAACAGTAGTTTTCTGAACTGTCCTTATTTGATTATATTTCACAGAGTATGTTTTTAATCAGACAGTAGTTCTTCCTTTAATGAGTTAATTCCATCGGTCCGAGCTGCTGTGTAAATAAACGCTGGAATTCTTTAATCTGAGCGTGAATAATTCAGTGAAAGTGTGTGTGTGTGTGTGTGTGTGTGTACACATTGCAAATAATTGCCTCGTTCGCATCGATTATTGTAGCAATAATAACCTACTGTACTTCACATGTACACTCCCACTTCAAGCCGATGTTAAGGGGGCCAGTGTGCCTCTCGTCAGATTAATACATGACAGTGATGATGATAATTGTTGTTTTAAGGGGCCTAACATCTAGGTTATCGGCCACTAATGGTTTGGGTGATAGTGAAAGATGAGATGAGAGTCTAATGAAAACTATAACTAATACTAACTACAGACTTACATACTAGAAGAAGAAATGGGAAACAAATAAAGGATAAGGCAAATAAAGGACAGGAAGGAAAGAAATACCCTCAACCCTCGAAGAATGAGGATTGAGGGATTTGGAAGGAAGGAGAGCCATGAAAGGCAGGTAGGAAAGGGAAAGAGGAGAGGGCCAGCCCGAAAGTCAGTGGAAATGGGAAAAAAACGGACCCTGCTCAGGAATCCCCCGGGATCGCCAACTCCCGAACTCACCAGCCGTGAGCCCCTGAGGGTGTAGCACCATCCAGGGTGTACCAGAAGTGGTGGGGCTGCATACACCCTGCCTCCTTGAGGGCCTTGAGCACAAGGCAGGATATAACATGAAAAGAAAAAGAAGGCTGATCCCTTGAAGAATGAGGGTACCAGGAAAGAGGAGACAAGGGTCAATTAAGGCGGGAAAGTGAAATACTTCCTAGGCCTCGGATACGCTAATACCGTCGGGGTCGGTAAAGAACAGGAGTTGACCAAGAGAGGTCGACAGGATAGAAGACGGAGAGGAGCCCGGCACAAGTAAGTGGAAGCACTGCCGGACTCAGCTGGGGTCCCGTGGTCGCCAACTCACGTCCCACTAGATGTGAGTCGTGGTGGGGATTAAGACAAGTATGAACTATAGGTTATACAAGGTGTATCTAAATTCCCATCACAGAGTTTGAGGGCTTGTAGTGGTGACCAAGACGGTTGAGTTTAGCATGGGGACTGGTGTCCGGAAACGCACCCCTCTTCCCACTACCGACAAGAAAACCACTACAGCACAAGTTCACCCATTCCAACCTTAATTTAATTTCCAGGCAACGCCGTAAATCGAGCCCGAACCTCTCGGTCAATAGCCAAGAACGCTAGTCGCTAGAACAAAAAGTTATCGGTTTAAAGTTTAAATTTCAAATTATAAAAGCCGCTTTGGTGATCACTAGAATAAAGTTTAATATTTAATTTAATATGTACATGTTTCGCTATACAATAATACCCTCGTCAGCGTAGATTGAAATAATAAAAGAATCATAAAACTATATTAACAAATAGCAAAGAGAAAATGGATATCCTAACAATAAACAGGAGGTCAGATACATTATAGTATTATTATTAATTTATCGTATGGGTTTTAGTGCCGGGAGTGTCCGAACATGTTCGGCTTGCCTGAGTCTGTAGCTGTTTCCAGCGGACACCCTTAGGGTGAGCTACAAGTTCCCTTCAATTTCAAGTAGTTCCAACTTTCGCTTCCAGATATCAATGATACCTAGTGGTGAACGTTGGAATTTTGATAGAGCGTTCCGATGAAATCTAACCTAACAATTTAGCTCTACACCAGTTTAGTCTGTGGGAGGATCTTTTACATGCCATAAATCTGTGACATGGGACCGCCGGCTATACTTCCCCTCCGAAGGAAGGCATACTGAAGGATTTTTAACGCTCTTAAAAAATCCGACGACTTCGGCCGGGTTTGAACCCGCTCTCTTGGGCACAGCAGTTCAGCATGCTACCAACTACGCCACCGAAGCCGCTAATACGTAGTATTGAACCATATTGAAGAAGTATAATATAGACAGTCTGTTAAGGTAGATTTATATTAACTTTAATCTTGTTTCTTTTGTGTATTTTCTAATTTTATGACCTTCCATTTTATTTAAATGCTAATGGTTCGTTGTAAGCATATCAATTTTATCTTTGGTAATTGTTAACATAGTTTTAAGATTCTTTTATGACTCAATCTACGCTGACGAACTTATCATTAATATAACGAATCATGTTCGTGTTAATTTAATTATTAAACTACTTTCTATCGTTTGAACAGGCGGCTTTATAATTAGAGATTAATATCAGTCAACACGGAGAATATTAATACCATCTTCATAATTATTAGTGTCTATGGTTTAATGTTTCCCAACCTTCTCTCGTGGGGTAATAACGCAAACCATACCTCACCCAATTAGCATCATGTGGTAGTTTAGAGGTTTATGAACCACTACCTATTCCATAGCTCAGGCGGTATACTGCTGGGCACACAGTTAAAAGAATCCATGGTTCAAATACCAACAGTTATCCACCTGTGTCATGTATCATCAAGGTCAACAGTTGCGTCAGCTCGTCGACGATCATTCCGCAGGTGGTGGACGTGGCCATCTTCATATACCAACCACAGTAAAAACAATTTCTAAGAATAGCTATCGTTGCTTCCTATGACGTCATAGGACAGGATTCAGCTTGTCTCTGCAAGGATGTCGCCCCAGCACTGCTCGACAAGCGTCGGGTTAGACCCTTGGGCAAAATTGGAAAAATGACCAGTCCTAGAAAATGATAGCATTACGCCCTTTCGTTTAAGATGTCGCACCTTTTCCTCTGATTAACCATCCAGAGATATCGACTATTTTAACTTAGACGCTCTGCAACGCCGGGCGTCGGTGGTTATTAGGTTAGCATAGGTTAGCATAGGTTCGCTAGACAAGGTTGTGTTAGGTTGGGTTAGGTTATGTAAGGCCAGGTTAAGTCAAGCTATGGCCGCCATCATAGAACGTTTTGATCACACCGCTTGGGTGGTGGTGGTGGTGGTGGTGGCATTAGAACTGATTCAAAACCACTACTGACGCGGTTGAAATTGGAATTACTGCCACCGTGATCCAAAACAGGGAGATTTTTCAAAGTCGCATTGACAGTGTTAAGGCAAACCCCTCTCAACTTTAGTGACTTCGGACCAGTAAACAGGCCTTAAATAATTGCATACTTTTAGTTATTTTGAACGTATATTTTTAAGGAAGGGTATAATACATAAGTATTTTATCATCTTAACCTTTATTTAAAATACACTTAAGTAATCTATAATCAATAATAAGGAGAAATTATAACTGAGTTACGAAAAGTGACGTTAGAGAAATATCCAATTATAAACTCTGTTGAATAGGAAACAAACAATCATGATTGAGATCTAAAGTTTGTAAATTTGCATCAGTACACAATTAACCTTCAAGACAGTCATGGCATACCACATTTGTGTGTTCAAGGCACAAATACTTATGGCACTTGGACCGAATACGCCCTTAGTGACCTCGGTGTGTGAGACCGAAAAGACTTGCCCTGAGCTGTACGGTTATCATTCGAACTTGTGCAGTGGTGAGTATACTCGAGAATGCAATTGATGAAGGTAACCTGATGCGCAGCTAGCTCACTCCAACGGACAAAGAAGGAGGCGCAATCGTTTATGCACGGCCGACTGGTTTTTGACGTCGGTCTGTGACACCTAAATTAGTAATTTCTGCGGAGCAGTGGAGGATTCCAAGTTAAAGAATGAAGAGGTTCTGAGAGGAAAGGAAGAGATTGACAAGAAAGCCTAAGGTTGGCCACATTCTGAAACAAACAAAGAACTGTCGATATTGACTAATTATTATACAATACTATGTATTAAAATAACAAGAAGTTCCGTGAAGAACTATACAGCCTACTTTTCATGCCAATGATTATTGTACAGTATATGAACCTATCTAGAATAATGACGAAATTAAGTTGGTAATATCGAAATATCTAATTAGTTCAAAATATACCTGGTATAGTCAGTTGGCAGCCCTGGTGACTGAATATATTCTTAGTTCCATCTCTTAAGGTACAGAATACAAAATTTGGTTGAAGTCCAATGGACGTTACATGCAGTTAGACACTGGATCTATCAGCACGCGTAAAAGCATGTTGCCAACAATACCACGCGTGTGCTGGTCAGAAATAATCTGAAATATTATGATATCTTGTTGTGCCAATTTTGGATGAAATCCATTTCTTAGTATAGAAGTTACATGTATTTTAAAATTGGACATATCAGCAGGCATAGAATCATGTTGGCAGCACTGCCTTGTATTAATTACTCCAAATTAGTCTAGAATGTCAGGTGCTATACGTGTGCGAAGTATAGAGCTGTTGGCTTGCATACTATCTGATATATTGATATTGGGGTAAAAAAATATAGACAGCATTTATTAACAGTTGGCAGCCCCGATTGCTCTTAACAATACCTATAGTCATATCTGTTATGGTACACATAGCACATACGAAATTTTGTTGAAATCCAACTGATAGTATAGAAGTTACATGTATTTAAAAATTGGTACTATCAGCAGGTTTATAATCATGTTGGTAGAACTGACGTATATAAGTTACTCAAAATTAATCTAAAATGTCAGAATATACGTGTGCATAGTTTAAAGCTGTTGGCTTGCATACTTTCTGATATATTGGTATTTGGATTTTAAAAAATAGAGAGAGCAATTATTAACAGTTGGCAACCCTGGTGGCTCTTAAGAATAGGCTCAGTCATATCTGTTTATGTACAGATATAACATATAAAATTTGGTTGAAATCAAATTGATAGTGTAGAAGTTATATGCATTTAAACATTGGACATATCAGAAGGCTTAAAATTATTTTGGCAACACTGTCATGGTTGGCCACCTGGAAATTAAACTGAAATAGTATTATCTACATGTGTGCCAATTTTGTAATAGCTCCCATGCATACCTTGCCAGATATCCAACATGGAGCTCAAATTTCTAGTGCGGTTTTTCAGCAGTTGGTAGCACTGACATCATTTTCAAATATGGACGTGAGCTATTCCGGTGCACATCTTTACTCATACTAAATTTGGATTTGATTTCTGCAGCCGTTTAGGAGTTGATAGGGGGGGGGGGGGGGGGCACACACACAGCCAGCCACACATTTTCCCGGATCGATCTCATAAGTCTACTTTTTCCTCATTTTTGCAAAATGTGAAAAGTAGGCTAAAAATTACGAGCCTTACAGTAGTCGCATATGATGTGTAACATCTGACATAGAAGAATCCTCACGTGAAATTGTTGATACACCGGTATTTTATAACATTACTAGCAGCAGTGCCCGGCTTCGCCCGGTGGATTTATTTGTTTTATGGATGATAATGAATACTACTACAGAACTGGAGCACTCAAGGATAAGGATCGGAAAGCACCAATGCTTATTGCAGCTGATAACCTCAGTATACTGCACCAACACCATCGCCCTTATACAGAGGCATACTATTGTCATGATGATAATTGTTTTAAAGGGCCTAAGAAATGTTTTTGCACTAATTTGCTCCCCGTGACTGCAATTTATAAGCAGCTCGCAATTCTGCACCTGAACACTCCTAGGGGCGACGTGATGCAGCTCGCATTACCAGGCAACAATAGACATAGGTATTATTGGAGCTGTCCGGGAGCACTTGTTCTTCCGACTTACTGAACAAAAATCAATCGTTATGGTTACCTGAGAGGCGTAGCATAATGCTACATAACCTAAACTATTCCTCTTGAATCAGGCTATCATACACATGTACAAAATTAATGTTTCCAATCCGACTGGTAGTTCCAGAGATTAGCGCGTTTGAACACGCAAACACTTCAGCTTTGTTATATTCTTCGAACGGTCTTTGGTATGAATAACCAGACGTTATCAATTCAGCTACTGTTGCAATGGTTAACGGTTTGTCATTCCTTCAAAAGTTTTATCAGAACGAAGTTAGTTTTCTGGGAATATCACACACACTGTTAATTTAGGGGCGTTAAAATGTGGTTTTCGGAGACCCTTTATAGTCCCCCGAATTTTGTGTCTCACATTGAGAAGCGCAACATATGCTTTGGTCGTCCTTCTAGAATAATTTTTATATTTCGCCTATTTTGGCATGTATTTTCAAACTTTATTTCCCTATACCCAGCCTTCTATGAGAAGTACAGTGAAGAGTTATATAAATGATTAGTGTATTGACCCTCATGGATACCTGCCTAATTTTACGATGCTCCAAGCATCCGAACACGAGTTATAGGTGTACATAAAGATACACAGAAATACAGACACACAAATCCACGTTTTGCTTTCAGCCGTCAAAAAACAAACCGAAACGCGAAAAAGAAACAAAATTGAAACTTAAATAAACAAACAATCATATGTTTATAGATAGGTGTATTTATGCAGGAGCAAAGGCAGCTAGTGGCCATGAGGCAAACTAACTCTATTGACTACAACGTATCACCCAGATGTCCAAATATGGATATATCAACCACACAGTATCAAACAAATTCAAGGGGCAGATGACCTCGTAGTTCCACCCTTTAAAACAACAATAACTAACTAACTCAAACAAAATCATCCTTCCGATGTACCCGTTTGTTGACAAAAAGAATGATTAGTTAAAATGTGCTCTCAAACTAAATTCACCTAACGTGTACTACCTGACGTGAAAATAAAATTGAATACCTCAAATTCCTAAAAAGCCGCAAAAATACTATTTCAATTCAGGAATTTTTGAAAATAATATTGCTGTTTGGAGATATAATAGACCTTCTGTACAACATATCGCACGTGTATGTCGGGTGAAAGAATTCTGGAGTGCCCCTTGACCCCCTTAAGCGCATTGATGAATTTTACAGTCTTAGTTGGTTCCGTGATAACCTTATAGCCATTTGCAAACGTTCACATAAATGTAATAAATGGAGTGGTATTGCTTCTTACAGAAAGAGATGGAAAGTTGGATGTCATCTCTTGAGATACTGTTGTCATGGTTACCGGCTTATATTCCTTGATTAGTTTATTAAATGAAATTAGTTTTCATGGATTATTTCAGAAACTGTGGGTTATAGAGCCTTAAAATTTAGTTTTCGGGGACACTTTAGGGCCCCCGTGTTTTGTTTCCGACACAGAGGGCCTGAAATTGAGCTTTGTCTCGTCGTTGTGTGCCATTATATAATAATAATAATAATAATAATAATAATAATAATAATAATAATAATTGTATAATTATATAGAGATAGGGATTAAATAGACCTTCCGTAGCACAACCACAAGTGTAAAACACGAGAAAAAATTCTAGAGTACCTCTTGACCCCCTTAAGCGCAGTATACTGTATGTATTGATGCATTTTACACCGTAATTTGGTTCTGTGATAACCGTGTAGCCGTTTACAAACTTTCACAGTAATGTAATAATTGGAATTGTATTGCGTCTAACAATGACCTGTGAGATTCTGTTGCCATAGTTACCGGATTGCATACTTTGATTATTTTATTAAATCAAATTAGTTTTTTGGGAATAACTCAAAAACTATTGGTTTTAGGGCCTTAAAATGTGGTTTTCGGGGCCCTTCGGGCCTCCGAGTTTTGTTTCTGATATTGAGGGGCTGAAAATGAGCTTTGTCTGGCCCTCTACACCTATTTCAGCGTGCATTTTAAGGGGGTATGCCCCTCATATGAGAGGTACGGAGAAGAGTTACATCAATGATTAGTGTCGTGCCTCTGAAGGATATCTGTACCAAATTTTACGTTGATCCACCCAGCCGTTCTCGAGTTATAAGGGAACATATTTGTCCACAGACAAACAGACAGACAAAAAAAATATTTTCGCGCGCATCCGTCATAAAACAGTCTGAAACGCGTAAATAACACAAATTTCCGTAGAAATTCAGAAAAAACAGACAAACTTTCATTCTTATATAAGTTATAGAGAGATTGGCACAAATATTCATCTATTGTAAAAGGGAGTGTTTTACAGATATTGTAGTTTATAATACGGAACTCATTTTATTAGATGATTTGTAGCTTCCACCAGCAGTAGCCTAAATAAAGAATACGATATGGATCAACTAGATTAATAGACGCGACACCGTTCATAACCTTAAATTCCTTATAAACAGGTCCTCTTAATTCACAGACCAACATGTAATTTCATACGGATTCTGTTAAAATGAGTCATATTGATATGATAAATATCGTTTAGAATGATAATCTGGTAGCAAAAATATCTACCCCGCCCGGGATTCAACCCCGAGATCTCTATATTCACAGTCATAGGCGCTAACCCCACGGCTATTTCGACAACGCAAATATTGTGCACAAGATGGTGATTTCCACGTTCCAATAATACTGCATTACGGAATTAAGTTTCATTTATATTTTGCTTGTTTCGATAACGTTCCTGCGTGAAATTGAGTTTAAAATGCCTTATGAATAGGCCCTCTTGTGACTAAAGAGAATGTATTCAGCAATAGTTCATGAAGGCTTGCTCAATTCTCGTATAACCACAACGATTATATTATATTGATGACTGCATTACCGTTATGTGGGTTAATATTTGAATAGCCACTGTGCAGAAACATAATAGCGGCAATGCCGAATACTTACAATGTTTGATATTAAGGCATTTCACCATTTAAATACTGATGCGAAGACTTCGAACATGTACCATGTGCTTTGTTTCAATCACTTGACACCAGAGTTCGCATGAGCGTTTACCGTTCAGTATGTCATATACATTCCAATGGTCGAGAGAAGGTCATGATATCAATTTCCGACATCGCGCGCTCATTTTTTCTCTTACCACTGCCAGCTGGATCGATCGATCGAGTCGACAGTGCGTCTTACACTTCCGTTCGATCCACCACTGCCAGCTATCACACCTCCGTTCGATTGAACGGAAGTTTGGCAGCTGGTGCCACCTCGATTGTTCCGATCCACTTCCGTCCCATTTTTCAAAATCACTCCCACAAAATTATCCAGCAACCGAGTGGAAACATGTTACACATCAGAAATTCTTTGGTTTAACACTGGGTCATGTTTCGAGCGTACAATTCGCCCTCAACACTCAACATCATAACATTGGTGTAATACACTAAACACAAGAACCTTGCCACACCAATAGGAAACAAGATTAATGGGAACATTCCATAAGTCGTCAAAAGATAACTTCATTTCTGTTAAATTATATTAAATTAGATTAAATAAGTTGACACTTAGCCATTTTAGTAATATGGGACGAAGAAGCCTACTGGATAGACACAACAATAATAGCTTTCAATACACATTATGTGTTAGCATAGTAATATAGTAAACATAATTATTATAATAGACATGCTAAGTTTTATTGTTTGTTAGTTATAGTGGATATTTTAAGATGTTACAGGAAGTAGATGCATTTGATGATGGACTATGTTTGTAAATACGTGTTTTTACAATATAGTGATAAGTGCACATGGCTGCGGAAGGGTGAATCGTACGCACGAATCATGTCCCAGTGTTAAACAAAATAAATTTTTTGAATAAATAGTATTGAATAGACGGAATTGTATAATAATTAGTCCGACCAATATGACGCTATTTATGAAATGAGCGTGCAACTCCTCACTTCTCCGGGTAATTCTCTTTTTTGATACGATCGGTTACTTGTGAGCGCCCCTAAAGGGAACTCATACAAAATGATAAGGGAGCCATAAGGTAGAATCTAACAATGAGGAAATGGTTATTCATTTCTCTTTACCTTCGAGAAGACCCAATCTTTATTGCAAATAGAAACTGGTTACGGTCATGTAAGGTAGGGAATTTCAATTCTTCTTATTGCCACACCTAGTTGCTGACGACGTCATCTCTCTGAATGTTGTTCCAAGTTTAGAGAAAGCCAGGTATCTCTTAACCGATGTTCCATTTTCTTAGCGCATTGTATTCAAACAATACAGCAGCTCAATTCTCTGTGTGCATAAAGCAGACAAGTTTGCAAATTAAACACAATGGGGGATAAACTCTTAGTAGCTCGTAACAAACACGAGGTAGCTTTCATAGCCACAGGAGATCAGGTGTTAAGACTGCTTCTCCTTTCAGAGTTCCTCAGAATTTTATACATGAAAGAATCGCTACTTTTATTAAATAAAAGCGAACACATTCCAAATCGAAAGAAACAAGAAGTCCCGTGACGAACTAAAGAGCCTACTTTTCTTAAAATTAAGTTTCATGCCAATGATTAATCTACAGTATATGAACCGATCTAAAATAATGAAAAAATTAAGTTGGTAATATCGAAATGTCTAATTAGTTCGAAATATACCTGGTATAATGTAGCCTAATAGAGCATTACAGTTGGCAGCCCTGGTGACTGAATATATTCCTAGTTCCATCTCTCAAGGTACAGAATAAAAAAATTGGTTGAATTCCAATGGACGTTACATGCAGTTAGACATTGGATCTATCAGCACGCGTAAAAGCATGTTGGCAACAATGTCATGCGTGTGCTGGTCATAAATAGCCTAATCTGAAATATTATGATATCTTGTTGTTCCAATTTTGGACGAAATCCATTTGTTAGCATAGAAGTTACATGTATTTTAAAATTGGACCAGTCAGCAGGCATAGAATCATGTTGGCAGCACTGCCTTACTTAAATTATTCCAAATTAATCTAGAATGTCGGGTGCTATACGTGTGAAAAGTATAGAGCTGTTGGCTTGCATACTTTCTGATATATTGATATTAGGTTAAAGCAATATAGATAGCATTTATTAACAGTTGGCATCCCTGATTGCTCTTAAGAATACTTATAGTCATATCCGTTATGTTACACATACCACATACGAAATTTGGTTGAAATCCAACTGATAGTATAGAAGTTGCATGTATTTAAAAATTGGCCCTATCAGCAGGCTTAGAATCATGTTGGTAGAACTGAAGTATATAAGTTACTCCAAAATTAATCTAAAATGTCAGGTACTATACGTGTGCATAGTTTAAAGCTGTCGGCTTGCATACTTTCTGATATATTGGTATTTGGAGAAAAGAATAGAGAGAGCAATTATTAACAGTTGGCAGCCCTGGTGGCTCTTAAGAATACGCTCAGTCATATCTGTTTATGTACACATATTACATACATAATTTGGTTGAAATCCAACTGATAGTTTAGACGTTATAGGCATTTAAAAATTGGACCTATCAGAAGGCTTAAAATTATTTTGGCAACACTGTCATATATGGCCTCCTAGAAATTAAACTGAAATAGTGTTATCTACATGTGTGCCAATTTTGGAATAGCTCCCATGTATACCTTCCTCGATATCCAACATGGAGCTCAAATTTCTAGTGCGTTTTTCGGCAGTTGGTAGCACTGACATCATTTTCAAATATGGACGTGAGATATTCCGGTATACGTCTTTATTCATCCTAAATTTGGTTTTGATTTCTGCAGCCGTTTAGGAGTTGATAGGGACACACACACACACACAGCCAGACAGACAGAAGGACAGACAGACAGACAGACAGACATTTTCCCGGATCGATCTCATAAGTCTACTTTTTCCTACTTTTTGCAAAATGTGAAAAGTAGGCTAAAAACCCCTGGGCCTTGCAACTATTAGCACATAGGTTGGCAACCCTGGAACTCAGCATTGTTTCAATTTGCTTGTGCCGGGTTTCTGTCTCTCATCATTCCTTTCGACATCTCTTGGTCAACTTTCGTTCTCTGCCCACTCCGTCTGTATTAGGGCAGTGATTTACGAAGGTAATCCCAAAATACAAATATAATCAGCGGCTTCGGTGGCGTAGTTGGTAGCATGCTAAGCTTCTATGCCCAAGATCGCGGGTTCGAACCCTGCTGATGTCGTCGGATTTTTTAAGAGCGTTAAAATCCCTCAGTATTCCTTCCTTCGGAGGAGAAGTGAAGCCATGTCATAGATCTATGGCATGTTAAAGAACCTTCCACAAATTACCCCCGTGTGAAGCTAAATTAGGTTAAAAATCTAAACAACGCTCAGGTTCCTACGTTCGTTGCCAGGAGCCGACTCCGGTGGCGTCTAGTAACCAAGTTCTGAACTAGTAGTTGTTGACGGTGGCGTTTGGCGGCAAAAGTAGGAAATACTTGAAAAAATCAAAGTCTGCAGTCCTTACTTGAATTAAGAAACAGAAACACACACTAATACAGTCATCACAATTAACACCGGTTATCAGACAGATCCTACACACACCGAAAGTACACGGGGCTACATGACCGCGTTGTCGCAGCCTCTAAACTGAGGAACCAACCAACCAAATATAATCCACACTTTTCAAATTTTTACAATATACAGGGTGTCATTTATGTACTTGAGTACCTTCAAGGGGCGTGTAGGGGATGGGTATAGGATCAATTTGTGATAGGGAACCTGGGGTCGGAATGGCCTCCTAACCCCAGAAAACAGGTTCGTTTCAGGCCCTCCGCCCCTGTAAAGTAGGCAAGCGCGCCATGAGTTACTCTCAAGTCAGGCATTATTTCGCTGTCAACTGTCTTGGCGCGACCACCGCTCAACGCTGCGTTATTCGAGAGGATAGCGGCGGGGCGCGGTGCCACGGTGACCACGGGTTCGTTTCTCCTGGGGTGCCATCCATCATTTTTTTTCTTTTTCTTTATTTTTAGAGGGGTAGGAGGGGGCGTAGTCACAGTGCGTGTTTATTTTGTGCTGATCTTTTAAAACTATCGTTGATTCTGTAAATTAATTGCCTTTTGATTATTAGTATCAACGAGTTATGTGTGTTTTTGTAGTAGTTACAGACGACGGAACTATCGATTGGCAAGAGGAATGCAGCTCTCGGCTAACGCAGCGTTGAGCGGTGGTCGCACCAAGACCGTTGACAGCGAAAGAATGCCTGAACTCCGAGTAACTATGGCGCGCTTGCCTACTTTACAGGGGCGGAGGGCCTGAAACAAACCTGTTTTCTGGGGTTAGAAGGCAATTCTGACCCCAGGTTCCCTGTCTCAAATTGATCCCTAACTCATCCCCTACACGCCCCTTGAGGGTACTCAAGTACATAAATGACACCCTGTATAGGATAACTTATGTATATAGGGTGATTTTAATAGCCATTACACACTTTGAGGGCTTCTAGTAGGGTGCAAGAGGGTTACGTTTAGCATAGGAACTTGTGTCCGCAAACGTGCCATCTTCCCAGTACCCACAAGATACCACCGCAGCACACGTTCACAGATTTCACATTTTCGACCCTCTGTCCAAATGCTGCTGCTTTTCATCTGGGTCCAAATACAAGAGGGGATGGATGTAACGACCACTGACGTCAACACAGACACGGTACCACCGTACCATGTTCTGGTACACACGATCACCAACCCCTGGTCCTCCAACATCCACCGCTCTTGCGCCACGTGACTATATGGCAATATCACCCAGTAAAGCCCATTTGAACTCACCCAGGAAGAGATCTGATTGGCTAATTTCAACAACCGATAAAATGACACCTGCGCGAGATATCAACTTAATTTTTCTTAAATAATTTATCAGTATGGCCAATCCACTGGCACTCATATACCTGATTCACGTTGTTACCGAATGCACGCTTTCTTATGACCTAGAATAAAGTATACCGAAATCAACATTCATACATTTCCATTTCAGACTATTTTGCTTTCCTGTGTTCAGTGTGGTCTGAAAGCCTCTGTTTGCGAACAATTCGCCTAATCCCCTATTAGCAGTTAGCAATGGGGCCTCCTCTGTTTATACACATCTCACTTCAAAATCCTTCAACACTGAATTTATCCATCGCCTTCTAAGTCTATCTCTGCTTTGCGTACCCTCGGGCGGTTTCAGTGACGTAGTCGGTAGCATGCTGAGCTTCTATGCCCAAGCTCGTGGGTTCAAACCCGACCGTTGTCATCGATTTTTTTTACTTTAGGTTTGTTTTGTGTTACAAGCGTTAAAAATCAATCAGTACGCCTTCATTTGGAGGGGAAGTAAAGCCAGCTGTTCCATGTCAAAGATTTATGGCATGATAAAGAACCTTCCACTAACTACACTTGTGTGAAGCCAAAATTTGTAGGTTAGAATTGATAACGTTCCAACGTTCGCTGCCAGGTGCTGCCTTCGATGGTATCTAGTAGCCATGTCCACAAGCTAGGTGTCGTGGACGGTAGCATTTGGTAGCAAGAGTAGAAACTACTAGAAATTATCGTCTGCATTCCTTACTTGAATTAAAACAGATAACACACACTAATACAGCCATCACAATTAACACCGGTTATCAGACAGATTCTACACACACCCAAAGTACACGGGGCTACATGACCGCGTTGTCGCAGCCCCTAAACTGAGGAACCAACCATATGTTACCCTCTGCAGTCCAACTCATCAACCAGTTAACTATCCCACCACAATGGTTGGTTGGTTACTCAGTTTAGCCCCGTGTACTTTGTGTGTGTGTAGAATCTGTCTGATAACCGGTGTTAATTGTGATGGCTGTATTAGTGCGTGTTATCTGTTTTAATTCAAGTAAGGACCGCAGACGATAATTTCAAGTAGTTCCTACTTTCGCTACCAAACGCCACCGTCAACGACCAACTAGTTTTGAACTTGGTTACTGGTTGCCCCCGCAATCGGCTCCTGGCGACGAACTTTGGTACCTAAGAGCGTCAGTTAAATCTAACCTATAATTTAGCTTCACACAAGTGCAATTTGTGTAAGGTTCTTTTAGATGCCATAAATCTATGACATGGGACCACCGGCTTTACTTCCCCTCCGAAGGAAGGCATACTGAGGGATTTTTAACGCTCTTAAAAATCCGACAACTTTGGCCGGGTTTGAACCCGCAACCTTGAGCATAGAAGCTCAGCATACTACCAACTTCGCCACCGAAGCCGCCTCCAACCACAATGACACATAATAAGAAGACATGAGCCGTGTCAAGTTCGGATGAAATATCTCGGAATCCATGTCCAGTTCCTTGGCGCATTGTCTGCAAACAAAGACTCGATACGAAAAGTCGTCTGTGTTGTTCGCTGTAGCTCTCTCTCCTTCTCTAGGTTGAGATTGGATGGCTAGAGTTAGAAGTACGACGACAGAATGTCAGTTCAGTGATAAAATTCCAATTGTCATGCTCTAAGATCATCATTTTGTTCTTTTCAGGTAAGATTGCCATGTTGGAACTCCGGGTCCCATGAGATCTTTCAAGTTAAGCAACATTTGGCGTGGTCATGACTTAGCGCTGCCTCACCGCAAGGCTCAGGAACACCTCCTGAAATGTTCAGACCCTCTAAGGTAAGAGTTTGATCTTTCATCCTAGTTTATTATACCGTATAGGCTATTGCTTGCCACGGTTGGTGAGTTGTTAACGTGTCAAACTACCTACTCCAAGCTTGCAAGATCGCTCCGGGCCATGGTAAGTGATTTTTGAAAGGCAACAAAAGTCACGATACTCATGTCATACGTCGTTTGCATGTTAAAACCCATTTAAATTCAGTAGGCCGTGTTCATAATGGCAAAATTAATCTCGGGATTTTCCGCCAACACAAAAAGTTCTTCCATTCTGTACTAGAAAGCGCTATAGTGTAAAGGAGCTTTGATATCTAACCCCCTTGACTTTCATAGCGCTCCAAGGAACAACAACATTTAACATGCAAGCTGCCCTTTGGGCATCCACTAACAAAGCTTTCACTAATAACAGGGTATTTTAATTGAACGCCCGCGGCTCCCAGAATATTCAATTTCAAGTAGTTCATACAATGTTGGCTTGTCAGAGAAACCATTTGAATTCAGTAGGCCATGTTCATAATGGCAAAATTTATCTCGGGAGTTTCCGCCAATACATAGTTCCTCATTTTTCTACTAGAAAGCGCTATAGTCTTCAAGGAGCTTAGGTATCTAACCTACTTGGCTTTCGTAGTGATTCAAGGAACAACGAAATTCGACATGCAAGCTACCCTCTGGGTGTCAAATTACAAAGCTTGCACCCGGCACCCGAGGCCATGCGATATTATAATAATAATAATAATAATTATTATTATTATTATTATTATTATTATTAATCAAAATTGTGGATGTAATCCTCATAGTGTTCTTCCAGATCGCTTCAAATATTAAAAAGGTACACAATTTTCGTCACACTTATCTTAAACAAGAAAACACGTAACTTCCAAACTACCAGTGATGCTTTCATAATAAATTCACCAAATGTTCCTCGGTCCTTGTATAAATTCGTATGCCTGAGGCCAAAATTATAGTGACAGGAATAGTGATTATGAAATTTGCGGTTGTCCGTAAACTTTTGGTAGGACCTGAACTGTACGAGTATACGGGGCTACATGAACACGATGCCAAACAGCCTTTAAATCAACAACAACAAACACAACTAAAAATGTGAACTCTTTTCTATTCTGCGCCCCCTGAATTTCCCATAGTATCGTTTAGATCGGCCAAAATTTGTTACTGTAATTTGCTTTTAATAGAGGCTTGGTGCACACTTACTGTATTTTTCTGATATTGTTGTTTGAGTCATGAATTGATCTCATTGGTTTAGTCACAGCTGTTTTCCGCTCATGCAATTTACGTAAGGCAACAATACACTTATTTGCTGTTAATATTCATGCTATTTCACTAAGATTTTGTGCCTTTAAATAAAGCATACATCACTTTCAAATACTATTCAATGTGCTCATTTAGAGAGAAGTGCACAAACATTCAGCTGTAGAATATATCCAACCAAAATGAGGTAATGTAAATGAAAAATGATCGTGTACTATCTTCTTCTTCTTGGTCGTACTTCGATTTCGAACGTCGCCGTGACTCTTCACGCAATTCTGTTAACAATAGCCCGCCATACACCGCGGTCTTCTGTTGTAATTTCTGAAGTGGCAGATTAGTCAGACTCTTATCTGGTCAAGGTACCGGTTCCCTCAGCCATTTCACGTCAACTTTACCCTGGAAGTTACGCTTCTCAAGGCCATCTCGCCAGATTATATGGCCGAAAAATTTCAACATTTGCCTTTGGATGTTTGGGAGTAAGCGTGCTTTAGGAGCAATCCTTAGCTTCTTCAGAATAGATTCATTTGTTCTTCTTGCTACCCGCGATATTCGTAGCATTCTTCGATAACACGTCATCTCGAAGGCTTCAATTGTCCTACAGCATGCATCACTTATTGTCCAGGACTCAGAGCCATACGTGACGATAGGAAATACGAAAGATTGTACCAGTCGCGTCTTTGTTTCCTTGGTAATATGATAATCTTTCCATATTCTTGTTAGACTATAACGTTGTACTCTAACGTTACCCAAACTGCGACGTAAGTTCTTGCTATCACAATAACTTAATATGCACTATGAATAGAAAACCCATTAATACTATATAAAACTGTAAAATATTACAAAATAGACGAAATGTCTATAGGCTATGAAACATATCATATACAGAACCCCAATATCCAGTTTCATGAAACAGCATCCGGTCATTTACAATTGATGCGAAACTTAAGGAAAGAGACACAAATCAAACTAAAGGTTATCAAAAGAACTCATCTATAATTCCATAAAACGTATTTGTATATGACCCAATTTAATTAAAATCCCTATTAAGTGGCGTAATGAAGAGGCTCATTAAATCAGCCGTGTCATTGGTGGAAAAATGATCTGATATCATTTGTCCTCTCAGTGACCAGGGCTCTCTTTTTGAACCGGACAGCAGGCTCGTGTTAAATTCTCTTTCCTTCTCGCTTCATACTCTCTTTTATATTTTTACTTTCATTTGAGCTCTTTGAAAGTGGTCCTCTATTATACTCACGCGGCAGTAATACTAGTGTTAAATGCACAGCGTGCGTGGATTCTCTTTCAATATCATAAGCTTTGACTTTGTGTTTTGTCCAGCCTCTTTTTTTTCATTTCCTTTTTATTTTTTTGTTCATTTTTAATTTTGTATTCATCTCCTGTACATTTCTGAGTTTCCCTCTACCATTGCACTCTTCCTATTCATTGATTTCTCTTCTATGTCTCCCTTCATCACACTATTGTTTCAAAGAACGGATGTCTACTGTTATATTGTATGAAGGTTCATGCGAACATCCAGTTCTATGGAATTCTTCCTGGTCATCGTTATGACGATTGGGGAGTAAGGTAGTCTCCGTTGCATCTGTGATAGCGGGTTTGCTAATACAATGAAGTAACTGCGACTATAACCCCGTGATTAAAAGTGTAACGAAGAGAGTGGCTGCGTAGCTCTGCGGTAACGTTCTCGCTTGCTGTGTCCTGGGATGCAGGATCGATTCCTGGCTCAGTCAGCTGGCATTAGAGGGTGCGCAAATGCGAGAGAGACGTGTCAGTAGATTTACTGGCACGTTTAAGATCCACTTCGGGGAACAATTCCGGCACCCCGGCGTCTCTAAAAGCCTGAGTAGTTAAAAGGGAAGTAAAACCAATAACATTATCCTTCTATCTTCTTTCTCCGTTAGGCTCTTCTCAGGACCACGAACCAATTTCAATGTTTAGTCCTTCGTTGTTCTTTCTTCTTCCTCCAGTGCTTCTTCGTCTTTTCGCCGTGTGTCTTCTCTTTCTCGTTCGACCATTTTGAACCTGTTTTCTTGTATTGTCTTCCATGGAGTCCTTCCATTCCCAATACCTTTCTTTGACAATTTCTCTCTCTAGTGCATCTCCTTCTCTTATATTGTTTCTAAATATTTCTTTACTTCTTGAAACCAGGCTGTTGTCGATTTCCTTTTCCAAAGATACAGTACTTAAAAATTTGTTTGGTTTACCTGCTATCATTCATTCTATATACAAGTTCGAAAAATAAAAATCGCCTCTTCTTTATTGTCTCTGTTACGTTTTCAATGTTCCAATATATTTCTTCGCTACACCCTAAATTCCAAAGCCCTTTAGTTCTTAATGGACCGAGAATTTTGCGTATAATTTTTCTTTCTGATACTTCTAAATTAACCAATCTATAATTTAGTATTAGACATTCACTGGCATATAAGCATTCTGGTTTAATTACTGTTCTATAGTGCTGTATTTTCAATTTCTTAGATAAACATTTTTTGTTATAGATATTCCTGGTTATCCCATATGCTCTTTGAATCTTGTACACTCCTTCTTCTACAGAAGATTTTTCTAAGCCATTCTTCTAAATTATTTCCCCCAAATAATTATTTTAACATTATTAGGCCTATTGTTATTATTATTATCACGCAAGGAGGAAACGAAAATGCTCGTTATGTTTAGCCTATTTTCAATTTTGAAAAAAATAGGCATATGAGATCACCTTTTGTCCGTATGTGTGTGCGTGTGTGATGGTGTGTGTAAGTCCCCTGCTAATAACTTCTAAACGGCTTGAGCGATTTCAATGAAACTCGGTACGTTCATAGCAATATTCCGGACGACTCCGACCGTTCCCTTCAAATTTTGTTACGTCTCACCAATCCAACATGGCGACTGTGCGAAATATTTCACCAGCATTCAATATCTCCGAAACTGTTACCGATATCACCCTGGAATTTTTTTCGGTGATAAAAGGAACTACTAGAAGTTCATCTATGTGACTCTTGAAAAACTGGTAACTACAAAACCAACATGGCGGCCAAGCGAATTTGCGACATTTAAATAGACGTTTCTCGCGATTTAACAAACCAAACACAATAAAACTTGGTACAGTGTATGTTTATACACATTGTAATGCATCGACATCTAACTTCGTTCAATTGTTTACATAACCACATGATGGCGGATGTGCGAATTATTTCACCGGCATTCTATACCTCTGAAACTATTAGCGGTATCACTCTGAAATTTTGTACGGAGAAAAAGGGCACACCTGGAAGTTCATCTATAAGACTTTCAAAACCGGTTAACTACAAAACGAACATGGCGGCCAAGCGAATTTGAAAATTTTAAATAGACCTTTCTCGCGATTTAATGTTCCAAACGCAATGAAACGTGGCACAGGAAATGTTCATACACATTTTAATGCACTGGTATCTAATTTTGTTCAATTGTTTACATAACCTCAAGATGGCTGCTGTGCGAATTTTAAAATTAAGTTTTTATATCTTGTGTCGTAATCATGCGATCGAAGTGAAAGATTGAAAAAAAAACCTACACAATAATCTTCCTTTAATGGTACATGACTCTATGGCCTATACATTTAACAATCCTACAAGGCGTCCACCCGAAATATTTAGCCGGCACTGAATATCTACGAATCTATCATAGCAAACAAACTGAATTTTTTTATAAGTTCACCTATAGGACTTTCAATAACCTGGTGATCACAAATCCAACATGGCGGCGACGCGAAGTATAAATATTCACATGGACGTTTCTCGCAATTTAACCATCCGAGTGTAGTGAAACTTGGTACAGTAAATCCTTATACGAATGTTAATTCACTGGCATCCAATTTATTTCAATTGTTTCCATAACCACAAGATGGCAGCTGTGCGAAATTCTAAAATCTCGTAGTTACTTCTTGTGTCGTAATCATGCGATTGAAGTTTGAATGCTAGACGTACACAATAATCTTCATGTAACAGTACATAACTCTAGGACCTACATATATAAAATCTAACATGGCGACCATCCGAAATATTTAGTCGGTTCTCAATATCCACGAATCTTTTACAGCAATCAAACTGAAATTTTGTATGTTGACAGAGGCAATTAACATTAGTAGAATATTTGAAAATAGGCTGTATAGTTCTTCACGGAACTACTTGTTTCAATATGGTGAGATTGTTCTGAAGTTTTAGAATCTGATGATGGTCTCTTGACGAGCGAAACATCTCATCTCTTAGTTTCCTCCGTTTTCAACAGTCCATAAATATATGCTGTATATGTGTGAGGGTTGATCAGAAACTAAGTTTACAAGGCCAATATCCCTCGAGCTTCGTCTGTTATAAAGAATATAGTAGTTTGGGGTAGTTCAAATAAAATGGCGGAAAAATATATTCCAACACCATGAAATAAGGAATGTAGAGTACGGGATATTCGGCAATATATTTGGTGAGGTAGCATATTTAATTGATTAAAGGTACAAGGCAACGGGTTAATGTCCGCGCGAGAAAAGCCATCGCAAATGTGCCATGCTGGTCCATTAATAACCGGTATAATCGCCAGACTGTTGAATGCAGGCTTGCAAACGTGCATGCATTCCACCATTTTGCTTCCACCCCTTTCTGCGATATTGATTTCGGCCATTTTGTTTTTCCACAATTTTGTTTTTCCGGCATCTTTTTCCCGCTCCCTTCCACCATTTTGTGTTTACCCCCTTCTGCCATTTTGATTTCCGGCATTTTGTTTTTCCGCCATTTTGTTTTCTTCCCCTTGCACGATTTCATTTCCACCATATTTTTTTCGCCATTTCTTTGCGCCATTTTGTTTCTTCCTTGTCAAAATCTGCTTCTTGTTTTTCGGTGACATCATTCTCAAGTGACGTCATTACATTGTCGCCCACTTCCGATGACGTGTTACCCTTTCCTCTGCGTTTGGACGGCAATTTCTTTTCAGTTCGTTAGAGCCATCTATGGACCACATGCTTGTGTTTTAGCGGTATGTTTCTTGCTGTCATCGTCGTTGTTTGCCACGATTGGTGCTCTGAGTGGTGGGTTTGGCAGCGGCTTTGTTGTAGGTGCCTTGAGCTTTTCTGATGGCCCAGAAGTCCTTCATTTTCCTGCTAAATTCAATCTTGCGCTCCTCAAACCATTTCGTGGTCTCGTCCTTTGGTCTGTGGATAGCTTCTGTGAGGGACGTTACGAAGGGTGTAGTTTTGACAGTTATATGATAGTTACTCCGGTCATCTATGTCATTTTGATTAATATGGAGTTCCGCTAGATCATTCTCCACTTGCTTCAGTCTCAAGAATCCAGTGACTTTGCTCTTGTTAGCAACCTTGAAGATCCTATGGGATAACCTGTTAGAGTCCATTCTGGACAGGTGTCCGTAGACAGTCAGTCGCCTTCTTCTGATAGCATCTATGAGATTTTCTTAATGCTGACGGAATTTATTTATGTTTTGAAATGTATATTTTACCACCAGTTGTCCACAGCCAGCCCTTCGCCATGTAATCGTGGCGGACGTTTTCCTATTATTCCATCTCTCTTCTCTAGTTCCATGAGTGAAATGTTAATTGCAGCTATAACCTGTAACTGCTTCCTGAACCTCACGTTTGCGCCTCCGAGCGTGGCGAGTAATATCAGAGGTCTCCTAGTTTCCGCTACAACCACGGACAGTTTATTCTTGTCAAACAAGTCAGTGTTTACGATTGCATGCCCGCGGCCAGACAGATTCCAAGGTGACAACACACTCTGTGCTTTCTGTGTCTCCACTTGTGAATCCAAACCAAAACAAAACCAGGCCGAATATTAGCCGCCGGTTCTGATGAGCCTTTTGTGTCTATTGCTAAGTGTCTCGTGCATAGGGTAATTGTGTACTCGTTGCTGCAACTGAACTTTACAAACTGTCTACCTCCCTCAGTGTGCTAATTTATCATCGCCATAATCTCCGCCTTCACACATTTTATCATTTTAAATGATCTTGTCGACTTCGTCGTTACGCTGGGATCTGGCGTTACGTTACGGTGACAGGACGAAAAGTACCCAGATGCACTGAGGGGTGTGACGTCATAGTACCGCTTGGTGCATGTGTACCCCGACAGTCTCTACTTCGTTAGTATAAGACAAAAATCCCCGATTCTTGGATGTCACGGGTAATCTCGAGAACCACTGGATGGATTTTGATGAGGTTTTCACCATTCTGTAAAGGATATCTCGAGGAAAGATTCTGTAGAAAATAATTTATGTATGATCAAAGGAAGCCAAGCAGTAACGATTTCAGTGAAAAAGTCGAAAACAAACTTGGCGTCCGTGCGCTTCTTAAGCTTACGCTGGGCAAACCGTTAAAAATATTAATATACTATGAGGGTAAGAATTGGTCAGCATGAAAAGTTCTACCAAAAAGTCCGCGAGAGCATATCTCTATCTTCAATACATCGCCCACTATAAGTGGTTTTAGACTGGATGGAAGGGGCACGTCCCCGCGCGTTCTGGTGAGCGTGACGGCATCCCGCGCGCTTGACATTGCTTTGCCCCTGGTTTGCACTTGCCGTTCGCGAGTAATTTGAAACAAGATAAGCAAGATAAGTACTATGCAGATAATTTTCTAACATGTCAAGAATCTGTGGCTTCGAGCGAAGCGAGAAGCCTCCAGCCTTTCTAGCATTTTTCAGCATTTGTAGCATTTAAAATTATACAAAGTCTAGTCTTTCAGACTGACTGTCACTTTTTCTTACTCATTTATCTCTACATCATTACCCTGTGTACCCTAAATCACAACAGTTGAAATTCAAAAATACACAGGATGAAAAAAAAAAAACATCGCGATCATCGCCTTGGTTGGTTGGTTTCCCAGTTTAGGGGCTGCGACAACGCCGTCATGTAGCCCCATGTACTTTGGGTGTGTATAGAATATGTCTGAAAACCGGTGTTAATTGTGATGACTGTATTAGTGTGTGTTATCTGTAATTCAGGTAAGGACTGCAGACGATCAATTTCAAGTAGCTCCTACTTTTGCTACCCAATGCTACCGTCAACGACACCTAGCTGCGAACTTAACCACTAGATGACACCACAACTGGCACCTTGCGGCGAACTTTGGAACTTATAGAGTGTTAATCAAAGCTAACCTACAAATTTAGCTTCATACAATGTTATTGCCTTTCGCAGCTTCTTATTCGGTCAACACGATTGCGCCCAATTAATGGGTGGGGTACAAGTTATAAATATGTAAACACACTTCTGGAAAAAAATACCTGTATTTGTTAGTTATCCTCCCTATATTATTCTGCTAAGGTCCCATTCCGGTTTTGTACCGAAAATAAGGTCCTGTTAACACCAACCCACACATATTGGGTACCTACAGGTTCCGCATAACCCAATGTGTGCCCGAAACGCACTCACTTCCTCTTTAAATGCCTCACAATTAAATAAATACCTTAAAAATGTACATTTACAATGGGAGCACCGTAACCTGGCGAGCCTGCCGCTAGAGCGCAGGGCAGCACGGCGGCGGCAGCCATCTGGCGGGAGCGCTGTGTACTGCTAGCTGAGGAGTCTCTCAGCAGATGCCTCAGGTGTGGTCTCGCCAAGATTTTCTCTAGGGTTCAATCCTTTGCAAATGTAAAAATTGCTGTAGAAGAAACTCCCGAGCAAACAATAACCGATGAATTCGTTGTAACATCGAATAGTCTACAAGTACAAAACACTGTTCTACATAATTATTTGTGTTCTTCTCATGTACGTAGCCTATGCCGTTTAACAACAATAAATACATTTCATTAATATTTAAAACTTCCTTCTCCCACATTGTTCCCCACTACCCCATTAACTTACATTCACGTTGCGAAAGCTCGCACGGGCCCACTAGTCACACTTAAATGGGCAATTTAGGATTACGTGTTTCGCCCCTCAAGTGGCCATCATCAGATCCTCATCACTGTGTTAATCCTTTATAGAGCAAAACTATTTCTTTTTTTTGGTGTATTTACATTTTAATTTAGTTTAATTATTATAATTATTAATAAGTTTATGTTCGTGTTTCTATAATTTTAATGTTTATACAGTATATTTATTTTTAAATTTCAATGTATGTTCTTCTTGAATTAATTTTGATATTTTTTATTAAATGAATTAGTTTACAAATTTCGAATTGATTTTACAATTATTTTCATAATGTTTATAGTTATGTTTATTATCTTCATTTTTATATTCCTTTTATTATTGTAATTTTATTTTTATGATTTTTATTTCTGTTTTTTTACACTTTAATTGTTAATGTTTTTAGATTTTATTTCTTTTAAATTTTATCCAACACGTGACGTCAAGTAGATACGTATATAATATTTGATTTTTAGAAATACTAGCACTTCAGCCTGAAAATTCTCGGAAATTTGACTTAATGATTCAACTATCAGCATCTTTGCAAGCATAAACTGTCCTTATGACAGGTGGTTAATATAGAGACCACTATCCCATAAATGGTTAAGGTTATTTTCACTATCGTTAGATGTCTGTCTGTTAGGTAGTCAGCCCGAAGGCTGGTTGGATCCTCAAAAAGTACCGCCGTTACGTTATGTGAGTAGATACCCACAAAAACCCAAGGCAGTACTATTTTGAGGCGTTCTAGGCAAGAAGAGGAGTGAGGTAGTTTGCCATTGCTTTCCTCACTGAGTCAGAACAGTAGTCCTAACCCTATGAGTTGAACCTTTCACAGCATTCACAGGCACTGACTGTGCCCCGAATGCCATTACTAAGCACCACCCATACCTCAGTAGCATCCATATAATCACAGCCATGGGTGAGACTGAGACATCGGTGAAAAGCCACCTTTTACTCTAGCCTGTGCCAACTGACAAATGCAAAAGTACTGTATTCATCAAGAGTTAACAGGCCAATCCATCGTTAGATGATGATAGTATAATGTTGATTCGCAGTTTGAATCTCGTTATACGTTAGGTTTGTTTTTTGTTACAAGGGTTTGTAAATTATGTGAGTAGCGGTGTATATGCACGTGTATACAATTAGAATATCACACATTAATAATAATAGTAATTCAAATAACACATTTTAACATGTACTAGTAAGAATAATTTAAATGTACACTTAACATGGTATTATAGTAAGTGGAAGGTTCTTTTACATGCTATAAATCTATGGCATGGGCCCACCGGCTTTACTTCCCGTCCGAAGGAAAGCATACTGAGGGATTTTTAACGCTCTTAAGAAATCCGACGACTTTGGCCGGGTTTGAACCCACGACCTTGACCATAGAAGCTCAGCATACTTCGAACTACGACACCGAAGCCGCCAGTAAATGACGTCATTTTTTCTCGATTCAAAATCGCCATCCTTTTGACGATTGGAACTTAGTGGAGGAGTCAGTGTGCCCCTCAGGCTAAATAGTTTGTATGATGATGATGAAAATTGTTGTTTTAAGGTGCCTAACATCTAGGTTATCGGCCCCTAATGGTTTGGGTGATAGTGAAAGATGAGATGAGAATGAAAACTATAACTAATACTAACTACAGACTTACATACTAGAAGAAGAAATGGTAAACAAATAAAGGATGAGGCAAATAAAGGACAGGAAGAAAAATGAGGATTGAGGGACTTGGAAGGAAGGATAGCCATGAAAGCCAGATAGGAAAGGGGAAAGAGCAGCGGAAAAAGAGGAATAACAGACCCAGCTCAGGAATCCCTCAGGATCGCCAACTCCCGAACTCACCAGCCCTGAACCCCTGAGGGTGTATCAATATCCAGGGTGCACCAGAAGTGGTGGGGTTACATGCACCCTGCCTCCTTGAGGACCTTGAGCAGAAAGCAGGAGATAACAAGAAAAGGGGAAAAAAAAGGCTGATGCCTTGAAGAATTATGGTATCAGGAAAGATGAGACAAGGGCCAATTAAGGCGGGAAAGGAAGAGACTCCCTAGGCCTCGGATACCCTAATACTGTTGGGGTCGGAAGCAGAGCCGTATTTATAAATATTCTAAGTAGGCCGCAGCCTAGAGCGGCAAATTTTCAGGGGTGGCAGTTTGGCAATTTATTCAAAAGTTAAAATGAAGTATTTCAGATGTTAATATTTTCCGTACGAATTTAAGAATATGTTACTTAAAAATATGTTTTAGTCCTTCTACATTGCCTACTTTCTAAAACTATAACATAATACAAATTCACAAATACACCACAAACACTTCCATATGAAGACATTATTAACGAGTTTGCCATTAAGAAATCTCCTAAGAAAGCTATGTAAATATGAACATCAAGATTACGTGGGTTGAGTTGTTTTAGAGAAGTTAGTATATTTTAAACAAATAAACCAGAAATTAATTACATTTTGTGTAATTTCATTTCACTGTGTAGGACAACTTAATTCAAATTGAACACAGTTCTTCAATTACACAAAAGATAGTCATTAGCATTAAAACATAAGAATATGTGTAAAATAGTGATCACAGATCTCCAAGAACAAATTAATTAATGAAGTGGAAACCCCATTTCATTTTTTAACGAATCTTAAAAGAAGTATGTAAAAAATCAAGTGGATGACTAATTTCATTATACAATTTACTATGTAAAGCATAAAAATAATTGACGTTTTATCTAAACTAAATGAACTTTATGTTCACAAAATGTTGAAAACACCAATGAACTCTATCCTTTTGTTGTATAGAACAAACGTATTAAGCAAATGTGAACTAAAGAGGGGGCGGCAAATGGACTTTAGCCTATACTCTTAAATCCGGCCCTGGTCGGAAGAGAACAAGTGTTGACTAAGAGAGGCCGACAGGAAGGAAGACAGAGAGGAGCCCAGCATAAGTAAGTGGAAGCAATGCCCGACTCAGCTGGGGTCCCGTGGTCGCCCCTGGAGGGAAACAGTTTGGAAACCCCTGGATTAGATGAAATTATGATGTATCTGGAGCTTTTGACCAAGGGAGAGATGGTGGAGAGAGGGTGGAAACTTGTGTACTCAGTGCCAGGATGTTCCTGGGTGAATAATAACGGGAAACTCGTGTACCTTGCGTGCTGAAGGAATTATTGTTTCACGCAGACCCATTGTCCGAGGAACAAACCTCATTGTGTATTCATGAACTGATCCTGGACACAGTTTCTATTAACCATTCCTCGAACAATGATATTATCACGCGCTCACTTACAATTTTAATGACCTCTACAGACTCTGTTATCGCTTGAATCTTTTAACAAAGCGGCTTTGATCTCTTCTTCACGGGATAATGGTATTTAAAAATCGGAGCTTGTGATAAAAGTTGAAACACCGGTTCTCCCTTGGTCCCCAATTTCTTTCACCACATAAAAGTTGACTGATCAGATTATGTTTCTGCTGTCACTCTCCAATTCCTGCAACTCTATTTTACATCATCCATGACGTACTACATGATAGCTGCGTGAATCTAATCATCATCATCATCATCATTATCATTTAACCGTCTCCAGTTTCCCGGGTGCGGAGTAAGAGCGCTCCCCATTTCAGTCTATGCAAATACAATTCTTCTTCTTCTTCTTCTTCTTTTCTTCTTCTTCTTCTTCTTCTTCTTCTTCTTCTTCTTCTTCTTCAACTTTACACAATTCCACTCTTCTATTTTTGAGATCATCTTTTATTTGGGAGATCTATCATGTCCTTGGACTTCCCCTAGGTCGCTTTCCTTTTATGTTCGTATCAAACCTTTTCCGTGCTACTCTCTTTAGATTCATCCTTTTCAAGTGACCGAACCATCTCAACCTTTTTTTTAGGCGGCTTCGGTGGCGTAGTCGGTAGCATGCTGAGCTTCTATGCCCATGATCGCGGGTTCAAATCCGGCCGAAGTCGTCGGAATTTTTAAGAGCGTTAAGAATCCCCCAGTATGCCTTCCTTCGGAGGGAAGTAAAGCCGGCGGTCCCATGTCATAGATTTATGGCATGTAAAGATCCTTCCACTAATTACACCTGTGTGAAGCTAAATTGTATAGGTTAAGAATGTAAACAACGCTCTCTCAGGTTCCTACGTTCGTTGCCAAGAGCCGACTGCGGTGACGTCTGGTAGCTAAGTTCTGAACTAGTAGTCGTTTACGGTGGCGTTTGGCGGCAAACTTAGGAACTACTTGAAAAATTGATTGTCTGCAGTCCTTACTTGAATTAAAACAGATACACACACTAATACAGTCATCACAATTAACACCGGTTATCAGACAGATTCTACACACACCCAAAGTACACGGGGCTACATGACCGCGTTGTCGCAGCCCCTAAACTTAAGAACCAACCATCTCAACCTTGATGTTGCTATAGTTTCCTTAAGTGGTTTCACTTGTATGTCTTCACGGATCTTTTCATTCCTGATCTTATCACGTCTCGTTTTCTGAAGCATTGTCCTCAGAAATTTTATTTCCCCAGCCTGAAGTCTGCTGTTATCCCATCTATTAATGGTCCACGTTTTCAGAATATATATTGTTGTTGGTACAAAGTAGGTCTTATACAATGTTGTTTTTTTATATTAAAGGAATTTGACTATCCCAAAGGAGATTCCTGACTTAGTGGAATCTAAATCCTCCCAAAATAAGAGGTAGGTTTCATATATTCACGTTCGAATGAACTAGATCTTCCGTCGTACTCTAATATGTCTTCTTATATTACATGTTATTTTGTGTAGCTGTTGTTATTGTTTGCGGCGATAATCGTTTCATCTCTACATAGCAACCACACGTTACATATGCAACAATCTGATTAACATATTCTAACCTTGGTTTACCCCTACAGTTCTTCTCCTCGATCCTTCCTAAGTTTGCTATTCCTAGTTGTCTTAGGTACTGTCCCACCAACCTACCTCTTCTCTTTATTATCGGTCGTCAGAAACTTATCGTATTAATACCTCTATCGACCCATCTCATCTTCATCATTCTCCTGTAACACCACATTTCAAATGCTTCTATTCTCGCTGCTCTGTGCTGCTAAGCATTTTAACCACCACATTGTCTGGTGTAATGACTCCAACTCTTGTCTCCAGAAGTCTTCGAAGATTTCTCCACCTTAAGCATGCAAAGAACGTGTGCTGAACGTCATCCCATTGATCTCCACAATATCGACACCGTGAACTTGGCGAAATTCCCATTCGATGGAGGTATGCTTCATAATAACCATGGCCAGAGAGAAACATGCTAATGTAATAATTAACCTCACCATGTTCCCTCGACAACCATGGCTTCAGCTGCTTGATGAGCCTAGCGGTCCACTTGCCACGATGTTCACGTTCCCATTCTTCCTGCCATTCCAGAAAGATCTACCTCTTTCGTACCTCATCACACGTATCTTAGAGCGTTCCTCTATACGCAAGTGAATACGGCGCCTTTCCTTGGCCAGGATGTACTGCTCAGTTCCAAGCTCTGTGAACTTGCGGGATGAAGGGCAGAGGCAGGGTAGGAGCAGGCAAGAATTGAGAAGCCTGACGACAGCCCGCCGTGTTACCTGAAATTATCGTCTATTCCAATGCTGCTAAAGGGTCTTTTCTGAAACCAGTGTGGCGTTGGGAATGAGTGACTGAGTCACCGACTAATGTATTTGCTTCTGTTACTACGCAAGGACCAAGAAACTGCATCACTCGTTACCACCACTACACATAGTCTGCGATGCACATTCCTCTCAGGTCCACGCAGCTTAAACTCGAGCAGTAAATGGGTATCGCCCCAGCTATTACTAGCACTGCCGGTCCAGACACTGTACGATAGGCAGAAGTTATTCTGAGGGCAGCTCTTCTGTGAACAGAAGTTATCCGCTTCCTATATATCTCAGAGCCTAGAGCAACGGACCAAATCTCTGCACCATACAGAAACTAATTCCTCTACTCTCATCAGCAATTTTCACTTCAAGAGTGAAGGGCCGCCAATATTTTCCGTGAGCCGCGACAAGTTGTTAACAATCCTTGCAGCTCTATCAGCAAACTTGCTGATATGATTCCAGAATGTTAACTTGCCGTCAATCATAACACCCAAGTAACGAACAGCTGGAGCTGTTTCTATCACTTGATTATCTACTAGCATTAGTACAACTCGTGGAACTCTCTTCTAAGTGACAAGGACTAGTAGTTGTATGAACTGCTAGTTGGAGACCATGTTCGTTCATCCAGGTGGAATCCCTCTGCATTACCTGATTAAGTTTAAGCTGCAGACCCTCCATGGAGCGCTCCATAATGACCACAACAGCAGGTCCTCTGGCATCTCCATGCATAAAATGTAATCATAACTTACGTTCCATAAATCAGGAGACTTGAGCCGCCCCTGCTGTCACCTTGCGACACTTGATTTGTTACCAACAGAATCCTTTCAATAGAAATGCTTTCCTTGTCCGAGCCAATCTACTTTCTGTATCCTTTTTGCTTCGTCTGTCACTGGTTATTTTGCTTCTTACGCAACAAAAATCTCTTACTTCAGAAAACAATGGTCAATGTCGTAATTATTTTTATATTTTATTTTCGAATTGAGTCACTATGGACAAAGAGTTAACAATCAATATCATTTTCTGTGTCTTGCTCTTGTTCGTCGGCCAGCTTTGATGTCCTGTCAGCATCTCTTGAGCCGATCATTTCCGATCTTCAGAAATAAATTCCCCTCCGTTTTGTGGGTTCTGCCCCTAACTTAAAACCCCGGTAGTTTTTTTTATCATTTGTCGAAAATCTGTTCGGTTTAGAATTTTGTCCTCAGGAATACCAATTTCTGTAAGATATTTATTAGATCCTAATTTTCTATACCTTTGTTTTCGAGAAATTTCAAAATTTCTTTGTCGGTCGATCAGCGGACTTTCTGAAAATGTGCCCATACAATAACAACATTATTAACGTGACTGGTTCTACCTTTCTGTACCACTCTTAATTTGATTTCAAGCCTATGTGTCCGTCAACCTATCTGTTGCCTATCATATTTTTCAATTTCCTGCGTTCTCTTTTGACTAATTCATTTATTATTTTCTGTCTGTTCATAGCCAAAGTCTCCGAAGCATATAATCCTTCAGGTTTGACAACCGTGCTGTAGTGTCTTAACTTGTCTCCAATGCTCAGCGATTTCTTTAATGATTTTTCCTCAGATGATAAGCTTGGTCTAATTTCTGGATCCTAATATGAATTGCTTCCTGTTCAGGGCTATTTTGTTGGATTATCTCTCGTATCCGAATTTCTTCACACGTTTAATTTTCCCTTGATTTGTGATCATCCGCTCAGGTCTATTCATGATGTTCGTCATGTACTTTGTCTTCATTCTCCTTTACTACGTTATGTCCAACTAAGGAGCGCTATTTCCCACATTTCTCTTCTCCTCATTCTCTCACTATGATATTTGTTCATTTCTGTTGTCCAGGCAGTGACGGCTCTTAACCAAGGATTTGCAGAAAAGTGATGTTTGTTCACCAACGATCTGAAGCTAGGCCTGTCCCGAAAAATTTCGTCTGTTACGTTGATTCCTTGAAGGTCATCTTCAATGTCTATTATCCAGTTATTCTTGGCTTTTAACGAGGGGGGCTTGATTAAATATCCTTTTGGCAAGACGTCCATAGTCCATTCTTCGGATATGTCCATGAAATTTTAACCAATTTTTTGTAATCGTGTCTGATATTTTCTCGGAATGTTACTCTAACTCATCCACACTCTCTCTTTGCGTACTGGGCCAACAATTTTCTGAGGATTTTACTTTCTTGTTTTCCTAAATGTTTATTTAGTAATCTGCCTCAGATGTTCAGGGTTTCTTCAGGTTGAATTACCGTGTTATAGTGTTTTAATTTTGAGTCCCGAGATATTGATTGTTTGTTATACCTGTTCCAGTTGATTCTATAGCCTTTTTTGTAATTTTGAGATTCTCTCATAGTTTACTTCTCGATTCATGGTTGTATTATTTCCTCTAAGTATTTGAAACTATTTACATGAGGAATTTTTCCTAATTGAGTAATCAAAAGTTGTTTGTCTTTATTGTTATTAAAGAAAATATGTGTTGTTTTTAAACTATTTATATTTATGAAGATAATAGGCTGATGAGATCACTTGTTCTCCCTGTGAGTGTGTGTGTCCCTAACAACATCTAAGCGGCTTGAGCGATTTCAATGAAACTCGGTAAGGTCATATTAAGCCTACTATTTCGTCCGATCCCGACTTTGCCCTTCAAATTTTATTACGTCTCACCAATCCAACATGGCGACTGTGAGAATATTTCACCGGCATTCCATATCTCCGAAACTATTACTCCTAGCCTGAAATTGTGTACGGTGATAAAGGGCCCTACTAGACGTTCACCTATCTCACATTCAAAAACCTGTTGACTACAAAACGAATTTGAAATACTTAAATATACTTTTCTCTCGATCTGACCATCCGAATGCTGTGAAACTTGGTGTAGTAAATGACTATACAAATTGCAGTGCCCTGACATCTAATTTAGTTCAATTGTTTATATAATCTCCAGACGACGGCTGTGCAAACTTTTAAAATTAAGTTTTTATATCTTGTGTTCTACTCATGCGATCGAAATCAACGTTTGGATAATGAACGTACACAATAATCCTAATCTAATAGTACATTACTCTATGGCCTACATTATATTAAAATCCAACGTGGCGACCATTCGAAATATTTAGACGGTTCTCAATATCTATTAATCTATGACAGCAATCAAACTGAAATTTTGTATGTTGATAGAGGTAATCAATATAATTAGGATACATGAAAATAGGCTTTTAAGTTCTTCACTGAACTACTTTTTTTCTCATACAAGTATCATAAACAGTACACCATTTTTAGTTGATCATTTCTGCCGTCTGTTTAGGGATTTCTCACTGTAGCAATGCTATCTGTGGCCGTTTGTGCAACTATTGTGTCCTCCTATTTACCCATGTGGTTTGCCAATGAAGTGTGTTATTTTGTGTGAACACACAAAGTTTCATTGCTCCATCGCACCTGCCCTATCTCTGCTCTCTGATAATAGTGGGTCAGCACAAATACTGCTATCATTCACAAGCCGGACTGAGACCAACCAGTCGTTCGGATATAATGACCGATTTCCGTGGAACATATTCACGTCACCCAACGTAATTCTAGCAACGTTCATGTTACTATGCATAATTTAGTCTCACAAGCGCAGATATTACACTTGGGCTATTTGCAGTACAACCAGTACTCCACAAGGACTGCTTAGCACTGTCAGCTCGGCGAGATGAGCTACTTCAATGCATTGGAAATTACCAATGTTCGATGATGGCGAGGACCGATGACTTTAAATTTAGCAGTAAAGGGAGCTGAATATTACGTACCCTGCAACGGTGGCTCTGAGCCTACCAGGCTCACTGCAATCTATTTAGCCTATTTTAATTTATGAGAAAATAGGCTTACGAGATCACCTTTTGTCCGTGTGTGTGTGTGTGTGCGTCCGTGTGTGTGTGTCACCACCTAATAACGTCTAAGCATCTGGAGCGATTTCATTGAAACTCAGTGAGGTCATAATACTATTTCGACCAACTCCAACCGTGCTCTTCAAATTTTGTTACGTCTCACCAATACAACATGGCGGCTGTGCGAAATATTTCCCCGGCATTCTATATCTCCGAAACTATTACTCATATCACCCTGAAATTTTGTACGGTGATAAAGGGTACCACTGAAAAGCTGTTGACTACAAAACGAACATGGCGGCCAAGCAAATTTGAATCATTTAAATATACCTTTCTCGCGATTTAACCCACCGAACGCAATGAAACATTGTACAGCAAATGTTTACACTCATTGTAATGCACTAACATCTAATTTAGTTCAATTGTTAACATAATAAAAATGGCAGTTGTGCGAATTTGAAAAATTAAGTTTTTAGTTCTTGTGTCCTAATCATGCGATCTGAGTCAACGTTTTATTAATGAACCTACGCAATATTCGTCATCTAAAAGTACATAATAGTTCTCAATATCTACGAATCTATTACAGCAAACTGAAATGTTGTTAGTTGATAGAGGCAATTAACATAAGTAGGATACATGAAAGTAGGCTACATAGTTCCTCACGGAACTACTTGTTTTCTTTTCTTTACAAGGAAACATTTTTTTCATGAACTCGCAGAGCGTCCGTACCTTCCTATTGTAACGCAGGTAGGTTTCACTGATGTTTTGTTTCATAATTATTTTTGCCTCAGTTATCAATATCGTAACTTCAATAAGCTTTGTAGAAATGTGTCAAACATGTATTGCATTACTATGACTTCTCTTCTGTTATGGCACCTAAGAAACGGAAATATTTTTTTTCTATAATAGTACATTATGCAACGAGCCTATAATGGCAATAATTAAGACACGAGTATGTTTATAAAACGAGCGTATGCGAGTGTCTTTACCATTATAGGCGAGTTGCATACGACTGTTTATGTTCGACGATAATTATTATAACTATTTTATGTTCGAACATAAATATTCATAAATATCTGTCGAGATTTCGCCAGTTTTATGTAATGAATAGAGCGCATGAGACGCAGAGAATGCCTTGTATTTGACCATGGCCTCCTCGATTACCCTACTACGACACTAGGCCAGGCAGTGAAATTTAAATTAGTAGGCCGTGGAACTCAGCGCATCTAATTATCTAATTGGTCAAACAACTGTTTCTTGAGCTCTGATTGGTGGAAGAAACTGTTTCATAATGAAAAAGTATTATAATGAGCCTCATTATAGTACAGTTTTCTGACATATAATAGTCTGGGTCGAACATAAATACATTAATTCCATGTATTTTCATTGTCTCATGAATAACAGAATATTACTAAATAAATGTTTGCTGAACGAAATAAGATGTGAATAAACAATTATCGTGTTGGAAGCCATTTTCAGCGTTGCCTTTATATACGACGTTTATGCTATTCAGTCGGTCAACCCGATTGTAACCTATTGTATTGGGTGTTATGCCTTGGCTTTGAAAGAAATTATATGAATCTATTAATCCCACGTAATACAGAGCGTCCGCAAAGTCTCTCCTAGGTTGGCAGCACATTCATGTCACTGTATACGCAAAGTCTCTCCTCAATGGCGAGCTACGCGGGTCTCACCATGCGGGACGTGTTAGGTTGGCAGCACATTCATGTCGCAGTATACACTAAGTCTCTCCGCAGCGGTTGGCATAAGCATGCACTTGTTCCGTGTAGTGATAGGGTGGGCAATACCGGTTCATTATTGCTGACAGTGAGTGACGGTGTTGACTCTGTAAGTAGTGTTCATGTGTAAGCTGAGTCTAGTGGAAATGCTGCCAACTGAAGAAAGTGGAAGAGGTTTTTCGTACTGGTGGAAACGTTACGGAGCACAAAGTGGTGAGTACAATATATATAATTGCTTTTTCTTAATTTAATGTAATTGTTTTCCTTGTACAACATAACATGAATATACTGTCAACCTAACACGTCCCACAGGGCGACACACGCGAAGCGGAGAGACTTCGCGGACACACTGTGTTTTAGTGACTAAGGGTCAGGAATTTCCCACAACCCCTCTGTCACCTCACCCCGCTGAAGAGCGTGGGATGATGTTAACCCTTTACAGGGCAAAACTATTTTTTACTTTAATATGTTTCTACATTTTTCTTCTTCTTCTTTCCGATGAGGCCTGCTAGGGACCACGTGCCAATTTCAATTCTTCACACTTTGTTGTTTTCTCTTCCGTTCCCTCCAGTACTCCTTCATCCGTTCACTATGCTGCTTCTTACTGTCCTCGGACCACTTCGCACCAGGTTTCTTTGGCAATCTTCCTTGGAATCCTTTCATACTTAATACCCTTTTTCTAAAGATCTCTCTGTTCACCGTTTCTTCTTCACTTATATTATTTCTTTCTAAATCTTTCTTTACTTCTTGAATCCAGCTAGTTGTTGCCCTTTTCTCCCAAAGGTACTTGAATATCCTTTTTGTTAATCTGGAATCATCCTTTCTGTAAATATGTCCAAAAAATTGCAATCTCCTTTTTCTTATCGTTTCTGTTATATTTTCTATGTTCCTGTATATTTCATCATTAGATCTTAATTTCCAAACTTCTGCTGTTTTCACTGGGCCTAAAATTTTTCTACATTTTTATTTATTTTAATTATTATAATTAATGTTTTTTTGTTTCTCTAATTTCAATGTTTATATATTTATTTGTAATTTCCAATTTATGTTCTTATAGATTTAATTTTGATATTTTTATTGAATTTATTAACTACCGTAACTAATTCCAAATTGATTTTTACAAATATTTTCCTAATTTATCTTATAGATATGTTTGTTATTTAAATGTTTATATTTCTTTTATTATTATAATTTATTTTTGTGATTTTTATTTCTATATTAATATTTTTACACTTTAATTGTTAATGTTGTTTTTTATTTTATCCAACACGTTACATCAAATGGATACGTATAGACTATAATATTTGTTCCACTTCCCCATGAAAATTCTCCGAAATTTGGCTGAACGATTCAACTATCAGCATGTTTGAAAGCATAAACTGTCCTTATGACAGGCGGTTAATATAGAAACCCCTATCTCATATAGGGAAGAATTGTGGCAGATTTTGAAATTGGTCCAGCGCTTTGCTCTATGTGCTCTTAGCGTCAGAAAACTGCACACCAAAGTCCTTAGAAATGTTTGACCGCGACACAAGTGCCATTGTGCCGGAGAGTATAACAATAGAAACTACTGTATGATGCAAGTGAGATGTAAGGATTTTAATGAAGGGGCACGTGACGATAACAGCGGCCCTGCAACTAATGCGTCCTTGATTTTGTGGCACCCCCCAGGGGTGCATTTAAAGCCCTGAATGTGTTTCACGGTAATTTCACTAAACATGACGGTAATTGGTGTTTCACTCTACTGGCTATGTTACGGACCAACCACCCGGAATGTACGACTCATTGAATATTTACAGCAGTTATAATACAATGGCTTTTGAAACATATCCGCTCAACTGTTTGCGGAATAATTACAGTATATTGGTAGAAAAACTCGATGGTATTCCCTATTTTAAAATCTGTCGGTGTTTGTCAATTGATGATAAGAATTGAAGATCCTCACAGCTACCTTACCGTTAATGAGCAGTTACTTTCACATACATGAATGGATTTGAATTTTAATGCTTTTCAATCAGTCAACATGAATTTGCCCAATTGTAATCACCCACATACTTGTTAATTGGACTTAAATAGTTGGAGATGTCTAGAATACACCATGTAAGATACATCTAGACCAACGGTTCCCAACCTATTTTCTTCTGAGTACCCCTTGAACCATATTTTACAGACATAGTACCCCCAAAGTTCTAACTACTTTTTCTTTACTGTACTATAACAGTATTAGAGAGGGTGTAATACATATTAATTGCAATATTTGAACAACAGGTCGACACCTATGAATGGAAATTTAGCTAAGGAAATAAAATAGTAACACGATAATTTCTGCTGAACACCGAATTTTTTATTGAGGACATCGAATGTGTACATAGAATACATATCGAATAGTGTCAGATTGCATATATACGTTTTCAAGAAGTGTCTTTCATTTGATAATTGGGCTTGTTTTGTTGCACATAGCATTTGGAAATCTATCGGCACTTTTGACAAATACACTCCTAAGTCGGGATTTGCATCAAGCTTGTTTCGATAATTGTTTTTAATAAAGGTATATGAAGTAAAAGCTCTTTCTACAAGCTCCGTATTAGTAAAAGGCACTAAAGCTTCGAGTGCTTTATTTGAGATTCATCACTAATGCTAGCGCAAACGTTTCCAAGGCTTTTTGTCTTGAAATCAGATTTCAAGGATAAGTCTGCAGAGATGTCGATGAGTTTCTCTCTTTTCAGAATGGACAACGTGGCAGTCTTGAAGTTTACTCCACTGAACGGATCTGCGATCCAATCTTCACCATCTTCACGTTCAGGAAAATATTGCCTAAATGAGTCTTTAAGGCTTGTGAAATGCAACATTATACTGTGTTTTACCTCTGCTGATAGAACTAGGTCGTTTTTGCTTAGAAAGCTGTGTAGTGTTTCGAACTCTTCAGGCTGGTTGCTTTCCATACATGTTTTCCAAAACGGCCCGACGCGACGTAGAACCTACTCACCACTAGACAAATAGTTTTTTTTTCTATTATATCCGTCATTACGGATTAATTTTTGCATACCCTCAACTAGGTCACCGCGTACCCCTAATGGGTACGCGTAGCCTACCCCAGGTTGGTAACCGCTTATCTAGACAAGCAGACAATGCGAGACAGGTAGTAATGCAGATAGACCAAAGAGGGGAAAGAGATAGCGAAGGAGCAGCGTGCTCAAGGAAATTCCTCCCAGTTCAGTGTAGCCTGTGGAAGAGGTAGCAGTTGCAGTCATATATAGCTCAAGTTCATAATCCATTCCAAACTGAGCATTCACTAACAATCACATATCTCACTAAACAAGAAGGTCATTAACCACTAACAATATCTTAACACACAAACAATAACATATAACTAACAAATGTTGACAAACTGCGCTAGTTTATAATAACTGCGGTAACTTAATAAGTAGGGCTCGATTTTTTAAGTAAATATTTTTTTATGTAAATACATATTTTAAGCATTTTTTCTATAAATATTTAAATTCCTGGTTGGTTGGTTGGTTGGTTGGTTGGTTGGTTGGTTCTTAAGTTTAGGGGCTACAAAAACGCGGTCATGTAGCCCCGTGTACTTTGGATGTGTGTAGAATCTGTCTGATAACTGGTGTTAATTGTGATGACTGTATTAGTGTGTGTTATTGCTTTTTTTTTATTTAATTACTGCAACTTAGAATTTTTCAAATAGTTCCTACTTTTGCCTCCAAGCACCACCGTCAACGACTACTAGGCCAAGTTCAGAACTTAGCTACTAGACGCCACCGCAGTCGGCTCTTGGCAACGAACGTAGAAACCTAAGAGCGTTGTTTACATTCTTAACCTATCCAATTTAGCTTCACACAGGTGCAATTAGTGGAAGGTTCTTTAACATGCCATAAATCTATGACATGAGACCACCGGCTTTACTTCCCCTCCGAAGGAAGGCATACTGAGGGATTTTAACGCTCTTAAAAAATTCGACGGCTTCGGCCGGGTTTGAACCCGCTATCTTGGGCATAGAAGCTCAGCATGCTACCGACTACGCCACCGAAGCCGCCTTCCTGCTTTTCACTTATTAGCACATAAAAACACATAATATTATTTTTAATCAGTATGCTAGATCTTTCAGTTTATTGCATTTGAGCTTTGTTACTTCAACGGCGAAGAACCTGTAAGCTATCAAATCTTCATGCAGAGCATGGGTCATCCTGCATCTGTGTCACCCAGTGACACTCACTGTGGAATCCAGGGATTTCCTTGTCCGTAGCCGTATTGCACCTCGTGCTAGACCTCCCCCCTCCAGCTACCTGGAACAAGTGTCACTCACATACAGTTCATTTGTGACACTGTGAAGTGTAAGGCAGTTCTACCATGCCTAAACTAAAGGGCAACTACAAGTTATCGTCTGCAGAAGAATGTTGCAGATTTTACTTCTGATGGGGGTGTTCTGTTCTGCCATCCATGTGGGAAAGCAATCAAGGCTGAACGGAGACCTCATGTTACACAACACCTCAAGGGCAAGACACATATTGCCGCAGTTTCGCGTCTTCAGAAGAAGTGTTTCGCGATAATCGTCGGTCATTTGTGATGGACATTCTGTAGATGTATCTCGTTGTGTATTGTAATCATTCAGTAGTCAATGAGGCATAGCATAAATTTCATTCGTGAATACTGCATATTGCTTATATTCACATTAATAAACCAAATCATAATTACATATTTTTACCTTTTTGTCGCATATTTCAGGTATTTTTAATACATAAAAAATTAATATTTTCCTGATTTTCAGCACCTAAAACTCCGAGGCCTATTAATAAGTGTGTATGTTGTAAAAGCCACATATTAATGGCCTAAGTGTAAAGTGTAACTGAGGATGATCGCTTGACGATCGAAACTGGTCATCCAAGTGTATTTATTAATCTCATATTGTATTATTTTTTGAGGGTTGGGGAGACACCCACTTGGGTACAGTTGTGTTTACAACTGAAACACATTACATTTCCATTAATTATCATTTCACGTCAGACTTGAAAAGTAAATCAATAAATAAATACATATATTAATAATAAATAAGTAAGACAGATAAATAAGCAAATGAATTCATACGTAAATAAATAGATAAATAGTTACATAGGTAAATAAATAAATAAATTATCAAATTAAAGTCCACCACAAAATGGGTTGAGGAAACATGAGCAGATCTTAATGAAGTTGGCATCACTCAGGAAGAGATTCTCAACAAATCATTGTTTCAAAGGAAAGTTGATAAATGTAAAGGGTGTCAGGTAAAACCTAGCTCATAAACCAAAGTCATCTGGTCTGAAGAACGTAGGAGGAGGCTCAGAGAACGCATGAAGAAATTCTGGGAGGAGAAGAAGAGATTGGCAAGTCGGCAGATTGTTCAACGCGGTCCACAGTAGGCCAAAATCGACAGAAAAAGAAGAATAAATAAATAAATGTATTAATTAATATTATTTACATAATAAATAAATAAATGTATTTATGAATTAATTAATAAATACGTAATAAATAAATAAGTAAATAATTCGATCAACAGATAAATAGTTAAATATATATATATATATATATATATATATATATATATATATGTACTGGAAAGAGCGCAAGAACCAAGCAGTACTACCTTCAAAGAAGAAGTGATTGTGAAACGACTCAAGTGGTCCAATGTGACCAATCAAGATAATAATAATAATAATATATATATATATGTATATTAATTAATAAGTAAATAAATAAATAAATAATCAGTCAATTAGAAAAATAAACAAATAAACAATAAAATAAAATTAATTAAAACACAAATGTATTATAATACGTTCCAGAACATTGGCGGTGAGTTATCGGGACAGGGTTGTCAGAACCTTCTGCAGATTTTGCGTGTTTCTGAAGATCAATTTTAAATACAGTACAATGACTGTCCGGAGAAACTTAGAAACCTTACCGCATCCCTTGGTTACATTTTATGACACATGAAGTGTTATATTTCCACTAAACCGCACAAAAAAAGGAAGTCTTGTTCATTAAAAATCCATTTAGTTTGTTCTGATTTTAACCCCCGAACCACGATTAACGCTCAACACTGTGGAACAGTGGGACTCAAACCCTCTCGCCTTCTAATTACGGAGGGAGTCCGGCTAAAAGAACTTGCAGCTTAACGCGCGTGTTAAGACTGTATATATTTGAGGATAATCTGCATCATAAGCTAATCGCGTCCTGGTTGGTAAATACACACATTATATCTGATTATTGGAAATTCATAAACTTTCCATGTTTTGAAATCTGTACTAAAGAGCAATTTAAAAACGATTTAATCACTCCCTCTATATTTTAGTGATTGGTGGGTAAAAGATCACGTTGGTTATCCTGCAGTATATACGGCTGACTATCGGAATGTGTACCTCGACGGATTTGGGGTCGATTCCAGTGGGTAGACTCATTTTCAAAACGTATCCTACACAATATTATTCATTCACGGGCGTCTGTAGACCACGTTTACACAAACCACCTTTGTTCTAACCTCAGACGTATGCCCATTTGTTTCTTTATAACCCCACCTTGCTCCTTAAGTAGACCTATCTTGCTTCCTATGCTTTCTCTTTCATTCATCCATTCATTCAATTACTTTACTTGTAAATGGAGGTAAATCCCGGTGGCAAATTCTACACTTACAGAAAATTACCAACAATACTATCAAATATTTCTCTCGGCAAACCGAAAGGCGGAGGTAGATTTAACCGGGCAAACTAGGGGATAGGTGACAATAGGCAAAATATGGAGGTTTTCGTAGAAGGATCAGACCTCATTTTATACACCTCATTGCGAGAAAGAATTTTCAATTGGAGCTTAATAAACTTTGTTCTTCGTCCTTTTATGCATATATTTAACATTTTATTGTCTTTTGGGGACGGTAACCTTGTCGTCATTTGGGGTCCATTTTTAGCCTATTTTCAATTTTGAAAAAATAGGCTTATGAGATCACCTTTTGTCCGTGTGTGTGTGTGCGTGTGTGTGTGTGTGTGAGGAGTATGTGTGTCCCCCCTAATAACTTTTAAACGGATGGAGCGATTTCAATGAAACTCGGTATGTTCATAGCACTATTCCGGGAGACTCCGACCATGCCCTTCAAATTTTGTTACGTCTCACCAATCCTACATGGCGGCTGTGCGAAATATTTCACCGGCATTCAATATCTCCGAAACAACTACCGACATCACCCTGGAATTTTGTACGGTGATAATGGGAACTACTAGAAGTTCACCTATGTTACTGCTGAAAACCTGGTAACTACAAAACCAACATGGCAGCCAAGCGAATTTGCGACTTTTAAATAGAAGTTTCTCGCGATTTAACCAACCAAACGCAATGAAACTTGGCACAGTGTATGTTAATACACATTGTAATGCACCGACATCTAACTTCGTTCAATTGTTAACATAACCTCAAGATGGCGGCTGTGCCAATTATTTCACCAGCATTCTATATCTCTGAAACTATTACCGGTATCACCATGAAATTTGGTACGGAGATAAAGAGCACTACTGGAAGTTCATCTATGAGACTTTCAAATACCGGTTAACTACAAAACGAACATGGCCGCCAAGCGAGGTTGAAAGTTTTAAATAGAATTTTCTCGCGATTTAATGATCCAAACGCAACGAAACATCGTACAGCAAATGTTTATACACATTGTAATGCACTGGTACCTAATTTAGTTCAATTGTTTACGTAACCTCAAGATGGCGGCTGTGCGAATTTCGAAAATTAAGTTTTTATTTCTTGTGTTCTAATCATGCGATCGAAATCAACATTTGCATAATGAACGTACACAATAATTATCATCTAAGAGTACATAACTCTATGGCCTACATATATTAAAATCCAGCATGGCGACCATCCGAAATATTTAGACGGTTCTCAATATCTACTCATTTACTACAGCAATCAAACTGAAATTTTGTAATTGTATAGATGCTATAAGCATAAGTTCACCTACGGGACGTTCAATAACCTAGCGAGCACAAATCCAACATGGCGGTGACACGATATTTAAAGTTTCAAATGGCCGTTTCATGCGTTTTAACCATCCGAGCGCAGTGAAACTTGATACGGTGTATGCTTATACAAATTTTAATCGACTGGCATCTAATTTATTTAAATTATTTTCATAACCACAAGATGGCGGCTGAGCAAAATTTTAAAATCCCGCTTTTATTTCTTGTGTCCTAATCATGCGATTGAAGTTTGAATAAAACACCTACACAATAATCTTCATGTAATACAGTAGTACATAAATCTAAGGCCTACAATGTAGAAATCCAACATGGTGACCATCCAAAATATTTAGTTGGTTCTCAATATCTACGAATCTACTACAGCAATCAAACTGACAATTTGTATGTTGATAGAGGCAATTAACATAAGTAGGATATATGAAAATAGGCTATTTAGTTCTTCACGGAACTACTTGTTATACTTGTGGTCACACGGTCCTTATGCAAAGTTTCGACACTGATGTGTAACTATCTAACGGTCTGTTACTTCTTCACGCAATTTTTTTCTCCCCAGAGATGTTGGTTGATTCCTCAGTTAAGGGGCTGCGACAACGCGTTGATGTAGCCCCGTGTACTTAAGGTGTGTGTAGAATCTGTCTGATACCCGGTGTTAATTGTGATGGCTGTAATTCAGGTAAGGACTGCAGACGGTTAATTTCAACTAGTTCCTACTAATGCTACCAAATGCTGCCATCAACGACACCTGGCTGTGAACCTGGCTAATAGATGCCACCGCAACTAGTGCCTGGAGGCGGAAGATGGAATTTAGAGCATTAATCAAATATAACCTACAAATTTAGTTTCACACTATTGTAGTTAGTGGAAGGTTCTTTTACATGTAATATAAATAAATAAATAAATAAATAAATAAATAAATAAATAAATAAATAAATAAATAAATAAATAAATAAATAAATAAATATATGACATGGGCCCACCGGCTTTACTACACCGCCGAAGGAAGGCATACAGAGGGATTTTTAACGCTCTTAAAACATCCGACGACTTCGGCCGGGATTGAACCCGTGATCTTGGGCATAGAAGCCCAGGATGCTACCAACTACGCCACCGAAGCCGCAATAGTACATGCTGATTAGAACATTCACCTAAGTACAAGGATCATCCAACGAGTTGTATCGTTGTTAGGTTTTCTATATAGCCCAGTATATTTAAACATATCCGACATTTGAGATTTAGTGGAAGCTCCATGTCGTACCGCCAGCCCATTATTCAGCTACACATTGGAACGAAGTCATAATTCACCACTTGTCTCGCCGTAAGTATTGTTATTCCTCCCAACAGGAAAGAAAGAGTAGGTAGGTAATTTATTTTATCCTTTACCTCGTCATCCGTAAGCACTCGACCTGTCTCCTCATCTTAATTCTGTTAGTCATGTTTCTTCGTGTTTATTTCGAACCTCATTATTTGACTTCCTTCTCGGTAACCAACAGCATGCATGCGCTACTGGACAACTGCTCCTGTATCTGCACCCCACATTGGCTCACGGCTATACGGACGTAGGTTGGCGACCACGGGATCCTCAGCTGGGTACAATTTCCACTTACTTATGCTGGGCTCCTCCCTGTCTTCTTCCTGTCGACATACATTGGTCAACTCTTGTCTTCTTATGACTATAACAGTATTACAATATCGAAGGCCTAGGATATCTTTAATTCTCACGCCTTAATTGGCCCTGGTCTCATCTTTCCTGATACCCTCATTTTTCGAGGGGTCGGGCCTCTTCCTTTTCTCTTCATGGTTTCTCCTGCCTGTTGCCCAAGGCCCTAAATGAGACAGGGTGTGTGTAGCCTTACTCTGGATAGTGCTACATCCTTATAGATTCACAGTATCTCCTGCCTTCTGCTCAAGGCCCTAAAGGAAGCAGGTTGTGTGTAGCTGCACCCTGGATAGTGCTACACCCTCAAGGGCTCACAGTATCTCCTGCCTTCTGCTCAAGACCCTAAAGGAGGCAGGATGTGTGTAGCCCCACCCTGGATAGTGCTACACCCTCAAGGTCTCACAGTATCTCCTGCCTTCTGCTCAAGGCCCTAAAGGAGGCAGGGTCTGTGTAGCCCCACACTGGATAGTGCTACACCCTCAAGGACTCACAGTATCTCCTGCCTTCTGCTCAAGGCCCTAAAGGAGGCAGGATGTGTGTAGCCCTACATTGGATAGTGCTACATCCTCAAGGGCTCACAGTATCTCCTGCCTTCTGCTCAAGGCCCTAAAGGAGGCAAGATGTGTGTAGCCCCACACTGGATAGTGCTACGCCCTCAAGGACTCACAGTATATCCTGCCTTCTGCTCAAGGCCCTAAAGGAGGCAGCATGTGTGTAGCCCCACCCTGGATAGTGCTACACCCTCAAGGACTCACAGTATCTCCTGCCTTCTGCACAAGGCCCTAAAGGAGGCAGGATGTGTGTAGCCCCACCCTGGATAGTGCTACACCCTTTAGACTCACAGTATCTCCTGCCTTCTGCTCAAGGCCCTAAAGGAGGCAGGATGTGTGTAGCCCTACAATGGATAGTGCTACACCCTCAAGGACTCACAGTATCTTCTGCCTTCTGCTCATGCCCTAAAGGAGGCAGGATGTGTGTAGCCCCACACTGGATAGTGCTACACCCTCAAGGGCTCACAGTATCTCCTGCCTTCTGCTCAAGGCCCTAAAGGATGCAGGGTGTGTGTAGCCCACCCTGAATAGTGCTACACCCTCAAGGACTCACAGTATCTCCTGCATTCTGTTCAAGGCCCTAAAGGAGGCAGGATGTTTGTAGTCCCACACTGGATAGTGCTACACCCTCAAGGACTCACAGTATCTCCTGCCTTATGTTCAAGGCCCTAAAGGAGGCAGGATGTGTGTAACCCCACCCTGGATAGTGCTACACCCTCAAGGACTCACAGTATCTCCTGCCTTCTGCTCAAGGCCCTAAAGGAGGCAGGATATGTGTAGCCCTACACTGGATAGTGCTACACCTCAAGGGCTCACAGTATATCCTGCCTTCTGCTCAAGGCCCTAAAGGAGGCAGGATGTGTGTAGCCCCACACTGGATAGTGCTACACCCTCAAGGGCTCACAGTATCTCCTGCCTTCTGCTCAAGGCCCTAAAGGAGGTAGGATGTGTATAGCCCCACACTGGATAGTGCTACACCCTCAAGGGCTCACAGTATCTACTGCCTTCTGCTCAAGGCCCTAAAGGAGGCAGGGCGTGTGTAGCCCCACACTGGATAGTGCTACACCCTCAAGGGCTCACAGTATCTCCTGCTTTGTGCTCAAGGCCCTAAAGGAGGCAGGATGTGTGTAGCCCTACACTGGATAGTGCTACACCCTCAAGGGTTCACAGTATCTCCTGCCTTCTGCTCAAGGCCCTAAAGGAGGTAGGATGTGTGTAGCCCCACACTGGATAGAGCTACACCCTCATGGGCTCACAGTATATCCTGCCTTCTGCTCAAGGCCCTAAAGGAGGCAGGATGTGTGTAGCCCCACCCTGGATAGTGCTACACCCTCATGGACTCACAGTACCTCCTGCCTCCTGCTCAAGGCCCTAAAGGAGGCAGGGTGTGTGTAACCCTACCCTGGATAGTGCTACACCCTCAAGGACTCACAGTACTTCCTGCCTTCTGCTCAAGGCCCTAAAAGAGGCAGGATGTGTGTAGCCCTACACTGGATAGTGCTACACCCTTATAGACTCACAGTATCTCCTGCCTTCTGCTCAAGGCCCTAAAGGAGGTAGGATATGTGTAGCCCTACACTGGATAGTGCTACACCCTCAAGGACTCACAGTATCTCCTGCCTTCTGCTCAAGGCCCTAAAGGAGGCAGGATGTGTGTAGCCCCACACTGGATAGTGCTACACCCTCAAGGACTCACAGTATCTCCTGCCTTCTGCTCAAGGCCCTAAAGGAGGCAGGATGTGTGTAGCCCCACCCTGGATAGTGCTACACCCTCAAGGACTCACAGTATCTCCTGCCTTATGCTCAAGGCCCTAAAGGATGCAGGGTGTGTGTAGCCCACCCTGAATAGTGCTACACCCTCAAGGACTCACAGTATCTCCTGCATTCTGTTCAAGGCCCTAAAGGAGGCAGGATGTTTGTAGTCCCACACTGGATAGTGCTACACCCTCAAGGACTCACAGTATCTCCTGCCTTATGTTCAAGGCCCTAAAGGAGGCAGGATGTGTGTAACCCCACCCTGGATAGTGCTACACCCTCAAGGACTCACAGTATCTCCTGCCTTCTGCTCAAGGCCCTAAAGGAGGCAGGATATGTGTAGCCCTACACTGGATAGTGCTACACCTCAAGGGCTCACAGTATATCCTGCCTTCTGCTCAAGGCCCTAAAGGAGGCAGGATGTGTGTAGCCCCACACTGGATAGTGCTACACCCTCAAGGGCTCACAGTATCTCCTGCCTTCTGCTCAAGGCCCTAAAGGAGGTAGGATGTGTATAGCCCCACACTGGATAGTGCTACACCCTCAAGGGCTCACAGTATCTACTGCCTTCTGCTCAAGGCCCTAAAGGAGGCAGGGCGTGTGTAGCCCCACACTGGATAGTGCTACACCCTTATAGACTCACAGTATCTCCTGCCTTCTGCTCAAGGCCCTAAAGGAGGTAGGATATGTGTAGCCCTACACTGGATAGTGCTACACCCTCAAGGACTCACAGTATCTCCTGCCTTATGTTCAAGGCCCTAAAGGAGGCAGGATGTGTGTAACCCCACCCTGGATAGTGCTACACCCTCAAGGACTCACAGTATCTCCTGCCTTCTGCTCAAGGCCCTAAAGGAGGCAGGATATGTGTAGCCCTACCCTGGATAGTGCTACACCCTCAAGGACTCACAGTACTTCCTGCCTTCTGCTCAAGGCCCTAAAAGAGGCAGGATGTGTGTAGCCCTACACTGGATAGTGCTACACCCTTATAGACTCACAGTATCTCCTGCCTTCTGCTCAAGGCCCTAAAGGAGGTAGGATATGTGTAGCCCTACACTGGATAGTGCTACACCCTCAAGGACTCACAGTATCTCCTGCCTTCTGCTCAAGGCCCTAAAGGAGGCAGGATGTGTGTAGCCCCACACTGGATAGTGCTACACCCTCAAGGACTCACAGTATCTCCTGCCTTCTGCTCAAGGCCCTAAAGGAGGCAGGATGTGTGTAGCCCCACCCTGGATAGTGCTACACCCTCAAGGACTCACAGTATCTCCTGCCTTATGCTCAAGGCCCTAAAGGAGGTAGGATGTGTGTAGCCCCACACTGGATAGTGCTACACCCTCAAGGGCTCACAGTATCTCCTGCCTTCTGCTCAAGGACCTAAAGGAGGCAGGATGTGTGTAGCCCAACACTGGATAATGCTACACCCTCAAGGGCTCACAATATCTCCTGCCTTCTGCTCAAGGCCCTAAAGGAGGTAGGGTGTGTGTGTAGCCCTACACTGGATAGTGCTACACCCTCAAGGGCTCACAGTATCTCCTGGCTTCTGCTCAAGACCCTAAAGGAGGCGGGATGTGTGTAGCCCTACACTGGATAGTGCTACACCCTCATGGGCTCACAGTATTTCCTGCCTTCTGCCCAAGGCCCTAAAGGAGGCAGGATGTGTGTAGCCCTACACTGGATAGTGCTACACCCTCAAGGGCTCACAGTATATCCTGCCTTCTGCTCAAGGCCCTAAAGGAGGCAGGATGTGTGTAGCCCTACACTGGATAGTGCTACACCCTCAAGGGCTCACAGTATCTCTTGCCTTCTGCTCAAGGCCCTAAAGGAGGCAGGATGTGTGTAGCCCTACACTAGATAGTGCTACACCCTCAAGGGCTCACAGTATATCCTGCCTTATGCTCAAGTCCCTAAAGGAGGCAGGATGTGTGTAGCCCCACCCTGGGTAGTTCTACACTCTCAAGGTTCACAGTATCTCCTGCCTTATGCTCAAGGCCCTAAAGGAGGCAGGATGTGTGTAGCCCCACACTGGATAGTGCTACACCCTCAATGGCTCACAGTATCTTCTGCCTTCTGCTCAAGGCCCTAAAGGAGGCAGGATGTGTGTAGCCCTACACTGGATAGTGCTACACCCTCAAGGACTCACAGTATCTCCTACCTTCTGCTCAATGCCCTAAAGGAGGCAGGATGTGTGTAGCCCCACCCTGGATAGTACTACACCCTCAAGGGTTCAAAGTAACTCCTGCCTTCTGCTCAAGGCCCTAAAGGAGGCAGGATGTGTGTAGCCCCACCCTGGATAGTGCTACACCCTCAAGGGCTCAGAGTATGTCCTGCCTTATGCTCAAGGCCCTAAAGGAGGCAGGATGTGTGTAGCCCCACACTGGATAGTGCTACACCCTCAAGGGCTCACAGTATATCCTGCCTTATGCTCAAGGCCCTAAAGGAGGTAGGATGTGTGTAGCCCCACCCTGGATAGTGCTACACCCTCAAGGGCTCACAGTATATCCTGCCTTCTGCACAAGGCCCTAATGGATGTAGGGTGTGTGTAGCCCCACACTGGATAGAGCTACACCCTCAAGGACTCACAGTATCTCCTGCCTTCTGCTCAAGGGCCTAAAGGAGGCAGGATGTGTGTAGCCCCACACTGGATAGTGCTACACCCTCAAGGGCTCACAGTATCTCCTGCCTTATGCTCAAGGCCCTAAAGGAGGTAGGATGTGTGTAGCCCCACACTGGATAGTGCTACACCCTCAGGGGCTCACAGTATATCCTGCCTTATGCTCAAGGCCCTAAAGGAGGTAGGGTGAGTGTAGCCCCACAATGGATAGTGCTACACCCTCAATGACTCACAGTATATTCTGCCTTATGCACAAGGCCCTAAAGGAGGCAGGATGTGTGTAGCCCTACACTGGATATTGCTACACCCTCAAGGACTCACAGTATCTCCTGCCTTCTGCTCAAGGCCCTAAAGGAGGTAGGATGTGTGTAGCCCCACAGTGGATAGTGCTACACCCTCAAGGACTCACAGTATCTCCTGCCTTCTGCTCAAGGGCCTAAAGGAGGCAGGATGTGTGTAGCCCCACACTGGATAGTGCTACACCCTCAAGGACTCACAGTATATCCTGCCTTATGCTCAAGGCCCTAAAGGAGGTAGGATGTGTGTAGCCCCACACTGGATAGTGCTACACCCTCAAGGACTCTCAGTATATCCTGCCTTATGCTCACGGCCCTAAAGGAGGCAGGATGTGTGTAGCCCCACACTGGATAGTGCTACACCCTCAAGGACTCACAGTATATCCTGCCTTCTGCTCCAGGCCCTAAAGGAGGTAGGATGTGTGTAGCCCCACACTGGATAGTGCTACACCCTCAAGGGCTCACAGTATATCCTGCCTTATGCTCAAGGCCCTAAAGGTGGCAGGATGTGTGTAGCCCTAAACTGGATAGTGCTACACCCTCAAGGGCTCACAGTATATCCTGCCTTCTGCTACAGGCCCTAAAGGAGGCAGGATGTGTGTAGCCCTACACTGGATAGTGCTATACCCTCAAGGGCTCACAGTATATCCTGCCTTCTGCTCAAGACCCTAAAGGAGGCAGGATGTGTGTAGCCCTACACTGGATAGTGCTACATCCTTATAGACTCACAGTATCTCCTGCCTTCTGCTCAATGCCCTAAAGGAGGCAGGATGTTTGTAGCCACACCCTGGATAGTGCTACACCCTCAAGGGCTCACAGTATCTCCTGCCTTCTGCTGAAGGCCCTAAAGGAGGTAGGATGTGGGTAGCCCCACACTGGATAGTGCTACACCCTCAAGGACTCACAGTATCTCCTGCCTTCTGCTCAAGGCCCTAAAGGAGTTAGGGTGTGTGTAGCCCCACACTGGATAGTGCTACACCCGTATAGACTCAGAGTATCTATTGCCTTCTGCTCAAATCTCTAAAGGAGGTAGGGTGTGTGTAGCCCTACACTGGAAAGTGCTACACCCTCAAGGGCTCACAGTATCTCCTGCCTTCTGCTCAAGGCTCTAAAGGAGGTAGGGTGTGTGTAGCCCCACACTGGATAGTGCTACACCCTTATAGACTCACAGTATTTCCTGCCTTCTGCTCAAGGATCTAAAGGAGGTAAGGTGTGTGTAGCCCCACACTGGACAGTGCCTCACCCTTATAGACTCACAGTATCTCCTGCCTTCTGCTCAAGGCTCTAATGGAGGCAGGATGTGTGTAGCCCCACACTGGATAGTGCTACACCCTCAAGGGCTCACAGTATCTCCTGCCTTCAGCTGAAGGCCCTAAAGGAGGTAGGATGTGTGTAGCCCCACACTGGATAGTGCTACACCCTCAAGGACTCACAGTATCTCCTGCCTTCTGCTCAAGGCCCTAAAGGAGTTAGGGTGTGTGTAGCCCCTCACTGGATAGTGCTACACCCTTATAGACTCACAGTATCTCCTGCCTTCTGCTCAAGGCTCTAAAGGAGGTAGGGTGTGTGTAGCCCTACACTGGATAGTGCTACACCATCAAGGGCTCACAGTATCTCCTGCCTTCTGCTGAATGCCCTAAAAGAGGCAGGATGTGTGTAGCCCCACACTGGATATTGCTACACCATCAAGGGCTCACAGTATCTCCTTCCTTCTGATCAAGGCACTAAAGGAGGCAGGTTGTGTGTAGCTGCACCCTGGATAGTGCTACACCCTCAAGGACTCACAGTATCTCCTGCCTTATTCTCAAGGCCCTAAAGGGGGTAGGATGTGTGTAGCCCCACCCTGGATAGTGCTACACCCTCAAGGACTCACAGTATCTCCTGCCTTATGCTCAAGGCCCTAAGGGAGGCAGGATGTGTGTAGCCCCGCACTGGATAGTGCTATACCCTCAAGGGCTCACAGTATATCTTGCCTTATGCTCAAGGCCCTAAAGGAGGTAGGATGTGTGTAGCCCCACACTGGATAGTGCTACACCCTCAAGGGCTCACAGTATATCCTGCCTACTGATCAAGGCCCTAAAGGAGGCAGGGTGTGTGTAGCCCTACCCTGGATAGTGCTACACCCTCAAAGACTCACAGTATATCTTGCCTTCGGCTCAAGGCCCTAAAGGAAGTAGGGTGTGTGTAGCCCCACCCTGGATTGTGCTGCACCCTCAAGGACTCACAGTATCTCCTGCCTTATGCTCTAGGCCCTAAAGGAGGCAGGATGTGTGTAGCCCCACACTTGATAGTGCTACACCCTCAAGGGCTCACAGTATATCCTGCCTTATGCTCAAGTCCCTAAAGGAGGCAGGATGTGTGTAGCCCCACCCTGGGTAGTTCTACACTCTCAAGGTTCACAGTATCTCCTGCCTTATGCTCAAGGCCCTAAAGGAGGCAGGATGTGTGTAGCCCCACACTGGATAGTGCTACACCCTCAATGGCTCACAGTATCTTCTGCCTTCTGCTCAAGGCCCTAAAGGAGGCAGGATGTGTGTAGCCCTACACTGGATAGTGCTACACCCTCAAGGACTCACAGTATCTCCTACCTTCTGCTCAATGCCCTGAAGGAGGCAGGATGTGTGTAGCCCCAACCTGGATAGTACTACACCCTCAAGGGTTCACAGTATCTCCTGCCTTCTGCTCAAGGCCCTAAAGGAGGCAGGATGTGTGTAGCCCCACCCTGGATAGTGCTACACCCTCAAGGGCTCAGAGTATGTCCTGCCTTATGCTCAAGGCCCTAAAGGAGGCAGGATGTGTGTAGCCCCACACTGGATAGTGCTACACCCTCAAGGGCTCACAGTATATCCTGCCTGATGCTCAAGGCCCTAAAGGAGGTAGGATGTGTGTAGCCCCACCCTGGATAGTGCTACACCCTCAAGGGCTCACAGTATATCCTGCCTTCTGCACAAGGCCCTAATGGAGGTAGGGTGTGTGTAGCCCCACACTGGATAGTGCTACACCCTCAAGGACTCACAGTATCTCCTGCCTTCTGCTCAAGGGCCTAAAGGAGGCAGGATGTGTGTAGCCCCACACTGGATAGTGCTACACCCTCAAGGGCTCACAGTATCTCCTGCCTTATGCCCAAGGCCCTAAAGGAGGTAGGATGTGTGTAGCCCCACACTGGATAGTGCTACACCCTCAGGGGCTCACAGTATATCCTGCCTCATGCTCAAGGCCCTAAAGGAGGTAGGGTGAGTGTAGCCCCACAATGGATAGTGCTACACCCGCAATGACTCACAGTATATTCTGCCTTATGCACAAGGCCCTAAAGGAGGCAGGATGTGTGTAGCCCTACACTGGATATTGCTACACCCTCAAGGACTCACAGTATCTCCTGCCTTCTGCTCAAGGCCCTAAAGGAGGCAGGATGTTTGTAGCCCCACACTGGATAGTGCTACACCCTCAAGGACTCACAGTATCTCCTGCCTTCTGCTCAAGGGCCTAAATGAGGCAGGATGTGTGTAGCCCCACACTGGATAGTGCTACACCCTCAAGGACTCACAGTATATCCTGCATTATGCTCAAGGCCCTAAAGGAGGTAGGATGTGTGTAGCCCCACACTGGATAGTGCTACACCCTCAAGGACTCTCAGTATATCCTGCCTTATGCTCACGGCCCTAAAGGAGGCAGGATGTGTGTAGCCCCACACTGGATAGTGCTACACCCTCAAGGACTCACAGTATATCCTGCCTTCTACTCCAGGCCCTAAAGGAGGTAGGATGTGTGTAGCCCCACACTGGATAGTGCTACACCCTCAAGGGCTCACAGTATATCCTGCCTTATGCTCAAGGCCCTAAAGGAGGCAGGATGTGTGTAGCCCTACACTGGATAGTGCTACACCCTCAAGGGCTCACAGTATATCCTGCCTTCTGCTACAGGCCCTAAAGGAGGCAGGATGTGTGTAGCCCTACACTGGATAGTGCTATACCCTCAAGGGCTCACAGTATATCCTGCCTTCTGCTCAAGACCCTAAAGGAGGCAGGATGTGTGTAGCCCTACACTGGATAGTGCTACATCCTTATAGACTCACAGTATCTCCTGCCTTCTGCTCAATGCCCTAAAGGAGGCAGGATGTGTGTAGCCACACCCTGGATAGTGCTACACCCTCAAGGGCTCACAGTATCTCCTGCCTTCTGCTGAAGGCCCTAAAGGAGGCAGGATGTGGGTAGCTCCACACTGGATAGTGCTACACCCTCAAGGACTCACAGTATCTCCTGCCTTCTGCTCAAGGCCCTAAAGGAGTTAGGGTGTGTGTAGCCCCACACTGGATAGTGCTACACCCGTATAGACTCACAGTATCTCCTGCCTTCTGCTCAAATCTCTAAAGGAGGTAGGGTGTGTGTAGCCCTACACTGGATAGTGCTACACCCTCAAGGGCTCACAGTATCTCCTGCCTTCTGCTCAAGGCTCTAAAGGAGGTAGGGTGTGTGTAGCCCCACACTGGATAGTGCTACACCCTTATAGACTCACAGTATTTCCTGCCTTCTGCTCAAGGATCTAAAGGAGGTAAGGTGTGTGTAGCCCCGCACTGGACAGTGCCTCACCCTTATAGACTCACAGTATCTCCTGCCTTCTGCTCAAGGCTCTAAAGGAGGCAGGATGTGTGTAGCCCCACACTGGATAGTGCTACACCCTCAAGGGCTCACAGTATCTCCTGCCTTCAGCTGAAGGCCCTAAAGGAGGTAGGATGTGTGTAGCCCCACACTGGATAGTGCTACACCCTCAAGGACTCACAGTATCTCCTGCCTTCTGCTCAAGGCCCTAAAGGAGTTAGGGTGTGTGTAGCCCCTCACTGGATAGTGCTACACCCTTATAGACTCACAGTATCTCCTGCCTTCTGCTCAAGGCTCTAAAGGAGGTAGGGTGTGTGTAGCCCTACACTGGATAGTGCTACACCATCAAGGGCTCACAGTATCTCCTGCTTTCTGCTGAATGCCCTAAAAGAGGCAGGATGTGTGTAGCCCCACACTGGATATTGCTACACCATCAAGGGCTCACAGTATCTCCTTCCTTCTGATCAAGGCACTAAAGGAGGTAGGTTGTGTGTAGCTGCACCCTGGATAGTGCTACACCCTCAAGGACTCACAGTATCTCCTGCCTTATGCTCAAGGCCCTAAAGGGTGTAGGATGTGTGTAGCCCCACCCTGGATAGTGCTACACCCTCAAGGACTCACAGTATCTCCTGCCTTATGCTCAAGGCCCTAAGGGAGGCAGGATGTGTGTAGCCCCGCACTGGATAGTGCTATACCCTCAAGGGCTCACAGTATATCTTGCCTTATGCTCAAGGCCCTAAAGGAGGTAGGATGTGTGTAGCCCCACACTGGATAGTGCTACACCCTCAAGGGCTCACAGTATATCCTGCCTACTGATCAAGGCCCTAAAGGAGGCAGGGTGTGTGTAGCCCTACCCTGGATAGTGCTACACCCTCAAAGACTCACAGTATATCTTGCCTTCGGCTCAAGGCCCTAAAGGAAGTAGGGTGTATGTAGCCCCACCCTGGATTGTGCTGCACCCTCAAGGACTCACAGTATCTCCTGCCTTATGCTCTAGGCCCTAAAGGAGGCAGGATGTGTGTAGCCCCACACTTGATAGTGCTACCCCCTCAAGGGCTCACAGTATATCCTGCCTTATGCTCAAGGCCCTAAAGGAGGCAGGATGTGTGTAACCCCACCCTGGATAGTGCTACACCCTCAAGGACTCACAGTATCTCCTGCCTTCTGCTCAAGGCCCTAAAGGAGGCAGGATATGTGTAGCCCTACACTGGATAGTGCTACACCCTCAAGGGCTCACAGTATATCATGCCTTCTGCTCAAGGCCCTAAAGGAGGCAGGATGTGTGTAGCCCCACACTGGATAGTGCTACACCCTCAAGGTCTCATAGTATCTCCTGCCTTCTGCTCAAGGCCCTAAAGGAGGTAGGATGTGTGTAGCCCCACACTGGATAGTGCTACACCCTCAAGGGCTCACAGTATCTACTGCCTTCTGCTCAAGGCCCTAAAGGAGGCAGGGCGTGTGTAGCCCCACACTGGATAGTGCTACACCCTCAAGGGCTCACAGTATCTCCTGCTTTGTGCTCAAGGCCCTAAAGGAGGCAGGGTGTGTGTAGCCCTACACTGGATAGTGCTACACCCTCAAGGGTTCACAGTATCTCCTGCCTTCTGCTCAAGGCCCTAAAGGAGGTAGGATGTGTGTAGCCCCACACTGGATAGTGCTACACCCTCATGGGCTCACAGTATATCCTGCCTTCTGCTCAAGGCCCTAAAGGAGGCAGGATGTGTGTAGCCCTACTCTGGATAGTGCTACACCCTCAAGGGCTCACAGTATATCCTGCCTTCTGCTCAAGGCCCTAAAGGAGGCAGGATGTGTGTAGCCCTACACTGGATAGTGCTACACCCTCGAGGGCTCATAGTATCTCCTGCCTTATGCTCAAGGCCCTAAAGGAGGCCGGATGTGTGTAGCCCCACCCTGGGTAGTTCTACACTCTCAAGGTTCACAGTATCTCCTGCCTTATGCTCAAGGCCCTAAAGGAGGCAGGATATGTGTAGCCCCACACTGGATAGTGCTACACCCTCAATGGCTCACAGTATCTTCTGCCTTCTGCTCAAGGCCCTAAAGGAGGCAGGATGTGTGTAGCCCTACACTGGATAGTGCTACACCCTCAAGGACTCACAGTATCTCCTACCTTCTGCTCAATGCCCTAAAGGAGGCAGGATGTGTGTAGCCCCACCCTGGATAGTGCTACACCCTCAAGGGTTCACAGTATCTCCTGCCTTCTGCTCAAGGCCCTAAAGGAGGCAGGATGTGTGTAGCCCCACCCTGGATAGTGCTACACCCTCAAGGGCTCACAGTATCTCCTGCCTTATGCTCAAGGCCCTAAAGGAGGCAGGATGTGTGTAGCCCCACACTGGATAGTGCTACACCCTCAAGGACTCACAGTATATCCTGCCTTATGCTCAAGGCCCTAAAGGAGGTAGGATGTGTGTAGCCCCACCCTGGATAGTGCTACACCCTCAAGGACTCACAGTATCTCCTGCCTTATGCTCAAGGCCCTAAAGGAGGTAGGATGTGTGTAGCCCCACACTGGATAGTGCTACACCCTCAGGGGCTCACAGTATATCCTGCCTTATGCTCAAGGCCCTAAAGGAGGTAGGGTGAGTGTAGCCCCACAATGGATAGTGCTACACCCTCAATGACTCACAGTATATTCTGCCTTATGCACAAGGCCCTAAAGGAGGCAGGATGTGTGTAGCCCTACACTGGATATTGCTACACCCTCAAGGACTCACAGTATCTCCTGCCTTCTGCTCAAGGCCCTAAAGGAGGTAGGATGTGTGTAGCCCCACAGTGGATAGTGCTACACCCTCAAGGACTCACAGTATCTCCTGCCTTCTGCTCAAGGGCCTAAAGGAGGCAGGATGTGTGTAGCCCCACACTGGATAGTGCTACACCCTCAAGGACTCACAGTATATCCTGCCTTATGCTCAAGGCCCTAAAGGAGGTAGGATGTGTGTAGCCCCACACTGGATAGTGCTACACCCTCAAGGACTCTCAGTATATCCTGCCTTATGCTCACGGCCCTAAAGGAGGCAGGATGTGTGTAGCCCCACACTGGATAGTGCTACACCCTCAAGGACTCACAGTATATCCTGCCTTCTGCTCCAGGCCCTAAAGGAGGTAGGATGTGTGTAGCCCCACACTGGATAGTGCTACACCCTCAAGGGCTCACAGTATATCCTGCCTTATGCTCAAGGCCCTAAAGGTGGCAGGATGTGTGTAGCCCTAAACTGGATAGTGCTACACCCTCAAGGGCTCACAGTATATCCTGCCTTCTGCTACAGGCCCTAAAGGAGGCAGGATGTGTGTAGCCCTACACTGGATAGTGCTATACCCTCAAGGGCTCACAGTATATCCTGCCTTCTGCTCAAGACCCTAAAGGAGGCAGGATGTGTGTAGCCCTACACTGGATAGTGCTACATCCTTATAGACTCACAGTATCTCCTGCCTTCTGCTCAATGCCTTAAAGGAGGCAGGATGTTTGTAGCCACACCCTGGATAGTGCTACACCCTCAAGGGCTCACAGTATCTCCTGCCTTCTGCTGAAGGCCCTAAAGGAGGTAGGATGTGGGTAGCCCCACACTGGATAGTGCTACACCCTCAAGGACTCACAGTATCTCCTGCCTTCTGCTCAAGGCCCTAAAGGAGTTAGGGTGTGTGTAGCCCCACACTGGATAGTGCTACACCCGTATAGACTCACAGTATCTATTGCCTTCTGCTCAAATCTCTAAAGGAGGTAGGGTGTGTGTAGCCCTACACTGGAAAGTGCTACACCCTCAAGGGCTCACAGTATCTCCTGCCTTCTGCTCAAGGCTCTAAAGGAGGTAGGGTGTGTGTAGCCCCACACTGGATAGTGCTACACCCTTATAGACTCACAGTATTTCCTGCCTTCTGCTCAAGGATCTAAAGGAGGTAAGGTGTGTGTAGCCCCACACTGGACAGTGCCTCACCCTTATAGACTCACAGTATCTCCTGCCTTCTGCTCAAGGCTCTAATGGAGGCAGGATGTGTGTAGCCCCACACTGGATAGTGCTACACCCTCAAGGGCTCACAGTATCTCCTGCCTTCAGCTGAAGGCCCTAAAGGAGGTAGGATGTGTGTAGCCCCACACTGGATAGTGCTACACCCTCAAGGACTCACAGTATCTCCTGCCTTCTGCTCAAGGCCCTAAAGGAGTTAGGGTGTGTGTAGCCCCTCACTGGATAGTGCTACACCCTTATAGACTCACAGTATCTCCTGCCTTCTGCTCAAGGCTCTAAAGGAGGTAGGGTGTGTGTAGCCCTACACTGGATAGTGCTACACCATCAAGGGCTCACAGTATCTCCTGCCTTCTGCTGAATGCCCTAAAAGAGGCAGGATGTGTGTAGCCCCACACTGGATATTGCTACACCATCAAGGGCTCACAGTATCTCCTTCATTCTGATCAAGGCACTAAAGGAGGCAGGTTGTGTGTAGCTGCACCCTGGATAGTGCTACACCCTCAAGGACTCACAGTATCTCCTGCCTTATTCTCAAGGCCCTAAAGGGGGTAGGATGTGTGTAGCCCCACCCTGGATAGTGCTACACCCTCAAGGACTCACAGTATCTCCTGCCTTATGCTCAAGGCCCTAAGGGAGGCAGGATGTGTGTAGCCCCGCACTGGATAGTGCTATACCCTCAAGGGCTCACAGTATATCTTGCCTTATGCTCAAGGCCCTAAAGGAGGTAGGATGTGTGTAGCCCCACACTGGATAGTGCTACACCCTCAAGGGCTCACAGTATATCCTGCCTACTGATCAAGGCCCTAAAGGAGGCAGGGTGTGTGTAGCCCTACCCTGGATAGTGCTACACCCTCAAAGACTCACAGTATATCTTGCCTTCGGCTCAAGGCCCTAAAGGATGTAGGGTGTGTGTAGCCCCACCCTGGATTGTGCTGCACCCTCAAGGACTCACAGTATCTCCTGCCTTATGCTCTAGGCCCTAAAGGAGGCAGGATGTGTGTAGCCCCACACTTGATAGTGCTACACCCTCAAGGGCTCACAGTATATCCTGCCTTATGCTCAAGTCCCTAAAGGAGGCAGGATGTGTGTAGCCCCACCCTGGGTAGTTCTACACTCTCAAGGTTCACAGTATCTCCTGCCTTATGCTCAAGGCCCTAAAGGAGGCAGGATGTGTGTAGCCCCACACTGGATAGTGCTACACCCTCAATGGCTCACAGTATCTTCTGCCTTCTGCTCAAGGCCCTAAAGGAGGCAGGATGTGTGTAGCCCTACACTGGATAGTGCTACACCCTCAAGGACTCACAGTATCTCCTACCTTCTGCTCAATGCCCTGAAGGAGGCAGGATGTGTGTAGCCCCACCCTGGATAGTACTACACCCTCAAGGGTTCACAGTATCTCCTGCCTTCTGCTCAAGGCCCTAAAGGAGGCAGGATGTGTGTAGCCCCACCCTGGATAGTGCTACACCCTCAAGGGCTCAGAGTATGTCCTGCCTTATGCTCAAGGCCCTAAAGGAGGCAGGATGTGTGTAGCCCCACACTGGATAGTGCTACACCCTCAAGGGCTCACAGTATATCCTGCCTGATGCTCAAGGCCCTAAAGGAGGTAGGATGTGTGTAGCCCCACCCTGGATAGTGCTACACCCTCAAGGGCTCACAGTATATCCTGCCTTCTGCACAAGGCCCTAATGGAGGTAGGGTGTGTGTAGCCCCACACTGGATAGTGCTACACCCTCAAGGACTCACAGTATCTCCTGCCTTCTGCTCAAGGGCCTAAAGGAGGCAGGATGTGTCTAGCCCCACACTGGATAGTGCTACAGCCTCAAGGGCTCACAGTATCTCCTGCCTTATGCCCAAGGCCCTAAAGGAGGTAGGATGTGTGTAGCCCCACACTGGATAGTGCTACACCCTCAGGGGCTCACAGTATATCCTGCCTTATGCTCAAGGCCCTAAAGGAGGTAGGGTGAGTGTAGCCCCACAATGGATAGTGCTACACCCGCAATGACTCACAGTATATTCTGCCTTATGCACAAGGCCCTAAAGGAGGCAGGATGTGTGTAGCCCTACACTGGATATTGCTACACCCTCAAGGACTCACAGTATCTCCTGCCTTCTGCTCAAGGCCCTAAAGGAGGCAGGATGTGTGTAGCCCCACACTGGATAGTGCTACACCCTCAAGGACTCACAGTATCTCCTGCCTTCTGCTCAAGGGCCTAAAGGAGGCAGGATGTGTGTAGCCCCACACTGGATAGTGCTACACCCTCAAGGACTCTCAGTATATCCTGCCTTATGCTCACGGCCCTAAAGGAGGCAGGATGTGTGTAGCCCCACACTGGATAGTGCTACACCCTCAAGGACTCACAGTATATCCTGCCTTCTGCTCCAGGCCCTAAAGGAGGTAGGATGTGTGTAGCCCCACACTGGATAGAGCTACACCCTCAAGGGCTCACAGTATATCCTGCCTTATGCTCAAGGCCCTAAAGGAGGCAGGATGTGTGTAGCCCTACACTGGATAGTGCTACACCCTCAAGGGCTCACAGTATATCCTGCCTTCTGCTACAGGCCCTAAAGGAGGCAGGATGTGTGTAGCCCTACACTGGATAGTGCTATACCCTCAAGGGCTCACAGTATATCCTGCCTTCTGCTCAAGACCCTAAAGGAGGCAGGATGTGTGTAGCCCTACACTGGATAGTGCTACATCCTTATAGACTCACAGTATCTCCTGCCTTCTGCTCAATGCCCTAAAGGAGGCAGGATGTGTGTAGCCACACCCTGGATAGTGCTACACCCTCAAGGGCTCACAGTATCTCCTGCCTTCTGCTGAAGGCCCTAAAGGAGGCAGGATGTGGGTAGCTCCACACTGGATAGTGCTACACCCTCAAGGACTCACAGTATCTCCTGCCTTCTGCTCAAGGCCCTAAAGGAGTTAGGGTGTGTGTAGCCCCACACTGGATAGTGCTACACCCGTATAGACTCACAGTATCTCCTGCCTTCTGCTCAAATCTCTAAAGGAGGTAGGGTGTGTGTAGCCCTACACTGGATAGTGCTACACCCTCAAGGGCTCACAGTATCTCCTGCCTTCTGCTCAAGGCTCTAAAGGAGGTAGGGTGTGTGTAGCCCCACACTGGATAGTGCTACACCCTTATAGACTCACAGTATTTCCTGCCTTCTGCTCAAGGATCTAAAGGAGGTAAGGTGTGTGTAGCCCCGCACTGGACAGTGCCTCACCCTTATAGACTCACAGTATCTCCTGCCTTCTGCTCAAGGCTCTAAAGGAGGCAGGATGTGTGTAGCCCCACACTGGATAGTGCTACACCCTCAAGGGCTCACAGTATCTCCTGCCTTCAGCTGAAGGCCCTAAAGGAGGTAGGATGTGTGTAGCCCCACACTGGATAGTGCTACACCCTCAAGGACTCACAGTATCTCCTGCCTTCTGCTCAAGGCCCTAAAGGAGTTAGGGTGTGTGTAGCCCCTCACTGGATAGTGCTACACCCTTATAGACTCACAGTATCTCCTGCCTTCTGCTCAAGGCTCTAAAGGAGGTAGGGTGTGTGTAGCCCTACACTGGATAGTGCTACACCATCAAGGGCTCACAGTATCTCCTGCCTTCTGCTGAATGCCCTAAAAGAGGCAGGATGTGTGTAGCCCCACACTGGATATTGCTACACCATCAAGGGCTCACAGTATCTCCTTCCTTCTGATCAAGGCACTAAAGGAGGTAGGTTGTGTGTAGCTGCACCCTGGATAGTGCTACACCCTCAAGGACTCACAGTATCTCCTGCCTTATGCTCAAGGCCCTAAAGGGTGTAGGATGTGTGTAGCCCCACCCTGGATAGTGCTACACCCTCAAGGACTCACAGTATCTCCTGCCTTATGCTCAAGGCCCTAAGGGAGGCAGGATGTGTGTAGCCCCGCACTGGATAGTGCTATACCCTCAAGGGCTCACAGTATATCTTGCCTTATGCTCAAGGCCCTAAAGGAGGTAGGATGTGTGTAGCCCCACACTGGATAGTGCTACACCCTCAAGGGCTCACAGTATATCCTGCCTACTGATCAAGGCCCTAAAGGAGGCAGGGTGTGTGTAGCCCTACCCTGGATAGTGCTACACCCTCAAAGACTCACAGTATATCTTGCCTTCGGCTCAAGGCCCTAAAGGAAGTAGGGTGTATGTAGCCCCACCCTGGATTGTGCTGCACCCTCAAGGACTCACAGTATCTCCTGCCTTATGCTCTAGGCCCTAAAGGAGGCAGGATGTGTGTAGCCCCACACTTGATAGTGCTACCCCCTCAAGGGCTCACAGTATATCCTGCCTTATGCTCAAGGCCCTAAAGGAGGCAGGATGTGTGTAACCCCACCCTGGATAGTGCTACACCCTCAAGGACTCACAGTATCTCCTGCCTTCTGCTCAAGGCCCTAAAGGAGGCAGGATATGTGTAGCCCTACACTGGATAGTGCTACACCCTCAAGGGCTCACAGTATATCATGCCTTCTGCTCAAGGCCCTAAAGGAGGCAGGATGTGTGTAGCCCCACACTGGATAGTGCTACACCCTCAAGGTCTCATAGTATCTCCTGCCTTCTGCTCAAGGCCCTAAAGGAGGTAGGATGTGTGTAGCCCCACACTGGATAGTGCTACACCCTCAAGGGCTCACAGTATCTACTGCCTTCTGCTCAAGGCCCTAAAGGAGGCAGGGCGTGTGTAGCCCCACACTGGATAGTGCTACACCCTCAAGGGCTCACAGTAAATCCTGCTTTGTGCTCAAGGCCCTAAAGGAGGCAGGAAGTGTGTAGCCCTACACTGGATAGTGCTACACCCTCAAGGGTTCACAGTATCTCCTGCCTTCTGCTCAAGGCCCTAAAGGAGGTAGGATGTGTGTAGCCCCACACTGGATAGTGCTACACCCTCATGGGCTCACAGTATATCCTGCCTTCTGCTCAAGGCCCTAAAGGAGGCAGGATGTGTGTAGCCCTACTCTGGATAGTGCTACACCCTCAAGGGCTCACAGTATATCCTGCCTTCTGCTCAAGGCCCTAAAGGAGGCAGGATGTGTGTAGCCCTACACTGGATAGTGCTACACCCTCGAGGGCTCATAGTATCTCCTGCCTTATGCTCAAGGCCCTAAAGGAGGCCGGATGTGTGTAGCCCCACCCTGGGTAGTTCTACACTCTCAAGGTTCACAGTATCTCCTGCCTTATGCTCAAGGCCCTAAAGGAGGCAGGATATGTGTAGCCCCACACTGGATAGTGCTACACCCTCAATGGCTCACAGTATCTTCTGCCTTCTGCTCAAGGCCCTAAAGGAGGCAGGATGTGTGTAGCCCTACACTGGATAGTGCTACACCCTCAAGGACTCACAGTATCTCCTACCTTCTGCTCAATGCCCTAAAGGAGGCAGGATGTGTGTAGCCCCACCCTGGATAGTGCTACACCCTCAAGGGTTCACAGTATCTCCTGCTTTCTGCTCAAGGCCCTAAAGGAGGCAGGATGTGTGTAGCCCCACCCTGGATAGTGCTACACCCTCAAGGGCTCACAGTATCTCCTGCCTTATGCTCAAGGCCCTAAAGGAGGCAGGATGTGTGTAGCCCCACACTGGATAGTGCTACACCCTCAAGGACTCACAGTATATCCTGCCTTATGCTCAAGGCCCTAAAGGAGGTAGGATGTGTGTAGCCCCACCCTGGATAGTGCTACACCCTCAAGGACTCACAGTATCTCCTGCCTTATGCTCAAGGCCCTAAAGGAGGCAGGATGTGTGTAGCCCCACACTGGATAGTGCTATACCCTCAAGGGCTCACAGTATATCTTGCCTTATGCTCAAGGCCCTAAAGGAGGTAGGATGTGAGTAGCCCCACACTTGATAATGCTACACCCTCAAAGACTCACAGTATATCCTGCCTTCTGCTCAAGGCCCTAAAGGAAGTAGGGTGTGTGTAGCCCCACCCTGGATAGTGCTGCACCCTCAAAGATTCACAGTATCTCCTGCCTTATGCTCTAGGCCCTAAAGGAGGCAGGATGTGTGTAGCCCCACACTGGATAGTGCTACACCCTCAAGGGCTCACAGTATATCCTGCCTTATGCTCAAGGCCCTAAAGGAGGCAGGATGTGTATAACCCCACCATGGATAGTGCTACACCCTCAAGAACTCACAGTATCTCCTGCCTTCTGATCAAGGCCCTAAAGGAGGCAGGATATGTGTAGCCCTACATTGGATAGTGCTACACCCTAAAGGGCTCACAGTATATCCTGCCTTCCGCTCAAGGCCCTAAAGGAGGCAGGATGTGTGTAGCCCCACACTGGATAGTGCTACACCCTCAAGGGCTCACAGTATCTCCTGCCTTCTGCTCAAGGCCCTAAAGGAGGTAGGATCTGTGTAGCCCCACACTGGATAGTGCTACACCCTCAAGGGCTCACAGTATCTACTGCCTTCTGCTCAAGGCCCTAAAGGAGGCAGGGCGTGTGTAGCCCCACACTGGATAGTGCTACACCCTCAAGGGCTCACAGTATCTCCTGCTTTGTGCTCAAGGCCCTAAAGGAGGCAGGATGTGTGTAGCCCTACACTGGATAGTGCTACACCCTCAAGGGTTCACAGTATCTCCTGCCTTCTGCTCAAGGCCCTAAAGGAGGTAGGATGTGTGTAGCCCCACACTGGACAGTGCTACACCCTCATGGGCTCACAGTATATCCTGCCTTCTGCTCAGGACCCTAAAGGAGGCAGGATGTGCGTAGCCCCACCCGTGATAGTGCTACACCCTCAAGGACTCACAGTACTTCCTGCCTTCTGCTCAAGGCCCTAAAAGAGGCAGGATGTGTGTAGCCCTACACTGGATAGTGCTACACCCTTATAGACTCACAGTATCTCCTGCCTTCTGCTCAAGGCCCTAAAGGAGGTAGGATATGTGTAGCCCTACACTGGATAGTGCTACACCCTCAAGGACTCACAGTATCTCCTGCCTTCTGCTCAAGGCCCTAAAGGAGGTAGGATATGTGTAGCCCCACACTGGATAGTGCTACACCCTCAAGGACTCACAGTATCTCCTGCCTTCTGCTCAAGGCCCTAAAGGAGGCAGGAGGTGTGTAGCCCCACCCTGGATAGTGCTACACCCTCAAGGACTCACAGTATCTCCTGCGTTATGCTCAAGGCCCTAAAGGAGGTAGGATGTGTATAGCCCCACACTGAATAGTGCTACACCCTCAAGGGCTCACAGTATCTCCTGCCTTCTGCTCAAGGCCCTAAAGGAGGCTGGATGTGTGTAGCCCAACACTGGATAATGCTACACCCTCAAGGGCTCACAATATCTCCTGCCTTCTGCTCAAGGCCCTAAAGGAGGTAGGGTGTGTGTGTAGCCCTACACTGGATAGTGCTACACCCTCAAGGGCTCACAGTATCTCTTGCCTTCTGCTCAAGACCCTAAAGGAGGCGGGATGTGTGTAGCCCTACACTGGATAGTGCTACACCCTCATGGGCTCACAGTATTTCCTGCCTTCTGCTCAAGGCCCTAAAGGAGGCAGGATGTGTGTAGCCCTACACTGGATAGTGCTACACCCTCAAGGGCTCACAGTATATCCTGCCTTCTGCTCAAGGCCCTAAAGGAGGCAGGATGTGTGTAGCCCTACACTGGATAGTGCTACACCCTCAAGGGCTCACAGTATCTCCTGCCTTCTGCTCAAGGCCCTAAAGGAGGCAGGATGTGTGTAGCCCTACACTGGATAGTGCTACACCCTCAAGGGCTCACAGTATCTCCTGCCTTCTGCTCAAGGCCCTAAAGGAGGCAGGGTGTGTGTAGCCCTACACTGGATAGTGCTACACCCTCAAGGGCTCTCAGTATCACCTGCCTTATGCTCAAGGCCCTAAAGGAGGCAGGATGTGTGTAGCCCCACACTGGATAGTTCTACACCCTCAATGGCTCACAGTATCTTCTGCATTCTGCTCAAGGCCCTAAAGGAGGCAGGATGTGTGCAGCCCTACACTGGATAGTGCTACACCCTCAAGGACTCACAGTATCTCCTACCTTCTGCTCAATGCCCTAAAGGAGGCAGGATGTGTGTAACCCCACCCTGGATAGTGCTACACCCTCAAGGGTTCACAGTATCTCCTGCCTTCTGCTCAAGGCCCTAAAGGAGGCAGGATGTGTGTAGCCCCACCCTGGATAGCGCTACACCCTCAAGGGCTCACAGTATCTCCTGCCTTATGCTCAAGGCCCTAAAGGAGGCAGGATGTGTGTAGCCCCACACTGGATAGTGCTACACCCTCAAGGGCTCACAGTATATCCTGCCTTATGCTCAAGGCCCTAAAGGAGGTAGGATGTGTGTAGCCCCAACCTGGATAGTGCTACACCCTCAAGGGCTCACAGTATATCCTGCCTTCTGCACAAGGCCCTAATGGAGGTAGGGTGTGTGTAGCCCCACACTGGATAGTGCTACACCCTCAAGGACTCACAGTATCTCCTGCCTTCTGCTCAAGGGCCTAAAGGAGGCAGGATGTGTGTAGCCCCACACTGGATAGTGCTACACCCTCAAGGGCTCACAGTATCTCCTGCCTTATGCTCAAGGCCCTAAAGGAGGTAGGATGTGTGTAGCCCCACACTGGATAGTGCTACACCCTCAAGGGCTCACAGTATATCCTGCCTTATGCTCAAGGCACTAAAGGAGGTAGGGTGAGTGTAGCCCCACAATGGATAGTGCTACACCCTCAATGACTCACAGTATATCCTGCCTTATGCACAAGGCCCTAAAGGAGGCAGGATGTGTGTAGCCCCACACTGGATAGTGCTACACCCTCAACGACTCACAGTATCTCCTGCCTTATGCTCAAGGCCCTAAAGGAGGCAGGATGTGTATAGCCCCTCCCTGGATAGTGCTACACCCTCAAGGACTCACAGTATATACTGCCTTATGCTCAAGGCCCTAAAGGAGGCAGGATGTGTGTAGCCCCACACTGGATAGTGCTACACCCTCAAGGACTCACAGTATATCCTGCCTTATGCTCACGGCCCTAAAGGAGGCAGGATGTGTGTAGCCCCACACTGGATAGTGCTACACCCTCAAGGACTCACAGTATATCCTGCCTTCTGCTCCAGGCCCTAATGGAGGTAGGATGTGTGTAGCCCCACACTGGATAGTGCTACACCCTCAAGGGCTCACAGTATATCCTGCCTTATGCTCAAGGCCCTAAAGGAGGCAGGATGTGTGTAGCCCTACACAGGATAGTGCTACACCCTCAAGGGCTCACAGTATATCCTGCCTCCTGCTACAGGCCCTAAAGGAGGCAGGATGTGTGTAGCCCTACACTGGATAGTGCTATACCCTCAAGGGCTCACAGTATATCCTGCCTTCTGCTCATGACCCTAAAGGAGGCAGGATGTGTGTAGCCCTACACTGGATAGTGCTACATCCTTATAGACTCACAGTATCTCCTGCCTTCTGATCAATGCCCTAAGGGAGGCAGGATGTGTGTAGCCCCACCCTGTATAGTGCTACACCCTCAAGGGCTCACAGTATCTCCTGCCTTCTGCTGAAGGCCCTAAAGGAGGTTGGATGTGTGTAGCCCCACACTGGATAGTGCTACACCCTCAAGGACTCACAGTATCTCCTGCCTTCTGCTCAAGGCCCTAAATGAGTTAGGGTGTGTGTAGCCCCACACTGGATAGTGCTACACCCGTATAGACCCACAGTATCTCCTGCCTTCTGCTCAAGGCTCTAAAGGAGGTAGGGTGTGTGTAGCCCTTCACTGGATAGTGCTACACCCTCAAGGGCTCACAGTATTTCCTGCCTTATGCTCAAGGCTCTAAAGGAGGTAGGGTGTGTGTAGCCCCACACTGGATAGTGCTACACGCTTATAGACCCACAGTATCTCCTGCCTTCTGCTCAAGGCTCTAAAGGAGGTAAGGTGTGTGTAGCCCCACACTGGACAGTGCCTCAACCTTATAGACTCACAGTATCTCCTGCCTTCTGCTCAAGGCTCTAAAGGAGGTAGGGTGTGTGTAGCCCTACACTGGATAGTGCTACACCCTCAAGGGCTCACAGTATTTCCTGCCTTCTGCTCAAGGCTCTAAAGGAGGTAGGGTGTGTGTAGCCCCACACTGGATAGTGCTACACGCTTATAGACCCACAGTATCTCCTGCCTTCTGCTCAAGGCTCTAAAGGAGGTAAGGTGTGTGTAGCCCCACACTGGACAGTGCCTCACCCTTATAGACTCACAGTATCTCCTGCCTTCTGCTCAAGGCTCTAAAGGAGGCAGGATGTGTGTAGCCCCACACTGGATAGTGCTACACTCTCAAGGGCTCACAGTATCTCCTGCCTTCTGCTGAAGGCCCTAAAGGAGGTAGGATGTGTGTAGCCCCACACTGGATAGTGCTACACCCTCAAGGACTCACAGTATCTCCTGCCTTCTGCTCAAGGCTCTAAAGGAGTTAGGGTGTGTGTAGCCCCACACTGGATAGTGCTACACCCTTATAGACTCACAGTATCTCCTGCCTTCTGCTCAAGGCTCTAAAGGAGGTAGGGTGTGTGTAGCCCTACACTGGATAGTGCTACATCATCAAGGGCTCACAGTATCTTCTGCCTTCTGCTGAATGCCCTAAAAGAGGCAGGATGTGTGTAGCCCCACACTGGATATTGCTACACCATCAAGGGCTCACAGTATCTCCTTCCTTCTGTTCAAGGCCCTAAAGGAGGCAGGTTTTGTGTAGCTGCACCCTGGATAGTGCTACACCCTCAAGGACTCACAGTATCTCCTGCCTTATGCTCAAGGCCCTAAAGGGGGTAGGATGTGTGTAGCCCCACCCTGGATAGTGCTACACCCTCAAGGACTCACAGTATCTCCTGCCTTATGCTCAAGGCCCTAAAGGAGGCAGGATGTGTGTAGCCCCACACTGGATAGTGCTATACCCTCAAGGGCTCACAGTATATCTTGCCTTATGCTCAAGGCCCTAAAGGAGGTAGGATGTGTGTAGAACCACACTGGATAGTGCTACACCCTCAAGGGCTCACAGTATATCCTGCGTACTGAACAAGGCCCTAAAAGAGGCAGGGTGTTTGTAGACCTACCCTGGATAGTGCTACACCCTCAAAGACTCACAGTATATCCTGCCTTCTGCTCAAGGCCCTAAAGGAAGTAGGGTGTGTGTAGCCCCACCCGGTATAGTGCTGCACCCTCAAGGACTCACAGTATCTCCTGCCTTATGCTCTAGGTCCTAAAGGAGGCAGGATGTTCGTAGCCCCACACTGGATAGTGCTACACCCTCAAGGGCTCACAGTATATCCTGCCTTATGCTCAAGGCCCTAAAGGAGGCAGGATGTGTGTAACCCCACCATGGATAGTGCTACACCCTCAAGGACTCACAGTATCTCCTGCCTTCTGCTCAAGGCCCTAAAGGAGGCAGGATATGTGTAGCCCTACACTGGATAGTGCTACACCCTCAAGGGCTCACAGTATATCCTGCCTTCTGCTCAAGGCCCTAAAGGAGGCAGGATGTGTGTAGCCCCACACTGGATAGTGCTACACCCTCAAGGGCTCACAGTATCTCCTGCCTTCTGCTCAAGGCCCTAAAGGAGGTAGGATGTGTGTAGCCCCACACTGGATAGTGCTACACCCTCAAGGGCTCACAGTATCTACTGCCTTCTGCTCTAGGCCCTAAAGGAGGCAGGGCGTGTGTAGCCCCACACTGGATAGGGCTACACCCTCAAGGGCTCACAGTATCTCCTGCTTTGTGCTCAAGGCCCTAAAGGAAGTAGGGTGTGTGTAGCCCCACCCGGTATAGTGCTGCACCCTCAAGGACTCACAGTATCTCCTGCCTTATGCTCTAGGTCCTAAAGGAGGCAGGATGTTCGTAGCCCCACACTGGATAGTGCTACACCCTCAAGGGCTCACAGTATATCCTGCCTTATGCTCAAGGCCCTAAAGGAGGCAGGATGTGTGTAGCCCCACCCTGGATAGTGCTACAACCTCAAGGACTCACAGTACTTCCTGCCTTCTGCTCAAGGCCCTAAAAGAGGCAGGATGTGTGTAGCCCTACACTGGATAGTGCTACACCCTTATAGACTCACAGTATCTCCTGCCTTCTGCTCAAGGCCCTAAAGGAGGTAGGATATGTGTAGCCCTACACTGGATATTGCTACACCCTCAAGGACTCACAGTATCTCCTGCCTTCTGCTCAAGGCCCTAAAGGAGGCAGGATGTGTGTAGCCCCACACTGGACAGTGCTACACCCTCAAGGACTCACAGTATCTCCTGCCTTCTGCTCAAGGCCCTAAAGGAGGCAGGATGTGTGTAGCCCCACCCTGGATAGTGCTACACCCTCAAGGACTCACAGTATCTCCTGCCTTATGCTCAAGGCCCTAAGGGAGGCAGGATGTGTGTAGCCCCGCACTGTATAGTGCTATACCCTCAAGGGCTCACAGTATATCTTGCCTTATGCTCAAGGCCCTAAAGGAGGCAGGATGTGTGTAGCCCAACACTGGATAATGCTACACCCTCAAGGGCTCACAATATCTCCTGCCTTCTGCTCAAGGCCCTAAAGGAGGTAGGGTGTGTGTGTAGCCCTACACTGGATAGTGCTACACCCTCAAGGGCTCACAGTATCTCCTGCCTTCTGCTCAAGACCCTAAAGGAGGCGGGATGTGTGTAGCCCTACACTGGATAGTGCTACACCCTCATGGGCTCACAGTATTTCCTGCCTTCTGCTCAAGGCCCTAAAGGAGGCAGGATGTGTGTAGCCCCACACTGGATAGTGCTACACCCTCAAGGGCTCACAGTATCTCCTGCCTTATGCTCAAGGCCCTAAAGGAGGTAGGATGTGTGTAGCCCCACACTGGATAGTGCTACACCCTCAAGGGCTCACAGTATATCCTGCCTTATGCTCAAGGCACTAAAGGAGGTAGGGTGAGTGTAGCCCCACAATGGATAGTGCTACACCCTCAATGACTCACAGTATATCCTGCCTTATGCACAAGGCCCTAAATGAGGCAGGATGTGTGTAGCCCTACACTGGATATTGCTACACCCTCAAGGACTCACAGTATCTCCTGCCTTCTGCTCAAGGCCCTAAAGGAGTTAGGGTGTGTGTAGCCCCTCACTGGATAGTGCTACACCCTTATAGACTCACAGTATCTCCTGCCTTCTGCTCAAGGCTCTAAAGGAGGTAAGGTGTGTGTAGCCCTACACTGGATAGTGCTACACCATCAAGGGCTCACAGTATCTCCTGCCTTCTGCTGAATGCCCTAAAAGAGGCAGGATGTGTGTAGCCCCACACTGGATATTGCTACACCATCAAGGGCTCACAGTATCTCCTTCCTTCTGATCAAGGCACTAAAGGAGGCAGGTTGTGTGTAGCTGCACCCTGGATAGTGCTACACCCTCAAGGACTCACAGTATCTCCTGCCTTATTCTCAAGGCCCTAAAGGGGGTAGGATGTGTGTAGCCCCACCCTGGATAGTGCTACACCCTCAAGGACTCACAGTATCTCCTGCCTTATGCTCAAGGCCCTAAGGGAAGCAGGATGTGTGTAGCCCCGCACTGTATAGTGCTATACCCTCAAGGGCTCACAGTATATCTTGCCTTATGCTCAAGGCCCTAAAGGAGGTAGGATGTGTGTAGCCCCACACTGGATAGTGCTACACCCTCAAGGGCTCACAGTATATCCTGCCTACTGATCAAGGCCCTAAAGGAGGCAGGGTGTGTGTAGCCCTACCCTGGATATTGCTACACCCTCAAAGACTCACAGTATATCTTGCCTTCGGCTCAAGGCCCTAAAGGAAGTAGGGTGTGTGTAGCCCCACCCTGGATTGTGCTGCACCCTCAAGGACTCACGGTATCTCCTGCCTTATGCTCTAGGCCCTAAAGGAGGCAGGATGTGTGTAGCCCCACACTTGATAGTGCTACACCCTCAAGGGCTCACAGTATATCCTGCCTTATGCTCAAGTCCCTAAAGGAGGCAGGATGTGTGTAGCCCCACCCTGGGTAGTTCTACACTCTCAAGGTTCACAGTATCTCCTGCCTTATGCTCAAGGCCCTAAAGGAGGCAGGATGTGTGTAGCCCCACACTGGATAGTGCTACACCCTCAATGGCTCACAGTATCTTCTGCCTTCTGCTCAAGGCCCTAAAGGAGGCAGGATGTGTGTAGCCCTACACTGGATAGTGCTACACCCTCAAGGACTCACAGTATCTCCTACCTTCTGCTCAATGCCCTAAAGGAGGCAGGATGTGTGTAGCCCCACCCTGGATAGTACTACACCCTCAAGGGTTCACAGTATCTCCTGCCTTCTGCTCAAGGCCCTAAAGGAGGCAGGATATGTGTAGCCCCACCCTGGATAGTGCTACACCCTCAAGGGCTCAGAGTATGTCCTGCCTTATGCTCAAGGCCCTAAAGGAGGCAGGATGTGTGTAGCCCCACACTGGATAGTTCTACACCCTCAAGGGCTCACAGTATATCCTGCCTTATGCTCAAGGCCCTAAAGGAGGTAGGATGTGTGTAGCCCCACCGTGGATAGTGCTACACCCTCAAGGGCTCACAGTATATCCTGCCTTCTGCACAAGGCCCTAATGGAGGTAGGGTGTGTGTAGCCCCACACTGGATAGTGCTACACCCTCAAGGACTCACAGTATCTCCTGCCTTCTGCTCAAAGGCCTAAAGGAGGCAGGATGTGTGTAGCCCCACACTGGATAGTGCTACACCCTCAAGGGCTCACAGTATCTCCTGCCTTATGCTCAAGGCCCTAAAGGAGGTAGGATGTGTGTAGCCCCACCGTGGATAGTGCTACACCCTCAAGGGCTCACAGTATATCCTGCCTTCTGCACAAGGCCCTAATGGAGGTAGGGTGTGTGTAGCCCCACACTGGATAGTGCTACACCCTCAAGGACTCACAGTATCTCCTGCCTTCTGCTCAAGGGCCTAAAGGAGGCAGGATGTGTGTAGCCCCACACTGGATAGTGCTACACCCTCAAGGACTCACAGTATATCCTGCATTATGCTCAAGGCCCTAAAGGAGGTAGGATGTGTGTAGCCCCACACTGGATAGTGCTACACCCTCAAGGACTCTCAGTATATCCTGCCTTATGCTCACGGCCCTAAAGGAGGCAGGATGTGTGTAGCCCCACACTGGATAGTGCTACACCCTCAAGGACTCACAGTATATCCTGCCTTCTGCTCCAGGCCCTAAAGGAGGTAGGATGTGTGTAGCCCCACACTGGATAGTGCTACACCCTCAAGGGCTCACAGTATATCCTGCCTTATGCTCAAGGCCCTAAAGGAGGCAGGATGTGTGTAGCCCTACACTGGATAGTGCTACACCCTCAAGGGCTCACAGTATATCCTGCCTTCTGCTACAGGCCCTAAAGGAGGCAGGATGTGTGTAGCCCTACACTGGATAGAGCTATACCCTCAAGGGCTCACAGTATATCCTGCCTTCTGCTCAAGACCCTAAAGGAGGCAGGATGTGTGTAGCCCTACACTGGATAGTGCTACATCCTTATAGACTCACAGTATCTCCTGCCTTCTGCTCAATGCCCTAAAGGAGGCAGGATGTGTGTAGCCACACCCTGGATAGTGCTACACCCTCAAGGGCTCACAGTATCTCCTGCCTTCTGCTGAAGGCCCTAAAGGAGGTAGGATGTGGGTAGCACCACACTGGATAGTGCTACACCCTCAAGGACTCACAGTATCTCCTGCCTTCTGCTCAAGGCCCTAAAGGAGTTAGGGTGTGTGTAGCCCCACACTGGATAGTGCTACACCCGTATAGACTCACAGTATCTCCTGCCTTCTGCTCAAATCTCTAAAGGAGGTAGTGTGTGTGTAGCCCTACACTGGATAGTGCTACACCCTCAAGGGCTCACAGTATCTCCTGCCTTCTGCTCAAGGCTCTAAAGGAGGTAGGGTGTGTGTAGCCCCACACTGGATAGTGCTACACCCTTATAGACTCACAGTATTTCCTGCCTTCTGCTCAAGGATCTGAAGGAGGTAAGGTGTGTGTAGCCCCGCACTGGACAGTGCCTCACCCTTATAGACTCACAGTATCTCCTGCCTTCTGCTCAAGGCTCTAAAGGAGGCAGGATGTGTGTAGCCCCACACTGGATAGTGCTACACCCTCAAGGGCTCACAGTATCTCCTGCCTTCAGCTGAAGGCCCTAAAGGAGGTAGGATGTGTGTAGCCCCACACTGGATAGTGCTACACCCTCAAGGACTCACAGTATCTCCTGCCTTCTGCTCAAGGCCCTAAAGGAGTTAGGGTGTGTGTAGCCCCTCACTGGATAGTGCTACACCCTTATAGACTCACAGTATCTCCTGCCTTCTGCTCAAGGCTCTAAAGGAGGTAGGGTGTGTGTAGCCCTACACTGGATAGTGCTACACCATCAAGGGCTCACAGTATCTCCTGCCTTCTGCTGAATGCCCTAAAAGAGGCAGGATGTGTGTAGCCCCACACTGGATATTGCTACACCATCAAGGGCTCACAGTATCTCCTTCCTTCTGATCAAGGCACTAAAGGAGGCAGGTTGTGTGTAGCTGCACCCTGGATAGTGCTACACCCTCAAGGACTCACAGTATCTCCTGCCTTATGCTCGAGGCCCTAAAGGGGGTAGGATGTGTGTAGCACCACCCTGGATAGTGCTACACCCTCAAGGACTCACAGTATCTCCTGCCTTATGCTCAAGGCCCTAAGGGAGGCTGGATGTGTGTAGCCCCGCACTGGATAGTGCTATACCCTCAAAGGCTCACAGTATATCTTGCCTTATGCTCAAGGCCCTAAAGGAGGTAGGATGTGTGTAGCCCTACCCTGGATAGTGCTACACCCTCAAAGACTCACAGTATATCTTGCCTTCGGCTCAAGGCCCTAAAGGAAGTAGGGTGTGTGTAGCCCCACCCTGGATTGTGCTGCACCCTCAAGGACTCACAGTATCTCCTGCCTTATGCTCTAGGCCCTAAAGGAGGCAGGATGTGTGTAGCCCCACACTTGATAGTGCTACCCCCTCAAGGGCTCACAGTATATCCTGCCTTATGCTCAAGGCCCTAAAGGAGGCAGGATGTGTGTAACCCCACCCTGGATAGTGCTACACCCTCAAGGACTCACAGTATCTCCTGCCTTCTGCTCAAGGCCCTAAAGGAGGCAGGATATGTGTAGCCCTACACTGGATAGTGCTACACCCTCAAGGGCTCACAGTATATCCTGCCTTCTGCTCAAGGCCCTAAAGGAGGCAGGATGTGTGTAGCCCCACACTGGATAGTGCTACACCCTCAAGGGCTCATAGTATCTCCTGCCTTCTGCTCAAGGCCCTAAAGGAGGTAGGATGTGTGTAGCCCCACACTGGATAGTGCTACACCCTCAAGGGCTCACAGTATCTACTGCCTTCTGCTCAAGGCCCTAAAGGAGGCAGGGCGTGTGTAGCCCCACACTGGAGAGTGCTACACCCTCAAGGGCTCACAGTATCTCCTGCTTTGTGCTCAAGGCCCTAACGGAGGCAGGATGTGTGTAGCCCTACACTGGATAGTGCTACACCCTCAAGGGTTCACAGTATCTCCTGCCTTCTGCTCAAGGCCCTAAAGGAGGTAGGATGTGTGTAGCCCCACACTGGATAGTGCTACACCCTCATGGGCTCACAGTATATCCTGCCTTCTGCTCAAGGCCCTAAAGGAGGCAGGATGTGTGTCGCCCTACTCTGGATAGTGCTACACCCTCAAGGGCTCACAGTATATCCTGCCTTCTGCTCAAGGCCCTAAAGGAGGCAGGATGTGTGTAGCCCTACACTGGATAGTGCTACACCCTCGAGGGCTCATAGTATCTCCTGCCTTATGCTCAAGGCCCTAAAGGAGGCCGGATGTGTGTAGCCCCACCCTGGGTAGTTCTACACTCTCAAGGTTCACAGTATCTCCTGCCTTATGCTCAAGGCCCTAAAGGAGGCAGGATATGTGTAGCCCCACACTGGATAGTGCTACACCCTCAATGGCTCACAGTATCTTCTGCCTTCTGCTCAAGGCCCTAAAGGAGGCAGGATGTGTGTAGCCCTACACTGGATAGTGCTACACCCTCAAGGACTCACAGTATCTCCTACCTTCTTCTCAATGCCCTAAAGGAGGCAGGATGTGTGTAGCCCCACCCTGGATAGTGCTACACCCTCAAGGGTTCACGGTATCTCCTGCCTTCTGCTCAAGGCCCTAAAGGAGGCAGGATGTGTGTAGCCCCACCCTGGATAGTGCTACACCCTCAAGGGCTCACAGTATCTCCTGCCTTATGCTCAAGGCCCTAAAGGAGGCAGGATGTGTGTAGCCCCACACTGGATAGTGCTACACCCTCAAGGACTCACAGTATATCCTGCCTTATGCTCAAGGCCCTAAAGGAGGTAGGATGTGTGTAGCCCCACCCTGGATAGTGCTACACCCTCAAGGACTCACAGTATCTCCTGCCTTATGCTCAAGGCCCTAAAGGAGGCAGGATGTGTGTAGCCCCACACTGGATAGTGCTATACCCACAAGGGCTCACAGTATATCTTGCCTTATGCTCAAGGCCCTAAAGGAGGTAGGATGTGAGTAGCCCCACACTTGATAGTGCTACACCCTCAAAGACTCACAGTATATCCTGCCTTCTGCTCAAGGCCCTAAAGGAAGTAGGGTGTGTGTAGCCCCACCCTGGATAGTGCTGCACCCTCAAGGATTCACAGTATCTCCTGCCTTATGCTCTAGGCCCTAAAGGAGGCAGGATGTGTGTAGCCCCACACTGGATAGTGCTACACCCTCAAGGGCTCACAGTATATCCTGCCTTATGCTCAAGGCCCTAAAGGAGGCAGGATGTGTGTAGCCCCACACTGGATAGTGCTACACCCTCAAGGGCTCACAGTATCTCCTGCCTTCTGCTCAAGGCCCTAAAGGAGGTAGGATGTGTGTAGCCCCACACTGGATAGTGCTACACCCTCAAGGGCTCACAGTATCTACTGCCTTCTGCTCAAGGCCCTAAAGGAGGCAGGGCGTGTGTAGCCCCACACTGGATAGTGCTACATCCTCAAGGGCTCACAATATCTCCTGCTTTGTGCTCAAGGCCCTAAAGGAGGCAGGATGTGTGTAGCCCTACACTGGATAGTGCTACACCCTCAAGGGTTCACAGTATCTCCTGCCTTCTGCTCAAGGCCCTAAAGGAGGTAGGATGTGTGTAGCCCCACACTGGAAAGTGCTACACCCTCATGGGCTCACAGTATATCCTGCCTTCTGCTCAGGGCCCTAAAGGAGGCAGGATGTGCGTAGCCCCACCCTGGATAGTGCTACACCCTCAAGGACTCACAGTACTTCCTGCCTTCTGCTCAAGGCCCTAAATGAGGCAGGATGTGTGTAGCCCTACACTGGATAGTGCTACACCCTTATAGACTCACAGTATCTCCTGCCTTCTGCTCAAGGCCCTAAAGGAGGTAGGATATGTGTAGCCCTACAATGGATAGTGCTACACCCTCAAGGACTCACAGTATCTCCTGCCTTCTGCTCAAGGCCCTAAAGGAGGCAGGATGTGTGTAGCCCCACACTGGATAGTGCTACACCCTCAAGGATTCACAGTATCTCCTGCCTTCTGCTCAAGGCCCTAAAGGAGGCAGGATGTGTGTAGCCCCACCCTGGATAGTGCTACACCCTCAAGGACTCACAGTATCTCCTGCCTAATGCTCAAGGCCCTAAAGGAGGTTGGATGTGTATAGCCCCACACTGAATAGTGCTACACCCTCAAGGGTTCACAGTATCTCCTGCCTTCTGCTCAAGGCCCTAAAGGAGGCTGGATGTGTGTAGCCCACACTGGATAATGCTACACCCTCAAGGGCTCACAATATCTCCTGCCTTCTGCTCAAGGCCCTAAAGGAGGTAGGGTGTGTGTGTAGCCCTACACTGGATAGTGCTACACCCTCAAGGGCTCACAGTATCTCCTGCCTTCTGCTCAAGACCCTAAAGGAGGCGGGATGTGTGTAGCCCTACACTGGATAGTGCTACACCCTCATGGGCTCACAGTATTTCCTGCCTTCTGCTCAAGGCCCTAAAGGAGGCAGGATGTGTGTAGCCCTACACTGGATAGTGCTACACCCTCAAGGGCTCACAGTATATCCTGCCTTCTGCTCAAGGCCCTAAAGGAGGCAGGATGTGTGTAGCCCTACACTGGATAGTGCTACACCCTCAAGGGCTCACAGTATCTCCTGCCTTCTGCTCAAGGCCCTAAAGGAGGCAGGATGTGTGTAGCCCTACACTGGATAGTGCTACACCCTCAAGGGCTCACAGTATCTCCTGCCTTCTGCTCAAGGCCCTAAAGGAGGCAGGGTGTGTGTAGCCCTACACTGGAGAGTGCTACACCCTCAAGGGCTCTCAGTATCTCCTGCCATATGCTCTAGGCCCTAAAGGAGGCAGGATGTGTGTAGCCCCACCCTGGGTAGTTCTACACTCTCAAGGTTCACAGTATCTCCTGCCTTATGCTCAAGGCCCTAAAGGAGGCAGGATGTGTGTAGCCCCACACTGGATAGTGCTACACCCTCAATGGCTCACAGTATCTTCTGCATTCTGCTCAAGGCCCTAAAGGAGGCAGGATGTGTGCAGCCCTACACTGGATAGTGCTACACCCTCAAGGACTCACAGTATCTCCTACCTTCTGCTCAATGCCCTAAAGGAGGCAGGATGTGTGTAGCCCCACCCTGGATAGCGCTACACCCTCAAGGGCTCACAGTATCTCCTGCCTTATGCTCAAGGCCCTAAAGGAGGCAGGATGTGTGTAGCCCCACACTGGATAGTGCTACACCCTCAAGGGCTCACAGTATATCCTGCCTTATGCTCAAGGCCCTAAAGGAGGTAGGATGTGTGTAGCCCCAACCTGGATAGTGCTACACCCTCAAGGGCTCACAGTATATCCTGCCTTCTGCACAAGGCCCTAATGGAGGTAGGGTGTGTGTAGCCCCACACTGGATAGTGCTACACCCTCAAGGACTCACAGTATCTCCTGCCTTCTGCTCAAGGGCCTAAAGGAGGCAGGATGTGTGTAGCCCCACACTGGATAGTGCTACACCCTCAAGGGCTCACAGTATCTCCTGCCTTATGCTCAAGGCCCTAAAGGAGGTAGGATGTGTGTAGCCCCACACTGGATAGTGCTACACCCTCAAGGGCTCACAGTATATCCTGCCTTATGCTCAAGGCACTAAAGGAGGTAGGGTGAGTGTAGCCCCACAATGGATAGTGCTACACCCTCAATGACTCACAGTATATCCTGCCTTATGCACAAGGCCCTAAATGAGGCAGGATGTGTGTAGCCCTACACTGGATATTGCTACACCCTCAAGGACTCACAGTATCTCCTGCCTTCTGCTCAAGGCCCTAAAGGAGGCAGGATGTGTGTAGCCCCACACTGGATAGTGCTACACCCTCAACGACTCACAGTATCTCCTGCCTTATGCTCAAGGCCCTAAAGGAGGCAGGATGTGTATAGCCCCTCCCTGGATAGTGCTACACCCTCAAGGACTCACAGTATATACTGCCTTATGCTCAAGGCCCTAAAGGAGGCAGGATGTGTGTAGCCCCACACTGGATAGTGCTACACCCTCAAGGACTCACAGTATATCCTGCCTTATGCTCACGGCCCTAAAGGAGGCAGGATGTGTGTAGCCCCACACTGGATAGTGCTACACCCTCAAGGACTCACAGTATATCCTGCCTTCTGCTCCAGGCCCTAAAGGAGGTAGGATGTGTGTAGCCCCACACTGGATAGTGCTACACCCTCAAGGGCTCACAGTATATCCTGCCTTATGCTCAAGGCCCTAAAGGAGGCAGGATGTGTGTATTCCTACACTGGATAGTGCTACAACCTCAAGGGCTCACAGTATATTCTGCCTCCTGCTACAGGCCCTAAAGGATGCAGGATGTGTGTAGCCCTACACTGGATAGTGCTATACCCTCAAGGGCTCACAGTATATCCTGCCTTCTGCTCATGACCCTAAAGGAGGCAGGATGTGTGTAGCCCTACACTGGATAGTGCTACATCCTTATAGACTCACAGTATCTCCTGCCTTCGGCTCAAGGCTCTAAAGGAGGTAGGGTGTGTGTAGCCCTACACTGGATAGTGCTACACCATCAAGGGCTCACAGTATCTCCTGCCTTCTGCTGAATGCCCTAAAAGAGGCAGGATGTGTGTAGCCCCACACTGGATATTGCTACACCATCAAGGGCTCACAGTATCTCCTTCCTTCTGATCAAGGCACTAAAGGAGGCAGGTTGTGTGTAGCTGCACCCTGGATAGTGCTACACCCTCAAGGACTCACAGTATCTCCTGCCTTATGCTCGAGGCCCTAAAGGGGGTAGGATGTGTGTAGCACCACCCTGGATAGTGCTACACCCTCAAGGACTCACAGTATCTCCTGCCTTATGCTCAAGGCCCTAAGGGAGGCTGGATGTGTGTAGCCCCGCACTGGATAGTGCTATACCCTCAAAGGCTCACAGTATATCTTGCCTTATGCTCAAGGCCCTAAAGGAGGTAGGATGTGTGTAGCCCTACCCTGGATAGTGCTACACCCTCAAAGACTCACAGTATATCTTGCCTTCGGCTCAAGGCCCTAAAGGAAGTAGGGTGTGTGTAGCCCCACCCTGGATTGTGCTGCACCCTCAAGGACTCACAGTATCTCCTGCCTTATGCTCTAGGCCCTAAAGGAGGCAGGATGTGTGTAGCCCCACACTTGATAGTGCTACCCCCTCAAGGGCTCACAGTATATCCTGCCTTATGCTCAAGGCCCTAAAGGAGGCAGGATGTGTGTAACCCCACCCTGGATAGTGCTACACCCTCAAGGACTCACAGTATCTCCTGCCTTCTGCTCAAGGCCCTAAAGGAGGCAGGATATGTGTAGCCCTACACTGGATAGTGCTACACCCTCAAGGGCTCACAGTATATCCTGCCTTCTGCTCAAGGCCCTAAAGGAGGCAGGATGTGTGTAGCCCCACACTGGATAGTGCTACACCCTCAAGGGCTCATAGTATCTCCTGCCTTCTGCTCAAGGCCCTAAAGGAGGTAGGATGTGTGTAGCCCCACACTGGATAGTGCTACACCCTCAAGGGCTCACAGTATCTACTGCCTTCTGCTCAAGGCCCTAAAGGAGGCAGGGCGTGTGTAGCCCCACACTGGAGAGTGCTACACCCTCAAGGGCTCACAGTATCTCCTGCTTTGTGCTCAAGGCCCTAACGGAGGCAGGATGTGTGTAGCCCTACACTGGATAGTGCTACACCCTCAAGGGTTCACAGTATCTCCTGCCTTCTGCTCAAGGCCCTAAAGGAGGTAGGATGTGTGTAGCCCCACACTGGATAGTGCTACACCCTCATGGGCTCACAGTATATCCTGCCTTCTGCTCAAGGCCCTAAAGGAGGCAGGATGTGTGTCGCCCTACTCTGGATAGTGCTACACCCTCAAGGGCTCACAGTATATCCTGCCTTCTGCTCAAGGCCCTAAAGGAGGCAGGATGTGTGTAGCCCTACACTGGATAGTGCTACACCCTCGAGGGCTCATAGTATCTCCTGCCTTATGCTCAAGGCCCTAAAGGAGGCCGGATGTGTGTAGCCCCACCCTGGGTAGTTCTACACTCTCAAGGTTCACAGTATCTCCTGCCTTATGCTCAAGGCCCTAAAGGAGGCAGGATATGTGTAGCCCCACACTGGATAGTGCTACACCCTCAATGGCTCACAGTATCTTCTGCCTTCTGCTCAAGGCCCTAAAGGAGGCAGGATGTGTGTAGCCCTACACTGGATAGTGCTACACCCTCAAGGACTCACAGTATCTCCTACCTTCTTCTCAATGCCCTAAAGGAGGCAGGATGTGTGTAGCCCCACCCTGGATAGTGCTACACCCTCAAGGGTTCACGGTATCTCCTGCCTTCTGCTCAAGGCCCTAAAGGAGGCAGGATGTGTGTAGCCCCACCCTGGATAGTGCTACACCCTCAAGGGCTCACAGTATCTCCTGCCTTATGCTCAAGGCCCTAAAGGAGGCAGGATGTGTGTAGCCCCACACTGGATAGTGCTACACCCTCAAGGACTCACAGTATATCCTGCCTTATGCTCAAGGCCCTAAAGGAGGTAGGATGTGTGTAGCCCCACCCTGGATAGTGCTACACCCTCAAGGACTCACAGTATCTCCTGCCTTATGCTCAAGGCCCTAAAGGAGGCAGGATGTGTGTAGCCCCACACTGGATAGTGCTATACCCACAAGGGCTCACAGTATATCTTGCCTTATGCTCAAGGCCCTAAAGGAGGTAGGATGTGAGTAGCCCCACACTTGATAGTGCTACACCCTCAAAGACTCACAGTATATCCTGCCTTCTGCTCAAGGCCCTAAAGGAAGTAGGGTGTGTGTAGCCCCACCCTGGATAGTGCTGCACCCTCAAGGATTCACAGTATCTCCTGCCTTATGCTCTAGGCCCTAAAGGAGGCAGGATGTGTGTAGCCCCACACTGGATAGTGCTACACCCTCAAGGGCTCACAGTATATCCTGCCTTATGCTCAAGGCCCTAAAGGAGGCAGGATGTGTGTAGCCCCACACTGGATAGTGCTACACCCTCAAGGGCTCACAGTATCTCCTGCCTTCTGCTCAAGGCCCTAAAGGAGGTAGGATGTGTGTAGCCCCACACTGGATAGTGCTACACCCTCAAGGGCTCACAGTATCTACTGCCTTCTGCTCAAGGCCCTAAAGGAGGCAGGGCGTGTGTAGCCCCACACTGGATAGTGCTACATCCTCAAGGGCTCACAGTATCTCCTGCTTTGTGCTCAAGGCCCTAAAGGAGGCAGGATGTGTGTAGCCCTACACTGGATAGTGCTACACCCTCAAGGGTTCACAGTATCTCCTGCCTTCTGCTCAAGGCCCTAAAGGAGGTAGGATGTGTGTAGCCCCACACTGGAAAGTGCTACACCCTCATGGGCTCACAGTATATCCTGCCTTCTGCTCAGGGCCCTAAAGGAGGCAGGATGTGCGTAGCCCCACCCTGGATAGTGCTACACCCTCAAGGACTCACAGTACTTCCTGCCTTCTGCTCAAGGCCCTAAATGAGGCAGGATGTGTGTAGCCCTACACTGGATAGTGCTACACCCTTATAGACTCACAGTATCTCCTGCCTTCTGCTCAAGGCCCTAAAGGAGGTAGGATATGTGTAGCCCTACAATGGATAGTGCTACACCCTCAAGGACTCACAGTATCTCCTGCCTTCTGCTCAAGGCCCTAAAGGAGGCAGGATGTGTGTAGCCCCACACTGGATAGTGCTACACCCTCAAGGATTCACAGTATCTCCTGCCTTCTGCTCAAGGCCCTAAAGGAGGCAGGATGTGTGTAGCCCCACCCTGGATAGTGCTACACCCTCAAGGACTCACAGTATCTCCTGCCTAATGCTCAAGGCCCTAAAGGAGGTTGGATGTGTATAGCCCCACACTGAATAGTGCTACACCCTCAAGGGTTCACAGTATCTCCTGCCTTCTGCTCAAGGCCCTAAAGGAGGCTGGATGTGTGTAGCCCACACTGGATAATGCTACACCCTCAAGGGCTCACAATATCTCCTGCCTTCTGCTCAAGGCCCTAAAGGAGGTAGGGTGTGTGTGTAGCCCTACACTGGATAGTGCTACACCCTCAAGGGCTCACAGTATCTCCTGCCTTCTGCTCAAGACCCTAAAGGAGGCGGGATGTGTGTAGCCCTACACTGGATAGTGCTACACCCTCATGGGCTCACAGTATTTCCTGCCTTCTGCTCAAGGCCCTAAAGGAGGCAGGATGTGTGTAGCCCTACACTGGATAGTGCTACACCCTCAAGGGCTCACAGTATATCCTGCCTTCTGCTCAAGGCCCTAAAGGAGGCAGGATGTGTGTAGCCCTACACTGGATAGTGCTACACCCTCAAGGGCTCACAGTATCTCCTGCCTTCTGCTCAAGGCCCTAAAGGAGGCAGGATGTGTGTAGCCCTACACTGGATAGTGCTACACCCTCAAGGGCTCACAGTATCTCCTGCCTTCTGCTCAAGGCCCTAAAGGAGGCAGGGTGTGTGTAGCCCTACACTGGAGAGTGCTACACCCTCAAGGGCTCTCAGTATCTCCTGCCATATGCTCTAGGCCCTAAAGGAGGCAGGATGTGTGTAGCCCCACCCTGGGTAGTTCTACACTCTCAAGGTTCACAGTATCTCCTGCCTTATGCTCAAGGCCCTAAAGGAGGCAGGATGTGTGTAGCCCCACACTGGATAGTGCTACACCCTCAATGGCTCACAGTATCTTCTGCATTCTGCTCAAGGCCCTAAAGGAGGCAGGATGTGTGCAGCCCTACACTGGATAGTGCTACACCCTCAAGGACTCACAGTATCTCCTACCTTCTGCTCAATGCCCTAAAGGAGGCAGGATGTGTGTAGCCCCACCCTGGATAGCGCTACACCCTCAAGGGCTCACAGTATCTCCTGCCTTATGCTCAAGGCCCTAAAGGAGGCAGGATGTGTGTAGCCCCACACTGGATAGTGCTACACCCTCAAGGGCTCACAGTATATCCTGCCTTATGCTCAAGGCCCTAAAGGAGGTAGGATGTGTGTAGCCCCAACCTGGATAGTGCTACACCCTCAAGGGCTCACAGTATATCCTGCCTTCTGCACAAGGCCCTAATGGAGGTAGGGTGTGTGTAGCCCCACACTGGATAGTGCTACACCCTCAAGGACTCACAGTATCTCCTGCCTTCTGCTCAAGGGCCTAAAGGAGGCAGGATGTGTGTAGCCCCACACTGGATAGTGCTACACCCTCAAGGGCTCACAGTATCTCCTGCCTTATGCTCAAGGCCCTAAAGGAGGTAGGATGTGTGTAGCCCCACACTGGATAGTGCTACACCCTCAAGGGCTCACAGTATATCCTGCCTTATGCTCAAGGCACTAAAGGAGGTAGGGTGAGTGTAGCCCCACAATGGATAGTGCTACACCCTCAATGACTCACAGTATATCCTGCCTTATGCACAAGGCCCTAAATGAGGCAGGATGTGTGTAGCCCTACACTGGATATTGCTACACCCTCAAGGACTCACAGTATCTCCTGCCTTCTGCTCAAGGCCCTAAAGGAGGCAGGATGTGTGTAGCCCCACACTGGATAGTGCTACACCCTCAACGACTCACAGTATCTCCTGCCTTATGCTCAAGGCCCTAAAGGAGGCAGGATGTGTATAGCCCCTCCCTGGATAGTGCTACACCCTCAAGGACTCACAGTATATACTGCCTTATGCTCAAGGCCCTAAAGGAGGCAGGATGTGTGTAGCCCCACACTGGATAGTGCTACACCCTCAAGGACTCACAGTATATCCTGCCTTATGCTCACGGCCCTAAAGGAGGCAGGATGTGTGTAGCCCCACACTGGATAGTGCTACACCCTCAAGGACTCACAGTATATCCTGCCTTCTGCTCCAGGCCCTAAAGGAGGTAGGATGTGTGTAGCCCCACACTGGATAGTGCTACACCCTCAAGGGCTCACAGTATATCCTGCCTTATGCTCAAGGCCCTAAAGGAGGCAGGATGTGTGTATTCCTACACTGGATAGTGCTACAACCTCAAGGGCTCACAGTATATTCTGCCTCCTGCTACAGGCCCTAAAGGATGCAGGATGTGTGTAGCCCTACACTGGATAGTGCTATACCCTCAAGGGCTCACAGTATATCCTGCCTTCTGCTCATGACCCTAAAGGAGGCAGGATGTGTGTAGCCCTACACTGGATAGTGCTACATCCTTATAGACTCACAGTATCTCCTGCCTTCTGATCAATGCCCTAAAGGAGGCAGGATGTGTGTAGCCCCACCCTGTATAGTGCTACACCCTCAAGGGCTCACAGTATCTCCTGCCTTCTGCTGAAGGCCCTAAAGGAGGTTGGATGTGTGTAGCCCCACACTGGATAGTGCTACACCCTCAAGGACTCACAGTATCTCCTGCCTTCTGCTCAAGGCCCTAAAGGAGTTAGGGTGTGTGTAGCCCCACACTGGATAGTGCTACACCCGTATAGACCCACAGTATCTCCTGCCTTCTGCTCAAGGCTCTAAAGGAGGTAGGGTGTGTGTAGCCCTACACTGGATAGTGCTACACCCTCATGGGCTCACAGTATTTCCTGCCTTCTGCTCAAGGCTCTAAAGGAGGTAGGGTGTGTGTAGCCCCACACTGGATAGTGCTACACGCTTATAGACCCACAGTATCTCCTGCCTTCTGCTCAAGGCTCTAAAGGAGGTAAGGTGTGTGTAGCCCCACACTGGACAGTGCCTCACCCTTATAGACTCACAATATCTCCTGCCTTCTGCTCAAGGCTCTAAAGGAGGCAGGTTTTGTGTAGCTGCACCCTGGATAGTGCTACACCCTCAAGGACTCACAGTATCTCCTGCCTTATGCTCAAGGCCCTAAAGGTGGTAGGATGTGTGTAGCCCCACCCTGGATAGTGCTACACCCTCAAGGACTCACATTATCTCCTGCCTGATGCTCAAGGCCCTAAAGGAGGCAGGATGTGTGTAGCCCCACACTGGATAGTGCTATACCCTCAAGGGCTCACAGTATATCTTGCCTTATGCTCAAGGCCCTAAAGGAGGTAGGATGTGTGTAGCCCCACACTGGATAGTGCTATACCCTCAAGGGCTCACAGTATATCCTGCCTACTGAACAAGGCCCTAAAGGAGGCAGGGTGTTTGTAGACCTACCCTGGATAGTGCTACACCCTCAAAGACTCACAGTATATCCTGCCTTCTGCTCAAGGCCCTAAAGGAAGTAGGGTGTGTGTAGCCCCACCCGGTATAGTGCTGCACCCTCAAGGACTCACAGTATCTCCTGCCTTATGCTCTAGGTCCTAAAGGAGGCAGGATGTTCGTAGCCCCACACTGGATAGTGCTACACCCTCAAGGGCTCACAGTATATCCTGCCTTATGCTCAAGGCCCTAAAGGAGGCAGGATGTATGTGACCCCACCATGGATAGTGCTACACCCTCAAGGACTCACAGTATCTCCTGCCTTCTGCTCAAGGCCCTAAAGGAGGCAGGATATGTGTAGCCCTACACTGGATAGTGCTACACCCTCAAGGGCTCACAGTATATCCTGCCTTCTGCTCAAGGCCCTAAAGGAGGCAGGATGTGTGTAGCCCCACACTGGATAGTGCTACACCCTCAAGGGCTCACAGTATCTCCTGCCTTCTGCTCAAGGCCCTAAAGGAGGTAGGATGTTTGTAGCCCCACACTGGATAGTGCTACACCCTCAAGGGCTCACAATATCTACTTCCTTCTGCTCAAGGCCCTAAAGGAGGCAGGGCGTGTGTAGCCCCACACTGGATAGTGCTACACCCTCAAGGGCTCACAGTATCTCCTGCTTTGTGCTCAAGGCCCTAAAGGAGGCAGGATGTGTGTAGCCCTACACTGGATAGTGCTACACCCTCAAGGGTTCACAGTATCTCCTGCCTTCTGCTCAAGGCCCTAAAGGAGGTAGGATGTGTGTAGCCCCACACTGGATAGTGCTACACCCTCATGGGCTCACAGTATATCCTGCCTTCTGCTCAGGGCCCTAAAGGAGGCAGGATGTGTGTAGCCCCACCCTGGATAGTGCTACACCCTCAAGGACTCACAGTACTTCCTGCCTTCTGCTCAAGGCCCTAAAAGAGGCAGGATATGTGTAGCCCTACACTGGATAGTGCTACACCCTTATAGACTCACAGTATCTCCTGCCTTCTGCTCAAGGCCCTAAAGGAGGTAGGATATGTGTAGCCCTACACTGGATAGTGCTACACCCTCAAGGACTCACAGTATCTCCTGCCTTCTGCTCAAGGCCCTAAAGGAGGCAGGATGTGTGTAGCCCCACACTGGACAGTGCTACACCCTCAAGGACTCACACTATCTCCTGCCTTCTGCTCAAGGCCCTAAAGGAGGCAGGATGTGTGTAGCCCCACCCTGGATAGTGCTACACCCTCAAGGACTCACAGTATCTCCTGCCTTATGCTCAAGGCCCTAAAGGAGGTAGGATATGTGTAGCCCCACACTGAATAGTGCTACACCCTCAAGGGCTCACAGTATCTCCTGCCTTCTGCTCAAGGCCCTAAAGGAGGCAGGATGTTTGTAGCCCAACACTGGATAATGCTACACCCTCAAGGGCTCACAATATCTCCTGCCTTCTGCTCAAGGCCCTAAAGGAGGTAGGGTGTGTGTGTAGTCCCACCCTGGATAGTGCTACACCCTCAAGGGCTCACAGTATCTCCTGCCTTCTGCTCAAGACCCTAAAGGAGGCGGGATGTGTGTAGCCCTACACTGGATAGTGCTACACCCTCATGGGCTCACAGTATTTCCTGCCTTCTGCTCAAGGCCCTAAAGGAGGCAGGATGTGTGTAGCCCTACACTGGATAGTGCTACACCCTCAAGGGCTCACAGAATCTCCTGCCTTCTGCTCAAGGCCCTAAAGGAGGCAGGATGTGTGTAGCCCTACACTGGATAGTGCTACACCCTCAAGGGCTCTCAGTATCTAATGCCTTATGCTCAAGGCCCTAAAGGAGGCAGGATGTGTGTAGCCCCACCCTGGGTTGTTCTACACTCTCAAGGTTCAGAGTATCTCCTGCCTTATGCTCAAGGCCCTAAAGGAGGCAGGATGTGTGTAGCCCCACACTGGATAGTGCTACACCATCAATGGCTCACAGTATTTTCTGCCTTCTGCTCAAGGCCCTAAAGGAGGCAGGATGTGTGTAGCCCTATACTGGATAGTGCTACACCCTCAAGGACTCACAGTATCCCCTACCTTCTGCTCAATGCCCTAAAGGAGGCAGGATGTGTGTAGCCCCACCCTGGATAGTGCTACACCCTCAAGGGCTCACAGTATCCCCTGCCTTATGCTCAAGGCCCTAAAGGAGGCAGGATGTGTGTAGCCCCACACTGGATAGTGCTACACCCTCAAGGGCTCACAGTATATCCTGCCTTATGCTCAAGGCCCTAAAGGAGGTAGGATGTGTGTAGCCCCAACCTGGATAGTGCTACACCCTCAAGGGCTCACAGTATATCCTGCCTTCTGCACAAGGCCCTAATGGAGGTAGGGTGTGTGTAGCCCCACACTGGATAGTGCTACACCCTCAAGGACTCACAGTATCTCCTGCCTTCTGCTCAAGGGCCTAAAGGAGGCAGGATGTGTGTAGCCCCACACTGGATAGTGCTACACCCTCAAGGGCTCACAGTATCTCCTGCCTTATGCTCAAGGCCCTAAAGGAGGTAGGATGTGTGTAGCCCCCCACTGGATAGTGCTACACCCTCAAGGGCTCACAGTATATCCTGCCTTATGCTCGAGGCCCTAAAGGAGGTAGGGTGAGTGTAGCCCCACAATGGATATTGCTACACCCTCAAGGACTCACAGTATCTCCTGCCTTCTGCTCAAGGCCCTAAAGGAGGCAGGATGTGTGTAGCCCCACACTGGATAGTGCTACACCCTCAACGACTCACAGTATCTCCTGCCTTATGCTCAAGGCCCTAAAGGAGGCAGGATGTGTATAGCCCCTCCCTGGATAGTGCTACACCCTCAAGAACTCACAGTATATCCTGCCTTATGCTCAAGGCCCTAAAGGAGGCAGGATGTGTGTAGCCCCACACTGGATAGTGCTACACCCTCAGGGACTCACAGTATATCCTGCCTTATGCTCACGGCCCTAAAGGAGGCAGGATGTGTGTAGCCCCACACTGGATAGTGCTACACCCTCAAGGACTCACATTATATCCTGCCTTCTGCTCCAGGCCCTAAAGGAGGTAGGATGTGTGTAGCCCCACACTGGATAGTGCTACACCCTCAAGGGCTCACAGTATATCCTGCCTTATGCTCAAGGCCCTAAGGAGGCAGGATGTGTGTAGCCCTACCCTGGATAGTGCTACACCCTCAAGGGCTCACAGTATATCCTGCCATCTGCTACAGGCCCTAAAGGAGGCAGGATGTGTGTAGCCCTACACTGGATAGTGCTATACCCTCAAGGGCTCACAGTATATCCTGCCTTCTGCTCATGACCCTAAAGGAGGCAGGATGTGTGTAGCCCTACACTGGAAAGTGCTACATCCTTATAGACTCACAGTATCTCCTGCCTTCTGCTCAATGCCCTAAAGGAGGCAGGATTTGTGTAGCCCCACCCTGTATAGTGCTACACCCTCAAGGGCTCACAGTATCTCCTGCCTTCTGCTGAAGGCCCTAAAGGAGGTAGGATGTGTGTAGCCCCACACTGGATAGTGCTACACCCTCAAGGACTCACAGTATCTCCTGCCTTCTGCTCAAGGCCCTAAAGGCGTTAGGGTGTGTGTAGCCCCACACTGGATAGTGCTACACCCGTATAGACTCACAGTATCTCCTGCCTTCTGCTCAAGGCTCTAAAGGAGGTAGGGTGTGTGTAGCCCCACACTGGATAGTGCTACACCCTCAAGGGCTCACAGTATTTCCTGCCTTCTGCTCAAGGCTCTAAAGGTGGTAGGGTGTGTGTAGCCACACACTGGAAAGTGCTACACCCTTATAGACCCACAGTATCTCCTGCCATCTGCTCAAGGCTCTAAAGGAGGTAAGGTGTGTGTAGCCCCACACTGGACAGTGCCTCACCCTTATAGACTCACAGTATCTCCTGCCTTCTGCTCAAGGCTCTAAAGGAGGCAGGATGTGTGTAGCCCCACACTGGATAGTGCTACACTCTCAAGGGCTCACAGTATCTCCTGCCTTCTGCTGAAGGCCCTAAAGGAGGTAGGATGTGTGTAGCCCCACACTGGATAGTGCTACACCCTCAAGGATTCACAGTATCTCCTGCCTTCTGCTCAAGGCTCTAAAGGATTTAGGGTGTGTGTAGCCCCACACTGGATAGTGCTACACCCTTATAGACTCACAGTATCTCCTGCCTTCTGCTCAAGGCTCTAAAGGAGGTAGGGTGTGTGTAGCCCTACACTGGATAGTGCTACACCATCAAGGGCTCACAGTATCTTCTGCCTTCTGCTGAATGCCCTAAAAGAGGCAGGATGTGTGTAGCCCCACACTGGATATTGCTACACCATCAAGGGCTCACAGTATCTCCTTCCTTCTGCTCAAGGCCCTAAAGGAGGCAGGTTTTGTGTAGCTGCACCCTGGATAGTGCAACACCCTCAAGGACTCACAGTATCTCCTGCCTTATGCTCAAGGCCCTAAAGGAGGCAGGATGTGTGTAGCCCCACACTGGATAGTGCTATAACCTCAAGGGCTCACAGTATATCTTGCCTTATGCTCAAGGCCTTAAGGAGGTAGGATGTGTGTAGCCCCACACTGGATAGTGCTACACCCTCAAGGGCTCACAGTATATCCTGCCTACTGATCAAGGCCCTAAAGGAGGCAGGGTGTGTGTAGCCCTACCCTGGATAGTGCTACACCCTCAAAGACTCACAGTATATCCTGCCTTCTGCTCAAGGCCCTAAAGGATGTAGGGTGTGTGTAGCCCCACCCGGTATAGTGCTGCACCCTCAAGGACTCACAGTATCTCCTGCCTTATGCTCTAGGCCCTAAAGGAGGCAGGATGTGTGTAGCCCCGCACTGGATAGTGCTACACCCTCAAGGGCTCACAGTATATCCTGCCTGATGCTCAATGCCCTAAAGGAGGTAGGATGTGTGTAGCCCCACACTGGATAGTGCTACACCCTCAAGGGCTCACAGGATCTCCTGCCTTTTGTACAAGGCCCTAAAGGGGGCAGGGTGTGTGTAGCCCCACACTGAATAGTTTTACACCCTCAAGGGCTCACAGTATATCCTGCCTTCTGCTCAAGGCCCTAAAGGAGGCAGGGTGTGTGTAGCCCTACCCTGGATAGTGCTACACCCTCAAGGACTCACAGTATCTCCTGCCTTATGCTCAAGGCCCTAAAGGAGGCAGGATGTGTGTAGCCCCACACTGGATAGTGCTACACCCTCAAGGGCTCACAGTATGTCTTGCCTTATGCTCAAGGCCCTAAAGGAGGTAGGATGTGTGTAGCCCCACACTGGATAGTGCTACACCCTCAAGGGCTCACAGTATATCCTGCCTTATGTTCAAGGCCCTAAATGAGGCAGGATGTGTGTAGCCCTACACTGGATAGTGCTACACCCTCAAGGACTCACAGTATATCTTGCCTTATGCTCAAGGCCCTAAAGGAGGTAGGATGTGTGTAGCCCCACACTGGATAGTGCTACACCCTCAAGGGGTCACAGTATATCCTGCCTACTGATCAATGCTCTAAAGGAGGTAGGGTGTGTGTAGCCCTACACTGGATAGTGCTACACCTTCAAGGGCTCACAGTATCTCCTGCCTTCTGCTCAAGGCTCTAAAGGAGGTAGGGTGTGTGTAGCCCCACACTGGATAGTGCTACACCCTAATAGACTCACAGTATCTCCTGCCTTCTGCTCAAGGCTCGAAAGGAGGTAAGGTGTGTGTAGCCCCACACTGGACTGTGCTACACCCTTATAGACTCACAGTATCTCCTGCCTTCTGCTCAAGGCTCTAAAGGAGGCAGGATGTGTGTAGCCCCACACTGGATAGTGCTACACCCTCAAGGGCTCACAGTATCTCCTGCCTTCTGCTGAAGGCCCTAAAGGAGGTAGGATGTGTGTAGCCCCACACTGGATAGTGCTACACCCTCAAGGACTCACAGTATCTCTTGCCTTCTGCTCGAGGCCCTAATGGAGTTAGGGTGTGTGTAGCCCCACACTGGATATTGCTACACCCTTATAGACTCACAGTATCTCCTGCCTTCTGCTCAAGGCTCTAAAGGAGGTAGGGTGTGTGTTGCCCTACACTGGATAGTGCTACACCATCAAGGGCTCACAGTATCTCCTGCCTTCTGCTGAATGCCCTAAAGGAGGCAGGATGTGTGTAGCCCCACACGGGATATTGCTACACCATCAAGGGCTCACAGTATCTCCTTCCTTCTGCTCAAGGCCCTAAAGGAGGCAGGTTGTGTGTAGCTGCACCCTGGATAGTGCTACACCCTCAAGGGTTCACAGTATCTCCTGCCTTATGCTCAAGGCCCTAAAGGGGGTAGGATGTGTGTAGCCCCACCCTGGATTGTGCTACACCCTCAAGGACTCACAGTATCTCCTGCCTTATGCTCAAGGCCCTAAAGGAGGCAGGATATGTGTAGCCCCACACTGGATAGTGCTACACCCTCAAGGGCTCACAGTATATCTTGCCTTATGCTCAAGGCCCCAAAGGAGGTAGGATGTGTGTAGCCCCACACTGGATAGTGCTACACCCTCAAGGGCTCACAGTATATCCTGCATACTGATCAAAGCCCTAAAGGAGGCAGGGTGTGTGTAGCCCTACCCTGGATAGTGCTACACCCTCAAAGACTCACAGTATATCCTGCCTTATGCTCAAGGCCCTAAAGGAAGTAGGGTGTGTGTAGGCCCACCCTGGATAGTGCTTCACCCTCAAGGACTCACAGTATCTCCTGCCTTATGCTCTAGGCCCTAAAGGAGGCAAGATGTGTGTAGCCCCACACTGGATAGTGCTACACCCTCAAGGGCTCACAGTATATCCTGCCTTATGCTCAAGGCCCTAAAGGAGGTAGGATGTGTGTAGCCCCACACTGGATAGTGCTACACCCTCAAGGGCTCACAGTATCTCCTGCCTTTTGTACAAGGCCCTAAAGGAGGCAGGGTGTGTGTAGCCCCACACTGGATAGTGCTACACCCTCAAGGGCTCACAGTATATCCTGCCTTCTGCTCAAGGCCCTAAAGGAAGCAGGGTGTGTGTAGCCCTACTCTGGATAGTGCTACACCCTCAAGGACTCACAGTATATCCTGCCTTCTGCTCAAGGCCCTAAAGGAGGAAGGATGTGTGTAGCCCTACACTGGATAGTGCTACACCCTCAAAGAATCACACTATCTCCTGCCTTCTGCTCAAGGCCCTAAAGGAGGCAGGATGTTTGTAGTCCCACACTGGATAGTGCTACACCCTAAAGGACTCGCAGTATCTCCTGCCTCCTGTACAAGGCCCTAAAGGAGGCAGGATGTGTGAGCCCCACACTGGATAGTGCTACACCCTCAAGGACTCACAGTATCTCCTGCCTTCTGCTCAAGGCCCTAAAGGAGGCAGGGTGTGTGTAGCCCTACCCTGGATAGTGCTACACCCTCAAGGACTCACAGTGTCTCCTGCCTTATGCTCATGGCCCTAAAGGAGGCAGGATATGTGTAGTCCCACCCTGGATAGTGCTACACCCTCAAGGACTCACAGTATCTCCTGCCTTATGCTCAAGGCCCTAAAGGAGGCAGGATATGTGTAGCCCCACACTGGATAGTGCTACACCCTCAAGGACTCACAGTATCTCCTGCCTTTTGCTCAAGGCCCTAAAGGAGGCTGGATATGTGTAGCCCTACACTGGATAGTGCTACACCCTCTAGGACTCACAGTATCTCCTGCCTTCTGCTCAAGGCCCTAAAGGAGGTAGGGTGTGTGTAGTCCCACACTGGATAGTGCTACACCCTTATAGACTCACAGTATCTCCTGCCTTCTGCTCAAGGCCCTAAAGGAGGCAGGATGTGTGTAGCCCTACACTGGATAGTGCTACACCCTCTAGGACTCACAGTATCTCCTGCCTTCTGCTCAAGGCCCTAAAGGCGGCAGGATGTGTGTAGCCCCACCCTGGATAGTGCTACACCCTCAAGGGCTCTCAGTATCTCCTGCCTTCTGCTCAAGGCCCTAAAGGAGGAAGGATGTGTGTAGCCCCACACTGGATAGTGCTACACCCTCAAGGGCTCACAGTATCTCCTGCCTTCTGCTCAAGGCCCTAAAGGAGGCAGGATGTGTGTAGCCCCACACTGGATAGTGCTACACCCTCAAGTGCTCACAGTATCTCCTGCCTTCTGCTCAAGGCCCTAAAGGAGGCAGGATGTGTGTAGCCCCACACTGGATAGTGCTACACCCTCAAGGGCTCTCAGTATCTCCTGCCTTCTGCTGAAGGCCCTAAAGGAGGCAGGATGTGTAGCCCCACACTGGATAGTGCTACACCCTCAAGGGCTCACAGTATCTCCTGCCTTATTCTCAAGGCCCTATAGGAGGCAGGATGTGTGTAGCCCCACCCTGGATAGTGCTACACCCTCAAGGGCTCTCAGTATCTCCTGCCTTCTGCTCAAGGCTCTAAAGGAGGCAGGATGTGTGTAGCCCCACACTGAATAGTGCTACAGCCTCAAGGGCTCACAGTATCTCCTGCCTTATTCTCAAGGCCCTAAAGGAGGCAGGATGTGTGTAGCCCCACCCTGGATAGTGCTACACCCTCAAGGACTCACAGTATCTCCTGCCTTATGCTCAAGGCTCTAAGGGAGGTAGGGTGTATGTACCCCACACAAGATAGTGCTACACCCCCAAGGGCTCACAGTATCTCCTGCCTTCTGCTCAAGGCCCTAAAGGAGGCAGGGTGTGTGTAGCTCCACCCTGGATAGAGCTACAAACTCAACTACGTTAGACGAATGTCAGCACGAAACCATAGGTGGCTTCTAGGTTAGACGACTCTCTGGACGAAACCATTGGTGGCTTCTAGGTTAGACGACTGTCTGGACGAAACTATTGGTGGCTTCTAGGTTAGACAACTGTCTGAACGAAACCATTGGTGGCTTCTAGGTTAGACGACTGTCGGGATGAAACCATTGATGGCTACTAGGATAGAAGACTGTCTGGACGAAACCATTGATGGCTACTAGGTAAGATCACAGTGTGGATGAAAATAACTGTTTGTACTACAAGCAAGGGGAACTGTATTCGTATGAATCCTTATTAATTCTTAGAATTTTACATGTATGCAGGGTCTTGGTTGTCACAATTTTGTGTCTTGGCCGATTTTGTATACTCCGAATATGACCACGTCTGTTAATATATTTATTTGTTCTGTTATTCTATTCGGCATTTATAAATTCAAGCTTTTAAAATTACTATTATTATTCCCTTTGTGGAATATAAGATGTGTTTGCAACAGGGCAGCCAACATGTTTTCTTCAGGAACTACGTCTGAAAAAATAACAAATGGATTATATTATCCCACGCTGTGTTACTTTGCGAACGAAACTCGGAAACCTCCACAATAAGACAGAAAGGGTAATATATAAATCACGTACATGGCAAAGTTTAGTTTAGTATATATGATAGCAAGTTAAAGTTGGCTGCAACAGCAGAATACGGCAGGGAATTTATTATCGGTTTGTAACTCCCAAGTTGTCACAAGTTATCAGTTGTACCAACCAGCCAGAGCAATAATAACTAACTCAACAGCACATGACATGAAGGAATCCGTTCTTTTTTCCTTCTCCCGTGTCTCAAAACGCTGTAACTTCGTTTAATTATTATGCGATATTGGAGACAGAGTCAAAGTTTATTCTGTCTCTCCTTTACTCCTTGTCTTCTGAACTTGCCGTCTATGACGTCACGTTATTACCCCGTCTCAGCTCTTACGATGTGGCAGTAAATGACGGAGCATTTAACGTAAGGAGAAGTGGGGTTCAAAGAAAATAATTCACGGAGAAATAATATACTAGGTAAAGTTAAAGGGGACGTAAAACATCGGTTTCTTAGTCATAGATGATCTCCTCTATATTACTTCCCAATGGGCTGAGATTTGCTGATGGCATTCTCATCTTAGCCGACACATCAGAGGACTTGGATGAGTTTTCAAATCGTATGGACTCCGTCTTGAGGAAAGAATTCGAGATGAAAATCAATGAATGAACCCGCGCAACGAATAAGCGACTCCGCGCCATCTTGGTCTGTTTTGAGATTATGGTGGAAATAGGTATCTGGTCCCATTTGGCATCAAATGACGTGTTAAACGTGCACACAAGTGCCTCCTATGGGTAGATATTTGCAATTGAAATGCCACGTGCGTGAAAGAAGGACTCTGGTATTCTAAGATGGAGGACGTCAGGAAGTAGAGATCTCTCCGTCAGCTAGCGAACGTGACCATATCGGCCGTAGACGTAAACGGAACATGTAAAAGTGGAAGGATTTCAATAGAAAGATGTTGAAAGATGCTGGGGAAGCATATGAAAATCCTCAAGGCGTAAAATTCCAGCAGAAATACAACCAAAAGTGGTGAATAGACAAAGGACCTCCGTGATTTCACCTGGGTGTCAGAAAGCCAGAATTTGGTATTGATAGCTCTCAATTTGAATATATCCCTGTTGATAATGTAGAGAGTAAGTTGTTCTATTTAGGGACTAGGTGGCATCGTTGTCATCAGCCCCATGTACTTGCGTGTGGGAGCTGTCTAATAACCTGCGTAATTGTGGTGAATGCTAGGGTGTGTACGTGTTTGTGGAGCTAGGATTGGTGAGAATGCGACCTTGGCATGTTAGTTAGGCTATCATCTCGATATTTGTTTGGAGAAGAAATGGGAAACTACGGCAAACAACTTTTAGGATAGACAAGGGAGGTACCGGGAATATACTCCTCGGTTATCCTCACAAATTTAAGTGTACTTTGTTCGAACAGTCATATCAGGATTTAAATTCTCCTTAGCAAACCCGGGGATCGAACCCAAGCCGTCTAAAAAGGGGCAGTTACCACACTTACCCCTAAACCACTCACAGCTACTGTAGAGAATAAGTGGCTCGTAATATCTTAGCGTGATGGATTCTACAATATATAATCGGTGTCCTCTTTAGCATAAGGATGAACCAGTAAACCTAACCTTTTCAGGGGGAAGACACCATAGTACAGCCTTGTCCCCTGAAGATCCAATGCTAAACGTAACCTTCTTGGTCCCCACAACAAGCCCTCAAAATGTGAAATGGGAATTTTGAAACACACTGCATGGAATAAAAAAAAATTAACTAATCTTCAAATACGGATCTGATCTCACCTTAAGCGTAAATTAATACCGTAAGGCGTACGTAGTACGTCTGGCATCGCAGCGAATTAGGTTGAGTTGCACACACACTCACAATGCCAGTGAACTAATTTTTACCGTGGAAGTGAGGAGAGGGCAGTGACGTATTATTGACTTACCTAAATGGCTAACGCGCGGACTAGCTACTGTCGACTAAAATATTATGTGTACTCGAGTTTGAAGGTTGTTTGTGAAGTAACCAATAAACCTACATAAAATCCAATAACAACATCATTTTCATCGTTCTATTTTACGTTAGTTCATGTAGGTTTGGAACTTTTAATTTATAATTTAATATTTTTTATCGCAGTTGGAACAAAAAAAAAGTGCCTGTTTTTAAGCGTGTTTCAACCATGCGTCTCATTTATGAATTATTATCTCACAAACCCGTCATCAGATCGAATCCAAATTTTAACACAATATATATTGAAATGTTGTATAACTGGTGTATTAATTTCAAAATTGTGTGTGTCCAAGAAACATAGTTGTTATCATTTTTGTTAGTTAACTTTTCCTCGGCTCGGGGTGGTTGGAAAATTTAATTCTTGGTCGCGTTGTAATCCTTATACATCAAAAAGGTATGCTGTATGATTGTCAAATACTTGAATTAATTCACTTATTTTATATCGGTTTGTATTTGTACGGGGAATTAAGACATGGTTCACCAGTTAACCGCTCCGGAGAAAGCTAAACATCGTTGCCAAGATGGGCTCAATATCAGCAACGGCTTAAAAACGGGCACTTTTTGTGTTCCAACTGCGATAAAAAAATATTAAAATATAAATTAAAAATTCCTAACTTACATGAACTAACGTAGAATAAAACGACGAAAATGATGATGTTATTGGATTTTATGTAGGTCTATTGGTAACTCACAAACAACCTTCAAACTCGAATGCACATAATATTTTGGTCGACAGTAGTAGTCGACATGATGGTGCACTGGACTCTCAGGATGCTCCTGGTATGCGCTTCTGTATTAGCAAAGCCGCTGTGTTGGATAGAACTGGTTTCTTTTGCTCGTGGTCAGTACAGGCTACTCAGTGGAGGAGTTACCTTCCCTCCTGTATAGCCCACAATGGCCTTTGCCACCAAACATCTTTCTATGTGTCTCCAGAGAATACTTACCCTCGTTAACGATGATGTGATATTGGAAAGAGTTTTTACATATCTCTCCTCCACTTTAACTCGTTGTCTTCTGAACGAGCGAATCTTGTCTTTTATTACATCACATTATTACGGCCCCCTCTCGCCTCATAGCTCGTGATGTGGCAGTAAATGACGGTGCATTTAACATAAGGAGAAATGGAAAAAGGATTCACTGAAAAGTAATAAACTAAGTGATGATAGAGGAGACGTACAATATGGGATTGTTGCCCGAAGATACATCAATAAAATAAAACCCTCTTGGCACGCCAGAAGGTGGAGGTAAATCCCTCCCGGCACGCCGGAAGGTGGAGGTCCCTCTCAGCACGCCAGAAGGTGGAGGTAAATCCCTCTCGGCACGCCGGAAGGTGGAGGTCCCTCTCGGCACGCCGGAAGGTGGAGGTCCCTCTCAGCACGCCAGAAGGTGGAGGTAAATCCCTCTCGGCACGCCGGAAGGTGGAGGTAAATCCCTCTCGGCACGCCGGAAGGTGGAGGTAAATCCCTCTCGGCACGCCAGAAGGTGGAGGTAAATCCCTCTCGGCACGCCGGAAGGTGGAGGTCCCTCTCAGCACGCCAGAAGGTGGAGGTAAATCCCTCTCGGCACGCCGGAAGGTGGAGGTCCCTCTCAGCACGCCAGAAGGTGGAGGTAAATCCCTCTCGGCACGCCGGAAGGTGGAGGTAAATCCCTCTCGGCAGGCCGGAAGGTGGAGGTAAATCCCTCTCTGCACGCCGGAAGGTGGAAGTCCCTCTCGGCACGCCGGAAGGTGGAGGTCCCTCTCAGCACGCCAGAAGGTGGAGGTAAATCCCTCTCGGCACGCCGGAAGGTGGAGGTAAATCCCTCTCTGCACGCCAAGCGTGGAGATAAATGCCTCTCGGCAAGCCGGATGGCAGAGGTAAATCCCTCTCGGCACGCTGGAAGGTGGAGGTAAATCCCTCTCGGCACGCCGGAAGCCGGAGGTAAATCCCTCTCGGCACGCCGAAAGGTGGAAGTAACAACCTCTCGGCACGCCGGAAGGTGGAAGTAAATCCCTCTCGGCACGCCGGAAGGTGGAAGTAAATCCCTCTCGGCACGCCAGAAGGTGGAGATAAATCCCTCTCGGCACGCCGGAAGGTGGAGTTAAATCCCTCTCGGCACGCCGGAATGTGGAGGTATATCCCTCTTGGCACGCCGGAAGGTGGATGTAAATCCCTCTCGGCACGCCGGAAGGTGGAAGTAAATCCCTCTCGGCACGCCGGAAGGTGGAAGTAAATCCCTCTCGGCACGCCAGAAGGTGGAGATAAATCCCTCTCGGCACGCCGGAAGGAGGAGGTAAATCCCTCTCGGCACGCCGGAAGGTGGAGGTAAATCCCTCTCGGCACGCCGGAAGGTGGAAGTAAATCCCTCCCGGCACGCCGGAAGGTGGAGGTAAATCCCTCTCGACACGCCGGAAGGTGGAGGTAAACCCCTCTCGGCACACCGGAAGGCGGGGGTAAACCCCTCTCAGCACGCCAGAAGTAGGAGGTAAATCCCTCCCGCCACGCCAGAAGTTGGAGGTAAACCGCTCTCGGGACGCCAGAAGCTGGAGGTAAATCCCTCTTGGCACGCCGGAAGGCGGAGGTAAATCCCTCTCCACACGCCGGAAGGCGGAGGTAAACCCCTCTCGGCACACCGGAAGGCGGAGGTAAACCCCTCTCAACACGCCGGAAGTTGGAGGTAAATCACTCTCGCCACGCCAGAAGTTGGAGGTAAATCGCTCTCGGGACGCCAGAAGTTGGAGGTAAATCCCTCTCGGCACGCCGGAATGTGGAAGTAAATCCCTCTCGGCACACCGGAAGTTGGAGGTAAATCCCTCTCGGGACGCCAGAAGTTGGAGGTAAATCCCTCTCGGCACGCCAGAAGGTGGAGATAAATCCCTCTCAGCACGCCAGAAGTTGGAGGTAAATCCCTCTCGGCACGCCGGAAGGTGGAGGTAGATCCCTCGCGGCACGCCAGAAGATGGAGGTAAATCCCTCTCGGCCCGCCGGAAGTTAAAGGTAAATCCCTCTCAGCACGCCAGAAGTTGGGGGTAAATCCCTCTCGGCACACCGGAAGTTGGAGGTAAATCCCTCTTGGCACGCCGGCAGTTGAAGGTAAGTCCCTCTCAGCACGCCAGAAGTTGGAGGTAAATCACTACCGGCACGCCAGAAGTTTGAGGTAGATCCCTCTCGGCACGCCAGAAGTTGGAGGTAAATCCCTCTCGGCACGCCGGAAGTTGGAGGTAAATCCCTCTCAGCACGCCAGAAGTTGGAGGTAAATCACTATCGGCACGCCAGAAGTTTGAGGTAGATCCCTCTCGGCACGCCAGAAGTTGGAGGTAAATCGCTATCGGCACGCCAGAAGTTTGAGGTAGATCCCTCTCGGCACGCCAGAAGTTGGAGGTAAATCCCTCTCGGCACGCCAGAAGTTGGAGGTAAATCCCTCTCGGCACCCCGGAAGTTGAAGGTAAATCCCTTTCGGCACGCCGGAAGTTGGAGGTAAATCCCTCTCAGCACGCCAGAAGTTGGAGGTAAATCCCTCTCTGCACGCCAGAAGTTGGAGGTAAATCCCTATCGGCTCGCCAGAAGTTAGAGGTAGATCCCTCTCGGCACGCCAGAAGTTTGAGGTAGATCCCTCTCGGCACGCCAGAAGTTGGAGGTAAATCCCTCTCGGCACGCCAGAAGTTGGAGGTAAATCCCTTTCGGCACGCCGGAAGTTGGAGGTAAATCCCTCTCAGCACGCCAGAAGTTGGAGGTAAATCCCTGTCGGCACGCCAGAAGTTGGAGGTAAATCCCTATCGGCTCGCCAGAAGTTTGAGGTAGATCCCTCTCGGCACGCCAGAAGTTTGAGGTTGATCCCTCTCGGCACGCCAGAAGTTTGAGGTAGATCCCTCTCGGCACGCCAGAAGTTGGAGGTAAATCCCTCTCGGCACGCCAGAAGTTGGAGGTAAATCCCTCTTTGCACGCCGGAAGTTGGAGGTAAATCCCTCTCGGTACACCGGAAATTGGAGGTAAATCCCTCTCGGCACGCCGGAAGTTGGAGGTAAATCCCTCTCGGTACACCGGAAGTTGGAGGTAAATCCCTCTCGGCACGCCGGAAGTTGGAGGTAAATCCCTCTCGGCACGCCGGAAGTTTGAGGTGGATACCTCTCGGCACGCCAGAAGTTGGAGGTAAATCCCTCTCGGCACGCCAGAAGTTGGAGGTAAATCCCTCTCGGCACACCGGAAGTTGGAGGTAAATCCCTTTCGGCACACCGGAAGTTGGAGGTAAATCCCTCTCGGCACACCGGAAAATGGAGGTAAATCCCTCTCGGCACGCCGGAAGTTGGAGGTAAATCCCTCTCAGCACGCCAGAAGTTGGAGGTAAACCCTCTCGGCACGCAGAAGTTTGAGGTAGATACCTCTCGGCACGCCGGAAGTTGGAGGTAAATCCCTCTCGGCACGCCAGAAGTTGGAGGTAAATCTCTCTCGGCACACCGGAAGTTGAAGGTAAATCCCTTTCGGCACGCCGGAAGTTGGAGGTAAATCCCTCTCAGCACGCCAGAAGTTGGAGGTAAATCCTTCTCTGCACGCCAGAAGTTGGAGGTAATTCCCTATCGGCTCGCCAGAAGTTTGAGGTAGATCCCTCTCGGCACGCCAGAAGTTTGAGGTAGATCCCTCTCGGCACGCCAGAAGTTGGAGGTAAATCCCTCTCGGCACGCCAGAAGTTGGAGGTAAATCCCTTTCGGCACGCCGGAAGTTGGAGGTAAATCCCTCTCAGCACGCCAGAAGTTGGAGGTAAATCCCTGTCGGCACGCCAGAAGTAGGAGGTAAATCCCTATCGGCTCGCCAGAAGTTTGAGGTAGATCCCTCTCGGCACGCCAGAAGTTTGAGGTTGATCCCTCTCGGCACGCCAGAAGTTTGAGGTAGATCCCTCTCGGCACGCCAGAAGTTGGAGGTAAATCCCTCTCGGCACGCCAGAAGTTGGAGGTAAATCCCTCTTGGCACGCCGGAAGTTGGAGGTAAATCCCTCTCGGTACACCGGAAGTTGGAGGTAAATCCCTCTCGGCACGCCGGAAGTTGGAGGTAAATCCCTCTCGGCACGCCAGAAGTTTGAGGTAGATCCCTCTCAACACGCCAGTAGTTGGAGGTAAATCCCTCTTGGCACACCGGAAGTTGGAAGTAAATCCCTCTCGGCACGCTGGAAGTTGGAAGTAAATCCCTCTCGGCACACCGGAAGTTGGAAGTACATCCCTCTCGGCACACCGGAAGTTGGAAGCAAATCCCTCTCGGCACGCCGGAAGTTGAAGGTACATTTCAATGTTTCTTATTCACTAAGTGTGCTATTTGTATACCTACGAATGGTTCACATGTTTAGCATAGCGCTTTCGGTGGCGTAGTCGGTAACATGCTGAGCTTCTATGCCCAAGATAGCGGGTTCAAACCCGGCCGAATCCGTCGGATTTTTTAAGAGCATTCAAAATCCCTCGGTATGCCTTCCTTTGGGGGGGGGGGGGGAAGTAAAGCCGGCGGTCCTATGTCATAGATTTATGGCGTGTTAAAGAACCTTCCACTTATTACACCTGTGTGAAGCTCAATTGGATAGGTTAAGAATGTAAACAACGCTCTTAGGTTTTTACGTTCGTTGCCAAGAGCCGAGTGCGGTGGCGTCTAGTAGCTGAGTCCTGAACTTGGTCTAGTAGTCGTTGATGGTGGTACTTGGAGGCAAAAGTAGGAACTATTTGAAACATTGTAAGTTGCAGCCTGTACTTACATTAAAAACAGATAACACACACTAATACAGTCATCACAATTAACACCGGTTATCAGACAGATTCTACACACACCCAAAGTACACGGGGCTACATGACCGCGTTGTCGCAGCCCCTAAAGTTAAGAACCAACCATGTTTAGCATCTTATAATTCCGAAAATATTTTCCTCATCCCTCGGCGTAAGGGTTCTTAGTGATCGTGCCCGGACTGTCGCTGGGGATAACCATGTTCGCTACATTACTGTAAGAACTGAAAGTTGCTCAGTGACTGCTTTGGGGAGCAAACGATGCTTGATGGTCGTGGTTTTGCCCAATTTTCTCCAAACTAACTTAAGGTAAACATCGGGTGAAAAGTTCCTGGGTAACGTCCTCAATACTAGGCACATAACACTGTACTTCAACAGTTTTAAATATCGATGTACACACAAGTACACGGGTCTGATGACCATCATGTCCCAATGCTCTAATATGACGTAACAACAATATTACTTACTTTCTCACTCACGTATTTATTTACTTATGCCCTTAGTTTCTTACGCCCGTACTTACTTTCTTACTTACTTACTTACGCCCTTACTTTATTACTTATTTACATACTGTAACCTTTATGCATCTGTGATTGCATAAATTCTACATATTTATTTCAACAAGATTTTATTCATGTTTCAAAGCTGATGTGAGAAAGACGTTGCCTGTAGACCAAAGGGCAACAAAGGAAGACCCGTACGTGCTTTTTCTACAACTTTCACCGAGCGCGGACAATGGAGAGAGGAGGAGATCGGCAAACATCAGGTAACCACATGGGCTTAGACAACGCGAAACGGTTATTCAACCAAGCGGGCAGATACGAAAATTTCAACGATCACTTACTAGATAAACCCCGCCCATTTGAGAGAAATTGGAGCAGTAATTAAAATGCAGAAACATGAATTACACCATCGTATAGGGGACAATCCCAGCCTCTCAGAAGTATTTTCAAAATTTAAATTGAGTCATTCTGTGATTTTTGCCAGAATTAAAACGAAATTAGGGGGCGGATTTGAAACTACCAATAGCAGCGAGGGACGCAAGACGCGACCAAATCCCGCCGAAATTAAGGAACAATGAAGGGAATTACGGAGCTCATTATCTAAGGATCCAGCGATCGGATTTTGGATTAAAAGAAGCCATGAGACATTGAAAATGAGGACGTTCGAATGAGCTAATTTACATATTCATGCGAGTGTTATTATAGAATAAAATTCTAAAAGCTCCCCACTCCGAGTACTTCTTCGACAAATCATATAAATAATAGCTGGAGACGCAGCGAAAACAGTTCTACTTTGGGCGCTGCAGAGGCGCGATCCCACGATCGTCGTGTTCTGAACTTAACAAAATTTTACAAGTTCTACAGTTCTACTTTGGGCGCTGCAGAGGCGCGAGCCCACGATCGCCGCGTTCTGAATTTAAGAAAATTTTATAAGGATAAGCAGTTCTATCTTGGCACATTTCAATATCGTTAAGTGTTCGCGAGTGCGAATCGGAACAGTACCGCGAGTGTGCATACCGTTGACAGTGCGAAACAGTTATATGGTAGAGATAGCCACACGTGCTATTAGCATCAAAGTCAATGAGATAGGAAGCTATGAACTATCAGCTGAATTGAGTAGGTTGATGATGGCTTTAGGAAGTAGGAGCTACACACGCGAGAACCGTGCATTGTAATAATAATAATAATTCACAGTGGACCTTTGCTTTGATGATTTTTTTTTTTTGGAAACCGTGTGTAAAATTCTCCTCCTTGCAAGATGAACCAATTGATCCAGAAGGCTGATATCAAGGACCAGATCATCACCAACATGATGTATACGAGATAAGTAGATATTGCATGGGGCATGTTTGCCATAGCGCATCCCATCATGGGAGTCGGATAGGTTTATCTCGATCATAAGCAATTATGATAAAATAGTATTTTGGGCACAGCAGGCATGTTTTGTGTAAATTTGTGTATATTTGTCATTTAAGATTTTTTGTGTGTTTTTTATAAAGTAAGATTCGTATATGAGCATCAAATCTTGTTTAATTGTGTTTTGTTTGAGGGTTTCAGTAACTTTGCTGAATGCACATTTAAGGGAATAATTGGGTTGATAGTGCTTACGCACGACCATAACGTAAAAGCTAGTATGGGGGAGATAGCTTGACATTGTGACAAAGACCAGTAGTGACACTGAAATTAGGTGAACAGTAAGTAAGGTATTGAAGACCACACCAAAGTAAAGAAAGGTAAGATGGAATGGCTAGATGACAATATAATATTCAGAAAAGGTTGAGAGTTGATCCTTGGTTGAGCTGAAATTAAGGACGGAAGCGGTATTCCTGTGTTCTACGATGATATAAATGGTAAGTGAAATGATTGAATTCATTGTCTGATGAGAGTGCATTATAGCTCCGTCGGAAAGGTAACTGTACAGCTCGAGCCCAAGGCAGTCATACGGAAAGCAGATATAAAGATTATGGTCAGTCGTCTGAATTCTGAAAGGAGCAGCGAAGGTCGTTGCTTGCCTAGCTGGTTTATTATGGTGTGAAGGTGTCTGTCACAAGGTCGGGAAACTACGTTGAATGGTATTGTTCTTTTGCGAGGGAAGGTAGTAGAACTTCCGAGGGTTTGTTTCTTTTTTGTACCGCATCAGGAAGCGATGTCATGTCTTGTAATATAATTTTGAGTGCATTCATTATAGTTGTTTGTTTATTAAAAATAATGGGGCATCGGCCACCGAAGTGTGTTTATTTGATGCTTCATGTATTTTGACTTGTTTTGGTTTACCGTAATTAGCAGAGTTATAGCTCTGAGCCAGTTAGTTGTTTATAAGCTAGAACATGCACACATGCCTGTGGCCTAGAATAAGGCTATTGCCTTCATCATTGGACTCTTGTGAGGAAGAATGATGATTGTACGAGAAACCCTGTCCGAACCCCAAAAAACAATTTTGCAATTGTAAACATGAGTGCGCATTTTTGACAGAATGGTTGGGCTATTCAGACCATAGTTTGATGAATTAAGTCTGTTGACATTTTAGTTTTGATCTTGAAGCAGTGGACTGCAGTGAATTAGATTATTTTCTTTTCCTCGTTTCAGCCAGTGTGATTATAATTTATCTTTTACAATTTGATTTGTTGATTAGAATCTTAGCTTGTGTTCAGAATAATTTAAGGGAGTATATTTTTGTTGTTTTATTGTCTGTGGATGGGAGCAAGTGGGAGATGCTATTTTTGAATAAATTATTTTATATTAGGAGTTCTCTGACATACTGATTTTAAGTTAAGCCTCCTGTGATCCTTGATGATATCCCTAGGGTGTTTAAATTAAGTTAGAGCCACACCGAACAGACCATTACCCCGAGCTAGAGTCGGCATCCTAGGAACCATTGAAGGGTACAATACTTACTTAATTACGCCCTTACTTACTTACGGCCATACATACTTACTTACGCCCTTACATTATTACTTATTTACATACTTACTTACTACCTTACTTACTTACGCCCTTACTTACTTACTTATTTACATACTTACTTACTTACATACTTACTTACTTACTTACGCCCTTACATTATTACTTATTTACATACTTACTTACTTACTTACTACCTTACTTACTTACGCCCTTACTTACTACCTTACTTACTTACGCCCTTACTTACTTACTTATTTACATACTTACTTACTTACATACTTACTTACTTACTTACGCCCTTACATTATTACTTATTTACATACTTACTTACTTACTTACTACCTTACTTACTTACGCCCTTACTTACTACCTTACTTACTTACGCCCTTACTTACTTATTTACATACTTACTTACTTATTTACATACTTACTTACTTACTTACTTACGCCCTTACTTTATTACTTATTTACTTACTTATTTACTTACTTACTTACTTACTTACTTACTTACTTACTTACTTATTTACATACTTACTTACTTACATACTTACTTACTTACTTACGCCCTTACATTATTACTTATTTACATACTTACTTACTTACTTACTTACTTACTTACTTACTTACTTATTTACATACTTACTTACTTACATACTTACTTACTTACGCCCTTACATTATTACTTATTTACATACTTACTTACTTACTTACTTACGCCCTTACTTACTTACTTACTTACTTACTTACCTACTTACTTACGCCCTTACTTACTTACTTACGCCCTTACTTTATTAGTTATTTACGCCCTTACTTACTTACTTACGCCCTTACTTACTTACTTACTTACTTACGCCCTTACTTACTTACTTACGCCCTTACTTACTTACTTACTTACTTACGCCCTTACTTACTTACTTACTGACGGCCTTACATACTTACTTACTTATTTAGTTGCTCACTTATTTTCTCACCCACTTACTTACTTAGACACGTAGTTACTAACTTACTCTTGACAATCGCAGGTCAGTATTGCTCTTGAGCGAACATCGATATCTACATCCTGCTATTGCTCCGACCTCGAAGACTAATGTAGCGAGGACGGTATTATTACCTGTTCCAAGTTTTCAATAACGGGAACACAATAGAGGTCAGTTGGCCCCTTGAGTTAAATGACCTGTATCCCATTGACCCAGAAACAGAGAAAAGAAAGGGACGATATTGATAAAATCCCCTTTGAGCTATTGTTTTGGAAATAAGTAACATTGCTCCCTGACATCACCACTATGCATTTCAAGTTTTATTGAGGTCTACAAGACTCCTCTTAGGTAAGGTTGGCATTGTACGTCCATTGCTTAAAGTAAAATACAAGACGAGGAATATGTTACTGTTGCAATAAACTGAATGTGTCCCAATAATTGGTCTTGGAAACAGGCACGATCCAATACTGTTCCAATGATCTAAAAGCCTTTATATCTCGATAGCCCTATACAGAGCTCAATGGGTTTCAATTCTTCAAGCAATTGTCGAGTGGACTGGCGGGAAAAATTATCTGACTAGTTTATAGAGGGTGTTTTTGATATAGACGAAAACCGTTAACCTGGAGATTGATTAGGCCATTTTAAGGAAATCATTTTGATATATATAACGATTTAAAATTAACCTTCTGTCGGTCGCATGTGTATCAGAATGATACAAGCACGAGTTTTTCTCGTGTCATTGTTGTGCAAGGCAACAGAGGCAGGTCCCTTCCTGTTTCCCCCTTTCATTTCTCGCCAGTCGCTTCACAGCCTTCGTGCAGTCACCCTGTCAGCTTCTCAGAGCATAATGTATCAGATTGATACATTGCGACATAGGGCGCTACATTTATTCATGCATCTTTTTCTTTCTTCGTGGATTTTACATCTGATAAGATATGATGGCACAGAAACAAACATATAATCTGGAAGATCCTTGGGATATAGAAGCTGTTCAGAAAGTAACCTTAGATGAAGATTAATTTGTAGTTCCTGTTTTTTCTTGTTACATGTGATTATTTTCACTCGCATCGATGTTTACAGAAAACTGTAATTTAGAAATAAATAATGATTACTCTGGATAATACAGAAAGAAAACAAATTAACAGAAATTAAAATGCATGTGGTGGGTTGAACCTCTGTATCCGACTGATACACTGCGACCGACGCCGTCACTCATTTTTTCACAAGATCTGTTACGATAAAGGAAATGTGTCTTACACAAGTGATAAATAACAGGTAGTATCGATATATTGAAGGTACCTGAAAAGAAACATGTTGTTGTTTGAGTCTTCAGTCTTTTGACTGGTTTGATGCAGCACTCCATGCCTCCCTGTCCTGAGCTAATCATTTCATCTCTACATAGCTCCGACACCCTACATCCGAGGCAATCTGTTTAACAAATTCTAACCTTGGTCTACCCCTACAGTTTTTGTCCTCGACCCTTCCTTCCATAACTAAGCTTGCTATTCCTGGGTGTCTTAGTATGTGTCCTACCAACCTATCTCTTCTCTTCATTAGCAGTCGCCAGAAACATCTCTCCTCTCCCACTCGTCTTAAAACCTCTTCGTTTGTAACCCTATCTAACCATCTAATCTTCATCATTCTCCTGTAACACCACATTTCAAATGCTTTAATTCTCCTCTTTTCTGCTGCACCAATAGTCCAAGTTTCACTTCCATAGAGCGCCACGCTCCAGACAAAGGCTTTCAAAAATGACTTCCTAATACCTAAATCTATATTCGATGTCAGCAGATTCCTTTTTTTGTAGAAATGCTTTCTTTGCCTGAGCCAACCTACTTTTAATATCCTCTTTGCTTCGTCCATCACTGGTTATTCTGCTTCCTAAGTAACAGAAGTCTTCTACTTCCTTCAGCTTTTCACCTGCCAATTTGATGTCCATAGAGGTTCCTGATTTATTTGGGCTGCATTCCAGTATTTTTGTTTTACCTTTATTTATTTTCATCATGAATTCTTTCCGTAAGACGGAGTCCATACCATTCAAAAACTCATTCAAATCCTCAGGCTTGTCGGCCAAGATGACGATGTCATCAGCAAATCACAGAGTTGAAATTATTTCTCCTTGAATCTTCACTCCCACTTTAAATTTTTCTCTAATTTCCTTCATTGCTTGTTCAATGTAAAGATTGAAAAGTATGGGTGATAAGTTGCAGCCTTGCCTTACACCTTTCTGAATACCAGCTTCTCTCTCATGTCCTTGAACTCGAATGACTGTTGTCTGGTTTCTGTAAAGATTGTATATCACCCTCCTATCCCTGTACTTTATTCCAATCGATTTCAAAATGTCAAACAATTTAGTCCAATCAACGTTATCAAAAGCCTTTTCTAAGTCTACAAAGTCTCTTATCTTTCCTTATTCTACCTACCAAAATCAGCCTAAGACTTAGTACAGCTTCCCTTGTTCCTACATTTCTCCTGAAACCAAACTGGTCTTCACCCAACTCCGTTTCTATCTGGCTTTCAATCCTCTTGTTAATAATTCTAGACAGGATTTTTGAAGCATGAGTAATCAAGCTGATTCTACGGTAATCTTCACATCTGTCAGCTCCCACTTTCTTTGGTATAGGGATGATTACATTCTTCTTGAAATCAGGGGGTACCTCACCTGCCTCATAAATCCTACACACCACGTGAAATAACCTGATCAGACCTTCATTTCCTATGCAGCGTAGCAACTCAATCGGTATATCATCTATATCCAGTACATCCGCCACAAAAATATAATGGTGCTTAAGTCGTAGCTGGAAGAAGAAGAAGACGAAAACTTAGGGATAATAATAATAATAATAATACAGTATGGCCTCGGGTGCCGGGTGCAAGCTTTGTTATTTGCGCCCAGAGGGCACCTTGCATGTCGAATTTTGTAGTTGCTTGGAATGCTATGAAAGTCTAGGAGGTATGATATCTAAGCTCCTTGACACTACAGCGCTTTCTAGTAGAGAATGGATGAACTCTTTCGTGATGGCGGAAAATCCCGATATGTGATTTTTGTTGTCCTTCCATAATCACTTACCGAGGCCAGAAGCGAACCTGCAAGCTTGGTGTTGGTAGACTGACACGATAACCACTCTCCCACCGTGACATGTTTCGCTTGTGAACCGAGCATCGTCACATCCAAATATGAAACACTACCAAACCTACAGTGACACCCACTGTCAGTCTCTGTCCTCCAAAAGCAAAATACGTGAAAACCCGCCAGAAAACTCAGTAATTGTGGTAATTATTACTGATAAATATTAAGGAATTAAGCACCGAAAAACAACTATTTATTTTAATGTTGCAAAACATAGAAATGACGATCACATTCTCCCCCAAACTAATGTATGAAGGTGTAGTTACTGTTGCTGTGATAAGCCCTAAACTACAATAGAATAGTAAACTGATATGAACTACAAGTGTTCTGTTGTGTAATCATATATATTATTTCAGTAGTAGCCTATAGATCCCTCCTACGGCGCTCACAAGTGACCGATCGTGACAAATGAGCATTCAAATGAAAGAGAATATACATGGGTTGGTTTTTTTAGTTTTGGCACCTTAGTTATAACTGGATTAATAACTCACGTAGATGGTTCCAAGTTTCACAGGCCCTCGATGTAGTCCCCACCGTTGCGTACAACGTGTTCCCAGCGATGTGGAAGTCGTTGGATCCCGTTGGCACTGCCCAATCTATTGATGGTACGAAGAGTGCGCTCGGCAGCCTGCTTAACGTCTTCAATGGTACGGAAGCGCTCCCCGCGCATTGTCATCTTCATCTTCAGATCATAGTCGCAGGGACTGATGTCGGGAGAATATGGCGGGTTATAGAGGACCTCCCAGCCCCAGCGATCCAACAATGCTGACACAACGCCTGCTGTGTGTGCCCTAGCATTGTCATGTAGAACGATGGGCGGTGTAACCATGTGGTGGCGCCGTTTCCTTCTCAGAGTTCCTCGGAGATGGTCTAGCAGAAACGAACAATAGTACGCCGCATTAACGGCTTGCCCTCGGGGAACAGTATGGTGAATGATCACACCATGCCAATCATAGGCAAGAATCAACATTACCTTCACATTGGTGGGGGTTTGTCGAACTGTTTGTTTCCACGGTGATCCGTGGTGCCGCCACTCGTTCGATTGGCGTTTTAACTGCGGCTCATAAGATCTGGCCCACGTCTCATCAATGGTTATGATACGCCGTAAGAAGGCCTCTCCTTCGCGCTCATAATGCTGCAAGTGCATACGACAAGCGTCATATCGCAGCCATTTGTGCATGTCGGTTAAGTCATGCGGAACCCATTTGGACGCAATCTTCCTCATTTTCAGTAAGTCCTTCAGGATATGGAGGACAGTTGAATACGCTAGTCCGGTATCTTGCTCTTATTGACGAATCGTTACGTTCCGATCCACCTCTACTAACGCGGACACCAGTTGTACATTGCCATCACTTACTGGTGGGTGACCAGATCGAGGCATGTGCTCCACACGTTCGCGCCCATCTCGAAAGGCTGCAACCCATCTTGCTACCGTTCTGAACGGTAACGCAGCTGCACCGCACGCTTCCTGCAATCCTCGGTGACACTGTTTAGCACTGCGACCCCTAGCACACTGAATTTTTATCCACGTTCTCTGCTTCTGCTTGGAAAACATTGCGACTGTCTTTCGCGAGCGCTGGTCTCACACTACTCATCTAACAGGCGCGACTGCGCGCGAGCGGTGGTGAGGACGGGCGAGGTCATGTGCTCTGAGGGAGGGGATGCAGGGCAGCAACCGTCGGTAAAAGTGGCAGCGCCCAACATTGTTGCAACTTGGCACTGAAGCATTGGTGCCAAAACTAAAAAACCAACCCATGTACATTACCGGTGACGCATTGCACTCTAATTTCATAAATATCTATAATTTCTTTAAAAAATAACTTTAAAAAAAGCTGTACGAAGTGTGCGATTTGCAGATTCTGTGCTGCAGGAAGATACGCTCCATAAATGCTGACCACTTCACATTTTGGCCATTATGACGCCTGTTTCATGCCTGTTTTATCATTTTGCATGGATTTTAGAAACGATAATTTAAAGGAATGTGTACTCAAATCGTATAATTTCATAAATTCTCTAACATGCCGTAATTATAAGTTATCGTGTAAACCCATTAAACTATTAAACGTTAATTATTTTACAGGGTTTTCTTCGGCATTCTAATTTCATAAAATAATATCGTTCATTTCGCATGGTTTTCAGAAAAAGTAAATCAATGGATTGAGTACTCTAATCGTATAACCGGTGAGTGTTAGGTCGTCTAAAACCTTAGAACTATCATCATCATCATCATCATATATATTATTTCAGTAGTATAGATCCCTCCTGCGGCGCTCACAAGTGACCGATCGTGAAAAATGAGCATTCAAATGAAAGAGAATAAACATTAGCAGTGATGAATTAAACTCTAATTTCATAAATATCTATAATTTCTTTAAAAATGACTTAAAGAATTGTACGAAGTGTGCGATTTGCAGATACTGTTGCTGTAGGGAGATACGCTCCATAATTACTGTCCACTTCACATTTTAACCACTGTGACGCCTGTTTCATGTCATTTTAACATTCTGAGGTCCTTCCTTTATCATTTTGCATGGATTTTAGAAACAGTAAATCAAAGGAATGAGTATTCAAATCGTATAATTTCATAAATGTCGAATAAGTGTTCAGTGTTACATCTCAGCTGTCAATCAATGGACTCAGAACACAAATTACTTTAGCAGTGATGAATTGCATTCTATTTACATAAATATACATTTTTGTAAGAAGTGTGCGATTTGCAAATACTGTTGCTGTAGGAAAATGCGCGACACCATTGCTGTTCAGTTCGCTTTTTGGCCATAGGGACGCCTGTTTCATGTCCAAACTATAACCTTTGTCATTAAGGTCTCTCATTATGAAACTACAGGGAAAAGTGTGGTTTATAAACATGCAAGATATCTCGCACGGGTTCGCTACTCTATACTATCTACTGTATATCTCTCTCTATATATGAATGAAAGTTTGTCTGTTCTTTCTGAATTTCTACGGAAATTGCGTTATTTACGCGTTTCAGACTGTTTTATGACGGATGCGCGCGAAAATATTTTTTTTGTTTGTCTGTCTGTATGTCTGTCTGTCTGTCTGTCTGTCAGTTTGTCTGTGGACAATTTTGTTCCCTTATAACTCGAGAACGGCTGGGTGGATCAACGCCAAATTTGGTACAGATATCCTTCAGAGGCACGAAACTAATCATTGATATAACTCTTCTCCGTACCTCTCATAAAAGGGGGCCTACCCCCTTAAAATACTTGCTGAAATAGGCGTAGAAGGGCAAGACAAAGCTAATTTTCAGCCCCTCAATGTTAGAAACGAAACTAGGGGCTCTAAAGGGACCCCGAAAACCACATTTTAAGGCCCTAAAACCAACAGTTTTTGAGATATTCCCAGAAAATTAATTTCATTTAATACAATAATGAAAAAGCTTTCTCGGCCGTTCGAAATTAAGACAGGAGTCAGGCAAGGGGATGGCCTATCGCCAATCCTTTTCAACTGTGTCCTAGGGAAGGTTGTGAGAATTTGGAACTCTGAATTGGAGAGTCGAGGAATAAACCCAATCTGCCTCGGGAGGAAGTCGGTAGGAATTAAAGTCAACTGCCTGGCGTTTGCAGATGATTTTGCAGTACTATCGGAAACCACGGAAGAAGCAGTCATACAAATCAACCTCTTGGAAAAGATCGCTAGCCAAACAGGACTAAGGATATCAGTTGAAAAGACAAAATATATGACAAATGACAAACATGGACCAAAGTTCCTTGACACGGAGATAGGACGGATTGAAAGGGTAAAAAAGTTCAAGTACCTAGGAGAGACTATACAGGAGAATGGGTTAGAAAAAGCAGCTGTTGGAGATCGAATTATAAAAATGGAAAGAGCGTATGGATTAACAAAAAATATCTACAACAAAAAGTGCATCACCTGGAATGCCAAAATAAGGCATTATAACACTGTCGTAAAAACAGAGTGCCTCTTTGCCAGTGAATGTCTCTCGATGAACTATAGCCTCGAAAAGCTAGAAGTCATGGAAAGGAGAATTCTTAGAAAAATCATGGGTGCAGTTCAGACTGAAGATGGATGGAGACTGAGAAGCAACGGAGAAGTCTACCAGAACGTGGAAAGAATCTCCGCGTCTATGCGGAAGAGAAGGCTGACATTCCTCGGACATCTCTATAGAATGAACGACCATAGATTAACTAAACAAATATTCGACTATCTCTGGAAGAAAAAGACCACCACAACATGGATTAAGGAAGTTAGGAAAGATTTAGAAAAGTTAAACATCACAGAATCACAAATGCTAGAAAGAAATGTATTTAAGAGCAAAGTGAACAATCTGGAAGGGTTTCAAGATGAAGGAAGACCTAAGAGAAGTGGACGAACTTGGACAGAAGACCAAAGAAAAAATGCCAGTGAACGCATGAAGGAATATTGGAGACAGAGGAAACTCCAGGCAAAGAATAAGAAAAAGAAATAAAGTTGTTGCGTGATCCTAAGTGGTCAATTCGCTTGAAAAAAAAATGAAAGAAAGCAAGCCGGTAACCATGGCAACAGAACCTCACAGGTCCATCTATTGCTGTAAGACGCAATACAATTCCATTTATTACATTGCTGAGATAGTTTGCAAACGGCTATAATGTTATAACGGAACTAAATTCAGCTGTAAAATTCATCAATACATATAATGCGCTTAAGGGGGTCAAGGGGTACTCTAGAATTTTTCAAGCTATTTACACGTGCTGGTGTGGTACCTAAGGTCTATTATATCTCTATCCCTATATTGCTATGTTATTATTATAATAATTATTATTATACTACGGCCTACAACGACGAGACAAAGCTTATTTTCTGCCCCTTGGTCTCAGAAACAAAACTCGGGGCCAATAAACAGCCGTAAAGGGTCCCCGAAAACTACATTTTAAGGCTCTAAAACCAAGAGTTTTTGAGATATTCCCAGAAAACAAATTTCATTTAATAAACTAATGTAGGAATGCAAGCCAGTAACCATAACAACAGTGTCTCAAAAAGTTACATCCAACTTTTCATCTATTTCTGGAAGAAGTAATGCCACTCCATTTATTAAATTTCTGTGAAAGTTTCCAAATGGCTATAAGGTTATCACGGAACCAACAAAATCTGTAAAATTCATCAATGGGCTTAAGGGGGTCAAGGGGTACCCTAGATTTTTTCACAAGACTTAAACGTGCGATATATTGCCCGTTGACGCATGTTTGCTCTGATAACAGAGACTAAAACCTATGCTGGAATGTAACTGAACATACCCTGCGAGCGGCGGGAAGAAGCTGAAGTAATATCGCTTATGATCATATTTTTATATATTTTGGACATTCAAAAAATCAATTATAATTATAACCAAGTAATTCTGCATATTTGAAGTAGAGCATACTTCGTAAATCAATGAAACTATCAATTTACTCGGCAAGCTCATATCCTGAGAGCACGCCATATTTGGTAACACCAGTTCCTATTTGTCTTTGGATGAGGCAACATTGATGTGCATGTTGGAGCACAAGTGAAGGTACGTCCGTGAAGGGAAACCATGTGGCACGAAAAATCAGTGGATATTTTTCTCATGGATAGCCATCATGGCATTATTTAACAATTTAAAGATTGGAGACATTCATCATTACATAAACTGTGAAATATTTTCATTCTACTAGGTGAAATGATGGACTTGTGTAAAGCAAATTTTATGACCGCATGGTCACACACACACACACACTTCAGTGTTACATAAACTGTGTAATTAATTAACTGTACAAAATCTACGAGTACAATCTTTATTTGCTGGATGGGCAGTATTTTTGGTTTAATATTTTATGTTAATATTTTCTGTAAATATCAGTGCAAAAGTCACGAGTGAGGGTCGCACCAGCGACAAGACTAGAGCCAGTGGCGGAGTGAGTGTCGCACAAGCGACAAGACTAGAGCCAGTGGCGGAGTGAGTGTCACACAAGCGACAAGACTAGAGCCAGTGGCGGAGTGAGGGTCGCACCAGCGACAAGACTAGAGCCAGTGGCGGAGTGAGTGTCGCACCAGCGACAAGACTAGAGCCAGTGGCGGAGTGAGTGTCGCACCAGCGACAAGACTAGAGCCAGTGGCGGAGTGAGTGTCGCACCAGCGACAAGACTAGAGCCAGTGGCGGAGTGAGTGTCGCACCAGCGACAAGACTAGAGCCAGTGGCGGAGTGAGGGTCGCACCAGCGACAAGACTAGAGCCAGTGGCGGAGTGAGTGTCGCACCAGCGACAAGACTAGAGCCAGTGGCGGAGTGAGTGTCGCACCAGCGACAAGACTAGAGCCAGTGGCGGAGTGAGTGTCGCACCAGCGACAAGACTAGAGCCAGTGGCGGAGTGAGGGTCGCACCAGCGACAAGACTAGAGCCAGTGGCGGAGTGAGTGTCGCACCAGCGACAAGACTAGAGCCAGTGGCGGAGTGAGTGTCGCACCAGCGACAAGACTAGAGCCAGTGGCGGAGTGAGGGTCGCACAAGCGACAAGACTAGAGCCAGTGGCGGAGTGAGGGTCGCACCAGCGACAAGACTAGAGCCAGTGGCGGAGTGAGTGTCGCACCAGCGACAAGACTAGAGCCAGTGGCGGAGTGAGTGTCGCACCAGCGACAAGACTAGAGCCAGTGGCGGAGTGAGTGTGGCACGTGCGACAAGACTAGAGCCAGTGGCGGAGTGAGTGTGGCACGTGCGACAAGACTAGAGCCAGTGGCGGAGTGAGTGTCGCACCAGCGACAAGACTAGAGCCAGTGGCGGAGTGAGTGTCGCACAAGCGACAAGACTATAGCCAGTGGCGGAGTGAGTGTCGCACAAGCGACAAGACTAGAGCCAGTGGCGGAGTGAGTGTCGCACAAGCGACAAGACTAGAGCCAGTGGCGGAGTGAGTGTCGCACAAGCGACAAGACTAGAGCCAGTGGCGGAGTGAGTGTCGCACAAGCGACAAGACTAGAGCCAGTGGCGGAGTGAGTGTCGCACCAGCGACAAGACTAGAGCCAGTGGCGGAGTGAGTGTGGCACGTGCGACAAGACTAGAGCCAGTGGCGGAGTGAGTGTGGCACGTGCGACAAGACTAGAGCCAGTGGCGGAGTGAGTGTCGCACCAGCGACAAGACTAGAGCCAGTGGCGGAGTGAGTGTCGCACAAGCGACAAGACTAGAGCCAGTGGCGGAGTGAGTGTCGCACAAGCGACAAGACTAGAGCCAGTGGCGGAGTGAGTGTCGCACAAGCGACAAGACTAGAGCCAGTGGCGGAGTGAGTGTCGCACAAGCGACAAGACTAGAGCCAGTGGCGGAGTGAGTGTCGCACCAGCGACAAGACTAGAGCCAGTGGCGGAGTGAGTGTGGCACGTGCGACAAGACTAGAGCCAGTGGCGGAGTGAGTGTGGCACGTGCGACAATACTAGAGCCAGTGGCGGAGTGAGTGTCGCACCAGCGACAAGACTAGAGCCAGTGGCGGAGTGAGTGTCGCACCAGCGACAAGACTAGAGCCAGTGGCGGAGTGAGTGTCGCACCAGCGACAAGACTAGAGCCAGTGGCGGAGTGAGTGTCGCACAAGCGACAAGACTAGAGCCAGTGGCGGAGTGAGTGTCGCACAAGCGACAAGACTAGAGCCAGTGGCGGAGTGAGTGTCGCACAAGCGGCAAGACTAGAGCCAGTGGCGGAGTGAGTGTCGCACCAGCGACAAGACTAGAGCCAGTGGCGGAGTGAGTGTCGCACAAGCGACAAGACTAGAGCCAGTGGCGGAGTGAGTGTCGCACCAGCGACAAGACTAGAGCCAGTGGCGGAGTGAGTGTCACACAAGCGACAAGACTAGAGCCAGTGGCGGAGTGAGTGTCGCACCAGCGACAAGACTAGAGCCAGTGGCGGAGTGAGTGTCGCACAAGCGACAGGACTAGAGCCAGTGGCGGAGTGAGTGTCGCACCAGCGACAAGACTAGAGCCAGTGGCGGAGTGAGTGTCGCACAAGCGACAAGACTGAAGCCAGTGGCGGAGTGAGTGTCACACAAGCGACAAGACTAGAGCCAGTGGCGGAGTGAGTGTTGCACCAGCGACAAGACTAGAGCCAGTGGCGGAGTGAGTGTCACACAAGCGACAAGACTAGAGCCAGTGGCGGAGTGAGTGTCGCACCAGCGACAAGACTAGAGCCAGTGGCGGAGTGAGTGTCGCACAAGCGACAAGACTAGAGCCAGTGGCGGAGTGAGTGTCGCACCAGCGACAAGACTAGAGCCAGTGGCGGAGTGAGTGTCGCACCAGCGACAAGACTAGAGCCAGTGGCGGAGTGAGTGTCGCACAAGCGACAAGACTAGAGCCAGTGGCGGAGTGACTGTCGCACAAGCGACAAGACTAGAGCCAGTGGCGGAGTGAGTGTCGCACAAGCGACAAGACTAGAGCCAGTGGCGGAGTGAGTGTCACACAAGCGACAAGACTAGAGCCAGTGGCGGAGTGAGTGTCGCACCAGCGACAAGACTAGAGCCAGTGGCGGAGTGAGTGTCGCACCAGCGACAAGACTAGAGCCAGTGGCGGAGTGAGTGTCGCACCAGCGACAAGACTAGAGCCAGTGGCGGAGTGAGTGTCGCACAAGTGACAAGACTAGAGCCAGTGGCAGAGTGAGTGTCGCACCAGCGACAAGACTAGAGCCAGTGGCGGAGTGAGTGTCGCACCAGCGACAAGACTAGAGCCAGTGGCGGAGTGAGTGTCGCACCAGCGACAAGACTAGAGCCAGTGGCGGAGTGAGTGTCGCACCAGCGACAAGACTAGAGCCAGTGGCGGAGTGAGTGTCGCACAAGTGACAAGACTAGAGCCAGTGGCAGAGTGAGTGTCGCACCAGCGACAAGACTAGAGCCAGTGGCGGAGTGAGTGTCGCACAAGTGACAAGACTAGAGCCAGTGGCGGAGTGAGTGTCGCACCAGCGACAAGACTAGAGCCAGTGGCGGAGTGAGTGTCGCACAAGTGACAAGACTAGAGCCAGTGGCGGAGTGAGTGTCGCACAAGTGACAAGACTAGAGCCAGTGGCGGAGTGAGTGTCGCACAAGCGACAAGACTAGAGCCAGTGGCGGAGTGAGTGTCGCACAAGCGACAAGACTAGAGCCAGTGGCGGAGTGAGTGTCGCACAAGCGACAAGACTAGAGCCAGTGGCGGAGTGAGTGTCGCACAAGCGACAAGACTAGAGCCAGTGGCGGAGTGAGTGTCGCACCAGCGACAAGACTAGAGCCAGTGGCGGAGTGAGTGTCGCACAAGCGACAAGACTAGAGCCAGTGGCGGAGTGAGTGTCGCACCAGCGACAAGACTAGAGCCAGTGGCGGAGTGAGTGTCGCACCAGCGACAAGACTAGAGCCAGTGGCGGAGTGAGTGTCGCACCAGCGACAAGACTAGAGCCAGTGGCGGAGTGAGTGTCGCACAAGCGACAAGACTAGAGCCAGTGGCGGAGTGAGTGTCGCACAAGTGACAAGACTAGAGCCAGTGGCGGAGTGAGTGTCGCACAAGTGACAAGACTAGAGCCAGTGGCGGAGTGAGTGTCACACAAGCGACAAGACTAGAGCCAGTGGCGGAGTGAGTGTCGCACCAGCGACAAGACTAGAGCCAGTAGCGGAGTGAGTGTCGCACAAGCGACAAGACTAGAGCCAGTGGCGGAGTGAGTGTCGCACAAGCGACAAGACTAGAGCCAGTTGCGGAGTGAGTGTCGCACAAGCGACAAGACTAGAGCCAGTGGCGGAGTGAGTGTCGCACAAGCGACAAGACTAGAGCCAGTGGCGGAGTGAGTGTCGCACAAGCGACAAGACTAGAGCCAGTGGCGGAGTGAGTGTCGCACAAGCGACAAGACTAGAGCCAGTGGCGGAGTGAGTGTCGCACCAGCGACAAGACTAGAGCCAGTGGCGGAGTGAGTATCGCACAAGCGACAAGACTAGAGCCAGTGGCGGAGTGAGTGTCGCACAAGTGACAAGACTAGAGCCAGTGGCGGAGTGAGTGTCGCACCAGCGACAAGACTAGAGCCAGTGGCGGAGTGAGTGTCGCACAAGTGACAAGACTAGAGCCAGTGGCGGAGTGAGTGTCGCACAAGTGACAAGACTAGAGCCAGTGGCGGAGTGAGTGTCGCACAAGCGACAAGACTAGAGCCAGTGGCGGAGTGAGTGTCGCACAAGCGACAAGACTAGAGCCAGTGGCGGAGTGAGTGTCGCACAAGCGACAAGACTAGAGCCAGTGGCGGAGTGAGTGTCGCACAAGTGACAAGACTAGAGCCAGTGGCGGAGTGAGTGTCGCACAAGTGACAAGACTAGAGCCAGTGGCGGAGTGAGTGTCACACAAGCGACAAGACTAGAGCCAGTGGCGGAGTGAGTGTCGCACCAGCGACAAGACTAGAGCCAGTGGCGGAGTGAGTGTCGCACAAGCGACAAGACTAGAGCCAGTGGCGGAGTGAGTGTCGCACAAGCGACAAGACAAGAGCCAGTGGCGGAGTGAGTGTCGCACAAGCGACAAGACTAGAGCCAGTGGCGGAGTGAGTGTCGCACAAGCGACAAGACTAGAGCCAGTGGCGGAGTGAGTGTCGCACAAGCGACAAGACTAGAGCCAGTGGCGGAGTGAGTGTCGCACAAGCGACAAGACTAGAGCCAGTGGCGGAGTGAGTGTCGCACAAGCGACAAGACTAGAGCCAGTGGCGGAGTGAGTGTCGCACAAGCGACAAGACTAGAGCCAGTGGCGGAGTGAAAATGGGCAATTTTTACCGCATATTAGCTTCAGTACGCGCAAGTTTTCGTTAATTATGTGCTATGTTATTACCAACGCTAACATTACAATCATGCTAAACCATCAGATCTTCAAATACAACCCCAACCACGCGATGGTATGTGATTTCTAAATCATGCGTGGGGAATTAGCAGCGGAAGATGTCCAAATACAATGAGAAGATAATCTAAAGCCATACACGGGACCGCATATAACATCTCATGGCGGGTCTCGAAACAAGTGACGCTGCATCTGTAAGTCAGATCAAGTATTTGTAGCGTATTGTATGAGTTGGAAACAGTAGATTAGTTTAATTTGGTTTCATTTATTTAAGTGCACAATGCAGGTAGTTAATTATAGGACGCGTGTGGAAAGTAATAGTTTTATTAAACATTTATAGACGCCAGGAAGGCTGGATTTCCAATGCTCATTTCGTATAATTTCAAAACAGTTATTATCAACCATTTATTTTGTCAGGCTGATGACAAATAAACTAGTTTGGCAGATGTTAAATCGAGGCCAAGGTTACGAGCCAAACCCACTGCACAGCACACTCGATTCTAGGCAGTGCATCAATATTTTGTTTAGAAGGCTGTGAGATTCTTAACATTACTACAAGTGGAATGTAGAGTCCGTTATTCACATTTGTTGACCAGATCAATACTTGAAAACAGGTTTATTTCTTTAAGAGAAGCCACGCAGGCAATGAATGCAACATTATTTCGTAACCAAATGAACGCAGGTTCAACCTCATTCAGGGAAGAGGCAATTTTATAAATGCTCACACACATTTAGCTTGTATCAGAAGCCTTCATGTTTATTTAAAGCGTTGTCAGGATGTGTTTTCTGTACAAATAATCTTTATTACCAGCACCTCAAACGTGTATCAATTAGGAATCCACACTTTTGTAAATTAACGTTATGAGAGTATCATATGAGTCGTGACGGTGGATTAATACCTATGACATTGTTATTGTGGTTACACCGGTGGTAATAAACTATTTGAAGTCGTACCAAACCGTGGGCGCCTGGATCAATGAATCCGAAATAAGAGTAAAGTAATTGGTGAAGACACATGATGTCTAATAATTATGAAGTAATTGGTGGAGACACAGGATGTCTAAAAATGATGAAATAGTGGTGAAGACACAGGGTGTCTAGTAAACTATTAAAATATTGAGTTATTTTGCTTAAGTTGGATACACACGTTACCTAATTACACTGAACGCTTTTAAAGGTCCATAAACTGAACAACAATACTGTCAGGGATAAATAATTGTGTGAAGCTTTAATAATCAAAAATAGGGTTTTGAAAACTAACGAATCTTATAATTCCCCCTGAGTCTAAATAAAATTTCTAAACATTAAAAATAAACTATTTTCTGGACCAAATGTTAACACTTAAATATTGTTAAGCTATTTTAGATACATTTTGATACATTTTCTCATGAATAGTCGACAACTAATTGGTGATGTGATAACAGAAGCACACACATCAGATTAGTAGCAATATGAGTCGATGTAATTGTTTAATTACTATCGCCTTTGCAGGCTTTCCTATATTTTTCTACTTTCTTAACATTTTGACACTATGACCGTTTGTTACAAACAGTAACAAATCGAGTATGCAGGCAGTGCCAATTGCACAACCATAGGAGTGCTGAATTATTGTTTGCATTTGTGTTGTATTAGCATAGCTTTTTAATTTATTCAGCAACATTGTGCACATAGCTTGATTTTCTTAGTAATAAACGCATCTCGTTTATTAATTAATGATATTTAGGACTAGCTAAACACTTAACTCTAAAGATAAATGTTAGAGATGGCACCATCATATCATAGGACAAATTTTCCCCTTGCTACTAAATGTAAATGTTCTAGTATTTGTAAACAAGTAAATGTCTTGCTTTGGTGTAGATTCTTTTGATGTTTGATCCTCCCGTAGTCATTTCGATGTAATTGCTTAGGGCCGATCTTACGTGCCATTCTCTTAGCTTGTTCATTTTAGTCGAATTTTGTATTAGGACCATGAGAGTAATTTAGATCTTGTTTAGGACTTTTTTATATTTTCTTTCAGGGCAGAATAGTATCGGACTAGCCGTTTTGCAACTCTCATGCTAGGCTAGGGATCTATTCTGAATAAAATTTATTTGTGATTTTAACATAAGGCTGACCTCTCTTTTCTTGTTTAGTATTGTTCCTCTGAGCTGGTTAAAGATCGAACCTCACTAATTCCCGACACCCCCGAGTGCAGACTTTGTGCTACACCAGCCTATGAATGTATCGTCCCCTATACATGTGTGTTAACTGGAAGAGGGTCTCGGAAGGGTCATTTGAAACCGGTGGCTCCCCGAAACCTTCGGCCAGCGGGCACAATATGTCGTACAGAAGGTCTATTATATCTTCAAACAGCAACATTATTTTCAAAAATTCCTGAATTGAAATAGTTTATTTTTAATTTTATTTTTTTTGCTTTTAGGAATTTGGGCCATTGGAGGCTAAAGAAACTGCATTTTCATGCACCCCAAGCCTTTATAATTTATTAAAGGGGCCTTCCTCTGGATGCGGACTTGACACAACAGTGAGGGTCAGTTTTTATGTTACGTGTATTGCGTTTCGTCTACGAGGTTTTCAATTTTTCACGTCAGGAAGTACACGTTAGTTTCAGAGCATATTTCAACTAAATATTTATCTTTGTCGACAAACAGGTTCCAAGCCCCTAACCATTGCAACAGTAGCTCAATTGATTACGTCTGGTTATTAATACCGAAGACCGTTCGAAGAATAGGTACTTCGGCTAGTTAATACAATAAATCTGAAGAGTTTGTTTGTGTGTTTGTGTGCTTAGACGCGCTAATCTCTGGAACTACCAGTCGGATTCGAAAAATTATTTTGGATATGACAGCCAAATTCAAGAGGAATAGTTTAGGCTGCGTAGCATTAGGCTGCACCTCTCTGGTAAAGATTGATTTTTGTTCAGTAAGTCGGAATAACAAGCACTCCCGAACAGCTTCAATAATACGTAAGTCTATTGTTGCCTGGGAATGTATGCTGCATCACGTCGCACCTACCAGTGTTCTGGCGCAGAATTGCGAGCTGTTTATAAATTTCAGTCACGGGGAGTAATTAGTGTAAAAAGATTTCTTGAGCCCCTTAAAACAGTTACCATGACAATAGTATGCCTCTGTATAAGGGCGATGGTGTTGGTGCAGTATACTGAGGTTATCAGCTGCAATAAGCGTTGGTACTTATCCTTGAGCGATCCAGTTCTGTAGTAGTATCCATTATCATCCATAATACAAATAAAACCACCGGGCAAAGCCGGGCACTACTGCTAGTAAAAAGCTATAACTACAACAAAAAATATTGTCTGTCTATCACTATTGTGATCTACTGTTGATAAGCTATATAATTTACAAAACACACTGCACACCAAAACTGGTCATCGGAGCACCCTGTAGGCATTCCGCTACAACTCCAGATAAGTATCAAAGTATCAACAAGTAGTTCCGTGAAGCACTATAAAGCGTATTTTCATATATCCTACTAATGTTAATTATCGCCTCTATCAATATACAAAATTTCAGTTTGATAGCTGTAATAGATTCGTAGATATTGAGAACCGTCGAAATATTTTGGATGGTCACCATGTTGGATTTTAATATATGTAGGTCTTAGAGTTACGTACACGAAGATTATTGTGTAGGTGTAGTATTCAAACTTCAATCGCATGATTAGGACACAAGAAGTATAATCAAGATTTTAAAATTTCCCATCTTGTGGTAATGAAAAAAATTGAAATACATTAGATGCCAGTGGATTACAATTTGAATAAGTATTTACCGTACCAAGTTTCACTCCGCTCGGATGGTTAAATCGCGAGAAACTTCTATTTAAATATTTACATTTCGCGTCGCCGCCATGTTGGATTCGTGATCATCAGGTTTGAAAGGTCCATAGCTTCAATCATCATACGAAATTTCAATTTTGCCGTTTAGAGTGATGTCATACGCCTATTTATTCATAAATGAAAATAGGCTAAATACGGCTTAAAGGTTATCGATACATTTCCTAACAGACAGATGCATTTTACCAAGACTCATAAAATGCTAGTAAGTTACCGCTTTAATTAAATACACTAATAGATTCGTCTAGCTTGCGGCAAACAGAAGCCACGCGATATTCAACTAGGTCACGTATCAGGGCGTGCGATAAATAAGGAAAACCCGCGAACAACTGAGTCGAGGAGTGTAATATGTGTTCTCGTAAAGCTCGACTGAGCAGAAAGAAAGGAAATCACTCTACATTAACATAAGAGGAAGGGATGTTGGCAGGGGAAATAACATATAACTTATATTCCACGCTGGGGTTAACATTTTAAGTCAACTAGGGTGGAACCACAAAGTGGAATCACTGATTTTTACAGAGGACTGGATGAAGATATTTCGCCCCTTGTTTCCAGTGATTTAGGCTGGGGTAACCCTAGCCCTACATTATCCACTCCGTTGGCCTTGTGTTCCTGCTTTATGTTTAAGAGGAAGTGTATAATGTTGAACAAATTCTTGCCAATGGATGCTATCAGCAATATTTTCCAAAAGTCGGCATCTGCATTTTCTAAGTTTTTGAAAAAAAAAAACAACAACGCGTTAACCACAAAATTCAGGAAATTTGATGTTATTCTACTTTCTATTTTATACCAAGAATATCATAAAATTTCCTGAATCCCACCGCCCAAGCCTTTCTGTTCTTTTTTTTTTAGGAACGAAGTACAGATGTCCGATTATGGAAATAACATAACAAAGCAGATGTGGAGATTTCGAAATAAAGTCAAATTTAATATTGATTATAATAAACTATTTATTACCTAAAGTACATTGAAACCGTACCGGCTTAGGTCACATTGTGACCTTGTTATTCACATTCTCAAAATTTCATAATAACTTCGTCACACATATTTCCAATGTTTCTCTACACAATATCTCTCTCAGCCATATACACATCAAGCATCATTTTTATAACATACCGGTAACTTTTTCAACATATACATCTCTTCAATTCAACGCTGTTTTTATGCACTATTAACAAAATTATTGAAACACATATGTTTTTTGTTTTTTTGATATTTTAATCTGCGAATTTTTGGCACAAAAATATTTCTAGTATCCTCTATTAGGGGAAAAAACATTAAGTTGTATGTTATTACCCGTTTTACATTTGATTGCCGCTGAGCCTGGCTGCGTCACCGCTTGTTGATTATTGTAGCAGGAGCCCCGCGGGGTAAGGAGAAGGACACAGTGATGACACAATGCACAGTCAAGCAGCATTGCTTGCGCTACCTGTCTTAGAAGCGCAGATAAGTATCCTGCTACTGTAGCTGAGTCATATCCTACACGCGCAACTGTACCTGTCAACGAAGCAGAGTGACACAAGTAAACAAGGAATAGTTTCCATCTCGACCGTCGGCAATCAATTCGTGACAGGGCAATACTGCACAGTTCCTTGACCACGCTGAGGATGATTACAATGTGACCTAAACCGGTACTGTTTTAATGTACAAGATATTGACTTAAGGTAATCAATACTTTATTATAATTAATACGTCACTAAGGAATCGGGCTAAAAGGCTCATTTTTATGGCATTCTTTAATAATGATTTGTAACCACAAATATCGTGTTTTGGAACATCTTACACCATTCATTTGATGCGTTTCTCCCAGAGGAATACGAAATCAAAAAAATCTATTTCTTGTAAAAAAAAGGCAGATGTCGACTTTTGGAAATAGGCTCCACTAAAAAAAAAAAAAAATGATCGAAGCAGATGACCTCGCTGTTCCACCCCTTAAAGCCAAATCTCCATAACAGTGCATTTCATTAGATTGCACTGACAAGTAGACATGGCTGATGACCGAAATGTCTATTGGTGCAATTGTTACGGGAGTAGCTATCCGCGAAACTGACCACTAATGTAGCAATTATTGCACGTGCGAATCTGAACGACTGTGAAACAGGGAATGACCGGCCAAACACAAACTATAGAAACATTCAAACTCACCAATTTTTCTAGGTTTGTGCCATGTTCTGTGTGGGGTCTCGCCTAGGACACCTAGTTGGCTCATCAGCGGGCGCTTGGTGACCCGCCCGGACACGGCACAAACCTAGGGGAAAAAAAAGTTTAAATCCACTGGCCGTGAAAGCCAATATACCATTTTATGTTCAACCCTGGCGAAGTGTAAATATTATATGTCAGAAAACTGTACTATAATGAGGCTCATTATAGTACAAGTTTTCAATATGAAACAGTTTCTCGTACCAATTAGAGCTCAAGAAACAGTTGTTTGACCAATTAGATAATTAGATGCGCAGAGTTCCACGGCCTTCTAATTTAAATTTCACTGCCTGGCCTAGTGTCATAGTAGGGTAATCGAGGAGACCATGATCAAATACAAGGCATTCTCTGCGTCCCATGCGCTCTGTTCAGTACATAAAACTGGTGAAATCTCGACAGATATTTATGAATATTTACGTTCGAACATAAAATAGCTAACCTAATTATCGTCGAACATAAACAGTCGTATGCAGCTCGCCTATAATGGTAATTAAGACACTCGTATAGAAATATAAACATATAAACATACTCGTGTCTTAATTATTGCCATTAAAGGCTCGTTGCATAATGTACTATTTTGGAAGCCGTCATAGGGAGGTTATGGCTGCTTGAGCTCTTACTTCCCGCAGTAAAGAGGTGCAGGTGCACTTCATTGAAATGGAGGTAGCGCGCAGTTCGCTACTCCTGTGGGGTCCGAACGGGGACACGAAGAGCCCGCTGATGAGCCAGCTTGGTGTCCTAGGCAAGACCTCGCATAAGACATGGCATAAACCTAAAAAGAAAACTGAGTTTTAATTCACTGACCGTGAAAGCCAATATATATTTTTGTAGAAACATGACTTATAGAAACACTCACTCAAGAGGCTCTCCTCTGAACAAACTCAACACATATAGACATTCCTCATACAAAATTAAACTCACAATAACACCTGCTATGACAAAATATTCACGAACTCAGAAACACTTGGTGTGAGTGTGCAAAATCTGAACTTTTCGGTGTTACTAAAAGCATTAAAATGACACCAGCAACTCCGCAAAAACTATACATTTTGTAAGGGTACCGGGACGTGTGAATCGATAGAAAAATGTAGCGTCCGATGTTTAGTTCCATATCTCAGAAACTGCAATAGATATTTCCTTGAATGTGTATTCAGAGTATATTCATCATTATTTGGGTAGAATTTGAAGCTTATATGTTGAATATGTTGTGTCAGAGAGAGCATTACAAAAGCAATCTTAAAACATATATTGTTAAAAAAATTGCCTTAATTCATGTCCCGTTTTCTGAGCAAATATTCAAACAGAAACCAAAAAAACTTTGCATGCATTATATTTAAACCATTTCCGAGCTACTTAAGAAAAAATATAGTCCTGTTGTTTCCAGGAGTTGAGTTTTTTTATACATCCTAGATGAGAACTGAAATTTTCTGTAAAATTGTCAGTGCTTTTCAAGCTGGGCTCCATGAACTAATCAAGATACCTGAATAAATGTAACTCCACTAGTACATCTATATAGTGTTATAGAGACTACCACGTTTCAAATATATTGATCAGATAGTTTATGAGAAAATTGTGCATGGAGTTTCAAAAAATATGACTTATGGAAAACACAAAAAGAATGTTTTGCCAGTAGCTACAGTATGGCCTTAAAACCTTATGTTTAAACCTAATTTTATTGCATCAAATATCACTTCAGCACAATAATTATACACCAAATTCTTCAGGAAAGATGGGAGATATTTTTAAGCTCAAAGAAATTCACATTTTTGAGCCTATCAGACGTCCCGGTTCCCTAATATCTCAAAATTGTGACATTTTGATATTATAAAAATTATAACTTTTATAGTTCATCAATTTACAAAATGTGGCTATAGCTTAGGTAAGTTGAAAAATGAAAATCCACAGCCTGCTTCCAGTCTCCGACCGGGTCAGGAATGGAATGACGCGTGATCAGCACGTCCGGTCCCTTCGGCCGTTAATCTTGGTTTTCGTGATCGGGGTGCTGTCTCACTATCGGACAGCTACTCAATTGTCCTCACGAGGCTGAGTGCACCCCGTTTCAATTCTCACGCAGAAGAAGAAGGTGCCACCATCCACGTTCTTATTTATTGTGACCAGTGCTGTCGCTCTGTGGTCGAACGAAGAATCGCTGTGGTGTTGGTTGTTGTCCCAACAGCACAACGGAAATTGCGGGCACGCATGCGCAAAAGGCAGAGTTCATGCTGAGCTGGGGTCTGCACAGCCAGTGCCGGACGTGGGACTAAATACCTCGATGTGGCTGACGTCTTTTGATTGCAATGGGTCATTTTCTTTGTGCTCCCCGGTAAACACGGCAAGCTAAGCTGGCTTTGACTAGCGCAGATCGAGGACGCGTATACGGTTCAGCCAGTGGTAGGCACGCACTTTTACACTTTTACCAAACATGTTCAATAATGCCTACTTACAGTGCTCATAGCTCCTCCCTCTCTTGTAACACACACCTGACATCTTCTGATGAAAGAATGGACAACAATCTCATCTAATTTTTGTTCTGTAAGAACACAACGTTGTCTGTCAACTTTTTTTTATTATAAGCAAGGTGAATTGGTGTCTAGCCATGACCAACAATCACAGTAATCACTAGGGCTCGGATCGATATGCTCGATAAATTCTCCAGATATGCTCGAAAACCAAGTGTTTTATGCTCGATAGATATGCTCGAAAAACCCGTTATATGCTCGATAAACCCATTATAAACCCATTATTTGCTCGATAGATATGCTCGAAACCCCCATTATATGCGGTTAAATATGCAAATTATGCTCGAAAAACACCGTTAAAAACTATAGAAAGGAAAGTGAAACGAAAAAACCAATAACATACCTTTAAATACGAGATTTATTTTCTAATTTTATGTATGATACACTGCAATATACTCGCATTCAAGTTTTTCAAGTATATATAAGAGAAGTGCTCTTACAGTTTAAAAGTGCATTTAAAAATGTTCAGAATTAGGCGAGTCAATGAAGTAGATCTGCATTGGTCTGTACAACAAAAAAATTTCTATGTTTTCATTTTTGAATGATTTTCTTAAATCAGTCAATAAAAGTTACAATGACGAGAACGACCTCAATAATGGTTAAAAACCTGCGGTTCTATTATTCGCACCAGATAGGCTTTTCAATAATTATTTTTGTTTTCGTACCTTAAGGATTGCTTTGGCGCGAAGACGGGGGAGATTTTCGAAGAAAAACAAACTATTTAGACGAAAACCACAAGAATATGCATTTATATGCTTCTATTCTGAAAACCACGGTTTTATGCATTTATATGCTCGATAAATTTCAATTCTGTTGGTCCCAGAGAAGTGAAAATATCAATGTGTACTTTTCAGGAAAAAAATATGCAAATATGCTCGAATCCGAGCCCTAGTCATCACAATACTCACTAAACGTGCAACACTAACGTCTAAGCTTTGCAGATACACGTCCATATGAATGATAAAACTCGTATGAACTAACGATATGAGTCAGTGGAGTGGGGTATTGCGAGGTCCGCACATGGCCAGCCGGCTGAGTGGACCGCGGCAAACTATTGCGTCATTTGGCTGGCCAGGTGCGAACCTCGCAATACCCCACTCCACTGACTCATATCGTTTAGTGAGTTGTCTGAACAAAGACGAACATTTCGAATCATGTTTCCAGGAAGGCTTATGCCTAATCCCAATACAATTAGGAGGCTCGCTAAACGATTCACGAAAACTGGCTCCGTAAGTAATAATAGAGTAAACAGACAACACAAATTAGATGAGATTCTTGTCCATTGTTTCATCAGAAGATGTCAGGTGGGTGTTACAAGAGAGGAAGGACATTTTCAGCATCGACTATGAGCACTGTAAGTACACATTATTGAAAATGTAGATAATATTATTAAAGTAATTAATTTTCAAATAAAACAATGTGCTGCAGCACTTCAGGTGCTGGATACGTCCCGGCAGTGACCTATAATGGCCAGTGTATCTACTCTCTAACACAGGCTCTTAAAACCACTCATTTTGTGGCCTACATCACATTAAGGCGCAGCAAAGGCAAAGAGTAATATCCCATCCTATATTTGAAATTACAATCATTTGTACATCTGTCTTAAAAGTAGAAAGAGGAAAGGTCCTCACTTATAAACCTCGAGATTAGGTAAAAAGAAGAATCCGTCTTACAATCTCCCATTTAACATATTTTTCATTTAATCTCAGTGAATTCTTGTTCCTCTAATTAAGGGCCCTGTACAAATCCCGCACTTCGTTAACCCTGTCTGTCTTTTCTCTTCCACTTATATTTTACAAGGGAGTGTTTATTATTGGAAAATTTTCTATCCTTAGCTGCTATAGGAATATAGGAATATAGGAATATTATTACAGTAGTCGCATATGATGTGTAACATGTGATATGTTATCCTACTATGTGTCTACCGGGAGAGCAAATCCCTTGTTAACAGTGAACTCTGTTGGTTATTGAAATATCTACTTGTGAAACTCCTGTGCCAAATCCTTTCAGCAAATATGATATAAAGAATATTTTCACACCAAAGAAGGACAACTTGAAGATGATTTATTGTAGGAATATCTTTAATGGGGCCTCCAAACCTTGAAGTAAACCGTATTTGATATACATTCCACATAAAGCTGTATTTTGGCAGAGAGTACCTCGAATGCCTACATTAAATAAGAATACAGCAAAAGTATGAAGATGTAATAAATCATAATTGTTATCAGGAAATATGATATAATAAATATTTTCACACCAAAGAATGACAATTTGAAGATGATTTATTGTAGGAATAGTTTTAATGGGACCTCCAAACCTTGAAGTAAACCGTATGCGATATACATTCCACATAGCCACATGGTCGACAGTACGTCGTTATACCAATCTCCGCCACCGCGCGCGCTCACTGTTTCCGTCCATTTTCCAAAATCACTCCCACAAAAAATATACAGCAACCGAGTTGAAGGATATTACACATTAAAAATGTTAATCCTAAAATATGATCATTTACCCGGTCACTCCATGTGAGATCTGTGCTGGACAAAACGGAGGCAGACAGGTTTTTCTCCGGGTACTCCGGTTTTCCCTGTCACAATTTCATTCCAGCAACACTCTCCACTATCATTTCATTTCATCTGTCATTCATTTAATCATTGCCCCAGGGGAGTGCGTCAGGCCTCGGCAGCCGGCACAGTTCATATCCTCGCCGCTAGATGGGGGCTTCATTCATTCCATTCCTGACCCGGTCGGAGACTGGAAGCAGGCTGTGGATTTTCATTTCATTATATAAAGCCTAACAAAGTACAAATCATAAATCATCTTGGAAAAGCATTGGACTTGTCTTATTGTTGTAGAATCTCCAATATTTCACACTCGTATATAACCCGACCTGTCTGCTTTTAGGGGACTTATACATTGAGCTGGCCTTGAAGAGGAACTTATCTCAAAAACTCAATATTTGGAATTGTCTGGTTTTTGGAATGAACTCTTCATTTGGTTGATGATCAGTATATCCCAAGTCCTTTAAATAAGCACCATTAGCAAAAACAACAGCAAGAAAAAAAATTAGGCTACCTTTTCATTAACACTCTGTCTGTTACTTTTCCTATCGTCTTCCTCTAAATATGCCCCTGTTCTGAGTTATTATGGTTTCTTGTTTAAAAATTGAAAAATGAATTGTGTCATAAGGCTAATAATAAGCATGATAATAATAATACCACTTACTGGATTACAAGAGATTACAAGACTTATTATTTAATCTTGTTATAGGAAAAGCGATTAGCATATGGAAAAGGGAAGTTAAAGGGATAAATATTGGTAGACTACGCGAGAACAACATCCATTTACGATGTTTGTCCTCTGCAGTGGGTCTGGCAATTTCTGTCTGACAATAGGTAGGAAGCGATTGAATCCATTGAAAATCTCCATGAAATTGCAGCCAGAATCGGACTCCAAACTTCATACCAAAGTATTTTTTGGTATATTGTTGTCCGAAGTGATAGAAATTAGAGTCAGGGAAGCTATTGAAGATCTGTGCTGCCACCTGATTTTAATGTCTGGCCCGGTCACAAAGCGACCATTTTGTAGCATCATGTCCCCACTCGCTCACCAACAAGATAAATGGAGTGACGTTTGAAAATATCACAAATTATCGCTTTAATGCTTCAGACTGCCGGATCAAAATCTACTGTTGTATGCCCAACTACCAAATGGATGGTACTAAGAAATACGAAGCATCATCATCGTTGGTAGAAAGGGAAGGCGTGACCTACCTCCATATGGATAACTACAAGATCACAAACTCACCAATGCAGATGAGCTCCAACTTCGAGAATCTCTTCAGTGGTCGTGATAAGCAATTAGGAGATTCTGCAAACGATTTCCTGCTTGCAAACTGAAAAATAATCTGAAATGAAAGACTATCGTTTCACAGGGCCTTCTCTAAACTCTGCAAGGATATCGTCAACAGTAAGATTCCTATCCATCAGCTGTATGACATGTGAAGACAGATTTTGTTTGATTCTCTGTTATTGCACAATTCTAAAATTATTTAATTTAACCCTGGAACCCTACTCTGGGGCACTTAGTACCCCAGTGTAGGGTTAGTGTTACGTTTCTTGTTGTGTACTCTCCGCGAACCAAGGACACCAAAACCCCTATGAAGTGCGCAGAGTGTAAGGTGTTTGTACGCAAAGGTTACATCCTATCTGTGCGTGTCAATTATAGATATGACATTCAGTAAAACACTCTAACATGGGAGGTGTTGCAAAATGTTGTAAAACAGTGTACGTTTTTTAATATTATTATATTTTTGGTATAGCATCTTAAAGTGTAATATAAAATAACTTTTCCGTAAGTCTAATTAAACCAAACTAACCAGTTATTATACTAAATTCATGAAATATTGGTTTGTAATGTGTGAATCAGGCTTATTATTCTTGTGGCACTGAGTGGCCCAGTGCAGGATTAGTGTTTATAATAAACAAGTGTAGGGTTCCCGGGTTAATGAACAAGTAGTTCCGTGAAGAATTATACAGCCTATTTTCATATATCGTACTTATGTTAATTGCCACTATCAACATACAAAATTTCAGTTTGATTGCTGTAATCGATTCGTAGATATTGAGAACCGACTAAATATTGCGGATGGTCGGCATGTTAGATTTTTATATAAGTAGGTCTTAGAGTTATGTATTGTTACATGAAGATTATTGTGAAATAGTAGTATTCAAACTTCAATCGCATGATTAGGACAAAAGAAGTAAAAACGATATTTTAAAATTTCGCACAGCTGCCGTCTTGTGGTTATGGAAACAATTGAAAAAAATTAGATGCCAGTGGATTAACATTTGTAGAAGTATTTACTGCTCCAAGTGTCACTGCAGTCGGAAGGTTAAATTGCGAGAAACGACCATGTGAATATTTATACTTTGCGTCACCGCCATGTTGTATTTGTTGTCACCAAGTTATTGAAAGTCCTTTAGGTGAACTTATGTTCATAGCCCCTATGAACAATAAACAAGAAGTTCCGTGACGAACTAAAGAGCCTACTTTTCATGCCAATGATTATTCTACAGTATATGAACCTATCTAGAATAATGACGAAATTAATTTGGTAATATCGTTATGTCTAATTAGTTCGAAATATTCCTGGTATAATCTATCCTAATAGAGCACTACAGCTGGCAGCCCTGGCGACTGAATATATTCTTAGTTCCATCTCTTAATGTGCAGAATAAAGAAAATGTTTGAAGTCCAATGGACGTTACATGCAGTTAGATATTGGATCTATCAGCACGCGTAAAAGCATGTTGGCAACAATGTCATGCGAGTGCTGGTCAGGAATAGCCTAGGCTAATATGAAATATTATGATATCTTGTTGTGCCAATTTTGGACGAAATCCATTTGTTAGTATAGAAGTTAAATGTATTTTAAAATTGGACCTATCAGCAGGCATAGAATCATGTTGGCAGCAGTGAATTATATTAATTATTCCAAATTAATCTTGAATGTCAGGTGCTATACGTGCGCGAAGTATGGGGCTGCTGGCTTGCATACTTCCTGATATGTTGATATTAGGTTTAAAAAAAATATAGACAGCATTTATTAACAGTTGGCAGCCCTGATTGCTCTTAAGAATACTTATAGTCATATCTGTTATATTACACATAGCACATACGAAATTTGGTTGAAATCCAACTGATAGTATAGAAGTTAGATGTATTTAAAAATTGGCCCTATCAGCAGGCTTAGAATCATGTTGGTAGAACTGAAGTATATAAGTTACTCCAAAATTAATCTAAAATGTCAGTTAATATACGTGTGCAAAGTTTAAAGCTGTCGGCTTGTATACTTTCTGATATATTGGTATTTGGATAGAGGAATAGAGAGAGCAATTATTAACAGTTGGCAGCCCTGGTGGCTCTTAAAAATGCGCTCTGTCATATCTGCTTATGTACACATATTACATACAAAATTTGGTTGAAATCCAATTGATAGTGTAGAAGTTATATGCCTTAAAAAATGGACCTATCAGAAGGCTTAAAATTATTTTGACAACACTGTCATGTATGGCCTCCTGGATATTAAACTGAAATAGTGTTATCTACATGTGTGCCAATTTTGGAATAGCTCCCATGCATACCTTCTATGATATCCAACATGGGGCTCAACTTTCTAGTGCGTTTTTTCAGCAGTTGGTAGCACTGACATCATTTTCAAATATGGACGTGAGATATTCCGGAATACATCTTTACTCATACTAAATTTGGTTTCGATTGCTGCAGCCGTTTAGGAGTTGATAGGGGGGGGGGCACACACACACAGCCAGACTGACAGACAGAAGGACAGACAGAGAGACAGAAAGACAGACAGACAGACAGACACACATTTTCCCTGATCGATCTCATAAGTCTACTTTTTCCTTAATTTTGCAAAATGTGAAAAGTAGGCTAAAAAATCATTTTGATTGTTGTAATAGATTCGTGGATATTGAGATCCATCTAAATATTTCGGATGGTCGCCATGTTGAATTGTTATATGTACTGTATAGGCCATAGAGTCATGTACCATTAAAGAAAAATTATTGTGTAGGTTAATTATTCAAACTTTCACTTCGATCGAATGATTACGACAAAAGAAATAAAAACTTAATTTTAAAATTCGCAAAGGTTATGTAAACAATTAAACGAAGTTAGATGTCGGTGCATTACAGTGTGTATAAACATATACTGTACCGTTTTATTGCGTTTGGTTGGTTAGATCGCGAGAAACGTCTATTTAAAAGTCGCAACTTCGCTTGGCCGCCATGTTGGTTTTGTAGTTACCAGGCTTTCAAAAGTCACATAGGTGAACTTCTAGTAGTTCCCTTTATCACCGTAGAATATTCCAGGGTGATATCGGTAATAGTTTAGGAGATATTGAATGCTGGTGAAATATTTCGCACAGCCGCCATGTTAGTTTGGTGAGACGTAACAAAATTTGAAGGGCACGGTCGGAGTTGTCCGGAATAGTGCTATGAACTTACCGAGTTTCACAGGAATCTCTCCAGCCGTTTAGAAGTTATTAGGGGGGACACACACCATCACCCACGCACACACAGACAGACACACGGACAAAAGGTGATCTCATAAGCCTATTTTTTCACAAATGAAAATAGGCTGAAAATCAGATATTTCATATGCCGTATTACGGTAAATAATATAATTCTATTAGGGCATAAACAAGAATTTTGACTTGAAAGACAGAAAAACTAATTTAAATGTAAAAATATATATTGTTTTCAATAAAAATAGAAAATTAAATAAAAAAAAATAAAAAGGAAAAACACCACGCCACGCTACCTTGGAAACTATTAGACAGATAACGTTCATACCCATGTACAAAGTGAAATAGCGACTCTAGAACATAACAACACTTGAAATATCCCACTTAACTGTAATATCAAATATCCAAAACCGATAATTAATAATGACATCGCATCTACTGGTGCGAATCTTCTGAAAATGAGATCGCGGCACAATATTGGAAATGACCACTGCACATAAACAGGGGTTTCCCCAATTTGTTAAAGTATGAATAAATAATTGTTAAGTGCCTGCAAAGGGCGAAACCCAAGGACAAATTATTTTACAAACCAAGAGAATTGGTAACTTTTAGTTGGTCAGCAAAATAATTATGCCGATTACTGGAATATGTCAAAAAATTAATTGAAATAAATTATATTGTTATGGACAATCGGAACAGGAGAAAACTGAGGAATGACCTGTTTCGCTCGTCAAGCGAGCATTGTCGGATCCAAACATGCAAGACAAAACACTGATAAACGTACAGTGACCCCCACAGGCAATCTCTGCCCTTCACAAACAAACTATAAGAAAACCCGTCAGAAAACTTAGTATGTGTGCTATTTGTTTATTTAGCGTATGGCTTTGAGTGCCGGGAGTGTCCGAGGATATGCTTGGCTCGCCAGAGTTTGTAGCTGCTTCAATGTGGACACCCATGGGGTGAGCTACAAGTTCCATTCAATTTCAAGTAGTTCCAACTTTTGCTATCTGATGCCACTGACACCTAGTGGTGAACGTTGGAGCTTTGATAGAGCGTTTCAAGGAAATCTAACCTGAAAATTTAGATTCTCACAAGTTTAATTAGTGGAAGGTTCTTTAACATCCCATAAATACAGGGTGTCAGGGAATGTGCCTAGGAATGCTACGTTAGGTGAGAGCCGGAGTTTAGTTGGCTGCACGGTTGCTGCTGACAGCGCGGCTGCCACCGCTTGTATCGAAACAAAACAAACAACAAACAGTCCACTTAGAAATTCCTGTTTCTAGAGCTAATTTGCTTATTGATTTACTTGGACTTCACAGCATTATATCTGACATTTCATCAAGTTTTTCGTCTGTTAACAGCGTAGGCCTGCCTGTTCCTGGTACATCGCGAACTGAGCCGGTCACACGAAATTTACTTATCAAATCCAGAACGGTATCCCGGTTTGGACACTTAGAATTAGGAAACCGCGCCTGAAATTTTAGTTTTACATTTTCTGTAAACCGATCGCCTTCACGAAAAACGTATTCCACCAAAAACGCTCTCTCTTCAGTAGTAAACATTACCGACTGTATCCTGTTGCACTAGTCCAATAATCTAAACGCTCCCTTAATGCATTCACACTGACGCTTTCCACAGCACAGCACAGCTCACACGTGTGTCCTGATATCCTGTCGACCTTGGAGAAGACAAGCTAGTACCTGGCTGTCGGCGAGTGAGCGAAAGGTCTGCCAACTTAACTCCGGCTCTCACCTAACGTAGCAGTGCCTAGGCACTGCGGATAACATTCCCTGACGCACTGTATATGACATGGGACCGCCGGCTTTGCTTCCCCTCGAATGGAAGGCATACAGAAGGATTCTTACGCTCTTAAAATATCCGATGACTTCGGATGGGTTTGAACCCGCGATCTTGGGCATAGCAGTTCAGTATGCAACCCACTACGCCACCGAAGCCGTTTCTGAAGAAGATATCATTGAATATTGGAACCTATTATTAAAGTACATGAGCCTCCGTGGTGCAGCAGGGCGCTGGCCTCTCACCGCTGGGTCCGTGGTTCAAATCCCGGTCACTCCATGTGAGATCTGTGCTGGACAAAGTGGAGACAGGCAGGCTTTTCTCCGGGTACTCCGGTTTTCCCTGTCACAACTTTCATTTCAGCACCACTCTCCACTATCATTTCATTTCATTTCATTTAATCATTGCTCCAGGGGAGTGCCACGAGTTCGGCAGCCGGCACAGTTCATATATTCGCCGCTAGACGGAAGCTTCATTTTTTCCATTTCCTGAGCCGGTCGGTCGACTGGAAGCAGGCTGTGGATTTTCATTGTCATTAAAGTACATATTTTAGTATAGTCAAGGAGGATTATTTAACACAAATTATTTGAATATCCAAGATAATTAACTATATACGGTTAAAATCACCGAGCCGACCATTAATCGAACCCAGGGCTGCTCAGATTAAAGTTTAATACGAAGCTGGGCATGAGGCAAATAAAGGTGAAGTAAGGGGAAGATGACCTCTCTGTTTCTCTCCATAAAACAACAACAATAACTAACTAAACTTGAAGCAAAGAAAACGAGTGACCCAAATTACAATAATTTGATTATCTGCCTGAGAGCAAGAGTAATGAGTAGGATCCCCCACCACTTACGAACCTTGAGTTTAGATAAAAGAAGAAGGAAATTTGTCATTTGCCATGCTTTTCATTTAATCTCTGTGTATTCATGTTCCCACTGATTGCCCCTCCACTTCATTAGCCTCGTCTGTCTTCTGTCTTGCTCTACCAGAGAGGGGATGAGGAACAGGGCTGATGGAACTTGTGGGGGCAGGTTCTCTACTTTTTTTTATGTCCCACTGGAAAATCCCGGCACAGCTCGTCCCTGGAGCCTCGGAGGTCATCCGTCATCCTGAGGGACAAGCTCCCCTCTCCCGCTTGTCTTTTGTCTCTCCAGGAGGATCCATGTGACGGACACTGGAGCCGATCTCAGCTTAAAGAAGAGCATCTCACGTGTGCACATGTCCTCTAGATGTACGGCTTCTTTAGTTGTCTGTAAATACCAAAACTACTTACGGAGTTACAGGTACAATGCAGAGGCGTATATAAGCGGGGGTGCTGAGGGGGCTCCAGCCCCCCACTCCCCCTCCCCCAAAAAGCCAATAAGAATTAAGAAAGTGTTCCTTTGGTAAAAACATAAAATTGGTTGTACCCTAATCTCAACTTATTGGCTAAGTTACGATATTAAGATTGAAATTAGATTAACTCGTAGTGTAGTGGCTAGCATTTTTGGCTGCCACCCCTGAGGTCCGAATTCGATTCCCGGCTCTGCCAGGAAATTTAATTCCAGTCTGAGGACTGGAACGGGGTACACCCAGCCAAGTGAGGAAAAACAAGATGTTCGGGAAAGAACATATAGCCTACTTTCTCCGAAATGTATGGGTATAGTTATAACTCTCTGTCCTTATCATCTCCTAATTTCTTCCTATTTGAAGTGCAAATTGGCACACAGGATTTGAACAGTGGCGTTCAAACCATAGTTTATAATTTACCCCAGCATTTTGCAATTTCATCAGCAAACACTCCAAACACCGACTACTTACAATAATTGAAACTTCGTTGCTCTAATAAGGCCCATCTACAATGCGCAGTCGGCAGTCCGTAGTTGGTAGTCCTCGGTCGGCAGTCGCGATCGACTCCGTGTATACTATAGGCACCATACACAACATGAAGTTGCAGTTGGTAGCTGGCAGTTGGCAGTCGAGAATTTTATCCTTGACTGCCAACTACCCGACTGCAGCAATGTAATAGCCAATCAGAGCAGATCAGAAACTGACGTCACGTTGTTGTTCTGTGTCGTGTACGAATGATATAGAACTAAGTGAAGTAACTTCGCAACCCGTAAATTTATAGGCTAATCTTAAATACACGGTATAACAAAATAATCCATCTCCAAATCATCCATATTGCAAGTTTTGAGATTATCAACAACGCCTCTGTGCACAAGGAATAAACGAATGTTACTGTCTTATTACTCCTAGCAGTCGTTAAGACTGGGTTCACTAACTGGCCGGTATAGAGCGCTGCTCGAATCTATAGTTTCTGCATAGTACAACTGAAGGATGGAAGATGTCACTCCAGTGGAGAATGTCGTTTTTTTTATATATAATTTCCATTGCAAAAAGCACCATATAAAGCTTTATTTTATAACGTCTCAGTACTCAAGAAACAATAAATATAAAAACTAGTCGTGATATCTAGTTGTGAAATATCGAACAATATAATCCTAACAGAGCGAGTGCATTCTAGCGGCCAGAAGAAGAAACTTTTCAATAAAATCTGTTACCTTTTTGTCAGCTAGATGTCTCGATTAAATCTGCTGGCGAATTATGTTTTAATTAAGTATATGTTTTGCACCGTAATATGCACAATATAACGCTTAATTTTAAAACGTCTGAGTCATTACAAAGCAACAAATATGTAAAATGTCAAGCAAAAAACATATCTCTGATGGGGTTTGAACCATAGGCATATGAATGACAGACTAACGCTTTACCACTGAGCCATTTGTGCCAACGAACATTTATCCATATAAAATGACTTACATAGAACTTGTTAGCAAATAATGATTTATACTAAACGATTTCATCACTGAAGTATATTATTTATATATAAAGCATTTCATACAAAGTTTATTTATTTTGTTTCAGTACGCTATATTGCATCCAATACTCAAATTAGTGAAATATAAGTCAGGCACAAGATATCCGCTGCCATCTTGTCTTATTAATGAATCAGCTGAGCTTTTTAAAATCACGTCTGCACTATAGTATTACAAAATGAACTTTTAATTTCGTACGTGCCTCTTCCTTTAGAACAGTTAAAACGATTCTCGGCTCGATAATCGGAACTGGTGGGTCCCATGATATGGATTATAAAGTTTGCATAATTCGCACGGCCGCCATCCTGAAATGGTATGGCGGACGACCTTGTAGTTTGGTCACAAGACGCATCCTATACGAAGGTATGTTGTTACCAAATTTGGTAGAGATTGGATGATTTGGTTAGTCGTTATTTGATTTTACGTTTTGAACGTTTGAGTGGCCGCCATTCAGTTTTAGTAAAGATGGCGGAGATATAAAACATGACACTGAGGTGTCCTTTGCTAGTGCTACCTTTGTACCAAATTTCGTTCAATTCGCATTCACCGTGTTCGAATTGATAGGGGGGGACAGACATTCAGAGTACACACACTCACACACACACACACAGACTCACACACACACATACACACACAGACTCACACACACACATACACACACACAGACAGACACACTTTTTTTCGCCCTGTGTTGATCTCATAAGTCTACTTTCATTTTTTGCAAAAATCGAAAGTAGGCTAAAAAGGAAGCTTGTAGTTTAACGTGACCGTTAATCTTGAGATCATGAGCCACGGGACCTCCTTTTTACGTGGAATCCGAACCACAGGACATGGCATTTCACTTCGAAAATCTCACATGCATTGACCGGGAATCGAACCCGGACCGCCTTGGTGAGAGGCATACAGCTAGACCGCTGAGCCACCACGCCCCAAGTGAGGAAAAACTGTGAATTCTACAGTATGGTATTTTGAAAAATAAATTATCAACTTGTAAAAAAAAAAAAAAAAACTGTTTTCCTTTCTGCTTAGTAAATTGACAAATATTTAGATATTTGCCATTCATACTCCATAGAACATAATAGAAAATACATTAAGTATAACATTTTATTTGTGTGTTGTATTTCACAAATTTTTTGTATTGCCACCAATTGTAGGCTAAATAAACTTGGAATTTTACAGTAAACTCTTATCTAAAATAATTACTCAAAATTATTTACTCTAAGGTATTGGTTGATATTTCTGGGTATTTTGCGGTGACAATCCCTTGAGAATACTCACAATTCTCCAGAAAAACATTGTATATACGCCCCTCGTACAATGGTCCAGGTTATTATTTATTTAGCCTATGACCAAAGCCCTGCGCGGATAAACTCGCGGATATCCGCAACATTTTTCACCATACGGATATAGTTTCCATAGCTCTGCGGATAGCGGATAAGCTGCGGATAATGTTTGGAGTAAATTTGCGGATACTTTTTAGAATACAATCCGAACTTGTTGAATATCATTACTAGAACCAGGATGTTTATGAATATTATATTTTTCCGTTATGTTTCCTTCTTTTTCATGGCAAATGTAAGATGATGATCTAAGGTAATCTCATCCTCTCTATATTATTCTGCTAAGGTCCCATTCCGGTTTTGTACCGAGAATAAGGTCCTGCTAACACCAACCTACACATATGGGGTACCTACAGGTTCCGCATAACCCCATGTGTGCCCGAAACGCACTCACTTCCTCTTTAAGTGCCACACAATTAAATAAATGCCTTACAATGTACATTTACAATGGGAGCACCGTAACCTAGCGAGGCTGCCGCTAGAGCGCAGGGCAGCGCGGCGTACTGCTAGGCGAACCTGCCGCTAGAGCGCAGGGCAGCGTGGCGGCGGTAGCCATCTGGCGGGAGCGCAGCGTACTGCTAGCTGAGGAGTCTCTCAGAAGATGGCTCCATTGTTGTCTCACCAAGACTTTCTCTGGGGTTCTATACTTTGCAAATGTAAGAATTGCTGTAGAAGAAACTCCCGAGCAAACAATAACCGATGAATTCGTTGTAACATCGAATATTGTCTACAAAGAGGTGCTGTGACAAGTACAAAACACTGTTCTACATAATTCCTTGTGTTCTTCTCATATACGTATGCCGTTTAACAACAGTAAATACATTTCTTCAATATTTAAAACTTCGTTCTCCCACATTCTTCTCTACTACCCCATAAACCCACATTCACGTTGCGAAAGCTCGCACGGACCCACTAGTTCAAATTATGTCATACATTCCGAATTCAAAGGATTGAATGTATGGCTGTATAACATTCATTTTAAACATAGCACATGGCATACATAGTCTAGGGCAGGGGTGTCCATTTTTTAAAACTAAGGGCCACATTGTGAATAGTTGGGGGACCTTGCAGACCAATAACACTCCGGGGGGTTTGAGGGGTATAAAATTTCTTTTTTGAGTTTTGTGTCTCTCTGAGCTTAGTTTTCTTAGTATTGTTATTACCATTTTCTATATTTAATTGTAGTGGATAAAAAAATAAATTTACATATTTTTAATAACTCCTTTTAAAATAGAAGTACGATGATATTAAATACACTTACATGAATGGCGAACAGTGAGTATTTATGTTCATTTGACACAATTATTAATCAAATTATGAAATAAAGTTCATGATAATTTAGTTTAGTGGGACGACTGGGACTGCTTTCAAAGTTTTGGTGTCACGGCGCGGGCCGGACCGTAGGTTGGGCAGTCCGAGCCTAGGGGAACGGCTTTCTCCGCAAATGTCTGAATATTTCGCTTTAAAACTTTATGCTTTATCTAATTAAAAATATGATTGTAATGCCAGAAGATTCGGATAAATCTCGTGCGGATGAGAGGCGGATAACGTTTTGATTACGCAGGCAGGGCTCTACATAGGCTATGACAAGGATCTAACAAGAAATAAGGTTACTAACACTAGGTGTAAGGCGTGATCAAAATGTTTCTGGGCGGTTTCGGTGGCGTAGTCAGTAGCATCCTGAGCTTCTATGCCCAAGATAGCGGGTTTAAACCCGGCCGAAGCCGTCGGATTTTTTAAGAGCGTTGAAAATCCCTCAGTATACCTTCCTTCGGAGGGGAAATAAAGCCGGCGGTCCCATGTCATAGATTTAAGGCATGTTAAAGAACCTTCCACTAATTGCACACCTGTGAAGCTAAATTGAATAGGTTAAGAATGTAAACAACGCTCTTAGGTTTCTACGTTCGTTGCCAAGAGCCGACTGCGGTGGTGTCTAGTAGCTAAGTTCTGAACTTGGCCTAGTAGTTGTTGACGGTGGCGCTTGGCGTCAAAAGTAGGAACTATTTGAAAAATTATAAGTTGCAGTACTTAAAATTAAAAAAAAAGTCCTCTCGGCAAGCCGGAAGGCGGAGGTAGATTTTGCCGGACAAACTTGGGGATAGGCGAAAATAGGCAGAATATGCAGGTTTTCGTAGAAGGATCAGACCTCATTTATTGCGAGAAAGTATTTTATAATTGGAGCTTAATTAACTTTGTTTTTCGTCATTTTATGCATATCTTAAACATTTTATTGTCTTATGGGGACGCTAACCTTCTTGTCATATGGGGTTCATTTTTAGCCTATTTTCAATTTTGAAAAAAATAGGCTTATGAGATCACCTTTTGTCCGTGTGTGTGTGTGTGAGGTATGTGTGTGTGTCCCCCTAATAAAATCTAAACGGCTGGAGCGATTTCAATGAAACTCGGTAAGTTCATAGCACTAATCCCGGCGACCTCGACCGTGCCCTTCAAATTTTGTTACGTCTTACCTATCCAACATGGCGGCTGTGCGAAATATTTCACTAGCATTCAATATCTCCGAAACTATTACCGATATCGCCCTGAATTTGTGTACGGTGATAAAGGGCACTACTAGAAGTTCACCTATGAGACGTTCAAAAACCTGGTGACTACAAAACCAACATGGCGGTCAAGCGAAATTGAGACTTTTAAATAGACATTTCTCGCGATTTAACTATCCAAACGTAATGAAACTTGGTACAGCAAATTTTTATATACATTGTAATGCACTGGAGTCTAAATTAGTTCAATTGTTTACATAACCTCAAAATGGCGGCTGTGCGAAATATTTCACTGACATTCTATATCTCCGAAACTATTACAGATATCATCATGCAATTTTGTACGGTGATAAAGGGTACTGCTACAAGTTTATCTATGTATATTTCATAGACCTGTAAAGTACAAAACGAACATGGCGACCAAGCGAATTTGAAATATTTTAATAGACTTTTCTCGTGATTTAACTCTCTGAGCGCAGTGAAATGTGGTACAGTAAATGATTTTGCAGATTGTAATGCACTGCCATCTAATTTAATTCAATTGTTTACAAAACCTCAAGATGGTGGCTGTGCGAAATTTTAAAATTAAGTTTTTATTCTTGTGTCGTAATCATGCGATCGAAGTGAAAGTTTGAATAATGGAGCTAGGCAATAATTGTCCTTGAATGGTACATAACTCTATGGCCTATACGTATAAAAATCCTAAATGGCGAGCTTCCGAAATATTTAGACGGTTCTCAATATCTATGAATCTTTTACAGCAACCAAACTGATTTTTTATGTTCATAGAGGCTATGAATATATGTTCACCTATAGGACTTTCAGTAACCTGATGAGCACAAATCCAACATGGCGGCAACGCGAAGTATAAATATTTGAATGGACGTGTCTCGCGAATTAACTATCCGAGTGCCGTGAAACGTTGCACGTTAAATGCTTATACAAATGTTGATCCACTGGCATGTAATTCATTTCAATTGTTTGCATAATCACAAGATGGTTGGTGTGCGTACTTTTAAAATCTCATTTTTACTTCTTGTGTTCTAATCATGCGATTGAAGTTTGAATACCACACGTACACAATAATCTTAATGTAATAGTACGAGAATAAAAATCCATCCTGGCGACCATATGAAATATTTAGACAGTTCTCAATATCTACGAATCTGTTACAGCAATTAAACCGAAATTTTGTATGTTGATAGAGACAATTAACATGAGAAGGATATATGAAAACTACTTGTTGTACTTGTGGTCACACTGTCCTTATGCAAGGTTTCGACACTGATGTGTAACTATGTAACAGTCTGTTACTTCTTCACGCAAAATTATATTTCCCGCAGAGATTTTGGTTGGTTCCTCAGTTTAGGGGCTGCGACAACGTGGTTATGTCACCCCGTGTACTTTGGGTGAATGTAGAATCTGTCTGATAAACGGTGTGCATTGTTATGGCTGTATTAGTCTGTAATTCAGGTAAGGACTGCAGACGGTCAATTTCAAGCAGTAGTTCCTAATGTTGCTACCAGATACTACCATCAACGACACCTAGCTGTGAACTTGGATACTAGATGCCACCGCAACCAGCAACTCGCAACGAACGTTGGAACTTCCCCTCCAAAGGAAAGCATACTGAGGGATTTTTAGCGCTCTTAGAAAATCCGCCGACTTCGGCCGGCTTTGAACCCGCGACCTTTGGCATAGAAGTTCAGCATGCTACCAGTTACGTCATCGAAGACGCTTCACACTTAGTCCGATGGAAATCTGAATCTGATATCGAGCAAGTACGTTGTCATGGCAACGTCCGATGGCTCATCCGTCATCAATTTAGTAGTGTTGCCAGGGCAACCTCTGAAGCTCTTGGCATTTTGTTATAATTCCGAAATCATTTTTCACATCCGTTGGCGTAATGGTGGGTCATATCAAAAATTCTTTCAGACAAAAGTTTTAGGTAATTATTAGGGGAATATTGTCCATTTTGTATGGTTTTGATATTGTGCCTATTAAGAGAGATATGATTAATGTTTCCAGAAAAACCCACTTTTTCCCACCCCTTTGGTCAATGGTTGGTGCTATAAAAACTCTTCAAACATACATTTTTGGGCTTTATCCGACACATAGTATGAACTTTGAACGGATTCGATATTTCACATATTAAGAGAGTTATAGCAATATTTCACTTTTTCGAAAAAAGCCCCCCCCCATTTTCACCCCCAACGACCGGTTTAACCCAGTAACGAACTCGACCGAGATTTTATAGGTATACATATTCGGTAAAAGGAATCAAAGTGATTGGTGCAAAATTACGGCAGCTATCGTGTCCACAAGAAACTGATATACATATATATATATATATATATAGTCTATACATGGATAAATTATAAATAAACTTTTGAACTGATGGTGGTTTTGGGGTCTGGGGGATGTGAAACGCGAAGATATGTCGAAATTTTCCGGTAGTCGAAACATGGTACCCATTGCAATAGTTAGCTTTCTAATGAAATCTACCTAAAAACAGATAACACACACTAATACAGTCATCACAATTAACACCGGTTATCAGACAGATTCTACACACACCCAAAGTACACAGGGCTACATTACTGCGTTGTCGCAGCCCCTAAACATGAGAACCAACCAACCAACCAACCAACCAAAATGTTTCTGTTTCACAGCCGTACAATCAAGAATCGTCTGTCATTCCGACAAAATCACAGTGAGCTTTGAGGCAATCATGACACCGATGTACTAGGTTGAGGTGTGGTTGAACACTGTGTCCTGCTGTGTGAAAAAGTCCATGACCGCCCGCTGCACATTCTCGTGTGACAGGAATCGTCCACCCTTCAAGGCCGTTTTTAAGGGACCGAAAGTGTGAAAATTGCATGGGAAGAGATCAGGAACATACATTATCGGCTCTCCAGAGTTGCAATCGTGGTCACTAAGATTGTAATCAGTAGACTAAGGCACTAATTATTGGTCAAATATGCATCACGTTTCGGCAACTACAGTACGATCACCCCGTGATCATTAGCGTTTCTATTTTGAATATAAAGAAATTATGAGCAGACGGATGTAGGCCTATTGCACCTTTTTTTTAAAATATCTCAACTAAGAAACTGACATTCAATTTTACTCGCCATTGAATTTTGAAAATTAAAAATATTTAACAATATTTACATACTGAATGCTGAATAAAAATAATTGATATTAACTTGCAAAAAGGACTGAAACGTACTGGGTATTAAAGTCATTTCAGTATTATTCTGTCAGAGAGTCTTGGAGTCCGAATCTAAATATATGACTTTAAGATCTTCAAGTTACAAAAGCGCTTCAAAACAACAGGAAATTAGATATACGCCCTTCTCAAGCAGAGATATACACTTAAACAGGCAAAGGAGAAAAATGTAATGCAAGCTAGATAAAAAAGGGGGGGGGGGAGGGATAGCGATGGTTAATAGGTAAATGTTATCTGGATCAGGTGTACAATGTATTTTTTTCTGCAATAAACCTAGGCCGGTATGCGCGGCAGTATTAAAGGTGCTGGGACGTCTTCAATAGACCGGGCAGCCCTTAGTTCGAATGGCTTTTTAGTCCACGGGTGGCGAAGACATTTCCACGGTCTTTAATCGTTGTAGATCTTCCTGTATTCAAAAACATACATTCTCATCTAGATATGGAAACGTCACACAAATAAACATTGCGCTGACCTCAGAAAGCACATAGGAACAAAGGGGGGAGAAAGGGAAAAACAAGTTTCGTCCAGTTAACACCCGGGCTCAGTCGACCAAAACTGGTGCAAGAGTGAACACGAAACAGCTCGAAGTTCCAGCCAGGAAGACAACCGGATAAGTATCAGCCTGTATTATTACAGTATAACCATAGATGATTTTTTATAACCATATTATCACCCCAAACAGACAAACTCCGGATTTCTATCACCATTGTAGCATTTCACCTAACATTAGATATACTACATTTAGCATACACCGACAGTTGCATTACCAATACTGCAACTAAATAATTGCACATATTGTAAATATGTTTCACCTGTATTCTCAAACATAGATGTTATAGCCTAAGTGTAATGGATCTGATGATGATCGCCTGACGATCGAAACTGGTCATCCTAGTGTATTTATTAATCTCATGTAATTTATTTCACGATTAGGGCATAATCCAGCTCTTTTTGGGTACATTCGTGTTGACCGACTGAAAAGCACCGAACATTTGTTTACTTAGGCAACACTGAAAAATGGCTTCAAACCTCACAAAGTAATGCATTGTGTCAAAATAACCAAAATATGCATAAAATGCAATATTATGGTATTGTATGAACTTACGGGTTTAGTAATCAGGTATGAATATTATGTTCCTCAGAAAGCCGAAAAATAGGCGAAGTTGTAAAATGAAACAGGTTCACATCGGTCAATAATAAGTCAATTCTACTTGGGGTTTCCTTAATATTGAGAAAAACTCAGGACACGAGTATATCGACACATGGATCTAGGCCATAATTTTTAATACACGCATCCCGAAAATGTTTATCATTAAGGGGAGACTCCACTGAAAATTTAAACTTCTCTCCTACTGCATCGATTTCTAATTAATTTTGTGATCATATACGAGGCACGTCCAGAAAGTAAGCTCCGTTTGGTAATTAAATTAAATTGTGTACAGATACAGAAAAAATATTTATTGCACAACATTCTACACCTCTTAAACTACCTTTTCACATAACTGCCGAACTTTTGCAGGCATTTGTCATAGCGTGGCACAAGTTTTTGGATACCTCTTCATAGAAGTTTGCCGCCAACCCGTAAACGAGAGTGAAGACTCCCCTTAAGATATCCTACTGTTTGGTCACTACTGTTAGGCAAATTGCGTGCTTACCAGGAGAACTGCGTATGTTTAGGAGTTCTCCTGACCACATACGCAATTTGCCTAACAATGATGGCCAAACAGTAGGATATCTTAAGGGGAGTCTTCACTCTCGTTTACGGGTCGGCGGCAAACTTCTATGAAGAAGGTATCCAAAAACTTGTGCCACGCTATGACAAATGCCTGCAAAAGTTCGGCAGTTATGTGGAAAAGTAGTTTAAGAGGAGTAGAATGTTGTGCAATAAATATTTTTTCTGTATCTGTACACAATTTAATTTTATTACCAAACGGAGCTTACTTTCTGGACGTCCTTCGTATATCATATAAAGATGTAACATTGTCTAAGGTTTGAAGGCCATGACTTGAATGGTTTTTGAATTATTAATTTTTAATTTGGGTCGCCTCCGTAGCGTAGCGGTCAGCATGGTTAGCTGCCGCCCCGGAGGTCCTGGGTACGATCCCCGGCTCTGCCACGAAATTTGAAAAGTTGTACGAGGACTGGAACGGGGTCTACTCAGCCTCGGGTGGCCCAAATGAGTAGAGGGGGTTCGATTCCCCCTCAGCCATCCTCGAAGTGGTTTTCCGTGGTTTACCACTTCGTCTTCGGGCAAATGCCGGGATGATACCTTCTTCAAGGCCACGGCCGCCTCCTTCCCTCTTCCTTGTCTATCCATCCTAACCATCCCTTACCTTCCCTCATGAGGCCCCTGTTCGCTTTGCAGGTGGGGCCGCCTGGGCGAGGTGCCAAACCCACCTCACCAGTTGTATCCCTTCCGATTCGATGTTCCCAGCTCTAGGAAACTGCCCGTAGAGGCGGTAATGGTGAGTTCCCTCGCTGGATCCGTGGGTTCCACCAACCTGGAGGGTAAACGACAAAAATAATAATAATAATAATAATAATAATAATTTGGTTTTAATGACATTTTTGAAAATCGACTTTTGGGACTCCGATATCAATTTTTACATGTCAATTTCTTCAGACAGAGTTTAAGAGTTCTGCGCATTTACTTTATGAGGAGCTTTGTTTATTTACCCTAGTTCATTTTTCAAATTTTTTTTTTTTTCAAATAATTTGTACATAAATATCATAAAAATTCATTGAAACTGCATATAATTTTAAATTAATGCACAGAAGTATGCAGATACCTCATGACTATTTCCTGCAAAAATTTCACTGAGATTGGTTAATATTTAGGATAAAAAAGTTGGTATTGAAATTAGAAATCAAACTTATAAAAATTTACCTCTCAACAAAATGTTAGTTGAAATCACTAGATCAGCTTTTTATCACCAGGAATCGCTGCATTTGAATGAAAAGCTAAGAGGCAACTTTGGAACAAAGATTATCCTATTGGTGAGAACATGGTCGTGTTTGATGGTGATAACATCGAAAACTATCTTTGACAACTGACCTCTCATATAAACTTATTTCCTTATCTCGTGTCTACCAATCAATTAATCGATTCTTCGGTTAGCCGATTAGTAACGTATGAACTACTGAGAGAATTGCAAACCAAAATGATAAATGTAAATACTGTGTGTGTTAAGGGGGAGACTCCACCGCAAAACTTCAATTTTTTTCGAAGATTTTTTATTGGCTATTTCAGACCCTTTTAGTGTTTTCTCTTAGATTAACATTAAAAGTTAGATCCCAGAAATATTTGGTTATCTTCGGATAAAACTCGTGCGGATGCGGGGCGGATGCGGGGCGGATGCGGGGCGGATGCGGGGCGGATGCGGGGCGGATGCGGACGTATCTCGCGATTTAACCATCCGAGTACAGCGAAACTTAGTACGGTAAATGCTGATACAAATGTTAATCCACTGGCATCCATATTTTTTTCATAACCACAAGATGGCAGCTGTGCAAAATTTCAAAATCCCGTTTTTTTCTTCTTATGTCCTAATCATGCGATTGAAGGTTCTTCATGTGGCCCCAGAGGGGAGTTAAATCTGGCGATCGTGGTAGCCATGAAATTGGACCACCTTGACCTACCCAAGTTTCCCCGAATGTTTGGTCGAGATGTTCGCGAACTGCACGTGCAAAGTGTATGCCACCATCCTGTACTGCCGAATGACTGGATCACAACTGCTATCAAAATTGACTCACTGTCACTACGGTTTGTGAACAGAAGGAATAAGTACTGTATAACATCAGGGGGCTGCCCTCAGCCAATGTTATTTGCGTGAAACGGTATCGAAACGATAAATGTCCGGACAAGGGTTCGTAATCAAACTGGTATTTATTTATTTATTTATTTATTTATTTATTTATTTATTTATTCGGTGTATGATGCTACACAACACAGGAAAAAATACAGAATACTGTGCCAATAAGAACAGACACAGTATACTCACACTGAAAGTTACACTTTTACATCTAATCCGTTGAGCCAACACACCGCCTCTGGAGTAGCTGAGTGCAGGTCCTCCAAACTACCAGGGAAGGCACGGAGAAGACAATCCACCACTATGTGTTTCATTGATTGTGGGATGTCAGCACAATCACGGTGTGGAGAATCTATCCAACCCCATTTATAAAGAACCGAGGCTGTTCTTCCCAAGCCACACCTGACGCGGTTAAGTCTACACCAAACATTCCTTGGCAAAGTGAAACCATTTAGTTTCTCAGTTGGATTTGCGATTTTTATAATGCCATTTGGTGGGGGAGAAGAATCAAACTGTGATCTACTTAGTCCCCTCTACAACACCCAGAAGTTTGTAATAGGAATTATGAATCACCCTGTAGGTTATCCGCATCAAGCTCATCTACGCTGTGTGTTTCCATGTTCATATTATGAGGTCCACGAGGAACAAAACGATGAAGTTACGGACCTGCTTTACAGTTTATCTCGGCTGGAGCAATATTACCCACCTCATGTTGGTGGGACAATTATTAGTGCGTTATATTCTGTTTCCCTTAATTAACCAGGTGATATTAGCATACAAGACACAAGTTTAAGATTAATTTAAAATGTGACCGAGGCCTTGCTTGTTTTTCTCTCCGTGTGGAGGGAATATAATTACACTCCCAACAGAAATATAATTCACCAACTGTTCCCTCGATGCTGTGTGTCTCTCTACTGGTGGAAGTCGTTGCTTTTAGGGGCGGAACGTCGAGGTTATCGGGCTCTTAGTTATTGTTAGAGACCACCAATTTTCGCAGTCGTGATTAAAGGGATAACTTGTTTATTGAAAAGAAAATGAAAATTCTTTGAGAATCCAAAATTGCAATATATTATCGTGATTTTCGCGATAAATACTTTTAAAGCGAAATAAACTATTTCGTAGTTGGTAGCATGCTGAGCTTCTAAGCCCAAGGTGGCGGGTTCAAACCCGGCCGAAGTCGTCCGATTTTTAATAGCGCTAAAATCCCTGAGAGGAGGTAAAGCCGGTGGTCCCATGTCATAGATTTATGGCTTGATAAAGAACCTTCCACTAATTACACTTGTGTGAAGCTAAATTAGCTAAATGATAGGTTAAATTTGACTAACGCTCTTAGGTTCCAACTTTCGTCACCAGGAGCCGACAGCGGTGGCATATAGTAACCAAGTTCACAGCTAGTTGTTCATTGATGGTGGCGTTTGGTAGCAAAAGTAGGGACTACTTGAAAAATTAATCGTCTGTAGTCCTTCTACCTGATTCACAGATAAGACATACTAATACAGCACGGTAGGTCAAGCCTAGGTTTAAACACTACCGGAGGGAAGATGATATGAAAAAGGAAAGGGCTTGGGAATAGAAACGAACTCTGGGCAGAAAGGAAAGAATCCAAGCAAAGAAAGAAATAATATTGTTTATGTTCGACCTTGACTATTATATGTTAGAAGACTGTACTATAATGAGGCTCATTATAACACTATTTTTCATTATGAAACAGTTTCTCCCACCAATCAGAGCTCAAGAAGCAGTTGTTTGACTAATTAGATAATTAGATGCACTGAGTTCCACGGCCTTCTAATTTAAATTTCACTGCCTGGCCTAGTGTCATAGTAGGGTAATCGAGGAGGCCATGGTCAATTACAAGGCATTCTTTGTGTCTCATGTGCTCTGTTCAGTACATAAAACTGGCGAAATCTCGACAGATATTTATGAATATTTATGTTCAAACATAAAATAGTTATAATAATTATCGTCGAACATAAACAGTCGTATGCAACTCGCCTATAATGGTAATTAAGACATTCGTAAGGAAATTATAAAACTCGCATACGCTCGCTTTATAAACATTCTTGTGTCTTAATTATTGCCATTATAGGCTCGTTGCATAATGTACTATTACATAATGAAACAAGATGTTCAGTAAAGAAGATATAGCCTACTTTCTCCTAAATGTATGAGTATAGTTATAACTCGTTGTTATTATCAAAGAGTATAATAGAACTATTCTTTGTTGAAGACCTTAGAAACGATTTACCTCTACCAAACGCCACAACCTAGATAAAAACTGCTACCATCATTGAAGAAAGAAAGAAAGATAAGAAGTATCTAAAGAATGTTATGGATCTGGAGACATAATCGACCGGACTGGCGGCGTGGCTCAGCGGTAACGTTCTCGCTTGCTGGACCGTATGTTTCAGGTTCGTATCCTGGCGCAGTCAGCTGGCATTTGAGGGTGCACAAATGCGAGGGAGCCGTGTTAGTAGATTTACTGGCACGTTAAAGATCCCCTTCGGGACAAAATTCTGGCACCCCGGCGTCTCTAAAAGCAACAGTAGTTAAAAGGGACGTAAAACCAATAACATTATTATTATTATTATTATTATTATTATTATTATTATTATTATTATTACATAATCGGCCTGACGCGGGCAACATCCAACTTTGAGTTGAGGCATGTCTTTACACGTCTGGCTGCGTATGACTTTCACAACCCTAATTGAATTAACAAATCTTTCCATGACCCTACAGAGACGTGTGTATACCAACTATGTGGATATTTTCGATTGCTATTTGGCTGAAATAGAAGTATTAATTAATATCCTGAACTAGCACCAACGATAGAGTTCAGATACTATGTGAAATCGTTTTGTTCTTTACTTCAATTAACATTTTCAAATAACGCACAATAGGCTGTTACAAACCCTTTAAAATAGAAAGTAAAAATGTATCGTAGTATCATCTTGTCATTCTTCAAATTCGATGCGCATAGAATGCAAATGGTATAGTAATCAATGGAGCCCCACGTAGACTAGTCGTGATATCTAGTGGTGAAATATCTAACAATATGATCCTAACAGAGCGAGTGCATTCTAGCGGCCAGAAGAAGAAACTTTTCAATAAAATCTGGTCGGCCTGCAGTTACCTTTTTGGCAGCTAGATGTCTCGAGTAAATCTGCTGGCGAATTATGTTTTAATTAAATATATATTTTACACCATAATATGCACAATATAACGCTTAATTTTAAAACATCTGAGTCATTACAAAACAATAAACATATAAAATTTCAAGCAAAAAAAATAGCTCTGATCGGGTTTGAACCATAGGCATTTGAGCGATAGGCTAACGCTCTACCACTTTTTTTTTTCACTTTTTTTTCTATTAGCTCTTTACAGAATTACAGAATTTTCAGATATGATAAATACCATACTAATACATCACAAGAAATCCAGATAGTGTCCATATTTATCGTACAATTGTCCACTTTCACTAAGCTTCCAACGCTCTTTTTGCAGGTGATACCTGAGATCCAGGAAAGAGAAATGTTGATCATTGTCCATCACGAAGTGTACATATTGGCCCATTATCCACACAATGGCAGTCTGTTTAATTTGGGGGAAGGCGGTCACCGACAAACGACCCAACTTCCTGTCATCAAGGTCATCCGAGGGCACATTTAATAGTTGACATACTTTTCCCTTACACCACAGCCACGTGGAGGCAACTCGCGTGCATGATGTGAAGCGGTGTATCGCCGTATCAGTTTGACCACATATAGTACACCATGGGTAAGCTTCAAGATGGATGGTATATCGCCGTAGAGCGGTTGGGATGAGATCGTTGAGGAAGATAAAAACTTGGGAGTGTACAGCAGAAGAAATGGACATAGCCCCAAAATTTTTCCAAACAGTGGGCCAATGGACATAGAGGGTGGTGGCCTCTATTCGCGGTTTGGAGTGTACCACTTGCCGCAACATGTTATAGATACTTTTCGTCGTTGGAACAATCCCTGATGGCATTTGGCGAACAGTTTCCAGAAGGTGCTGTTGATGGTCCCTAAATATCTTCGGCAAAGCTCTATCACAACCACGGGCTGTGTTTCGAATATCTTTGTATAGCGCTTTCGTAAAAGTGTCATGTTGGGAAAGAATGGTGATATCGTTCTTGCAGAGGAGTGCACGGCATTTCATGCCATGAGCTGTTAGCCCTAGCCCGCCTTGCCGGGATGGGAGATACAACTGTTCCCGTTGTACTCGGAACAAAAATCCTTGCCATATAAACCAACCTGTATATTTTGCCAATTGGCTCTCAAACATTTTGGGAAGTGGGAAAAGTTGTGCGACATACCATATTTTAGAGAGCGCAAACACGTTGAGGACCATGACCCGTTGCACTATATTGAGGTTTCTTTGACCAAATTGGATCAGGACTCCCCTAACTTTGGCAATGACCTTAGTCCAGTTAACTTGCACTGTGTCCAGAAGCGATTGCTTCCAGGTAATGCCAAGAATTTTCACCTCATTTACTATCCGGAACCAGGGCTGTGGGGTAATCACTGAGTTAGTATTGAGCGGAAGCAAAGCAGTTTTCTGGGGGTTCGATTGTGCTCCAGAGGCGATATGGTAGAGCTGAAGGACGCTATCGATTTGGGAGATGTCTTCTTCATTGCGGATCAATATTGATACGTCATCAGCATAGGCGCACATTCCAAAAACATGTGTGGACAGTTTGTAACCCTGTAGCTTCACCTGGGTAGTCCGAATGAACGGTTCAAGGCCAATGACAAAAAGTAGCATAGAAAGGGGACATCCTTGCCTAACTGATCGTTGTATTGGAATCAGAGGGGAAAGAAAACCGTTGACGAGAACTCTAGACGTAGCATTACAATTTATCATACGAATGTAGTCAATAAGGATTTCAGGAAATTCGAAGTGTTGCAAGACCATGTACAAGTATTCATGACTGATGCGGTCGAAAGCTTTATCAAGATCTAAGTTGAGAAAACTCATTGGCTCAGTGGGGAGCATTTCGGCTTTTAGGTGTAGGTCCCGTAGTATCGCTAAGTTTGTTAACAGAGTTCTTCCAGGAATACTGCAACATTGTTCATCACCAATGATATCAGGTAGAACAGTCTTCAATCGGCATGCAAGTACTTTGGTAAGGACTTTATAGTCACTGCAGAGCAGAGTAACTGGTCGGAAGTCACCAACTGCCATGGGAGAGGATGTTTTTGGTATGAGGACTATGGTACCCTCGTGATGTGATTGACAAAGAGCACGACGTTGGAGAATGGTACGCAGGACATGACAAAATTCTTTGCCAATGAGAGGCCAGAAGTGTTTATACATTTCATATGGCAGTCCATCAATGCCAGGTGAGCGGTTGTTTGGGAGTCGTTTAACCACAGAGTGAATCTCTTCATCCGTAATATCCGCGCTGAGCAGAGTTTTGTTGTCCGGAGATAGTTTGGTACTGCAAGATGACAGCAATAGGGTCACCTGCTGTGGATCAATGGGAGCCTTAGCGTAGAACCGTTGATAAAATAATGATATTTCACTACGTATAGCGTCAGGGGAGGTGACGACACTTCCAGTAACCACTGAGCTAATTGTGTCAACGAATATTGTTCTATATAAAATGACTTACATAGAACTTGTTAGCAAATAGTGATTTATACTAAACGATTTCATCACTGGAGTATATTATTTATTTATAAAGCATTTCATACAAAGTTTATTTATTTTATATCAGTACGCTATATTGCATGCAATACTCAAATTAGTGAAATATAAGTCAGGCACAAGATATCCGCTGCCATCTTGTCTTATTACTAAATCAGCTCAGCTTTTTAAAATCACGTCTGCACTATAGTATTACAAAATACACTTTTAATTTCGAACGTGCCTCTTCCTTTAGAACAGTTAAAACGATTCTCGGCTCGATAATCGGAACTGGTGGGTCCCGTGATATGGATTATAAAGTTTGCATAATTCGCACGGCCGCCATCCTGAAATGGTATAGCGGACGACCTTGTAGTTTGGTCACAAGACGCATCCTATACGAAGGTATGTTGTTACCAAATTTGGTAGAGATCGGATGATTTGGTTAGTCGTTATTTGATTTTACGTTTTGAACGTTTGAGTGGCCGCCATTCAGTTTTAGTAAAGATGGCGGCGATATAAAACATGACACTGAGGTGTCCTTTGCTAGTGCTACCTTTGTACCAAATTTCGTTCAATTCGCATTCACCGTGTTCGAATTGATAGGGGGGGGGGACAGACATTCAGAGTACACACACTCACACACACACACACAGACACACAGATACACACACACACAGACTCACACACACACATACACACACACAGACAGACACACTTTTTTCGCCCTGTGTTGATCTCATAAGTCTACTTTCATTTTTTGCAAAAATCGAAAGTAGGCTAAAAAATAGTAGGGGTTTGATTAAGGCTCGTGATTGTAATGCCTGAAAAAAATACTAGCCTCGATAGTTTGAGTTATTAATAGAACATTTTAAGACTATTTTCAATTTTGAAAAAATAGGCTTATGAGATCACCTTTTGTCTGTGTGTGTGTGTGTGTGTGTCCCTAATAACTGCCATACGGCTGGAGCTATTTCAATGAAACTCGGTAAGTTCGTAGCACTACTCCGGGTGACCTCGACCGTGCCCTTCAAATTTTGTTACGTCTCACCAATCCAACATGGCGGACGTGCGAAATATTTCACAGGCATTCTATATCTCTGAAACTGTTAGCGGTATCACCCTGAAATTTTGTACGGAGATAAAGGGCACTACTGAAAGTTCATCTATAAGACTTTCAAAAACCAGTTAACTACAAAGCGAACATGGCGTCCAAGCGAATTAAAATGTTAATAGACCTTTCTCGCGATTTAATGTTCCGAACACAATGGAATCTGGTACAGGAAATGTTTATACACATTGTAATGCACTGGTATCCAATTTAGTTGAATTGTTTACATAACCTCAAAATGGCGGCTGTGCGAATTTTAAAATTAAGTTTTTATTTCGTGTGTGGTAATCATGCGATCGAAGTGAAAGTTTGAATAATCAACATACGCAATAATTTTCCTTTAATGGTACATGACTCTATGGCCTACACATTTAACAATCCAACATGGCGACCATCCGAAATATTTAGACGGCTCTGAATATCTACGAATCTATTATAGCAATCAAACTGAATTTCTTTATGATCATAGGGGCTATGAATATAAGTTCACCTATAGGACATCAAATAACCTGGTGATCCCTAATCCAACATGGAGGCTACGCGAAGTATAAATATTCACATGGACGTTTCTCGCAATTTAACCGTCCTAGTGCAGTGAAACTTGGTACAGTAAATCCTTATACGAATGTTAATCCACTGGCATCTAATTTATTTCAATTGTTTCCATAACCACAAGATGGCAGCCGTGTGAAATTTTAAAATCTCCTTGTTACTTCTTGTGTCCTAATCATGCGATTGAAATTTGAATGCTACACGTACACAATAATCTTCATGTAACAGTACATAACTCATGGACCAACATATATAAAATCCAACATATTTAGTCGGTTCTCAATATCTACGAATCTATTACAGCAATCAAACTGAAATTTTGTATGTTCATACTGGTAGTTAACATAAGTAGGATATATGAAAATAGGCTGCATAGTTCTTCACGGAACTACTTGTTTTAAGATTCATTAATTGTCAAAAAAATGACAAAAACTTGAAGAATGAAACTGATAAAGGAAACACAGACTTGCTTACGTATGGAGCGACCAAGATTGTGTATAAAGAAGTATTTATAAGCAAGTATAATGGTGCGAGCAAAGTTAGCTGAGGTTGCCGGCAGGCAGGCGCTAAGTATACCGACCCTCCCAGTCGGAAAATAGGGTATTATGTAGGTACACAGTTCACCGGCGAGGAAATACAAACAAGGGAAAGTTGAATTATTTCTTTTCCTTTCTAAAAGGCAATGTTTTAGGCAGTATTCTAATATACTCAGGATATTGAATGTGACAGGAATGATTTTATTCCCCACCAAGGATGGATCCCTAAGCGAGAAACCAAATGCCCCCAGAGTGGACAGAGATAAGGTGCCTTCAGAGCTTTTAGTACGATTATTGTTATTAGTAGAAATTACTAGAAGGAAACAATATTGTTGCATTTAAAGTAAGCTAAACTTTTATCCAGCAGAGTGCCGACTAAAAGTTTAGAACGGTGTAAGAAACCCAAACCTAACTTAGACAAAAGCACAATTCAAAGTAGTACATCGTAAGACAAAGCAGGAATCGCTTCAAGTAGGAAGCTGGCTGAGAAAGCTACACTTGCCTTTAATGATTAACAAGAAATAGCTTATGGGCAATGTTAGCAGAAGTTTTGCTATAAACACAACAAATGATTGAATTTGTAATAAACTTTGCATTCAGTACTCATGATTATTTCTTTGAATACAGAAGGCAGTTCGAGACAAATGGGGAAGGGAAGGCTATAGCTAACAGCTCTTTGAGCAATAGATAATAATAACAAGATTTATTAAATTTAGTGAAGCATTTAAAGAACAAGAATATTCAGGTCTCAGACCAATTTCTTTGATTAAAGGAAGAACTTTTTGACTCGAGTGGTCAGTATAAAACCTAACAAAGTTTAACAAGAAACTTTACAAAATGTATAGATATTTTGTTAGATTGGTTAAGTAGAGTATCAATTCTTTATTAGAATGCCTTTGTAATAAAGCGAAAGAAGATTTAAACAAATGATTTTAAATTCCTGGTCACAGCAGCAGAGGAAAAAGATTAAAAGGTGGATTTATAACAACTTCGATTATTGAAGCAATAATTATGATGTGTTAAATACAAATTGGGGATGTCACTTTAGTGAAGTCTTGATTACATAAGAAAAGATACAAACGTTTTGACAATTGGGAAATAACGAATTCAAACTTCCTGAACGCAGCAGGAAAATGAAAGTGCGGATTTAAATGTGGATTTATAACCACATAGAGTATTTATACAGTAATTACCAGATGTAATACATGAAAAAATGGGAGGGAGCCTATTTATAGGCAAAGCCTCAAAGTAGATTGCAAGAAAATCATTTAAATTACACTAAATTGTTAGAATTAGGAAAATTGGGGTTATATGAAATGGGGAATCAAATTCTGGTCGATTTTACTGTTTCGAACGGAGCGCGGGGCGGATGACAGCCACACGATTACCTTTCATAGCACTGACAGTTTTGTAGGCCATGAGTGAAATGTCACTATTGCAGTTTACAGTTCAATTTGAGTTGAAAGTTAGCAGTAATTTGACGTTCTAGAGTATAGTTTTTCACTGTTTAGAGTCTATTGCAAATGGAAGTTTCTAGAGATTTAATTATAGTTGAATAGGGCTAGTAGGAAATCCCACGAAAGAAGCAAACTTATGTTTTCAGCCAGCTGTGAGTTTAGCCGAATTCCCTCGGTGGAGAGAATGTATCCCCCTTATTTCGCACAAGAAGTACTAGGTTTGCATGACTTTCAATGGCAAGCTTAGTTAGTTTAAGAAAGCCAAAGACATTTCCCACGTAGGGCAGTTAGGAGATTGCACAATAATGAGAAAATTTAAATACTGCCGAAAGTATTCATTAAAAGTTTTTGGACTAGTTTAAAACCCTTAAAATGTAGTTTAAAACACTTTGGATGGTTACTTATCTTCTCATTGCAGCGTAGTTGATGTTTACGGCCAGCCGTTACACAAACTTGAAGACATGGCGTCAATTTGAAAGTTCAACAAATGATTGAAAAGTAAGCTTCTCCTGAGAAGAGAGCTGAACTGTCACACTATAGCCCCATAGTAGGAATGAACGAGATATCCAAACACTCGGATAGCCAAAGCGGTGAGGGGAAGGGAGGGAGAAACAAAGGAACAGATACATAGTAAGTAACATAAGAAAAACAAATTGTACAAGATAAGCATTAAATAAAAGAAGTTGAAATCTTCATGGAGATTGTAGAGTTTGACGACGATCCCATCTGCTTGCTTGGAATGAATCAGTTCTTGGGACTACTGGGTCCAATGCTTCAACAGGCTGTAACGGTTTCTATTTTGCTCCACGTTGAGCGTCAAATGTAATGCTTTCTCCACGTTGGGATGACAAGTGAAACGGGTTTCCTTTGCTCCACGTTGAGCGTACAAGTGAAACGGTTTCCTTAGCCCTCACTGTGAAATATTTACTCTGCCTAAGATATGTTGTTTTAATGGGCGCCAAGACCTCAACGCTATGTTAAAATCTAAATTTATATTTAACAACACCTATCTCTGGTAGAACACCTTCAAGAATCTATTCACTCAGATCGTGGTATGATTTGATCATTAACCCAACAAACAATTGAATCAGGAGAAGGAATTTGGTCTATATCTAATGCTACCTTCTGAAAGCAAAGATTGCATGGTTAAAAGAAATGAATGTATTATATAAAACAAGTATTGCAAAATTAATAATAAAAATAAGTTTAAAATTTAAATTGGAGCGTTGCGATTTGAATATTACCGCTAGAAAATTACGTGAAAACGGAGTCGGATAAATTACTGATTTTACTCTTATTCCCAGGCTATGAAGTTACTGAAATACTGAAAAGAGACGAGAGATTACGTAGTTCTGAGTCATTCGCGCTTACCACTGGAAATTGCCGAAGCATTTCCCTCGTACTGGATGTAGAAGAGAGCTTCCCACAGCCTCCTGGACGTCGTAATCTTCTTCGTTAGTTGATGAGATACTTTTAGATATGATAACTGTATGGTCCGAACATCGGAGCCAATCACCCGTACAACCACACAGGTTAAGTTTTACAAAGATAGTCGCCTTGCCTCCACGGCGCGCAAACCATATATGCACATCTCGCCTCCCCTCTCTGGACCCGGCTTCTTCTCGCCCGCTCTCCTCTGATTGGCTGGGCCACCACGCGCTACCCCCTCCTCAGGGTCATTACACTCGGCGCGAGGATGATGTCGATTGCCGTTCCAGACTATTTCGCCTTTTCTTGAAGCAGCAACCCAGGCTTGCGTCATGCTTCTTGACAAGAATAAGCCTGTGGCCGAATTCCCCGTGACTCATCTCTCTCATAATACCCTAACTGACAAAACTCCGTAAAATTCCGTAATCATATAATTTTCTTACGATAATGTTGTTCGTAATAATTTGCTTGATAGTGTTATCTATAACATAGAAAACCTATCTGATTACTTATAATTTTATAAAAAATGCTCCAAAGAAATACCTTAATAATAATATTAAGTTAATTATAAGTTAATAATAATAATAAGTTACATGAAAACTTCTCTTGGCTGAACAATTTGCCGCGTAAATAAATATAGAATGGCTTCCTACTGACTTATGCCAGTGGCGTAAAATCCCCTCGAAAAACACGTTACATGGCTACCGCTTGGAGAGCTGTAGGGAAATCTACAAGGGAATTGCACATCTGAAAGAAACTTTCAAAGGGATAAGCATATGCACAGAGAAACTGAAATACATGGAAGGTCCCTGTTGATGTCTACGAGAAGGGAAATAAAAGAACGTGAATGAAAAGGAAGAAAAGCAAAGAACAGTGTATGCTAACTCTAACAAGACGTATATTCCATAGAATATACCATAGCCACACAATTAACACCGGTTATCAGACAGATTCTACACACGCCCAAAGTTCACGGGGCTACATGACCGCGTTGTCGCAGCCCCTAAACTAAGGAACCGACCAACCAATCTATTTCGGCGAAGAAAAAAGCGAAATTTATTGGCAATTTCTATTCATTACTTTTTTAAATATTCCATGCCCCTCGTTAACATTTGAACTTGTGAACATGACAGTCACGCTTTGTACAAGCCAAACCTGGAATAGAAAAAGTACACATTCCAAAGGTGACTTATATGAACACCCTGCGGTCACTGACACTTGTCGGAGGGTAAAACCCTATTAGGATATTGTCCATCTCCTGGAAGGGTGCTGGGGTTAACTCCAAGGCTACCAACAATGTCTGCAAGTCGCTATTTTAGGAACTTTTCCAATATTCAGTCGTAGTTGAGAATTAGAGATGTGTCTAACGACAACAGGACAGTGTTCATTCCATAGCCAAATAATGTTCAACTGATGGTCTGATGTATCTGATTCTAAACATTTAATTTGTAAATATTGTAATGTGCAGGGAGATTGGGAGAAACTATACACGGTGTCTAATCATTCTTTAACCATTTATAGGGCTAAACCACTTATGTGGTGAAATGAATGTGAATGCAATAATAATAATAATAATTATGTAGTATCAGCCCTCACTGAGATTTTTTAAGAGTCAGATTAAAACAGTATACGTTAATTTTAAAGAATAAACCGTTTGTCTTATATGGTTGGCAAATCTGGTTAAGGATTAAAGTCGGATTGTTCGAGTGGTGTTATCTCGTCGTTAGACGGGCACGCAGACATTTTACTGTGGCAATGTAGACTTAAGTACTTGTTAAATGGACTTGCTACATTGCATCACACCTTAAACTTCACTCGTTTTACAGCACGGCGGGAAGACTTAAAAATAACCACACAAATAAGGTTGTTGCTTGGGAATGTAACCCCAGGCGTTAAGACTCGTTTACACGGCCATAAAACAGTTCTACTGAGAACACTACCGCAATCTCGCCAAACTCTCTTACAGGCAGTTTCACGCCGTAGCTGTATTTATAACTTATAAGGTGTATCAAAATGAATATCGGGATTTTAAGGCTTTGTAGTATTTATTTCAAAGTCGCTTCCATAGCGTAGCGGTCAGCATGGTTAGCTGCCGCCCCGGAGGTCCTGGGTTCGACTCCTGGCTCTGCCACGAAATTTGAAAAGTGATATGAGGACTGGAACGGGGTCTACTCAGCCTCGGGTGGTCCAAATGAGTAGAGGGGGTTTGATTTACTCTTCAGTAATCCCCGAAGGGGTTTTCCGTGGTTTCCCACCTCGTCTTCGGGAAAATGCCGGGATGGTCCCTACTGTAAGGCCACGGCCGCCTCCTACCCTCTTCCTTGCCTATTCATACCAATCTTCCCTTCCCATCCCTCATGAGGCCCCTGTTCGCTTTCCAGGTGAGGCCGCCTGAGAGAGGTGCTTATCACACCTCCCCAGTTGTATCCACCCCGACCAAGTGTTCCCAGCTCTAGTAAACTACCTAGTGGGGCGTTTCGTCGCTGAGGCCGTGGGAAACACCAACCTGGAGGGTAAAATTGACCAAAAAGAATGAAGTATTTATTACACACGTGTTCGTGCTTGTGCGCATGCGCATACACTGGTTCCGCTGTCTTCCGTTAGAAGCGCTAGTAGCCAAGATGGCGACTAGGGAGCAGAACGTTCTTTGTGTTTTACAGTTTGCAAGGACTGAATCTGCAGTTGCAGTGCATTCCGTATTACGTTCCGATGAGAGAGCTTGTTTCGCATGGCCTCCTCATTCACCTGATCTGACGCCATGCAATTTTTACCTTTGGGGGTTCATAAAGGATGATGTGTATGTGCCTTCGCTACCAGCTGACCTAACTGACTTAAGAAACAGGATTGGAGCAGTTGTTGCAACAATTACTCCAGAGGCACTGAGCAAGGTTTGGGACGAACTCGGCTATCGACGCGATGTGTGCCGTGTGACGAATGGTGCTCAAATTGATCACTGACTTGTAGGACAAACTGTTTGAGTTGCTCTAGCATTTGATGTGTTATTTATGATTGTGAGTTAACTGTAATAAATACTACAAAGCCATCAAACCCCGATATTCATTTTGATACACCCTGTAATTGATTTTGCTGCTTTTTAGTCGGTCAACACGATTGTGTCCAATAAATAAGGCGGGGTATAAGTTATAAATGACATCGTCATCTTAGCCGACACAAGAGGATTTGAATAAGTTTTTAATGATATGGATTCTGTCTTGAAGAGAGAATAATTTTATTGTAAAACAAAAATATTGGAATGCAGTCGAAATAAATCAGGAACCTCTATGGACATCGAATTGGCAGGTTAAAAGCTAAAGGAAGTAGGGGACTTTTCTTACTTAGGAAGCAAAATTACCAGTGATGGACGGAGCAAAGAGGATTTAAAAAGTAGGTTAGCTCAGGCATGGAAAGCATTTCTACAGAAAAGGAATCTGTTGACATCGAATATAAGTTAGATTTAGGTATTACTAAGTCATTTTTGATAGCCTTTGTCTGGAGCGTGGCGCTCTATGGAAGTTAAATTTGGACTATTGGTGCAGCAGAAAAGAGGAGAATTGAAGCATTTGAAATGTGGTGTTACAGGAGAATGATGCAGATCAGATGGGTGGATAGGGTTACCAATGAAGAGGAATTAAGACGAGTGGGAGAGGAGAGATGTTTCTGGAGACTGGTAATGAAGAGAAGAGATAGGTTGGTACGACATATACTAAGACACCCAGGAATAGCAAGCTTAGTTATGGAAGGAAGGGTTGAAGATGAGAACAGTAGGGGTAGACCAAGGTTGGAATATGTTAAATAGATTGCCTCGAAAGTAGGGTGTGGTAGCTATGTAGAGATGACATGATTAGATCAGGCAGGACATAGAAGCACGGACAGCTGCATCAAACCAGTCGAATTTCTGAAGACTCAAACAACAACAAGCATAGTCCTGAAAAAAAAAAACATGTATTAGTTAGTTATGACACTTAAATGGGCAATTTAATGTGAAAACTAACTAATACATGTAATTTTTTCCAGAAGTGTCTTAACATATTTATAACTTGTACCCCACCCGATTCATTGAGCACAATCGTGTTGACCGACTGAAAAGCACCAATAGACAATTTGTATTGGCAACACTGAAAAATTAATGGCTTCCAATTTGCACATGTATTTTTACTCCTGTAATAATAATAATAATAATAATAATAATAATAATAATAATAATAATAATAATAATAATAGTAATAATAATAATAACAATAATAATAACTCACAGATACCGTACGGAAGAGAAGATTGAAGTTCTATGGACACTCTACGAGAATGAGCGATAGTCGATTTACGATGAAAATCTTTAATTATATCACCAAGATAATAGCGACTACAAAATGGGTAGATGAAATAAGAAAGGATATGGAGGAAGTTGAGGTCAGTCTGGAATATAGAGGTGTTTTGAGTCACGAATGATGCATACAAGGGGTTCCAGGAAAAGCAAAGAAGAGCCAAGAACATCTGGTCCGAAGAAAGGAAGAGAATCCACAGTGAAAGAATGAAGAATTTCTGGGAGCATAAAAAAGGACTAATCAGCAAGTCAATTGTTTCCCGTGGTCCAAAGTAGGCCAAAATCGAACAAAGAATAATAATAATAATACGTCCTATATGAATCTGAACCCATAATTTTAGGAGGCCATTCAAAAATTTGAGACATTGAAAAACAAGAACGCAATATTCCTAGAAAACTATTCGCCTCTAGACAAGAAAATGTAATTTGGATCAAGTTACTGCCTGCAAACCTCTATAGTCAGATTTTTGGGCACATATTTGAAAATCTTGAGTTTGTTCTGAAGGAATTTGGTTGGAAAGGAAAGCTCAGGAGCTTTATCGGCGTTTGGAGAAAATCTCAGACATAATCTGGAAAATGGGTTTGAAATTTTATGAGCATATTCTCAGAATGAGTGATCACAGGTTGATTTAAAGAATTCAAAATCTTACTCTCTCAATGAAAGCCAGGAACAAGTGGCTGCTTGAAGTTGGAAAACACCTTCAGGAAATAGACATGTCAAGTGATATGGCACTGAACTAGTTTACAATCATCAATTTCCAGACCACACAGACGTTATAACCAACAGAACCTGGACGGAGGAGCGTAGAAAGTGCCGTAGAGTGAAGATGAGGAGATTTTGAAAATAAGATCAGCGCTCCTTAGACGGGAACAACGAAGAAAAGTCTATATATAAGGTGCGTTCAAAAAGTAACGAGCCGGAGGCATAATTACAGAAACCAGTACCTGTATGTTAGAAGTATTGGCCCTGTCTGTTGAGGCACTTGTCCCACTGTTACACGAGGCGGTGAATGGTTGTCTCATAAAATTCCCTGGGCTGTGATGTGAACCAATTCCGCACGTACAGCTGAACGTCCAAGGTGTATCGTTGACCCCACAGAGCCCTTTTCAGGGGACCAAACATGGCGTAATCACAGGGAGAGAGGTCTGGACTGTATGGAGTCTGGCCGAGAACCTCCCATTTGAATTTCTGCAGAAATGCCGCGACTGTGTTGGCCGTATGAGGTCGTGCATTGTCGTGGAGCGACCACGGTGGCTATGGCGTTCACTGTCACTCGGCGGTCCTGGGAATGAGTGCATCAACCAGCTGGACGTTGTCATCAGTAATCCAGGGAGGTGCCCCAGACCGGGCATCATCGGCTAACGACACCCGTCCTTCCCTGAAGCGCTTGTGCCACGCCTTGACCCTTGCAAGGGACATGCAGTGTTCGCCGTACACTTGTGACATTCGGCGATGAATGTCCGTTTCCCCTACTCCTTCCGCTGTCAGAAACCGAAAAACACCTCTTTGCTCTTTGGTTGACGCCTCCATGTCACTGTTTGCTATGCGACTGTCAGCGTTGGATGATTGATGCATGCTGCTGCTCCCTTTTTATCGTCACGTGACGTGCACGCGTGCCCTCTAGTGACGGGCTGTGACATTCCACGCTCTGGTCGGAACCACACCTCGTTACACACGCCACGATTAGCCGATGTAGTCACCGGTTTGCGCATTCCAGCCTCTGGCTCGTTACTTTTTGAACGCACCTTATAATAATAATAATTATTATTATTATTATTTTCTTTTAGGGAATGAGGAAAATCTTGCCTGAGACGCTTGTTGGAGTCCAAACTCCACAAGGATGTGTAGGATTCTTACCCACTTAAAACCACACATCCTTCTCCCATGACGTGTGTCTCCGCTCTGGAACTGCTCTCGCATTACTTCAGGCCGGCGTCGTATTTGAAGTCTCTTATGATTCTTCTTCTTCGTTCAGTTCTTCTTCACCATCCTGAGTGATCTCTGTCCTGATGGAGTCTACTGTTCGCTGACGATATGGATGTCTGCTCCAATCTTATAGGTCATCTGTGTCAATAGGTCATTTGCAGTTTGACTCCTGTGCATATTTGCCTGAAGAATCTGCATCATTTCCCACTATTTTTGGCCTTTTCAAGAGCTTCATGAAACATGATGCACTCGCCTGAGCCAGAAACATGGTTTCGTTTCGCATCTACAACATCCTTGTCTGTACAAGGTATGAATCGTGGATTTACTTTGCAGCCTACTGCCTTATGGGCAGCTTCTCCGCACTTAAAGCAAAGCTTACTTCTGTATTATTACTTATTATAATAATATTAGGAACAATAATAATGACCAAGTTCTGGTTCAGTCAAATCTTAAGGCCCTACTCTACGACTACGGACCAGACGGAGCCAATTATTGAGGTAACCAACAATAAGTAATTAAAGAAACTCTCGTCTTTAATATGCTGATATTCTTACTTCATCACGAGTCTCTCTCCAATTAGCAAGCCTTTCGCAAGATTTCTCAGCATAAATCTACCTCATCGACATGGCGCTGGCGTGGCGTCTTCTTTTGCCCAAATGTAATTAGCACGGTGCGCTATTGTGTCGAGTTGCTAGCGACTGGAGTTCCAAACAACAATAAACACACTTCGAGAATGTACGTAAAATACGAGCACAGTTACAAATAAAGTCGCAGCGGAATAAATAGTTTCATTACCCAACGAATTGTTCATTCACTAATTTATATTGAACTCCTAAAGCGGCATTATCTGAGAATCAGGCGTAGAGCGTTCACCTCATCATCATCGTCATCATCATCAACATCATCATCATCATCATCAGTTTATATGCCTGATGGCAGGTTTCCTCATGGTCGGTCTCCCCACCTCACACGATCGAAAGCTTTTTCCAAATCTATGAATATTGAGCATACTTTTCTGTTTTCCTGTATATATCTTTCCCCGATTATCCATAACAAACCAATAGCATCCCTTGTTCTTACTCCTTTTCGAAATCCGTATTGCTCTTCAGCCATGAAACCATCCAATTCTCCATGCAATCTGCTTTGTATAGTTCGTAATAAAAATTTCCTGCATAAGATATTAAACTTCACACTTTTTCGTGTTTTTCTTCTTTTTAATTGGTATCATCACTATTTCTTTGAAATAATTAGGCCTGTGCCTGTTTTATATATCTCATTGCACAACCTAATTATTTCTATTTTTCCTTCCTTTCCTATCGCCTTTATTAATTCAATTTGTATATTATCACGTCCCGGAGCTTTATCATTCTTCATTTGTTTTATAGACTTCTCTATTTCACTTTCTTAAATGCTATATCCTAATTCTTTCTCTGTTACTGATTATTATTCTTCTAATACTAACTCTTTATCACCCGGTCTCTTATCCCATTCATATAGATCATCTATGTATTCTTTCCATCTATCCAATATTACCTGGGGCTCACTTATTGTCCTCCCGTCCTTATTTTCTATTTCATAGGTAGTAATATTATTATGTTCTCTATAAATCAATGTATTTGCTTCTTTTTACATTAAATCATATTTCCTTTTCTAATTTTTCTATTCCATTACACTTCATCTTATACCAATTTTATTTAGCTTTATCAGTCTCTCTTCTTAGTTCATTATTGAATCTTTTGTAAAACGTTCTCCCTTCTTCGGATTTCCATTTCCTCCTTTCTTCCATTTTGTAAACCGTTTCCTGAGTTATCCATTCTTTCCTTATTCTTTGCCTTTCCTTTTTACCTATCGTTTCTTTTGCTGCCTCTTTCAAACTATCTCCAACATTTTGATATCTCATTTACGCTGCCTCAATGTTGGAAATTGCGCGCGCGATGTCCTCTATAAGGAGCGGATTTACGAAGGACGGGAAGGACCTCGCGTATGCCATTTCATACTGTGAATTCAGACAAATTAATTCGATATGGTTCACATGTTTAGTGATACCGTACATGTTGATGGTTTGAACAATGGCCGATAAATTGTCTCTGACAAATAAATCGCTTGAAATAATACTAAGGTACTTCGAATAATTGCGTAAAGGTTATGAATTTTAGAATGTCCTACAGATATACCTCGTGAGGATTCATACCTACAGTAAAATATGTACTAGGAGGGTTTGAATTTACCCCGACAATTCTGAAGGAGTTAAAGATTGCTCCTGAAGCACGCTTACTCCTAAACATCCGAAGGCAAATGTTGAAAATTTTCAGCTATGTCATCCGACGAGATGGCATTGAGAAGTGTATTATCCAGGTAAAGTTGACGGTAAACGTCTGGACGAACCGGTACCTTGACCAGATAAAGAGTCTGACTAATCTGCCACTTCAGAAATTAATGCACACAGCACGAGACCGCGGTGTATGGTGGGGTATTGTTAACAGAATTGCGTGAAGGGTCACGACATTTGAAATCGAACTACGACCAAGAAGAAGAAGAAGAAGAAGAAGGTACTGTATTGGGTGTTATGAATATTATAATACCCTGTAGATATACTTTGTGAAGATTCAAATCTTCCGTTATGTAGGATGGTTTGACTTCACCCCGACTACACTGTATTAGAAAGCGCTGTATATATACCTCGTAAGGATTCATATCTACTCTTGCCCTACAATTGTTTGACCTTACTCTGTACTGAAAGACAATAGCACCGTAGTTTATTCTACTGAAATGTCCCCCCCCTCCCCCTCACTTGTCTGACCTGTGGTCTGGCCACCTCTATTGACATTTTATTCTTTTATTTCTCTCATCTCCTTCCTCCACTCCTCTCTCGATTCACACATTTCCCGTTCAGTATGAATTCAATCTCCTGCATTTCCATTTCTTGCCTGTGATGCTCCGTTGAGTCAGGATTGATTCTGTATTTGGAAAGGCATAACCGACGGGACGGGACGGGACCTAAGGGCTCGGCATTGTGGTTGCACTTCAACATTGGAGGGATGGAAGTTCAAGTGCAAATTAAATTGTAGGGCAGTTATCAACTCAATTTTGTGAGTTTCCAATCTCCTGATCAATATTTCTTTTCTTCATTCGGAATATTAATATTTCTTCTTCTTCTTCTTCGCCTTCGCCTTTTGAGACCGCATAGGAACACTTTAACCAACCTTTAGTTCGTCGACTTGTAGGAACTGTACGAGCTTTGCGGTCCTCCCAGTACTTCTTTATTTGTATTGATCGTCTTGCCCTTTCTTGGGTGGAAAATATTCTTGTAGGAATTTTCTTTCTTATGAGTGGAAAATGAAAAGTCATATTTTTAAGTGCTGTAGTTAAACTTTTCTTATTTGGAGAATCTTCTGTTCTTTTAAGTCCTCTCTGATTTCTTTTAACCATCATCATCCAGTTGTTGTGTTTTCTAAAGCAAGATTGTACTGTGCTAGTTGTTTTAGAAGACGTGAATCTGGCATTCTCATGATGTGCCCAATGAATCCTAATCTTTTCTTTCGCATGGTATCAGTAATGGGTTCTAGGTTGTTATAGACCATATTGTTAGGTATTATTCGCCATTGACCATCTTTTTTATATCCTTTATTGATACAAGTTCTTCCAATTTGCCTTTCGATCTTCTGTAAACTGTCGGTTTTAGAATGTTCATTTAGATGGAATAATGTCTCTGCTGCGTCTGCGTCTGTGGCTTCCGGTTTTATGACTGTATTGTAATGTTTAATTTTTGCATTCATCGATAAGCATTTCTTTTTGAAAGTTTCCCATGTTAATTTTGTGCCCTAGATAACTTGTTGGTTCTTATTTGAATCGATGCTTTCTCATTAAAGTTGTTTGTTATTAACTCACCTAGATATTTGAATAGTGTTGCAATTTTAATTTTTGTACCACTGAGTTGTATTTCCTTTAATGGTGTTGGTTCTTGTGGCATGATTTCTGTTATATTTATAATTTTCTTTATCTGAACGATTTTTATTTTCTGGTGTTTTATTTAACAAGCAAATGCTGGGATAGAAGCTTCTTACTTTTAAACCGTTATCCCATTTCATTTTTTATTTAATTTCCCTTTATGACCTCGTTGTCGTAGTGGCTAGCATTCTTAGCTGTCACGAGGCTGAGTGTAACGCGAAACCAGGAGTATCATTATGTACACCGAGACTACAGAAGGTGGTGCGTAAATAGAAAATAAATCAGCCTTATGTAACTAAAGCCAACGGCCTAGCCGTGTTGAAACACCGGATCCCATGGGAACTCCGCAGTTAAGCAACATTGGGCGCAGTCAGAACTTGGATGGTATGCCGGCTCTAGGCACTGCGCGCTGTTGGCCAACATAAGGAGGAGCGGAAAGGCCCTGGCCACCCTACCGCAAGTAAACTCCGGCTGGGGGTAGCCTCTTCGGAGGCTCGGACCTGCCTTCGGGCAGAATACCAATTAATTTAATGTAACTAAAATCAAATGTGTGATAATGTAACATCTAGGCTTACAGGATAGAGCCACGTTATGTATCGCTGATTGTTTCCCGACGTTTCGGCTGTCATTGCAGAAGCCTTAATCTTGGGTAGGTACAAGTTGGTGTCCGTACTTAAATAGACGGTTATTGCCAGTCAAAGGTGCTTGCCCTGGATTGACGTCACGCTGCTCCCTGATTCGTCCACGCCCCTACCAGTCACGCGCTAAGAGAACTTTCCAAGTGTTGCTAAGTCTGAAATCATCATCGCGATTGGAATTATTGGGTTGCTTCACGACCTCTATTGCCTCTCTAATTAACCTGTTTTGATATCCACGAATTTATAAGACCGAAACTGTTCCTCGTTAACCTGTTAGGTAATCTCTGCTCCCCTATTATATTCACATGGCCCCACCATCCGAGTCACCTAATACGAACAGCTTCATCCAACGTCACGTTCGTTTCAACGGAGACTGTCATTACATCCAGGTTATCGGCATGGACCAGACTGCTTACCTGATGTCAACGTAACTGAAGTCACACAGCAAATAGGTTAATATGAATTGTAATATTAATGGTATATTGGATTCCACGGCCAGTGAATTGAAGCTCAGCAATCTTTGTAGGTTTGTGCCGTGTCTTGTGTGGGGTTTCGCCTAGGACACCTGGTTGGCTCATCAGAGGGCTCTTGGTGTCCCAGCCCGGACCCCCACAGGAGTAGGGAACTGCGCACTACCTCCCTTTTTATAAAGCGCACCTGCTCCTTACTGCGAGAACTAAAAGCTCAAGCAGCCATAACCTCCCTATAAAGGCTTCCTAAAAGAAGGTATATTGGCTTTCACGGCCAGTGAATTAAAATTCAGACACCAAGGGCCCGCTGATGAGCCAGCTTGGTGCCCTAGGCAAAACCCCACACAAGACACGGCATAAACCTAGAAAGATAGGTGAGTATTATTAATGTTGTTATTATACGTCCAATACGCAAACAAGGCTAAACCGATCTGTTTAACGGAAGAATAGAGCTTTTACAACACTGCGCCGTATGTTCTCCACTTTCAATAAGTGAATCTATCAATGTTAAAATTTCAAAGGGATAAGAACGTAGTCCGTAGAGGAATCAATGGATTGGCTTCACTGAAGAGTAATATTGAATTTCAAACAAGTGAAAATACGCTCTCTTTTCTTTGCAGTAAATGCAATTGCCATGGCAACGGGTTGGGCTTAGGAACGCTACAGCGCAGCGTCATTCAGAGCCGCGTTCTTTCTCGCGTCCTTTTCTTTTTATAAGACGCTAAGATGCTGCGTGCTTGGCTGGAGATAAAGTGTGCCTTAAGTGTGGTGGCAAAGAAGATAATGTCTAGTACGTGATCATAATATATGTATAAAAAACATTGAAGTGATAAATATATCTATACAAATAAAATAAAAACTCAGTTAACATGAGCCTCACATACCAAACAAGAGGTAGAACTGAAAATATATCTGTCCTTTACGAAACAAATCTAACTATTGTTAAGCATAATTTTCTCTATTTTATTCCTAAATTTTACAATATCCTTCCTAAAGGCATAAAAGAACAGTTACTTAAATCTACAAATTTCATACGTAACGCAAATATATTCGTTCGGGAGATGAAAAAATAGTACATTAAGCAACGAGCCTATAATGGAAATTATAAAACTCTCATACGCTCGTTTTATAAACAAACTCGCGTCTAAATTACCATTATAGGTGACTTGTATACGACTGTTTATGTTCGACGATAATTATTATAAATATTTTATGTTCGAACATACATTTTCATAAATATCTGTCGAGATTTCGCCAGTTTTATGTACTGAACAGAGCGCATGAGACGCAGAGAATGCCTTGTATTTGGCCATTGCCTCCTCGATTACCCTACTATGACACTAGGCCAGGCAGTGAAATTTAAATTAGAAGGCCGTGGAACTTAGCGCATCTAATTATCTCAATTGGTCAAACAACTGTTTCTTGAGCTCTGATTGGTGGGAGAAACTGTTTCATAATGAAAAATAGTGTTATAATGAGCCTCATTATGATACAGTTTTCTGACATATGATAGTCAGGGTCGAACATAAAATACCTTTAAAGATATATTAAAGCAGCTTAATATATAAATTAACATTACCACTATTTCTGTCTGTGAGGTAGTCAGCCCAGAGGTTGGTTGGGTGCTCAAAAAGTACCGCCATAGGCAACATTATAATGAGGCATACTATACAGGATGAGGAGTGAGGTAGTTTGCCATTGCTTTCTTCACTGAGTCAGAACAATACGTAGCACCGACCCTTTGAGTAGAACCCATTACAGTACACACAGGCACTGACTGTGCCCTGAAGCCATTACTCAGCACCACTCATACCTCAGTAGTTTCCATATAATCACAGCCATGAATAAGACTGAGACATCGGAGAAGAGCCACATTTTATCATTTTGAATGATCTTGTCGACTTCGTCGTTACGCGGGGGTCTGGCGTTATGTTACGGTGATGGGACGAAATGTACCCAGATGCACTGAGGTGTGTGACGTCATAGTACCGCTTGGTGCATGTGTTCCCCGACAATCTCTACTTCGTTAGTATAAGACAAAAATCCCCGATTCTTGGATGTCACGGATAATCTCGAGAAACACTGGATGGATTTTGATGCGGTTTTCACCATTCTGTAAAGGATATCTATAGGAAAGATTCTGTAGAAAATAATTTATGTATGATCAAAGGAAGCCAAGCAGTAACGATTTCAGTGAAAAGGTCGTAAACAAACTTGGCGTCCGTGCGCTTCTTAAGCTTACGCTGGGCAAACCGTTAAAAATATTAATATACTATGAGCGTAAGAATTGGTCACCATGAAAAGTTCTACAATAAAAGTCCGCGAGGGCATATCTCTATCTTCAATACATCACCCACTATAAGTGTTTTTAAACTGGATGGAAGGGGCACGTCCCTGCGCGCTCTGGTGAGCGTGCGGCATTCCGCGCGCTTAACCTTGTTTTGCCCTTGGTTTGCACTTGCCGTTCACGAATAATTTGAAACAAGATAAGCAAGATAAGTATTATGCAGATAATTTTGTAACATGTCAAGAGCCTTTGGCTTCGAGCGAAACGAGAAGCCTCCAGCCATTCTAGCTTTTTTCAGCATTTGTAGCATTTAAAATGATACAAAGTCTAGTCTTTCAGACTGACTGTCACTTTCTTACTCTAGCCTGTGCCAACAGATAAATGCAAACGTACTGCGTGCATTTCAAAATCCTTATTTTAATATTATTTAACCAGATCACTTAATACTATAAGTACGTTGACCTAATAAACCACCCACAAGGCTCTGACTTCTGTGATATATTTCACAAGATTTCTTCCCTTACTCTTATTGTTCAGAACTGGGACTTTATTCCTCAAACACTAAAATATTTCTATTATTACCATCAGACTCTATGATACAGCTGATTCTGCGGTCGATACAGGTTTACCTCGGCGACCTTATGGAGTATCGGGCTGTGATATTCTGCTGTTGTTAGTTCATCGTTTAATAACCTCCTACAAGATGAGCTTCAGACATTGCGTTGTCTCCTTGCCAGGTTAATGCATGCGGGATTTTAAAGGAAGAACGTTATATATTGTGGTTCGAATTTCAGGTTAAAACGAAGCCTCGTGGCGTGTGATTGCTAGATTAATTGGTACGTTAAACTAATTTTTTTTTATTATAAAACAGTAACTTTTCTAGGTTTGTGCCGTGTTTTGTGTGCGGTTTCGCCTAGGACACCAAGCTGGCTCATCAGCGGGCTCTGGGAGTCTCCGCCCGGACTCCCACAGAAGTGACGAACTGCGCGCCACCTCCCTTTATATTAGGTGCAACTGCACCACTTGACTGCGAGAACTAAAAGCTCAAGCAGCCTTAACCTCCCTATGAAGGCTTCCCAAAAGATGGTATATTGGCTTTCACGGCCAGTGAAATTTGTGCGTCGTTTACTGTAGTAACTTAGGAACTTCATGTCTAACACAACGAGTGCACACCATCTCGCGACCGAGAGGCCTACTGAAAATGAAAATCCACAACCTGCTTTTAGTCAACAAATAGAAGGGTGCTGGAGATTAAGGTGATCCGGGAAATGGCTAAGATTTTCTTCACCTTTCGTCCATCCCGCCCAGAAACATGGTATCCTTACAACTCTAACTACCAGGGCTAGGAGGATTTGTGAAGTGCCTTCTTTACAAGAAGAAATTAATACTGTACCTTGAGAACCAGCTTTGAGAGCAACGGTTATAGCAAAGCTTTGATTTCTACAGTTCTGAAACCAACGAATAATAATAGGACGTCAGTTGAGAAAAAGATGTAGAATTGATAACGAACAGTCTCTTCATTATCACCACCACGTGGTTGAATTGGTGACGAATAGTCTCTTCATTATCAGCTCCGCGTGGTAGAACTGGTGACGAACAGTCTCTTCATTATCAGCCCTGCGTGGTAGAATTGGTGACGAACAGTCTCTTCATTATCAGCTCCGCGTGGTAGAACTGGTGACGAACAGTCTCTTCATTATCAGCTCTGCGTGGTAGAATTGGTGACGAACAGTCTCTTCATTATCACCACCACGTGGTAGAATTGGTGACGTTCAGTCTCTTCATTATCACCACCACGTGGTTGAATTGGTGACGATCAGTCTCTTCATTATCACCTCCGCGTGGTAGAATTGGTGACGAACAGTCCCTTCATTATCACCTCCCCGCGGTAGAATTGGTGACGATCAGTCGCTTCATTATCACCATTGCGTGGTAGAATTGGTGACGTTCAGTCTCTTCATTATCACCACCACGTGGTAGAATTGGTGACGTTCAGTCTCTTCATTATCACCACCACGTGGTAGAATTGGTGACGATCAGTCTCTTCATTATCACCACCACGTGGTAGAATTGATGACGTTCAGTCTCTTCATTATCACCTCCGCGTGGCAGAATTGGTGACGAACAGTCTCTTCATTATCACCACTGCGTGGTAGAATTGGTGACCAACACTCTCTTCATTATCACCACTGCGTGGTAGAATTGGTGACCAACAGTCTCTTCATTATCACCACCGCGTGGTAGAATTGGTGACAAACAGTCTCTTCATTATCACCACCACGTGGTAGAATCTGTGACGAACAGTCTCTTCATTATCATCACCACGTGGTAGAATTGGTGACGAACATTCTCTTCATTATCATCACGACGTGGTAGAATTGGTGACGAACAGTCTCTTCATTATCACCACCACGAGGTAGAATTGGTGGGGAACAGTTCAGTCGATAGGATATAGATATCTCTACTGTACTAGATATCCGGTCAGAAGAACCATGATTAATGGCGGGGGGACCCGATGCGCTGATCACGCGTCACCCTAATATCTGCAGGCCACATGTCTGGGCAGCGGTCGCTTGGTAGGCCTAGGCTCTTCAAGGGCTGTAGTGCCAGGTGTTATTATTATTTACTGAACTAGATGACGAACAGTTGTTTCCATGCTAAGCATCGTGTGCACGCTAATTACGGAGGCACTTCAGCTGTACAACATAATGTTAATAATTTAAAAATTCATGCGAGTCCAACTTGTACATAATAACACGTAAGGTTACATCAGTCCAACAGATCTTGATGTTGTATGACGCGCCCTCTCTGCATGCAAGAGAGACAGAAATCAATAATTGTAGGATCTGGCGAGATTCCATCAGAGCTCTGCTCTACAACACGCGAACGAAAAAAGGAAATGGTGCAAGCAGAAGCGGAAACTCTGAATCGACTGGCAGAGTTTGTTATTTTAAGCGTGTACTGCACGTTTTATAAATCTGGTGTTCAGTGGCCTTCATTTCATTTCAATAAGTAGATTGGTGACGGGAGTAGTCACAAGGTATTGTTTTATTTAATACTAGCAACCTGCTACGGCTTCGCCCGGGAACAGTTATTAATGCATTACGTGATAAGCACTTTTTTTTCGATGTCAATGAAGTACGACCTATATCCATTTTACGTCTCGGCTTGATGGGTTAAAATCACTGACTGGACTAATCATGGAGATGCATGTTCAACGAATTCTTATCAGACGTAATTTAAGAATGGTGAGCTGCATGAAACACAATTCCCCCCTCCGTCCAATCTTAACTTGACCGTGTATTTTGGCGGAACGAAACGTTCACAGGCGATATTAAGAAAAGCCGAGTTGCACTTCCAGGGAAAATCCAACCACAACCACTCTTATATGTAGTCTTAACTCAACACGACTCGACAGTTTGCTGCTGGCTGTAACTGGGTAATAGGCTCACCCCTAGCTAGCTCGTAAACTGTTGCCTCAGTAATTGAATGGAGATTGTTGAAAGAAATGAAAACGTAAAAACACTTATAGTGAGCGAGGTATTGAAGATAGAGATATGCTCTCGGGGACTTTTTTGTAGAACATTGCATGCTGAACAATTCTTACACTCATAGTATATTGATATTTTTAATGGTTTGCCCAGCGTAATCTTAAACAGTGCATGGACGCCAGGTTTCTTTTCGACGTTTTCACTGAAATTGTTACTGCTTGCCTTCCTTTGATCATAAATAAATTATTTTCTACAGACACCTTCCTTGAGATATCCTTTACAGAATGGTGAAAACCGCATCAAAATCCATCCAGAGGTTCTCGAGATTACCCGTGACATAAAAAATCGGGGACTTTGTTTTATACTAAGTAGAGATTCCTCTTGAATGCAACGAGCAGGTTATTTCGAGCACAAAGAAACGCTATCATTATGTATTGCTTCCTTGATCACAAGGTTGCCATTACTGCCAAAGCTCACCATACTTCAAAAGTATTGCTTTGCAGTCGATCAATACAATTTTACTCAACTGTATTGCGTGTTTTCCCTAAACCTGAGTCTTCAAAGCAATCTGTGATTGGTAGTGAATGGTCAGGGTGGAGTTGAATATGAACTTTGGTCATTGAGCGATGTGGGTTCCGTTCTCGTGCAACTGATTGAGTGTTGACTGTACAACTAATGCGAGTTATTCATCAAACACAACGGAAAGATTGCTGTCGGAAACCTAAAATTGTAACCTCAATTGTAACATCATTTCGTTTGTGGTCGCCGCATATCATAGCCAGTGTGTTATTTTGAGTGACGCTTACACTAGTTTGATATGGATCAGAGTTCGCTACGCCACTTAGTTGTTCTAATACAGTATATGAGGTATCGGGAACAGTTATTTTTAGCATACCTTTCACATTTTGCAAAAATTAAGAAAAAGTAGACTTATGAGATCGACCCGGGAAAATGTGTGTCTTTCTGTTTTGTCTCTCCTCCTGTCTGTCTGTCTGTCTGTCTGTCTATGTGTTCCCCCTATCAACTCCTAAACGGCTGCAGCAATCTATACCGGAACATCTCCATGCCATACTTGAAAATGATGTCAGTGCTACCAACTGATGAAAATCCGCAATTGAAATTTGATCTCCATGTTGAATACCTAGGAAGGTATAGGCCTACATGGGAGCTATTCCAAAATTGGCACACATATAGATAATAACACTTCAGTTTAATTTTTTTAATTTTTAGGAGGCCATATATGACAGTATTGCCAAAATGATTCTAAGCCTACTGATAGGTCCAATATTTAAATGCATATAACTTCTACACTATCAATTGGATTTCAACCAAATTTTGCATGTACTATCTGTACATAGAAAGATACGACTGAGCGTATGCTTAAGAGCCAACAGGGCTGCCAACTGTTAATAAATGCTCTCTCTATTTATTTATCCAAATACCAATATATCAGAAAGTATGTGAGCCAACAGCTTTTAACTTTGCACACGTATAGTATCTGACATTCTAGATTAATTTGCAGTAACCAATGAACGTCAGTGCTGCCAACATGATTTAAGCCTGCTGATAGGTCCAAATTTAAAATACCAGTAAATTTTATACTATCAAATAATGGAATTCATCAACAATTGGCACAACAACATATCATAATATTTCAGAGTATATCTGACCAACACATGCATGACATTGTTGCCAAAATGATTTTACGCGCGCTGATAGATCCAATGTCCAACTGCATGTAATGTCAATGCTATTCATTGGACTTCAACCAAATTTTCTATTGTGTACCTTAAGAGATGGAACTAAGAATATATTCAGTCACCAGGGCTGCCAACTGTAGTGCTCTATTAGGCTACATTATGTTCGGTGTATTTCGAACTAATTAGAAATTTCGATATTACCAACTTAATTTCGGCATTATTCTAGATAGGTCCGTAATGATTAATAATATTGGCATGAATATTACATTTCAAGAAAAGTAGGCTCTTTAGTTCTTCACGGAACTTCTTGTTTTATCGTATGATGAAGTGATACATAGCTATTTACAAATATATACAGTAATAGATAATCTCAAGTTCGTAGTCTGAAATGATTAATTTATAGCTGCAGATCCAAATGGAGAAACCAGTCAACAGCCTCTTGAGGTAGCCTGTGTAGATCATCCTGTGCACCACTGAAGGTTCTGTGGGGACAATCGAGCGTTATGTGATCTACCAGGGGGCCCGTTTGCCACGTAAAATCTAGTTTTAGGTGTCCCGCATACATTAATGCCGTATGGAATGTCTGTTAACTGATTTCCACAGGGGTCACACTGAACGCAGGCCGATTACGTCGGAATACGAAGGAATAACAATCGGACGGCTGCATGTTCCTCAGCGCTACCCGTCTAATGCACCCCATTGCCTTTTGGAGCCTCGCATTTCAGAGCGTAATAGACTCATATGTCGTACAACAACATGACAGTGCTGGTGTATTCAGCATCGATGAGTACACGGACATTACACTAATCTATGGAGAAGCTGGTCGTAATGCCGTTGAAGCTCGTAGACGGTAAACACTGGTGTTACCAAATAGACGTCTGCCGTCTACGCTCGCCAGCGAGGCCTCATACCCAGAATCTCTTCATGAACTCGCTATGCTGTTTCTTCCGTTCTTCTGTCCATTGTTTTCCAGAGGTCTATTTAACTTTCTCAACGAAAGTGTGCTTTGCAACCAGGGTTCAAAAGGTCTTGCGATTCCTGATGGTATCTTCAGTCATGTTTATTTCTTTTAGACCGACAGTAGTGGCTAAGCTGGCTAAAACGCTGCGTTAGGCCATGGGGCCAAGCTCTCTGCTGACTCGGTAGACGTGTGGGTTCGAGCCCCACCGTCGGCTGTCCTTGAAATAGTTTTCCGCGGTTTCCCCTTTTCAACACCAGGCAAATGCTGGGACGGTACCTTCTGACAGGCCACGGCTGCTTCCTTCCACTTCCTTGCCCAGTTTCTCATTCCGACGCACAGGTCACCCACGGGCGTCGAATAGAAATACCTGCACTTGGCCTCTCAGGAGGCCACACGACAAAAAAATCTTTTAGGCACTGCTTGATCAACAAATTATTGTTGTTATTCATTCATTTATTATTATGAAAGTCAAGGAGGTTAGATGTCTAAGCTCCTTCAACAATATAGCGCCTTCTAGTAGAGAAATGAGAAATTTTGTGTTGGCGGTAAATTCCGAGACTAATTTGGCCATTATGAACACGGCATACTGAATTCAAATGGGTTATTTGACATGCCAACATCGTTTGACATGGTGTCGTAATTTTTTCCGCCTTTCAAAAATCACTAGCCACGGCCAGGAGCGAACCTGCAAGCTTGGGGTTGGTAGTCCGACACGTTGACCATTCACCCACCGTGGCAATAGTGCTTAAAGGAACAACGAAATTTGTCATGCAAGCTACCCTTTGAGTGTCGAATAACAAAGCTTGCACCCGGCACCCGAGGCCATACGATATTATTATTATTATTTATTATTATAAACCCACAACAGCAAAACGACCACATATCATAGTCGTACAGAAAAGAATGATTTGAACCAACTGTGGTGTCTTGTGCTACACGAGGTGTGAGTAGCCCTGTGCACAGATTATCATGCAAGCAGGCAGGGACGGGCCGGTGTCAGATAGAACAGGGGAGGAGAAATTGCCATAAATTAGCTGTCAGCAATCACTTCAATCTGTGCCACTAGAGTGTGCTGCTATTGTCAGGTGGCCCGCCCCCATGCGTGACGTGTTGTGACGTGGGTGGGTGGATGCATGGGAGGACGGCATCATTATCTTCTCTGTAACAAGATAGCCTCTTCATTAGGGGAAACTCAACATTTCTTCTTCTGAGTAGTTATCCTATGACACAGTTATATACAGCCGTATCCAGTATCTGCCAATGGCTGTTGTCGTCGGTGTAGGAACCACGTTCATCACTTCAGTCGCATAGTTGGTAGCATGGCTTCTATGCCCAAGATCGCAGAAACCCGGCCGAAGTCGTCGGATTTTTTAAGAGCGTTAAAATCATTCAATATGCCTTTCTTCGGAGGGGAAGTAATATATATTTTTTTACATTCGAAATGAGCCACTATGGACTACGGAGTAACAATCAAAATCAATGTTTCGTTCTAGATCGTCTGCCAGCTTTGATGTCCTGCCAGTATCTCTTGAGCCCATCACTCAGCGCCTTCTTCCGATCTTCTGAAAGAGGTCCCCTCCGTCATTTGGGTTCTGCCCCTACCTTAAATCTCTGGTAATTTTTGATTAGGTGTCTGAATTCACACCTGTTCATAATTTTGCAGTAATATTAATACACAAAAAAACAACAAAAAATAGTCAACCCCTGGCACTATCCAGCCCATGACGGGCTCAGGCCGACCAAGCGACCACTGCCCAGCCATTTGGCCTGCAGATATTGGGGTGACGCGTGATCAGCGCGTCGGGTCCCCTCGGCCGTTAATCTTGGTATTCGTGATCGGGGCGCTGTCTCAATGTCAGATAGCTACTCAATTGTCCTCACGAGGCTGAGTGCACCACGTTCCAACCCTCGCGTCAGTTTTAAAATCCCTGACGGAGCCGGGGATCGAACCCGGGGCCTCCGGGTGAGAGGCAGGCGCGCTACCCCAACACCACGGGGCCGGCGTAAGTAATAATAATAATAATGTTATTAACTTTACGTCCCTTTTAACTACTGTGGCTTTTAGAGACGCCGGGGTGCCGGAATTTTGCCCCGAAGGGGATCTTTAACGTGCCAGTAAATCTACTGACACGGCTCCCTCGAATTTGTGCACCCTCAAATGCCAGCTGACTGCGCCAGGATACGAACCTGCAACTTAGGGCCTAGCAAGCGAGAACGTTACCGCTGAGTCACGCAGCCAGTCCCGGAGGGTCCAATGTCATAGATTTATGGCATCTAAAAGAACATTCCACTAATAAAACCTATGTGAAGCTATATTTGCAGGTTAGATTTCGTTGAAACGCTCTATCAAAGTTCGAACGTCCACCACTAGGTGCCAGTGACATATAGTAGCGAAAGTTGGAACTACTTGAAATTTAACGGAACTTGTAGCTCACCCCATGGGTGACCGCATTGAAGCAGCTACAGCCTCCAGCCTCACGGACACTCCCGGCACTAAACTCCATACGATAAATCAATAAAACTCATGAAGAATTACTGGATTTCTACCTATACGAACTAAGCAGTGTTAGCTAATACATACTGTACACCCCTAGTTCTTGTCACGAACTGTGAGAATAGTCACGCATCAATAATATTTATCGAGGGCAATCGTTTTGCCAATTTGCTTACTCTCATAATAACAAGGTATATTTTGTATTTCACATGTTGGTAATGGTAATGTGACGGCAATGTGTGCGCCTCGGTAACAGGTTGGTTGGTTTCTCAGTTTAGGAGCTGCGGCATCTCGGTCATGTAGCCCCGTGTACTTTGGGTGTGTGTAGAATCTGTCTGATAACCGGTGTTAATTGTGATGACTGTATTAGTGTGTGTTATCAGTTTTTAATTCAAGTAAGGACTGCAGACAATAATTTCATGTAGTTCCTATTTTCGCCACCAAATGCTACCGTCCACGACACCTAGCTGGGAACTTTGCTACTACTAGATGCCATCGTAACCAGCGCCCGGTGACGAACGTTGGAACTTATGAGCATTAATCAAACCTACTCTACAAATTTTGGCTTCACGCAAGTGGAAGGTTCTTTTACATGCCATAAATCTATGACATGGGACCGCCGGCTTTACTTCCACTCGGAAGGAAGGCATACTTAGGGTTTTTTAACGCTCCTTAAAATTCCGACGAATTTGGCCGGGTTTGAACCCGCGACCCTGGGCATAGAAACTCAGCATGCCACCAACTGTATTTTCGGAATGTCCGATGAAAGAGACGTTGTTGGTTAAAGGGTCTTAATTACCATTATAGGCGAGTTGCATACGACTGTTTATATCCGACGATAATTATAACTATTTTATGTTCGAACATAAATATTCATAAATGTCTGTCGAGATTTCGCCAGTTTTATGTACTGAACAGAGCGCATGGGACGCAGAGAATACCTTGTATTTGACCATGGCCTCCTCTAATACCCCACTTTGAGACTAGTCACGCAGTAAATTTAAAAATAGGAGGCCGTGGAAGTCAACGCAGGTCCGATGCTCTCCTTATCTAATTGGTCACACATCTGTTTCTTGAGATGTGTTAGGTGGGAGAAACTGTTTCATAATGAACAAACGTGTTATAATGACCCTCATTACCCGTCGCCCGCGAATATTCTAGTTGTAAAGAGTACCGTACACTTAGCAATATCTCAATCATGAATGCTATGACTGATTGTCCTTGGTATGAATGATCAGACTTTATCAATTCAGTTACTGATGCAGTGGTTAGGGGTTTGTCATTCCTTCATAGGTATATCAGAGCGAAGTTAGTTATCTGGGAATATCACAGACACTGTTAATTTAAGGGCCTTTAAATGTGGTTTTCGGAGACCCTTTATAGTCGAGTGAAAAAGACCTTTCCTACCACACTCACACGGGAAAATTGCGTGAAAAAATTCTAGAGTGCCCCTTGCCCCCCTTAAGCGCATTATACTGTATGTATTGATGAATTTTTCAGCTTAATTTGGTTCAGTGACGACCTTCTAACCGTCAGGAAACTTTCACAGTAATGTAATATTTGGAATTGCATTGCGTCTCACAGAAATAGATGGACCTGTGAGATTCTGTTACCATGGTTACCGTGTTGCATTCTTTCATTATTTCATTGTAAATATACAGGTTTTAAGGTATTTATTTAATTGTGAGGCATTTAAAGAGTAAGTCAGTGCGTTTCGCTTACGCTTTGGGTTATGTTGAATCTGTACGTACCCCATATGTGTAGGTTGGTGTTAGTGGGACCTTATTCTCGGTACAAAAATTGAATGGAAGTTTAGCAGAATAATATAGGGAGGGATGCTTCAATTATATTCTTAAAAACAAAATAAAAGCCATCCATTAACATAAATAATACGGACGTAATTACGAGTTGGTGGTATCGGTTATGTCAGCAGAGAAAGACGCTGGCGGTCAAAGGGTTAAGCAATATGTCCTCCCTTAAAGCTACTTCCTTCTTAACCGCATTTTATATAACGTTCACCTGTTTAACACACACCACACTTGACACATACAGAGGCATATTAAATGTAGGGAGAAACAAAAGAATAAAAGAGTGTGGCAGAGATATAAAAATTCCTTTGTGAACAAGCTCTGGAGGAGTTGCATACCACAGTGGGGCCTGGTGGAATTTGTACGCGCCCAAACCTCGCGACACAAATTGCACATTAGTTTCTCCCTTCCCACGCACGCACTCACACACGCATGCACTCACACACACACGCACTCACACACGCACACACACAAACGTAGTGTTCAGGAGATATTTTGCTTCTACTATACTGCGTAAGGGTGGATTTTCTTTCGCTTGGTGTCCAGCTCAACATGTTGGAGACGAGTCTCTGCGGTAAACTAACTCAATAAACAGCGCGATAAAGAACAACGAGGCGCAGAGATAAAAGTATTATTCTACCATTTAACTATATTAATTTCCAGCCACATACTGTTGTCGCATATTACCTAATGATGTAGACAAATAGTATATTATGCAACAAGTCTATAATGGCAATAATTAAGACACGAGTATGTTTATAAAATGAGCGAAGCTAGTTTCATAATTTCCATACATCATCATCAACTTGCACAGTTTCCAGCCACTGGCCGGGTCTGTTTGGAACACAAGCCTCTCCAACGTCTTCTGTCTTCCCACCATCTCTCAGCCTCCACCCTTGTCCAGTCTTCTCCTCTCTTCTTCACGCGTAGCTGTATGCCTCTCACCAAGGCGGTCCGGGTTCGATTCCCGGTCTATGCATGTGAGATTTTCGAAGTGAAATGCCATGTCCTGTGGTTCGGATTCCACGTAAAAAGGAGGTCCCGTGGCTCATGATCTCACGATTAACGGTCACGTTAAACCACAAGCTTCCTTCCTTCCTTCTTCTTCACGCTTTCTTCCATCCCCTTCAGCCACCTGTCTCTCGGTCTTCCTCTCGGTCTCTTTCCTTCCCACTTCGTCCCGTGTATACTCCTGGGTATCCTCTTCTCCTCCATTCGTTTCACATGTCCATACCATCTACACTAGATTTCTCTATACCATCCTGTAATGGTTCCTCCTTCATTAATTCTCTGGACCTCTCATTTCTTATTCTGTCCATCTTTTTAGCTCCAATACTGCTTCTCAAGAACCTCATCTCACTGGCCTGTATTTCGCTCTTCTCCCTTCCTTTCATAACCCAGGTCTCCGAGGCATACGTCAGGATAGGGACATAGTACGTCCGATATATGATCTTTTTGCTGTTCTGAGGGACATCCTTGCTCCATAACATGCTTCTCACACTCCTCCAGAATGCTTCTGCCTGCCTTCCCCGCTCATTTATTTCTGTATCGTTTCTTCCGTTATCTTGTATCAGGTTTCCCAGATACTTGAAGCTCTCCACTTTCTTCAGCTGTTCCCCACCAGGAAAGGAATTTCCATACGAGTGTCTTAATTACCATTATAGGCAAGTTGCATACGTCTGTTTATGTTCGACGATAATTATAACTTTATTATATGTTATAACATAAATATTCATAAATATAAGTCGAGATTCTGTTCGTTGAATTCTTCTTCTTGGGAATTGTGTGGGCTCAGCATTTGCTCTCTACCCAATAACGAATTCCAAGGCTTTGAAACATTGTTATCCTGAAGTAGCACCAACAGATAGCGCACATGTACTATGTTGGCCCATTTTGTTATTTTGGTCGTTTAACACAAAATAGGTTTTTACAAATGCTTTAAATTTAAAATGTATTATCAACTAGTTATTCTTCAAATTCGATGCGTATAGAAAGTCAACGGAAGGCAAATCAGTGGAGTCCCAAATAGACCAGTCATGACATCTGGCGGAAGAGTTTCGCTTCAGAAATCCCTTTACTGAACAGAGAGCTGGATTATAATTACCGTGGATCTCATGTCATATCCATGCTTCCTCCATGACGTTCTGGTGTGTTTATGTCAACAACAGCATTCACTAACATTGTAGGCGAAATTTAACGAATGCCCTGTGTAGAAATTGGAGTTGCGGATATTAAAGGTACAGTGCAATTTATTTTGGAATATTCCGCAGTTTGTTTATGCAAATGGACGGTGCACACTTTCCATGTCTGTATGGGATAGGGTAGGATGGTGTATTGCAAACTTCTGGACGTAGATTCCTAAATGGCATGCATGTTTCATAGTATTTTCTTGTTTCCGTAAAGGTTCGTGCTGACTTTGTCTTTGTGTTTGGGATTGTAACTACAATGGTTGATCCGACATCCAATATCAACTTTCAAATCATGTAATTCATGTCCGACATGTTGGATTTTGAGCGCAAGTGCGAAGCTATCCTTACCTAATGGGTCATTAAATGAAAATATTGAGCTCTGAAACTGTATCATAATGAAAATTAATACTTTAATGACCCCCATTATGATACAGTTTTCTGACTTATAATATTTACATTTCGACATCGTCACACATAAACAATATAATAATACTGTAGAATAATTCACTCATCTCCTATCTATAGAGGCAACGGCCAAACAATCTCACATGAAGATGGTATAATTGCTCACGGCCAAGGAATTAAAACTCAGCAATTTTTTTTAGGCTTATGCCGTGTCTTGTGCATGGATTTGCCTAGGACACCAAGATAGGCTCATCAGCGGGCTTTTGGTGTCAGTGCCCGTAGTTTCTTTGGAAATTCAGGTCGTAATAATTACCACAGATACTAGGTTTTCTGACGGGTTTTCTTGTATTTTGTATTTGGAGGGCAGAGACTGTCACTCTAGGTTTGGTAGTGTTTGTGTTGCTGATGATGCTCACTTGATGAGTGAAATGTTTCATCCTCAGTTTTCTTCTTCTTCTTCTTCTACTTCAAAAGTTCGCAATAACTAATATAAATATTATTAATATTATCCATCCCCGATCCTTGGATGTCACGGGTAATCTCGTGAACCACTGGATGGAGTTTGATGCGGTTTTCACCATACTGTAAAGGATATCTCGAGGAAGGTTTCTATGGAAAAATAATGTATTTATGATCAAAACAAGCCAAGCAGTAACGATTTCAGTGAAAAAGTCGAAAAAAATATTCTGCGTGCTTTTTAAGCTTACGCTAAAACCCGTTAAAAATATCAATACACTATGAATGTAAGAATTGTACAGCATGAAAAGTTCTACAAAAGTCCGCGAGAGCATATCTCTATCTTCAATACATCACCTACCATAAGTGTTTTTACGTTTTCATTTATCCCAACAATCTCCATTCATTGAGGCGACTGTTTACGAGCTATAAGGCATCCAAAGTTTAGAATGAAGCATTGGTCTTATGGCGCGTTACGACAGGGTTGCCACTACATGAGAGGAGGCAGTACAAAGCGCTTCGCGTACACTTTCCGCATATTCAGCGATTGTGCAGTGACGAAGACTTGAATTAAGTACTGTATAATAATACTAATAGTAGGCTAACATAACATATACAACGACATTAAATTAAATTAACTATAACGTATGCTGAATGTAACATAAAGAAAACAATCAAAATAAATCAAAATAAAATAAATAAATAAATAAATAAATAAAGTACAAGCCCAAGGAAATGTGTGAAGTTTCGACTGCAGTTAAAGTTGAAGTACGTTATTAAAGAAAATACTCCTCATTGGCTTACCTTTCATGATTTATACTTTCGTTGGGTTTAAGATTCTTAAAATAACTGTACACATTAATTACGACCTGTTTTTTCCCTCCTTCTGAGCACTTGACCACGCTTTCTTTTCACAAAACTGTCCATTGTTGTACGTGAAATACGTAAAATGCAACACGTTAAATCTAACAGAACTGCTGCACACACACTCAAGATAGAGACAGTCGAACTAATGAAATACAAGCTCGAAGGGCACAGTAATAAAGTTGTGAGTAGCAAGCTGCACCCCGCTGTCCTTCGAAACTTCATTTTTATAATCCGCGGTCAATGAACAGCCCAGCCTGTCTAAACAATTAAACCTACACTCTGTGTAGGCAGGTAGAAAACTTCTTCCAACATTCCTCTACAACTCTCAAACTGACATGACATGGTTATCTTTAAAAATAGAAAAGTTGGCAGCATACGAACTTTTTCAATGCTGCTATGCGGTTATGAGAGAACATTCAGAAGTTTTACCTACATGAAAATTGTAATATTCCCAGTATAAGATATTTCAATAATCCATCATCAAGACGGCACATTTAGCTACACGTGTGTGAAAAATAGGCATCACAAAGTCGATGCAACATGATATAAGATCGATTTTACTAAAAAAAGGACTCAGTTTACAGTTTTTTTTTAAAAGATGAATATCTAATTTTTCTAGCATTTCTATCAAGTTTACGTAGTTCTAATATAAGACAAAAAAGATCGGCAAAACATAGTTCTACCCGAATATGCTGTTTTTTTCGACAATGAAAAATTTTCCACAGATATGGCAACAGTGGAGTGCTTGAAAATGACAGCGTGTAACAGAAATAGAGAAGAATATCCCTATCTAACCAGTGCTTCATTCTAAACGTTGGATGCCTTATAGCTAGGGGCGAGCCTATCACCCCAGTCACAGCCTAGCTAGCGGGCGAGCCTATTACCCCAGATACAGCCATCAGCAAACTGTCGACTCGTGTTGAGTTAAGATTTCAGAGAAGAGTGGTTGTGTTTGGAGTTTCCCTGGAAGTGCAACTCGGCTTTTCTTCATTTTGCCTGTGAACTTTCCGTTCCGCAAAGTACATAGTCAAGTTAAGATTGGACGGAAGGGGGATTTGTGTTTCATGCACCTTGCATTCTTAAATTACGTGTGACAAGATTTCGTTGTACATGCATCTCCATGATAAGACAATGAATAGTCCAGTCAGTGATTTTAACCCATCATGCCGAGACGTAGAACGGATATAGGTCGTAGTTCATTGACAATCGCTTATAACGTAATGCATTCATAAGTGTTCCCGGACGAAACCGCGGCGGGTTGCTAGTTTTTAATATTATCCATATTTTTGGGATTATGCGGTGAGAAATAATAATTAAAAGAATGCCTGTACGTTTCGTGAGGAACCTTGCCTCCCTTTTCAATAGAAGAAAACATAATGCGCCCAATGAATGTGTGTCAATGAGCTTACAGAAAACTAGAGAAGTTCCTCAGTTCATCACCAGATAGCGGCCAGAAGCTACTGTATTGGGACTTTCAAAAATCTGGTGAGCACAAATCCAACATGGCGGTGACACGAAATTTAAATATTAAAATGGACATTTCTCGCGATTTTACCATCGGAGTGCAGTGAAACTTGCTACGGTAAATGCTTATACAATTTTCAATCCACTGATATCTAATTTATTTCAATTGTTTTCATAACCATAAATGGCAGTTGTGCAAATTCTTTAAATCTCTGGGGCGTGGTGTCGCAGCGGTCAAGCTATTGGCCTCTCACCAAGGTGGACTGGATTCGATTCCCAGTCAATGCATGTGAGATTTTCAAAGTGAAATGCCATGTCCTGTGGTTCAGATTCCACGTAAAATGGAGGTCCCGTGACTCATAAACTCCTTATTCACGGTCACGTAAAAACTACAATCTTCCTTCCTTCTTCCTTTCATTAAATCTCCATTTTGTTTCTTGTGTCGTAATCATGCGCTTAAAATTTGAATAATACACCTACCGTACGCAGTAATCTTCACGTTATAGCCTAGTACATAACTTGCTGGCCAACAAATATAAATATCCAACCGAAATATTTAGACGGTTCTCAATATCTACGAATCTATTACAGCAATCAGCAATCGAACTCATGTTGATAGAGGCTATTGACATACATACACATATGAAATTAGGCTTAGAGCGACTTCGGTGGATAGTTGGTAGCATGCTGAGATTCTTTGCCCAAGGTCGCGGGTTCAAGACCGACCGAAGTCGTCGAATGTTTTAATAGTGTTAGAAATCCCTCAGTATGCCTTCCCTCGGAGGGAAAGTAAAGCCGGCGGTCCCATGTCATAGATTTATGGCATGAAAAAAAAACCTTTCACTAACTAAACTTGGGTGAATAAAATTTGTAGGTTAGGTTTGATTAATGCTGTTAGGTTCTAACGTTCGTCTCCAGGAGCCGACTGCGGTGGCATCTTGTAACCAAGTTCAGAACTAGTTGTCGTTGACGGTAGCGTTTGGTAGCAAAAGTAGGAACTACTTGAAAATTCAATATCTGCAGTCCTCACTTGAATTAAAAACAGATAACACACACTAATACAGCCATCACAATATTAACACTGGTTATCAGACAGATTCTACACACAACCAATGTACACAGGTCTACATGCCCACGTTGTCGCAGCCCCTAAACTGAGGAACCAACCAACTAGGCAATTTAGCTCTACACGGAAATACTTGTTTTTAAATTCACGTTGCGATTTATTTGTCTTACTGAGATTGATTTTATCATTTTAAATGATCTTGTCGACTTCGTCGTTACGCTGAGGTCTGGCGTTACGTTACGGTGACGGGAAATGCACTGAGGTGTGTGACGTCATAGTACCGCTTGAGCTGCCTCCTTTCCCTGCGTGCTCCAGTGAGCGTGACGTCATCCAGCCAGCTACCTCCTTTGACCTTGGTTTGCACTTGCTAATGTCTTTGAGTTCACGCTGTTCGCTGCATGATCATGAGGCTTTCACCCAGCATTTTTCAGCATTTGTAGCATTTGTAGCATTTAAAATTATATAAAGTCTAGTCTTTCAGACTGACTGTCACTGTTTCTTTATTTGGTATTAGGCTATGGGGAATCACATGCATCATGTGATGGGTACTCTCGCCCATGTCTCTGTCCATCCGAGATTCGAACCAACGGTATTCTATACTGATTAAGTTTCTCAGATAATTAGCAGTAATTAGTGTCCATGTTAATATCATCTTCATTTAAAAGCTTATTAATCGAATGATTAATAAAATGGACATAATTCAAATCAATTGGACACCGTTTTATGTCATAATGAGACAGAGTGTTTAATTACAAAGCAGGTGGACTCGCTAGTGTCCACGCAACACACTGGTATTATCATGCAGGCAGTTTATTGCACTGGAAATCAATTAACATTGGCAATGAACTAAATGACAAATCTGCAATAAAGCCCATGCAATTAGTTTTGATTAATTTCAATCACTATATGTTTAAAATTGGATTCACCAATTAGAATCTTTTTTGATAGGAACGGACCAGCATTATTGGACGGTTTTATATGATGGCATTTCGATAATAATAATAATACCGTATGCCCTCGGGTGCCAGGTTCAAGCTTTGTTATTTGAGGCCCAGATCACAGCTTGCATGTCAAATTTTGTCGTTCTTTGGAAAGCTATGAAAGTCACGGGAATATCTGAGCTCCTTGACACTATAGTGCCTTCTACAGCCTCAGTCTAAAAAGTTCTGAGAACGACTGAACAAGTCCTGGAAACTCCTCGCATACTTTTCTTTAGGAATAACCTTCAGTCTGGGTCGTCAAAACTTACTCTAAATTGAAAACAAGATAGAAGCGGTATTTATGCAACCTGCACACCTGATAGTCGGGCGGCAGTGAGAAGGGTGAATTTATGCAACCTAACGTACACACCTGTTCGACGGGTGGCAGTGAGAAGGGTGAATGTTCCGTGGAATGGAATGGTCCTGAAAACCATCGTCGCGGGTGACGAAACCAGTTGCCTGAAGTACAACCTCGAAGGCAAGCGTCAAAGTATGGAGTATCGGGGTCCAGGGTCACCGAAAAGCCCTGAAGGGCCAGAGGTTTTCGGACATCCAACGTAATGTGACGACCCAACTGAAGGCTATCCCTCAGGAAGACTATGCCAGGACTTGTACAGCCGTTCTAAGAAGTGCATAACCATCCACGGGAATTACTTCGAAGGATAGTAACGGCTGTTTCAGGTAAGCCAACAATCCGTTCGTAATATAGTCTGTTCACCGAACTTTTCAGACAGAGGGTTGGTTGGTTGGTTCCTTAGTTTAGGGGCTGCGACAACGTGGTCATGTAGCCCCGTGTACTTTGGGTGTGTGTAGAATCTGTCTCATAACCGGTGTTAATTGTGATGACTGTATTAGTGTGTGTATCTGTTATTTTTTAAATTCAAGTAAGGACTGCAACTTTGAATTTTTCAAATAGTGCCTACTTTTGCCGCCAAACGCCACCGTCAACGACTACTAGGCCTAGTTCAGTATTTAGCTACTAGACGCCACCGCGGTCGGCTCTTGGCAACGAACGTAGCAACCTAAGAGCGTTGTTTACATTCTTAACCTATACAATTTAGTTTCACAGAGGTGTTATTAGTGGAATGTTCTTTAACATGCCATACATCTATGACATGGGACCGCCGGCTTTACTTCCCCTCCGAAGGAAGGCATACTGGGGGATTTTTAACGCTCTTAAAAATCCGATGGCTTCGGCCGGGTTTGAACCCGCTATCTTGGACATAGAAGGTCAGCATGCTACCGACTACGCCACCGAAGCCGCGCAAGACAGAGGGTGTAGTAGAGAAAGAAAGAACTTTGTGTTGGCGAAAAGTCCCGAGATAAATTTTGCTGCTGTACGTAAGACACGTCAGAAACCTAGAAAAATTGTTGAGTTTTAATTGACTGACTGTGAAAACCATTATACTAGTAATATTGTAATCTCTCTGCCTGTTTCTTGCCATCACAAATATCTCCATGGTGTAAAATATCGCAACTTCATTACTGTTAACAGTTAACCGCTCGTTATCGCAAAGCGTAACGCTGTACACCGCTGATGCTTTGAGTATCTTCCATCTAAAGTAACCTGTGAGTAACAAAATATATTACATCAATTACTGGTGAGGCATTACCTCGGGCTCTGTCGTTACTTTTAATGGAAGACATCTTCATCTCCTTCTACATTTACTCTGCCAAGCGTTAAGCAATGCCAATTCTTGTTCAAGAAGGAAATAAAACTCGCTCCCAAGCTCACTCGAATGGTTCCCTGCAGCTGAACACTTCAACGTTTACATTCCCTGATCTCGCAGAAGCTAGAGTTACGTGGTCGGGATCGATTTCTGCATTTTAGATATATTTCTGATGACTAGGACCCGGAAGTTGATGCCGTAAAAAAGTTTAAAAAATGCACTTAAAATGGAGAAAATGATCTTATATTAATAAACTCACCAATATTTCAAAAATTACATCATAGGCTCAAACTAAAAAGTCAATCAAAATAAATTTCTAGCCCTTAACAAAAGGTTTATGTTCACTTTACTCTGAGTTGCGCTGCATTACGAGCATCTGTACACCTACGGTACCGTTCTTTTGCATTCAAGATATATATTTTTCTACTAATAGCAATACTAAAATATGTTATTTCAATATTTTAAATAATCATGTATCAGCTACTTAACTCTGAGAGACGTAACTCCCTCATATAAAGCTGTGGCATGACTAAATTGAAAACAAATGACCTTAAAAGGCCAATTTCTCTAAAATATGACCGAAAAATCTACCAAACTAAAAAAAAATGCTCCTTAAATGGAAAAATAGCAAAAAATGCTAAAAGATGCAGAATAAAAATTACATATTTGCATACGGGCTGGCTCGTCTGTACTTCAACATTGTTTCAGACAGCTCAGTAAAAAGATGACATGTCATCAACATCTGGGCCTTACTGATGACATTCTGAACGCTATTGTAATGAAATTCAAGATGCAGGTGTTGAATGGCCAATGAAGATATAAAAAAAAATTCAGTGCGCTCTTCTAATGATATGCAATATAGCCTACAGGTGGTTGGTTGGTTGGTTGGTTCCTCAGTTTAGGGGCTGCGACAACGCGGTCATGTAGCCCCGTGTACTTTGGGTGTGTGTAGAATCTGTCTGATAACCGGTGTTAATTGTGATGGCTGTATTAGTGTGCGTTATCTGTTTTCAATTCAAGTAATGACTGCAGACATTGAATTTTTTCAAGTAGTTCCTACTTTTGCCGCCAAACGCCACCGTCATCGACTCTAGTAGTTCAGAACTGGTTACCAGATGCCATCGCAGTCGGCTCCTGGCGAAGAACTTCGGAACCTAAGAGCTTTTGTCAAATGTTTAACCTAACCTACAATTTAGCATCGCACATGTGTAATTGGTGGAATGTTCTTTAACATGCCATAAATCTATGACATGGGACCGTCGGCTTTACTTTCCCTCCAAAGAAAGGCATACTGAGGAATTTTTAACGCCCCTAAAAATCTGACGTTTTGGCCGGGTTTGAACCCACGATGTTGGGCATAGAACCTCAGCATGCTACAGCCTACAGGTGTTGAATGTCCAAAAATATATAAAGATATTTCAGGTGTAGGATAGCCAAAGAGGCTATAATGATATTTCAGTGTGCTTTTCTAATGAAATGCAATATACAGGTGTTGAATGGCCGAATAAGGTAGAAAGATATTTCAGTGCACTCTTGTAATAATATGAAATATACAGGTACGAATGGCCAATGAAGCTATAAAGATATTCCAGGTGTTGAATGGCCAAAGAAGCTAGAAAGATATTTCAGTGTGCTTTTCTAATGAAATCCAATATACAGGTGTTGAATGGCCGAATAAGGTAGAAAGATATTTCAGTGCACTCTTGTAATAATATGAAATATACAGGTACGAATGGCCAATGAAGCTATAAAGATATTCCAGGTGTTGAATGGCCAAAGAAGATATTTCAGTGTGCTATTCTAATGAAATGCAATATACAGGTGTTGAATGGCCGAATAAGGTAGAAAGATATTTCAGTGCACTCTTGTAATAATATGAAATATACAGGTACGATTGGCCAATGAAGCTATAAAGATATTCCAGGTGTTGAATGGCCAAAGAAGCTAGAAAGATATTTCAGTGTGTTATTCTAATGAAATGCAATATACAGGTGTTGAATGGCCAAACAATCTATACAAATATTTCAGTGCCCTCTTGTAATGAAATATAATTGACAAGTCAAAGGCCAAAATAATAACTCTACATATATTTTAGCTGGATGGCCAAAGAAGCTATAAAGTAATTTCAGTGTACTCTTCTAATGAAATGCAATATAGCCTATATGTTTTTAAATAACTCAAGGAGCCTATACAATAAGGATCAAACAGGTAGAAATGTCATAGTCACGTAAAATTAATTTTAAAGCAACCATCCATATGAATTCTGGACATACATTTTCTTTTAAAACCCCTCCTTCATATTTCATTACAACAGCCATATTTAATGAAGTCGTACTTGACGGGGTTTTTACCTGCTTTGCCTTATTACCATTATAAACACAGAGTGCTTCTTCACTCTCTGTGTTCAAATTAAGAATTCCTTTGTGCCATTCTGTGACCTTAACGTAGGGGGTGTAGGGAACTTTTTAATATTTGCCCGTGAAAGGAGAAAAAAAAAAAGAGAAAAGAGATATGAGATATAGAATTCTTCCTTACATCCCCGTACCTTATTTGAATCTTTCCCTCTTTCCCTTTTTCCCCTCTTTCAGACCAACCTGTCGAGTGGGGAATGGAAAGAAGGGAGATGGAAGGATAAGAATGGGAAGAAAAGACAGACCGTCGAGATTCATGTCGCATCGCATGGCGCGGCGTCGCGTTCGTCTTTTGTTCTGAAGGGAGAATGGCAAGTTGAAGGTTGTGAAGGGTGGCTGACGAGTTCGTCAATTCCTTTGCGTAATTACTTAATTATTTTAAAAACCACTTTCTGAACCAATAACTGTTAAAAATTTGGGGCAGATAATCTCAATTATTTTCCCCCTTAATTCTTGTCTGGTCGCGCAGAATTATTTGTGCAGTTTTATGGTATATCGCTGTTGGTTGGTTCCTCAGTGTAGGGACTACGACAACGCGGACATTTAGCCCCGAGTACTTTGGGTGTGTGTGAAATCTGTCTGATAACCGGTGTTAATTGTGATGACTGTATTAATGTGTGTTATCCGTTATCAATTCAAGTAAGGACTGCAGACATTCAATTTTCAAGTAGTTCCTACTTTTGCTACCAAACGCCACCGTCAACAACAACTAGTTCTGAACTTGGTGATTAGATGCCACCACATTCGGCTCCTGGCTACAACGTTGGAACTTAAGAGCGTTAGTCAATTCTAACCTACTGTATAATTTAGCTTCATACAAGTGTAACTAGTGGAAGGTTCTTTTACATGCCATAAATCTATGACATGGGACCACCGGCTTTACTTCCCCTCCGAAGGAAGGCATACGAGTTTTTTTACGCTCTTAAGAAATCCGACGACTTCGGCCGGGTTTGAACCCGCGATCTTGGGCATAGAAGCTCAGCATGCTACCGACTACGCCACCGAAGCCGACTAAATCGCTGTTGTCCTTGAATCTTCAGAGTCTTTGCGACATCGTGGTCATGTATCCCCATGTACTTGGGTGTGTGTAGAAGTTGGCTGATGCCTGTCCTAGTGTGTGTATTATCAAGGTAGGGTTTGGGTATGAATCGTCCGTAGTCTTACGTTAGGTTCCATCCCAGCATTTGTCTGTATAAGTGGGAAACCACTTCCAGGATGCTTGAGGTTGACCGTGGATTACCCCACTTCTACTACAGGCAAATGCTGGGATGGAAACTAACTTAAGGCCACGGCCGTTTCCTAACCGAATCCTACCTTAATTACAAATAAACATACTAGCACAGACATCACAGAAACACAGGTTGTCACACAAATTCTACACACACCCTAGTACACGGGGCTCCATTACCATGATGACGCAAAGCCCCTAAATAATCACCACCATCAACAACAATATTGTAATTCCAAGAAATGGGAAGAAAGTGAACACATATTTTTTATTTGTCCTAACAGCAGAGAATAACCTTTAAACAAGGAGGGCCAGAGGTAATGAATGTGTATGTAAACTGATAACCTGTGTAATTCTGCTGATTGTGCATGTGCTAAGATTGGGAAGGAGGCAGGCGTAATCTGAATGTACTTTGGACAAACACGGTATTAGGATACGAACCTAGCACTCATCTCAACTGTACTCTAAAGGCTAACTAGGATTAAAATTCATGACGGAGTCAGACATTGAACCCAGACCATTTTTGTAGAATTATGTTCGTCCTAGCCAATTCATTCTATCTCAACATATTACTCCTGGGACGGTACCTTCTGACAGGCCACGGCCGCTTCCTTCCACATCCTTGCCCAGTTTCATTGAACGTGAACCGTTCCATCTCTCAATTCGTCGCGCTGGTCGCCCACGGGGTCTCTCAGGAGGCCACACGATTAAAAAATACATATTACTGGACTCCACCATTCCGTTCAAACAAACTGTAGAATTCTTTTAAGAAATGTGTATTTCCAATTAACTTGTGATCTATTCTGTTGTACCTTATACAGTATATAACGTGTTCTGTCCTTAGGCAGGTCTTCACGCAGCAGCTCTCCATGGAGTCCTGTCTTCAGCCGTTCTCTTTGTTTGGTGGTAATTTCCTGCTATCTTGACACTGTCCACCAGCTGGTACCTTCCCCCGTCCTCTTCCTCTCTTGCCGTTTACTGATCCTTCGAGAGCATCCCTCAGCAAACACTCTCTTCGCAGCAAGTTCCTCTTCCTTGTATGTATGGTATGTAACAGCCTCCTATCTTCTCCAACTCGCTCCAATACCTCCTCATTCCAGACCCCTTACACCCAGGATCTCCTGTCCATCCTCCTCCAACACCACATTTCAAAAGCTTCTAGTCTTCTTCCATCATCCTTCCTTAGCGTCTCTTCCCTGGCAGTGACAAGCATACCACCTTTAAGGTGAATGTAGGAAGGGGTAGAGTCTGGTGCCTGTGAGCCGGGCTCCTTTTACTCTAGTATAAGGGGTGAAAATATTGGTGGATAAATGAAATAATGAATCTGTATTTTACCCCTGGCTATAGTTTAATTGAGTAACTGATAGCCAGGGTATTTACAGTGCGATGGATTTTAGTAGTGCTAGGGTAATTAATATTAATTTAATTAATTAATTGCAAGCAATCAATTAACTATTTTGGGGCAGTGCAAAATGAGAGAGGGAATAGTAGAGTTATACCAGCTTAAGTTCGGGTCAGGATGTGCCTGACGGCCAATGTTGGCCAGTGCACGCTCCTGCCGATGCCGTAGTTGTTAATTATTAATTCGCTCGCCATGGTTTACTTGTGTTTAAATTTTGGAGTGTGTATAGTTGTTTGATTTGAGCAGCAGCTTCGTAATTTGATTTGGAAATGTTGAAGACCTTTAGTAGGTAGAAGTTATATAGTGCTTTAGAAGAAGTGAAAAATAAAGACCTGTAGTAGGTTTTGCATTGTTTTATAACAATGTATTGCATTGTAAAGGCCTCAGCTACCACCTCATTATGTTAATATACAGTGTGGTCCACCCGCCCCTTATTATTTAGTTTTATGAAACCCAACTAACATCGCATTTCTCCCGATGGTCGATATTGCTCTGCGCTGTGACTGTGTGACAGCAATGTAATTGGGTCATGGGTCTAGCAAAGAAAAACCGACCTTAAACTTTTCCCCGCCAAATACTATGGCCTATTCTACTAACATATGACTTACTGCTCCTTGAAATAACACACATACACGTAATATGATCGAATTAATAGCTTACGCCACGTGATCTGTATTAGTAGAAAGTTAAATCAACACCATAAACCGTGATTGAAGACTTTGAGATGGACTTAAACGTTTGAGGTGGGACGGCTACAGTAACTAAAGCACGTTTAGCGTGCGGTAACTACTATGTGTTCGTGGCTGCGAGGGTTAAAGCCTGACCGTATGTGCTGGGCGCGAGCAGTTGGAATGCTGCATCGAATCCAGTAGCATGCATACTTTTTTGAACGAAAGCCCACATTCGATTTTAGTCGGGATGTAACTACATTGCCAAATTTATTGCCTTACGACGTATTTTTGGGAAGAGTACGTTGAATTTTGATGATTTATAAAGAGAATACGATCTAATTGGTACGTTGTGCCACGTGACCTGCAATGGCATAAAATTCAGAAACTAGCATGAATATTAACATAACATATCGAAGTGTTGCTCCGGAGGTCCGGGTTCGATTCCCAGCTCTGCCAAGAAATGTAATACTTGTCTGAGGGCTGAAATTGGGTACACGTAGCCTCGTGAAGCAAATATGAGAAGAAGTGGGTTCGATTCCCACCTCAGCCACCCCGGAAATGGTTTTCCGTGGTTTCCCACTTCTAATCCGGCCAAATTCCGGGACGGATTCTATCTTAAGGCCACGGCCGCCTCCTTCCCAATCCTTAATTGCAAATAAACACATCATTACAAGCCCGCAATAACTCGGGTTATCAGACAAATTCTACACTCACATCCAAGTAAACGGGGCTAAATAACCGCGATATTCTAGCCCCCCAAATGAAACAAAACAACAACATATCGAAGGATATTCTGATCGCCAGTGCTTGCATCGAACCATGGTATTATTAGCATACTTTCGATTTTTGCAAAAAATGAAAGTAGACTTATGAGATCTACACAGGGCCAAAAATTGTGTGTCTGTCTGTGTGTGTGACTGCGTGTCTGTGTGTGGAGTGTGTGTACTCTGAATGTCGCCCCCCCCCCCCCCCCTCTACCCCGTATCAATTCGAACACGGTGAAACCGAATTGAACGATATTTGGTACAGAGGTAGAACTAGCAAAGGGCACCTCAGTGTCATGTTTTATATTGCCGCCATCTTGACGGAAACGTAATGGCGGCCACCCAAATGTTCAAAGCTTAAATCTAATTACGATTAACCTAATCATCCGATCTCTACCAAATTTTTCAAAAACATATATTTATATGGCAAGCGTCTTTTGACTAAACTACAAGGTAATCAGCCCAAGATTTTGCAGATGGCGGCCATGTATGTGTGCAAATCGATTCCCCCTATCTTTTCAAACACGGTGAAACCGAATTGAACGATATTTGGTACAGAGGTAGCACTAGCAAAGGACACCTCAGAGTCATGTTTTATATCGCCGCTATCTTGATGAAAACGTAATGGCGGCCTCCCCAATGTTAAAAGCTTAAATAAATTACGACCAACCTATAATCTGATCTCTACCAAATTTTGCGACAACATATCTTTACTTGGGAAGCATATTTTGACCAAACTACAAGATCATCAGCCCAACAGTTTGCATATCGCGGCCATGTATGTGTGCAAATCGATTCCCCCTATCTATTCTAACACGGTGAAACCGAATTGAACGAAATTTGGTACAGAGGTAGCACTAGCGTAGAACACGTCAGTGTCATGTTTTATATCGCCTCTATTTTGACGGAAACGTAATGGTGGCCACCCAAATGTTCCAAGCTTAAATCAAATTACGACTAACTTAATCATTTGATCTCTACCAAATTTTGTAACAACATATACTTGTATGGCGAGCGTCGTTTATCTGAACTACAAGGTCATCAACCCATTAGTTTGCAGACGGCGGCCATGTATGTTTGCAAATTGATTCCCCCTATCAATTCAAACACGGTGAAACCAAATTGAACGAAATTTGGTACAGAGGTAGCACTAGCAAAGGGCACTCCAGTGTCATGTTTTATATCGCCGCCATCTTGATCGAAACGTAATGGCGGCCATCCTTATGATAAAAGCTTGAATCAAATTACGACCAACCTAATAATCTGATCCCTACCCAATTTTGCAACAAAATACCTTTATGTATAGAGATTCTTTTCACCACAGTACAAGGTCATCAGTCCAATAATGTACGGATAGCGGCCATGTATGTGTGCAAATCGATTCCCCCTATCTTTTAAAACACGGTTAAACCGAATGGAACGAAGTTTGGTACAGAGATAGCACCTCAGTGTCATGTTTTATATCGCCGCCATCTTGACGGAAACGGAATGGCGGCCATCCAAATGTTAAAAGCTTAAATCAAATTACGACCAACCTAATAATTTGATCTCTACCAAATTCTTCAACAATATACCTTTTTGTGGGAAGCATCTTTTGACTGAACCACAAGGTCATTAGCCCAATAGTTTACAGATAACGGCCATGTATGTGTGCAAATCGATTCCCCATATCAATTCAAACACGGTGAAAATGAATTGAATGAAATTTTTACAGAGATAGCACTAGCAAAGGGCGCATCATATTCATGTATAATATCCGTATAGCACGTTGTATGTAAGAAGCTACTACAACCAACAATCAATTATAATCCTTGAAAAGGACAAAGAGTTATAACAATACCCATGCATTTAGGAGAAAGTAGGCTATACGTTCTTTACCGAACATCTTGTTTTGTTATAAAATTTTAACAAAAATTTCTTAGCATATCTTTAGGCCCGTATCACACGACACTCGCTGGCAAGGAAGCTGCTGTGATCGCTGGTACAAAATCCTGTATGATTCTGTTCTCTTCGTCAGTACACCTGCTTGTATGACCAAAGTGTATCACACGCTGGCATTTTGTATGCTAAGTTGTATGAAATAAAACCGAAGGGCTGTCATTTGAGGGCATTATTTGCTGTTCTTTCGCCTTATTAACTCAAAGCGGTCGCGAAACTTGTTTTAAGTAAATTAGAAAATATGCCAGGTACTCAATGAATGCATTCCAATCAATATTTAGGATCAAACTGTAATAATTGAATATTTTACCATGCGTGTTAATAAGAAGCGCAACAAAAACCTCGAGAGTGTGTTTGAAATGTGTGCAAGTGTTATTGCGCCCGTTCGCTCTTTCGAAGATCCCGGGTTCAAGAATATCCAACGGCAGAATTTTTAAATTCTTTTTAACTATTTTATTATACCCTCCCTACCTCGTACAGCAAGATTTCAACTTGGTTTTGTTCACATTATCTACGAAGACGATAGGGAAAGCTATTTTCTTGTCTCATTTAAATGGTTATTTTCCCTAAATACTGTTCAAAACCATGGATGGATACTATTCGTTATAATTATTATTTTTATAGTCGATTTTACCCACCAGGTTAGGTTTTCCCACGGACTCAGCGAGGGATCCCATCATTGCCACCTCTATGGGCAGTGTCCTGGACTTGAAACATCTTGTCTGCGGGATACAACTGGGGAGGTGGAATCAGCACCTCGGCCAGGTGGCCTGACCTGCAAAGCGAACAGGGTCCTCTTGAGGGATGGGAAGGGAGGGGACGATCGGGAGGGATAGGCAAGGAAGAGGGAAGGAGGCGGCCGTGGCCGTACGGTAGATAGCATCCCGGTATTTGCCCGAAGGCGAAGTGGGAAACCACGGAAAACCCCTTTGAGGATGGCTGAGGTGGGAATCGAACCACCTCTACTCATTTGGATCTCCCGAGGCTGAGTAGATCCCGTCCCAGTCCTCATATCTCGTTTCAAATTTCGTGACAGAGCCGGGAATCGAACCCAGGTCGTCCTGGGTGGCAGCTAATCACGCTGACTACTACGCAACGGAGGCGACTCTATTCGTGATAATTAGAATTTTAATAGTTCAATATTTATCCCAGAATCATAATATGACACGTTCTGTAATTACTGCCTTGATACGAGGCTCAGCGGTAACGTTCTCGCTTGCTGTGCCGAAAGTTGCAGGTTCCTATCCTGGCGCAGTCAGCTGGCATTTGAGGGTGCGCAAAAGCGAGGGAGCCGTGTCAGTAGATTTACCTTCACGTTGAAGATCCCCTTCGGAGCAAAATCCGGTACCCCGGCGTATCTAAATGCCAGAGCACTTAAAAGGGACGTAAAACCAATAATGTTATAAACATCTGTATTTACTGAATGTTTGTGGGCAGATGACCTCGTAGTTCCGCCCCTTAAAACCTCACTAAATAACTATAACTGTAAGTGTATAGCAAGCGCTTTTCGCACAGACGCCGTTGAAAGAAATTATAGTTTCGGTCTGATGTATTTATTCGTGAGCCTACCCACATAACAGATCTATTTGTTATGTGGGTCGCCTGGGTGAGTCGGAGTTTTCCTTTAAACAAAGGTGGTCAAAATTTCGAACACTTGCTACGTTGAATATACAGGATACCTTGCTTTCGTTCTACAGATCATTATGTCGTCGTCCAATCTGGCTGCATACCATCGGATAAGTACGGTCATTTTCAGGACCTAATAAAAAATCACTCGTTGGAACAGATAGATATGCGTCCATAATACATCCACAATAAACGACATTAAGAAAAAAATGCACTAGTCCAAGGTTCGAACCTACTCCAGCACTTCTTGATTTAGCCACCTTAGCTACCGAGAACCATGGTTTATTACTGGCACGTATTGAGTCTATTCATAGACGCTTCATGTCCAAATGTAAGAAGGTGTCATTCGGAGCTCTGATCGTTTCAATCATGCATTATATTTGAGGTCATTGAAAGAACACTGCCACTATTGATTTCTACTATATTCGCGAGGATGTACTCAACGGTAAAATTGTACAATGGACGTAAAGGAGCAGGTACGAATGTTTTTAGGATGACTGTCATATACGCGTTAGTTGGGTTGCCTTCCTCCAAAAATAATAAGGGGCTGGTGGACCACACTGTATGTGTAAAGATTATGTAGCTAGTGTTATTGTAGTGTAAAGACTGACACTGGAGCGGGGAGTTTGAATTTAGAGTAGCTGTTCGCTGATTGGCTGGTGGAGTGATGTGATTGGCTGATGGCTGAATGTAATAATTATGTGATATTATGATTAATATTGTTAATTTGGACTGTTGATTGTGTAATTAGAGGTTTTCGTGGTACATGGAAGCCAGTATAGCGTAGACCAATCGACTGGATCGGCCCCGCTAGCCTGGACCTCCTGGTGGGTACTTGGTTCGAATCTTGTAATACGCTCCAGTGCAGTTTGGTGTGTTTGCTGCTCCGAGGACCGTGGTTCGTCACCCCAGGCGGGCTGGCAGGGCCTTACCCCCCAGGCAGACTTCGCCACGGCTCCCGGAATGATGTATTATGGAGGGATGTGGAGTTTAAAGTGTTGTGGAAGCTAAATGCGAGAGAATCTGTAGGATGTGAGTGAGGGCTGAGTTTTGTGTTAGAGCTGGCGGCGGTGGGATTGTGAGAGACATGAGGGAGGGAAGGTTGGAAGTAGCGCGTTGTCTGAGTTCCAACTGCCTGTGTTTTATGGCTTTTTTGATGTAACTGCAGCCACCATATGACGCTGCGTGATTGCCCTTGCAATTGCAGCACTTAGGACTGTCAATTGGAGTCGCACAGGTCTTATGGTGATGTGGATCACCACACCTGTTGCAGCGAGCCTCGTGAGGGCAATCTGAAGCGTTGTGGCCCAGTCTTTGGCAGTTGAAACACTGGTAGATGAGTGTGGAATGTTGTTCGGTTAGTGGACGACGTTTCGCCCGTGTTCTTGTTTTTGGGGATGAATTTACTGTGTTAGGGGAAGGTGAGGAAGGGGATTCAGTGGCTTGAGTGCTGAAGGCAGGCTGGGGAGAGTCTGTTTGTGTAGTTGTTTCAACTGGGCTTAGTGGATCTGTTTTAGTGTTTTGTGTTTTTTTTTTTTTTCTTTTGCCCGTTTGGGTCCAGACTTGTGTCCATCTTTCTCCTGTCTCCTTGTGTGTTTGGGTTTGTTCGTGTAAGTATTCTATCGTGTCTGTTTGAGCGTGTTTCTTGCTGGTGTACGTAGGCATTGGAGGTGGAATGGGGATGGTCTGCGAAGCTTTAGGGCGCGTTTCAACTGTTGGGAGAGAGGCTGGGTCTGTTTGAGTTCTGACTGAGTGAGTTTCGGAGTAGTAGGGAATGAGAATGTGCTGAGGAATGTAGAGATGGCTTTGTAGCGCATAAATGACTGCGTTGATGCGGTAGTCCCTGGTGGGAGTAATTACTATTTGGTGGTTCACCAGTTCCTCTATGTTCGTGATGTAGTGTGCAATAGGTGTAAGCACGCTGATGATTGCGTCGCGAGTAGCTGGCAGTTGTCTGTAGCCCGGAGGGCGTAGGACTATCAGCGTGCTTTTGGGAGAACGGCGTGTAGGGGATTCGTACCATAGCCTCTCTCCGTAGTCAAAATACGGGAAGGTGCCATGACGCGGTGTAGGTGCAGGCTCAGAGCCAGAGTGTTGTGTAGAGGCCCATGACTGATTGCTTTCCTCCGACAGCGATTGTGCGAATTCGGCAAATGCAGCCACGTGGTCCACTTAGTCCACTGGGTCCATGTGTGTAACTGTGTGTAAATGTAAATGTAAGTGAGTAGTTTAGTTAAAAGGGGTCAAATACCGTGGTATACCCTTGTGTTTAATTTGGCTCGCCCAAGAAGAGTAGCCAGTCGTATAAGGTTTCCAGTTATTAAGCAGAGGGGCTGCGACAGTATACGAGCTGGCTTCGAAGATTTAAAGATTAATTAATTATTTGATTAATTAATTAATTAGGCTGCTGAGGGTGAGAAGGGAATGAGTTAGCTTGGCGGCGACTCGGTTGATGGGATTTGCTTGATTGGGACGGTTTGGTAGGTGGGACAGTTAAGCTTGGAAAGGGGTCAACACTGGTAACTGTTGGGTTATTGTTGTTTGAACTCGGAGGGGAAGGCGGGAAGGGTAATGATAAAGGGGTACGGGATAGCTGTAGTCTCGGTGGCAGCGATGTTAGCGTGACGTGGAAGGTGGATCAACGGCTTGGCTCGGAGCTCGTAGCAGCGACGTCTGACCTGGACCGTAGCTACTACTCCTTCCTTAGCGTCCCGGTCTCGGCTCCGTATAGTGCCATACTCCAAACAAAGCCTCTTCCTTAACCTCCAGTCCAAGCGTCCACACAATAGTCTCTTATATCTGTTGAAGGCTTCTTTAGCAACGGCAATGCGAGTTCTTGCCTGGGGAGCGTGATGGCGCAGTGGCTTAGCTGCTCGTCTTTCATCTGACGGCCGGGGTTCGTATCCCGGTGACATCGGGGTGGAATTTTCACCTGAAATTTCACGTGGCGTCGGGAAGGGCATCCGGCCTTAAATCCCCGGCCAAACCCAAAATGAGCCGGGTTGGCTCCGGCGACCCAAATTAATTGGGAAAAGCCGAATCAAGTTTAATGCGAGTTCTTACCTCTTGACTGCTTCTCATATCATCCGTTAGTATGCTTCCTAGATATTTAAAAGCTGACACTTGTTCAATATCGTTCTGGCCTATTCAGATGCTTATTACTTTGTTCCCTCTTGCGCTTATCACCACACTCTTTCTCTACCTATTATTAATGAGCATTCCATATTGCTCACAGGTTGCATTCAGATCTGCTATCATTCCATTCTATCCTTTCATTCTCTGCTAGTAACACCATGTACCTTAGGAAACCGAAATTGTTAGATGATGTTAATAGAAAAATAAAATGCACCCATATTCTTATACAGAAATAACGATGCACCACTTTGAAATAAAAGGGCGGATGACCCCGCTGTTCACCCTCTTAAAACAACAATAACTATAACAACTATGTTTAAAATGCAACTTAACCAAACCTGCCACCAACAGTAAAAACGAAACAACGATCACTACTCCATAACTCTTCTAAAGAACACCAAGTAGTTAAGTTCAGAACTATACAGCCTATTTTCATATATCCTACTTATGTTAATTGCCTCAACCAACATACAAAATTTCAGTTTCATTCCTGTAATAGATCAATAGATATTGAGAACCGTCTAAAAATTTCGGCAGGTCACCATGTTGGATTTTTTTAATGCAGGCCATAGAGTTATGTACTGTTAGATGACGAATCTTGCATAGGTTAATTATTCAACCGTTTGATCACATGATTAATACATAAGAAATAAAAACTTAATTGGAAAATTTGCGCACAGCAGCCATCTTGAGGTTATGTTAACAATTGAACTGAATTAGATGCCAGTGAATTACAAGGTGTATAAAAAATTACTGCAGCATATTTCATTGCACTCAGATGGTTAAATCGCGACAGAAGTCTATTTAAATATTTCAACTTCGCTTGGCCACATGTTCGTTTTGAAGTTAACAGGTTTTTGAAAGTCTCAGAGGTAAACTTCTAGTAGTATCCTTTAATACCGTACAAAATTTCAGGGTGATAGCAGTCATACTGTAGTTTCGGAGATATAGAATGCCCGTCAAATAATTCGCACAGCCGCCATATTTGATTTGTGGGTCGAGGTCGGCCTAAATAGTAATATTGTTACGGCTGTGAGTTTGTTTAGTCGCCTCGTCGCGTTGAGTCACAGCTGCCCCGGGCTGTGTGTGCTCTGCCTCAGTGTATTACGTGCGCGTTACGCAACGGGCTGCGAAGTGAAAGGGATGGTCCAGAATATTCGTGACCCAGCCAGTGAAGGAAATCTCGAGAAGCCGTGTGTCCTGGACGATTCTAGAATTCATTGACTCACCAGCCTGCTATATAAGCGGCCTCAACAGTGAGGGGACCGAGTTTTTGAGGACAGTGTTTTTGAGCGAGTGTGATTTCACTGAGCGACAGAAGTGTGGTGACGAACTGCCGTGCGAGTTACGAAATCCAGTGACACTGTTTCCCCAGCTTGTGGACAGCGAAACAGCGTGTAGCAGGTAAGTAACTGTAGTTTGTGTATATGAGGAAGAGTTGCGGGTAGCTTCTGTCAAGGCCGCCGGACTCATTAAGACGGTTTAACTTCTGTGGTTTGTTGACAAGTGAAAGGGGCAAGAGCGCTCAAGGAAGAGACTTGAGGAAACTGGAGTAAGGTTCTAATTGCTTGTATTTGCTGTTGAGTGGTGTATCTTTCTGGCCGCAATAAAGTTAATTATTTCTTTAAAGGAACAATCTGTGTTGTGCTACAACCCACCGTAATCCAGTTAACAAAAGTGCCACTAGGAGGGGGGGGGGGGCACGTAACAATATGATCTTACCGAGTTTCATTGAAATAGCTCCAGCCGTTTAGAAGTTATTACACACATTCATAAGCACACACACACAGACACACGGACAAAGGTGTTCTCATAAGCCTATTTTTTCAAAAATGAAAATAGGCTAAACATTAGCCAAAATACCTGTGGTCTTTAAAAAATCTGGAGATTATGTAGCAATAGATGTTTACTCCTACACTGCCTGTAACCCACCCGCCATCCCAAATATGAGCACGACTTCTACAGATTAAATTCCAGCTGTGTCCGCCATAACGCGCGTGAACTGTCGTCAAAGACAGTGTTGCCAACCCCGCGCTTACGATACTACTCAATGTTTTACTTGTCGGCGGTGCCCCGCTAGCTTCACGCGGACAAGGCCGCTTCCCAACCCGACCATTCTAACCTTCGTTTTGTCCCATCCTGTCACAGTACAATCTCTTAGATTATAGGTTAAGGTTATAACATGGCTTCCTTCATATAATTCAGTAGTGAGGTAGGGAAGGCCATGCTCATATAAGTTAGATCTTTTATATATTCTTTTTTTGATGCTGTTTTTATATATCTTTGATTATTATTTTAGATTCCATGCTGTAAAATTTTTGTTAGAGGTCTGATTAGTAGTGAGTATCTTTGAGAGTATCTATGGATATTGTAGAAATGTATGAGGGAAGAGGTTAGATGATTATTGTGTTCGGTCTTGGACTTAGATAAGGTTTTGGTGGAAAAGAGAAGTATCTGTTGACTTGGTCTGATTCTTATTAGCAAGAATGATTTGGTTTTGTGTGATAAGATCCCGAGAAGTGAAGTTAGATTGATGCTCATTGTTAAATGAAAAGAATAAATGGAGAAAGATGTATTTTTTTAAGTATCCCTTCTTGAGTATAATCAACCATGATCCCAAAAATGTACAGTTACAATTATGACGCCACAACGTGAGGATCGAAAGAGGGATACGGACACGAATAAGGAAAAGAAGAAAGAAAAGCAAACTTTAATAAAGTGAGTACATTGCAAGTAGAAAAAGAAATGGCGGAGGCTATAAATCGGGATGTGTTACTAATGCTGCTTAGCAAGGTCACAAAGATAAAGGATGCTATAAAAACAAGTTATAAGAGTTCATTGGAGGAGTTTGTTAGTTCATTAGTGGTGTCTGTGAGTAAGCAGGTGGAATCCATAAAGTACAGTTAGATGAGAAATTTGACCCAATAAGTGATTTACTTGAAGGAAAGCAAGAAAATTATCAGAGATGTGGGGGGCGTGAGAAAGCAGGTGATATGGAAGAAACTGAAGGAGAGGAGGCAGGTGAAAGAAAGGAAAAGGCAGAAGAGAAAGGAGAAATGGATAAGGGAGAAGGTGAAACAGGAGGGCGTGAGAAAGCAGGTGATATGGAAGAAACTGAAGGAGAGGAGGCAGAAGCCGATGGGGTTGCCTTATGAGGAGGACAGTAGCAGTCAAGAAAGAGGCTAAAGATGAGGATAAAAGTGCAAGAGAAGGTCATGGAGAAGACAACATACTGGAAAAAGATAAAGTGAAGAAGCGTTGGAGAAGTAAGATCGGGATGAAAGGATGAGATGTAAAACGAAGAGAAGAGAATTGTTGAATAGTGTGAGACAGACCAAAAGAAGAAAAAAAAGGAAAATATGATACTGAATCAGAGGAGACAGACCAAAGGAAGAAGAAGAAGAAAGAAAAATATGATATTAAATCAGAAGAGACAGACCAAAAGAAGAAAAAGAAAGGAAAATATGATGATACTGAATCAGAGGAGACAGGCCAAGAGAAGAAAAAGAAAGGAAAATATCATGATACTGAATCAGAGGAGACAGACCAAAGGAAGAAGAAAAAGAGAGGTTTGGAATACAAGGAGATGGGTAGGCAGGAGGCATCTTAGAAGACGACGAAGCAGGCGTGGTGGCAGGAGGAGGAAGGGGAGAACAAAGATGATAAAGATTCTGCCGTTCCTTCTGATTATGATGCTGTCCGATTTTCTGATGGAGGAGGAGTGTTTGACGAACTTGATGATATAGTTTTGGTTGCTTCATCTGAGGAGAGTGATACAACGTTATGTGATGTTGATAATCTATAATTTGTTGTAGGCCTACTCTGTGTGTTTTTAGTGTATGCTTGATGTGTATTACGTTTTATGTATGTATTTTTTATAAGTGTGTGATCCTTATGTGTTTCTCACATAAGAATCACACAGAGGGGCGAATTGTCACAGTACAATCTCTTAGATTATAGGTTAAGGTTATAACATGGCTTCCTTAATATAGTTCAGTAGTGAGGTAGGGGAGGCCATGCTCATATAAGTTAGATCTTTTATATTTTTTTATGCTGTTTTTTTATATCTTTGATTATTATTTTAGATTCCATGCTGTAAATTTTTTGTTAGAGGTCTGATTAGTAGTGAGTATCTTTGAGAGTATCTATGGAGATTGTAGAAATGTATGAGGGAAGAGGTTAGATGATTATTGTGTTCGGTCTTGGACTTAGATAAGGTTTTGGTGGAAAAGAGAAGTATCTGTTGACTTGATCTGATTCTTATTAGCAAGAATGATTTGTTTTTGTGTGATAAGATCCCGAGAAGTGAAGTGTTAGAGATTGATGCTCATTGTTAAATGAAAAGAATAAAAGAGAAAGATGTTTATTTAAGTATCCCTCATTGAGTATAATCAACCATGATCCCGAATATGTACAGTTACAATCCAATGGTGTTTGACAATGGTTACAGTCTAACACGTGCAATCCAATAGATTTTGGCGATGGTTACAGCCTAACACGTCCAATCCAATGGTTTTGACAATGGTTACAGCCTAACACGTGCAATCCAATGGTCTTTGCCATGGTTAAACACGGCCAATCCAATGGTTTTTGACAATGGTTACAGCCTAACGCGTCGAGATCAATGTATTTTATCAATCGTGACCCGCTAGCTTTCCGTGGCCAAGGCCGCACCCCAAACCGACCATTCTAACCTTCGTTTCGTCCAATCCATTGGTTTTTGACAATGGTTACAGCCTAACACGTCCAATCAAATGGTTTTTGACAATGGTTACAGCCTAACACGTCCAATCAAATGGTTTCTGACAATGGTTACAGCCTAACACGTCCAATCCAACTGTGCCCCGCTAGCACGTTACGTGTGTCGTGTGGTGTATTTTGTATCGGTCTTGTTGGCAACTAGTGACGTCAATGTGTGCGCCTCGTTGTGAGCGCTTTGGCGGCAGTTTAACATACTAAATACGCTGTCGAACATGGCTGCCCTTATGAAACCATACTAATATATAAAAATGAGATGGTGTGTGTCTGTCTGTCTGTGTGTGTGTTACTCAATAACGCAAGAACCACTGGTCCGATTTAAATGAATTTTCGCATGGATGTAGCTGATTTACCAGGTTTACATATAGGATACTTTTGATTTCGATATTTTTCACTAACAAAAATGCCGACCATTTTAGTGACGTCACTACACCCTTTGGTTTCAAAATGTCATATTTCCATTTCAAATAAAAAGAGAAAGCTAAGAAATAGCAAACTTTTGATGGCATAAACGAGCTTTAACATTTAATTTTCTATCCAAACGGTCCTTATCACTTTTCGTGTATCTCCAACGGTTAGCGAGTAAAACCTAAATTTGTGCAATAAAACACGGTCAACACCGAGCGGTGATATCTCTACATATATAAAAATAAAAGTTTGTCTGTTTTTTTCTGAATTTCTAGGGAAATTTTAGTTATTTACGCGTTTCAGACGGTTTTATGATGGAAGCGCGCGAAAATATTTTTGTCTGTCTGTCTGTCTGTTTGTTTGTCTGTGGACAACTTTGTTCCCTTGTAACTCGAGAACGGCTGGGTGTATCAACGTAAAATTTGGTACAGATATCCATCAGAGGCACGACACTAATCATTGATGTAACTCTTCTCCGTACCTCTCATAAAAGGGGGCCTACCCCCTTAAAATACATTCAGAAATAGGCGTAGAAGGACGAGACAAAGCTCATTTTCAGACCCTCAATGTGAGAGACAAAATTCGGGAGCCTAAAGGGTCCCCAAAAACCACATTTTAAGGCCCTAAAACCAACCGTTTTTTGAGATATTCCCAAAAAACTAATTTCATTTAATAAACTAATGAACGAATGCAAGCCGGTAACTATGGCAACAGATTCTCAGAGGTCCATCTATTGCTGTAAGACGCAATGCAATTCTATTAATTGCATTAGTGTGAAAGTTTGCAAACAGCTAGAAGGTTATCACGGAACCAAATTAAGCTCTAAAATTCATCAATACATATAATGCGCTTAAGTGGGTCAAGGGGTACTCTAGAATTTTTTCACGAGATTTACACCTGCGGGAGTGGTACGGCAAGTCTATTAGATTCCTATCCCTATATTATATTATTAGTAGTAGTATTATATTATAGCGTACAACGACGAGACAAAGCCCCTCGGTGCCAGAAACAAAACTCAAAAACTACATTATAAGGCTCTAAAACCAACAGTTTCTGAAATATTCCCAGAAAACTAATTTAATTTCATTTAACAAACTAATGAAGGAATGCAAATCGGTAACCATAACATTATCTCAAGGGGTGGCATCCAACTTTCCATCTATTTCTGTAAGAAGCAATGCCACTCCATTTATTACATTTCTGTGAAAGTTTGCAAATGGCTATAAGGTTATCACGAGACCAACGTAGACTGTATAATTCATCAATGCAATTAAGGGGGTCAAGGGGTAACCTAGAATGTTTTCATGCAATTTTCACGTGCAACATATAGTACAGAAGGTCTATTATATCTCCAAACAGCAACATTAGTTTCAAAAATTCTTGAATTGAATCAGTATTCTTTGCGGCTTTTAGGAATTTGGGTCATTTGAGGCTAAGGAACCTGAATTTTCATGCACCACAAGCCTTCATAATTTATGAAAGAGGTCTCCCTGTGTATGGGGACCTAACACAACGTAGAGGGTCATTTTTTATGCGACGTGTATTGCGTTTCGTCTACAAGGGTTTCAATTATATTTCACGTCACGAAGTAAACGTTAGGTGAATTTAGTTTGAGAGCACATTTTAACTAATCTTTTTCTTCTTCTTTTTTTTTTTTTTGACATACGGGTTCATCGTAAGGATTTTGTTTGATACTGTGTGGTGATATGTTGTAGACAATAGGAATGTCTGTCTGTCTTTCTGTGTATCTTTATGTACGCCTATAACTCGTGCTCGGATGCTTGGTGCATCGTAAAATTAGGTATGGTAACCATGAGAGTCAATACACCAATCATTTATAAAACTATTCACCGTACTTTTCATACAGTAGAAGGGTGGATATAGGGAAAAACTTCTCAAAATACATGCTAAAATAGGCGAAATATAAAAATTATCCTAGAAGGACGACCAAAGCATATGTTGCGCTTCTCAATGTGAGACACAAAATTCGCGAGTCTATAAAGGGTCTCCGAAAACCATATTTTAAGGCCCTTAAATTAACAGTGTGTGTGATATTCCCAGAAAACTAACTTCGTTCTGATAAACTTATGAAGGAATGACAAACCGCTAACAATTGCAACAGTAGCTCAATTGATAATGTCTGTTGTTAACACCGAACACCGTTCGAAGAACGAGTAATTCTGCTTGTGATAAATAAATAAAAAACACATATTTACGTGATTCAGCACATATACCTGGTTAAGTCGGTGCATAAGTGACCAAGGTCAGTAATTAAATTTCATGATGTCCCCCCAGAAGGTGAAGTAAGGTATGAAGGTCATATATTATTGCAATGAGAGCGATTAGAATAAAAGAGAGTGACCGTGGTTTGATAATTCATTCACCAATTCGCTTTCACATTTGAAACATCCAGGCTGATATTCCGTTACCAGGAACCTCTAGTAAACCATTAGCGAGGTCATGTGTCCCACTGACACCTGGTAGATGAAACTTACGGCTCTCGTGTATTCTACGGTGCCCCGTTTCAAAGTGTGTTATTTTTGTTAGTAGCCCTCTGAAAATTGTTTGTACTTACTGTGCCACGTTACTGAAGCCAACTGCTATTAACTAACACCACGTTCACACTTTAAAAACAAGTAGTTCCGTGAAGAACTATACAGCCTATTTTCATACATCCTACTCATGTCAATTGCCTCTATCAACATATAAAATTTCAATTTTATTGTTGTGATAGATTCGTAGATATTGAGAAGCGTCTAAATTTTGCAGATGGTCGCCAGGTTGGATTTTTATTTACGTACTATTACATGAAGATTATTGTATACGTGAGGTATTCAAACTTCAATCGCATGAATAGGACACAAGAAGTAAAAACGAGATTTTAAAATTTCGCACAACTGCCATCTTGTGGTATTGAAAACAATTGAAATAAATTAGATGGCAGTGGATTAACATTTGTTTATGAATTTAACGTGCAAAGTTTCACTGCACTCGGATGGTTAAATCGCGGGAAACGTCCATTTCAATATTTATACTTCGCGTCCCCGCCATGTTGGATTTGTGCTCACCAGGTTACTGAAAGTCCTATAGGTGGACTTATGTCCGTAGCCTCTATGAACATAAAAAATTCAGTTTGATTGCTGTAAAAGATTCGTAGATATTGAGAACCGTCAATATATTTCGGATGCTCGCCATTTTGGAATGTTATATGTATAGGCCATATAGTTATGTACCATTAAAGGAAAATTATTGCATACCTTCATTATTCAAAGTTTCACTTTGATCGCATGATTACCGTACAAGAAATAAAAGCTTAATTTTAAAATATCGCACAGCCGCCATCTTGAGGTTATATAAATAATTGAACTAAATTAGATGCCAGTGCATTGTAATATGTATAATCATTTACCACATTTCACTGTGCTCAGTTGGTTAAATCACGATAAAAGTCTATTAAAATGTTCAAATTCGCTTGGCCGCCATGTTCGTTTTGTACTTTACAGATTTTTGAATGTTACATAGATAAACTTGTAGCAGTGCCCTTTATCACCGTACAAAATTTCAGGCTGATATCTGTAATAGTTTCGGAGATATAGAATGCCAGTGAAATAATTCGCACAGCCGCCATTTGGAGGTGATGTAAACAACTGAACTAAGTTTGACGTCAGTGCATTACAATGTGTATAAACACTTGCTGTACCAAGTTTCAATACGGTTGGATGGTTAAATCGCGAGAAAAATCTATTTAAATGTCTCAACTTCACTTGGCCGCCATGTTGGTTTTGTAGTCACCAGATTTTTGAAAGTCACATAGGTGAACTTCCAGTAGTGCCGTTTATCACCGTACCAAATTTCAGGGTGATATCGCTAATAGTTTCGGAGATACTGAATGCTGGTGAAATATTTCGCACTGCCGCCATGTTGGATTGGTGCGACACAGTAAAATATGAAGGGTACGATCGGGGTCAGCTAGAATGCTGCTATGATCTTATCGAGTTGCATTGAAACCGCTCCAGCCGTTCATAAGTTATTGGGGACACACACACTCACTCTCAGACACGCGGTCAAAAGGTGATCTCATAAGCCTATTAGCCTACTTTTGATTTTTGCAAAAAATGAAAGTAGACTTATGAGATCACTACAGGGCGAAAAAAGTGTGTCTGTCTGTGTGTGTGTATGTGTGTGAGTCTGCGTGTGTGTGTGAGTGTGTGTGAGTGTGTGTACTCTGAATGTCTGTCCCCCCCCCCCCTATCAATTCGAACACGGTGAAACCGAATTGAACGAAATTTGGTACAGAGGTAGCATTGGCAAAGGGCACCTCAGTGTCATACTTTATATCGCCGCCATCTTTACCAAAACAGAATGGCGGCCACTCAAACGTTCAAAACGTAAAATCAAATTACGGCTAAACTAATCATCCGATCTCTACCTAATTTGGTGACAACATACCTTTATATAGGATGCGTCTTTCATCCAACATTCAAGATCATCGGCCGTACCATATCAGGATGGCGGCCGTGTGAATTATTCAACCATTTTAATCAATGGCTTAAGACCCACCAATTCCGATTATCGAGCCTAGGGTGGTTTAAGCTATCCTGAAGGTCGTGATCCGTTATTTATTATAATTTAATATTATAATATTATACTGTATGAGTGGCTTAAAAGAGCTGAGCTGTCCGTGTCACACGACAAGATGGCAGCTGTCCTCATGTGCCTGTCTTATATTTCAATAGTTTTAGTATGTTGTATGTGATATACCCTACTGATACAATAATATAAACTTTGTATGAAATTATCTTTAATGAAGATGTACTGCTGTGAAGAAATCGTTTATTTAAAGTCATTATTTGCCAACAGGTTGTATCTAATGTCAGTTAAGAACACCATGATGTTAAGTTTAGGATTAGCTCTGGGCTAGCGTGTTAGTCTGTCACGCAGTCGACTGGGGATCGAGTACTGCTGCAGTTAACTTTTTATTTCTTGAATTCTTTTACAAATGATGTGCACGAGCTCTTTCCACAGATACTGAATAAGAAGTCATTTAGCTCAAAGGAGAAGCTAATGTATACACTCGTTTATTAATAAAATCACAGCCCCAGCATCGCAAATAAACAGAAGACATTAGGAAAAGGAGAATAGAAGAACTAGATACACGTTGTCATTAACCACAGCCTTCTTAATGCCTCTGTACGGTGCTGTCCTCTTGTGGGTTATGTGGGTAATATTGTTCCAAACTTACCGCTGTGTAAATACCTGGCCTCCTGAAGTATGGCAATTTTGTAATACTGGTAGTTCAACTATTAGCCACGATCGCGCTCCGATTACCTTTAAACACTGCCAGCTGGATCGCCTCCCTCTTGGCTACTTTAAACTGTCTACTCATTCAACACCCTTAGGCCACTGCCATCGTAGTACATTACGATGGCAGTGCATAGGCGTACAACATAAAGATTAATTCACTGATAGATCGCTGCACCAACCTACTGTGATCGGCGTGGATTTTTAAAGGGAAATATATCCAAAACGGAAGATTCTTAACTTAGCAGGCTGGCTTAATATAGAGATTAACGGACGTGAATGCATTACAATAAGTTAGTAGTTTTGTTATTCAATCATCATAAAGTATACAATATTGATTTTGACACTTACTGGCTAATTATCAATATAAAAGAAAACAAACAATACATTGTGGTAGAGGTGATTGTGTTAGGGATGAGGACAAAGAGTCATAAATATACCCATACATTTAGGAGAAAGTAGGCTATATGTTCTTTGCTGAACATCTTGTTAGCCTACTTTCGATTTTTGCAAAAAATTAAAGTAGACTTATGAGATCAACACAGGGCGAAAAAAGTGTGTCTGTCTGTGTGTGTGTATGTGTGTGTGTATGCGTGTGTGTGAGTCTGTGTGTGTGTGTGTGTGTGTGTGAGCGAGAGTCTGTGTGTGTGTGTGTGTCTGTGTGTGTGTGAGTGTGTGTACTCTGAATGTCTGTCCCTCCCTATCAATTCGAACACGGTGAATGCGAATTGAACGAAATTTGGTACAAAGGTAGCACTAGCAAAGGACACCTCAGTGTCATGTTTTATATCGCCGCCATCTTGACGGAAACGTAATGGCGGCCACACAAATGTTCAAAGCTAAAATCAAATTACGACTAACCTACTAATCCGATCTCTACCAAATTTTGCAACAACATACCCTTGTAGGGGGAGCATCCTTTGACCAAACCAATGGGCCATCAGCGTAATAGTTTGCGGATGGCGGCCATCTTTAAGTGAAAATCGATTCCCCCTATTAATTCGAACACGGTGCAACCGAATGGAACGAAATTTGGTACAGAGGTAGTACTAACAAAAGGCATCTCAGTGTCATGTTTTATATCGCCGCCATATTGACAGAAACGTAATGGCGGCCACACAAATGTTAAAAGCTTAAGTTAAATTACGACTAACATAACCATTCGATCTCTACCAAACTTTGCAACAACATTCCTTTATGGAGGGAGCATCTATTGACCAATCTAATAGGTTATTAGCCTAATAGTTTGCGGATGGCGGCCATCTTTATGTCAAAATTGCTCCCCCCTATTAATTCGAACACGGTGGAACCGAATGAACGAAATTTGGTACAGAGATAGCACTAGCAAAGGGCACCTCAGTGCCATGTTTTATATTGCCGCCATCTTGACAGAAACGTAATGGCGGCCACACAAATGTTCAAAGCTTAAGTTAAATTACGACTAACATAACCATCCGATCTTTACCAAACTTTGAAACAACATACCTTTATGGAGGGAGCATCCTTTTGACCAATCTAATAGGTCATTCGCCTAATAGTTTGCGGATGGCGGCCATCTTTGTGTCAAAATCGATTCCCCCTATTAAGTCAAACACGGTGAAACCGAATGGAACGAAATTTGGTACAGAGATAGCACAAGCAAAGGGCATCTCAGTGTCATGATTTATATCGCCGCCATTTTGACAGAAACGTAATGGCGGCCACACACATGTTTAAAGCTTAAATCAAATTACGACTAACATAACCATCCGATCTCTACCAAACTTTGCAACAACATACCTTTATGGAGGGAGCATCCTTTGACCAATCTAATAGGCCAATAGCCTAATAGTTTGCGGATGGCGGCCATCTTTATGTCAAAATTGATTCCCCCTCTTAATTCGAACACGGTGGAACCGAATGAACGAAATTTGCTACAGAGGTAGCACTAGCAAAGGGCACCTCAGTGTCATATTTTATATCGCCGCCATCTTTACGGCAACGTAATGGCGGCCACACAAATGTTCAAAGCTTAAATCAAATTACGATTAGCCTAATCATCCGATCTCTAGCAAATTTAGCAACAACATACCTTTATGGAGGGAGCATCCTTTGATCAAAATAATAGGTCATCAGCCTAATATTTTGCGGATGGCGGCCATCTTTGTGTGAAAATCGATTCCCCTTATCAATTCGAACACGGTGAAACCGAATGGAACGAAATTTGGTACAGAGGTAGCACTAGCATAGGGCACCTCAGTGTCATGTTTTATATCACCGCTATCTTGACGGAAACGTAATCGCGACCACCCAAATGTTAAAAGTTAAAATGTAATTACGACCAACCTAATAATCTAGTCTCTACCAAATTTTGCAACACCATATCTTTATGTGGGAAACATATTCAGACCAAACTGCAAGAACATCAGCCCAATAGTTTGCAGATGGTGGCCAAGTATGTGTGCAAATCGATTCCCCCCATCAATTCAAACACGGTGAAACCGAATTGAACGAAATTTGGTACAGAGGTAGCACTAGCATAGGGCACCTCAGTGTCATGTTTTATATCACCGCTATCTTGACGGAAACGTAATCGCGACCACCCAAATGTTAAAAGTTAAAATGTAATTACGACCAACCTAATAATCTAGTCTCTACCAAATTTTGCAACACCATATCTTTATGTGGGAAACATATTCAGACCAAACTGCAAGAACATCAGCCCAATAGTTTGCAGATGGTGGCCAAGTATGTGTGCAAATCGATTCCCCCCATCAATTCAAACACGGTGAAACCGAATTGAACGAAATTTGGTACAGAGGTAGCACTAGCAAAGGGCACCTCAGTGTCATGGTTTATATCACCGCTTTCTTGACGGAAACGTAATCGCGACCACCCAAATGTTAAAAGCTAAAATGTAATTACGACCAACCTAATAATCTAGTCTCTACCAAATTTTGCAACACCATATCTTTATGTGGGAAACATATTCAGACCAAACTGCAAGAACATCAGCCCAATAGTTTGCAGATGGTGGCCAAGTATGTGTGCAAATCGATTCCCCCCATCAATTCAAACACGGTGAAACCGAATTGGACGAAATTTGGTACAGAGGTAGCACTAGCAAAGGGCACCTCATATTCATGTTTAATATCCCTATAGCACGTTGTATTTCAACAAGCTACTACAACCAACATTCTATCATACTCCTTGAAAAGGACAAAGAGTTATAACAATACCCATGCATTTAGGAGAAAGTAGGCTATATGTTCTTTACTGAACATCTTGTTTTTTCATAAAATGAAATTAGGCTAATAAGGAAATTGTCAACATTAACTTTCAAGTAATAAACTTTCGAAAAAGCACGTCGCCATGTTGGATAAGGGAATGCTGCCAACTTCACTTCACCGCAATCCCCTGTTGCGAGGTTTGGCGACTTTCTGGACGCAATTATTGGTGAAAATTACTGATTTTACTACTAGGAAAAACCATTGTCCTGGATAAAGATTATTGATGCGTGCGTGACAAAACCAGGGGTGTTTATATTAGCTAACGCGGCCCGCAGCGCCACGCTACCTAACCATTATTGGTCTAGGCGCAAACATTGAAACTGGTGATAGTTATCTCTCAACTTCCACAATCCATATCGCAAGAATTCCATTTTTCGAACTAGCGGCAAAACCAGCACCAATCAATAATGTTGGCACTACTGAAATAATGCAATAACACCCTCCAGCGATAAAAATATTCAACTCCGGTATCTCAGTAACATTAGCCATTTCTAAAGAAAATTTTGCGGATTTTTATAGCGGCGGGCGCAGTAAACTGCATGAGTTTCTAAGCTTACACTACCGGCCTCCTGGTTCCTAACTGTTCTACACGTAGGCCTTCTTCCAGGTCCTCCAGACTGTTTTGTTAAATATTCTCGTAGTTCGAGGCATTCTAAAAAAAAGTTTGATTCACAACCACAACAAACTAACAGTCATGTACTTTCGATAAACAACAACAAACAATTGACGACTTGGAACCGTTGCCACACAATGTAGTCACAACGGTGTGCCACTAGACGGCACTGCTATATCACAAAGTTTGAAATTAGGGAGTTCATTTTAAGTAGGTTCATCTTGCCAAAACGTTTGGCCTAACTGTAGTGTCCAGTTGAGATTTAATTGCGATGTGAGCCGTTAAAAACTACTTTTAGCTGTATATCGACTGATATCTTATTTAATATACTTGAAATAAGTAAAATTTGCAAAAACAAAAAACATTTTTCCCACTTAAAATTTAAGCGCTTAAGACGGCATCTGCTCATGCAAAATACCGTAGTTAATTATTGTATCTTGCTTCTTCTCTCTCTCTTCCACCGTTTATCCCGCTTTGCAGGGTCCGCTGCTTTGCTTACATATCCTCCAATTCAGTCTGTTATCGGCGTCTCCCGGTTTTAACCCTTTAAAGCAGCTGTCCCAACCTTTTTTCCTCCCGTACCCCTTTATACAAATTTATCTAAAATAGTACCCCCTAAAAAGTAAACTTTTAAAACGTTTAATATTTTACGGGCAACATGTACTTAACATAATAAGAAAATCATTCTAATATATAAAAATGAGATGGTGTGTGTCTGTCTTTCTGTCTGTCTGTCTGTCTGTTACTCAATAACTCAAGAACCACTGGTCCGATTTAAATGAAATTTTGCATGGATGTAGCTGATTTACCAGGTTTACATATAGGATACTTTTGATTTCGAAATTTTGCACTATTAAAAAATGGCGACTATTTTAGTGACGTCATTAGACCCTTTGGTTTCAAAATTTCATATTTCCATTTCAAATAAAAATAGAACGGTAGGAAATAGCAAACTTTCGATTGCACATACGAGCTTTGAAATTTAATTTCCTATCTGAAAGGTCCTTATCACTTTTCGTGTATCTCCAACAGTTAGCGAGTAAAACCGATATTTGTGACGTCACTACACCCTTTGGTTTCAAAATTTCATATTTCCTTTTCAAATAAAAAAGAGAACGCTAAGAAATAGCAAACTTTTGATGGTATACATGAGCTTTAACATTTAATTTTCTATCCGAAAGGTCCTTATCACTTTTCGTATATCTCCAACGGTTAGCGAGTAAAACCAGAATCTGTGCAATAAAACACGGTCAACACCGAGCGGTGCAGTATATCTCTCTATATATAAAAAATGAAAATTTGTGTGTTTATCTCTGAATTTCTCCGGAAATTTGAGATGTTTACACGTTTCAGACTGTTTTATGATTGATGCGCGCGAAAATATTTCTTTTGTTTGTCTGTCTGTTTGTTTGTTTGTTTGTCTGTGGACAAATTTGTTCCCTTATAACTCGAGAACGGCTGGGTGTAGCAACGTAAAATTTGGTACAGATATCCATCAGAGGCACGACACCAATCATTGATGTAACTCTTCTCCGTACCTCTCATAAAAGGGGGCCTACCCCCTTAAAATACATGCTGAAATAGGCGTAGAAGGACGAGACAAAACTCATTTTCTGCCCCTCAATGTGAGAGACAAAACTCGGGTCCCCGAATACCACATTTCAAGGACCAAAGACCAACCGTTTTTTAGATATTCCCAGAAAACTAATTTAATTTAATAAACTAATGAACGAATGCAAGCCAGTAACCATGCCAACGGATTCTCAGAGGTCCCATCTATTGCTGTGAGACGCAATGCAATTCCATTAATTACATTAGTGTGAAAGTTTGCAAACGGCTAGAAGGTTATCACGGAACCAAAGCCGTAAAATTCATCAATACGTTTAACGCGGTTAAGGGGATCAAGGGGTACTCTAGAATTTTTTCACGCGATTTACACCTGCGGGTGTGGTACGGCAGGTCTATTATATTCCTATCCCCATATTATTCATTCGTTCATTCATTCATTTCGTATAGGCCATCTATGGACCGCGTCATTCCAACCGCCTCCTACTGGCTTTGGTGTTTGCCCTGCACGCCCGCATTCGTTCTCGGTGGACTTCCTTCCGTTCCTGGGTCCAAATCTTTCCCGTTTTCAGCTTCGGTTTTTCTTGGAAACCTTTACAAGCTTGAAGTTTCCCTTTGAGTGGGACGCACTCCTGAATGTCTGTTGGTGTAATCCCCACTTCTTTCAGATCTTTATCCAGTTCAATGAACCAGGCCCATTTTGTTTTCCTCTCCTGAAAGTAAGTTATGTTGCGGTTGGTCAGTCTCGCTGGGCTCATTCGTTTCACATGCCCAACCAACAAATGGTAACCTTCTCTTCCGGATGACGTTGCTTATCTTCTCCGCATGAGTATATAGGTCATGGTTATGCCGTTTTCTGTATTCCCCATTATCTTTGATGGAACCCAATATCTTTCTCAAAATTTTTCTTTCTTTGGCCTCCAGTTTCTCGACCAAGTCTTTTTTGTTCATCGTGAGGCATTCAGAAGCATGCAAGACTTCCGGACGGATGACACTGCAGTAATGTTTTAGTTTTGCGTTGAAGGATATTGACCTTTTCATATAGATTTCCTTAGTTAAATGGTAGGCCATTTCCATTTTGCTCAAGCGCGATGTGAATGCTTCTTTCTCTGATAATATCCCTTCCTTGACCCGTCCTGAAAAGAAAAGTACATGGCCATTGCCTGAATAAAAAATAATAAAAAATAGGAGTTATAATTTCTCCCTATATTATATTATTATTAGTATTATATTATGGCGTACAACGACGAGACAAAGCCCCTCGGTGCCAGCAATAAAACTCGGGGGCCCTAAAGGGTCCTCGAAAACTACATTATAAGGCTCTAAATCCAACAGTTTGTGAAATATTCCCAGAAAACTAATTTAATTTAATTTAACAAACTAATGAAGGAATGCAAATCGGTAACCATGAGAACATTATCTCATGGGGTGGAATACAACTTTCCATCTATTTCTGTAAGAAGCAATGACACTCCATTTATTACATTTCTGTGAAAGTTTGCAAATGGCTAGCCTATAAGGTTATCACGGAACTAACGTAGACCGTATAATTCATCAATGCAATTAAGTGGATGAAGGGGTAACCTAGAATTTTTTCATGCAATTTTCACGTTCGACATATAGTACAGAAGGTCTATTATATCTCCAAACAGCAACATTATTTTCAAAAATTCCTGAATTGAACTAGCATTTTTTGCGGCTTTTAGGAATTTGGGCAATTTGAGTCTAGAGAACCTGAATTTTCATGCACCACAAGCCTTTATAATTTATGAAAGGGGTCTTCCTGTGTATGGGCACCTAGCACAACGTAGAGGGTCAGTTTTTATGTGACGTGTATTGCGTTTCGTCTACAAGACTTTCAATTGTATTTCACGTCAGGAAGTACACGTTAGGTGAATTTAGTCTGAGAGCACATTTTAACTATTTTTTTTGTCGACATACGGGTTCATCATAAGGATGATTTTATTTGATACTGTGTGGTAGATATACCCATATTTGGATATCTGGGTAATATGTTGTAGACAATAGAATTGTCTGTCTGTCTTTCTGTGTATCTTTATGTACGCCTATAACTCGTGTTCGGATGCTTGGTGCATCTTAAAATTAGGTATGGTAACCATGAGAGTCAATACACCAATCATTTATAAAACTCTTCACCGTACTTTTCATACAGTAGAAGGGTGGATATAGAGAAAAACGTCTCAATATATGCTAAAATATGCGAAATATAAAAATTATCCTGCAAGGACGACCAAAGCATATGTTGCGCTTCTCAATGTGAGACAGATAATTCGGGAATCTATAAAGGGTCTCCGAAAACTACATTTTAAGGGCCTTAAATTAACAGTGTGTGTGATATTCCCAATAAACTAACTTCGTTCTGATAAACTTGATGGAATGACAAACCGCTAACCATTGCACAGTAGCTCAATTGATAATGTCTGATGTTAACTACGAACACCGTTCGAAGAAATGGTACTTCTGCTAGTTAACAATAAAGATAACTTACAACTATTTATAACTTATTTTTGAATGCAGTATACCGTAACTAATGTTTTTAATTTATTATTTGTGTGTTGTTAGTCTTCATTTCATTTCAATAAAATGCTAAATATATTTATCAATTTTACTTTTATTTAATTGTGCAAATGTAGATGTATAAATATTTAGGTGAGCAAAATAAACAATATACAGTACATAAGATTTTTTAAACTTTGATTTTATTGAAAACCAATTAATTCTGGCGATTAGTTTGGCAAAAATGAACAAATCAAGACAATAGCAGTGCAGCGTTGGAAGTGACTGGGGTTGGGGTACGTAAGAGTTGTCGAGGGGGAGCATTGACCTTGACGTGCCTGACTGAGACTGCACTGCGCACGACTGACACGTACGATGGGAACATGGCGCCCGCCATTACCGTTTATTTTTGGCGTACCCCTAACCGGTTCGTCGCGTACCACCAAGAGGTACGCGTACACCAGGATGGGAATCGCTGCTTTAAAAGGATAGTGGTCTATATATTAACCACCTACAATAATATGAGTTTGTGGACTATTATCAAAGGTGCTAACAGTTGAAACTTTCAGCCTAATTACAACAACATTTCTTGTAGATGTAATATTTCTGATAAGCAAATATTATATCTGTCTAGTTTTATGGTGGTGGGTAAAATTTCAATTAGAAAATATTGTTACGTGCCACCCCCCTAGTGGCACTTTTTGTTAACTGGATTACGGTGGCTTGAAGCACAACACAGATTGTTCCTTTAAATGAAATAATTAACTTTATTGCAGCCAGAAAGATACAGCACTCATCAGTAAATACAAGCAATTATTACCTTACTCCAGTTTCCTCACAGCGAGAACACTTCCCCTTTCACTTGTCAGTAAGCCGCAGAAGTTAATCCCTCGTAATGAGGTGGCCCCGTGCGTTGGCTGGAAATATCTGCACTCAGCCTGTCACCGTACTACACACTGTTTCACAATGTACCACAATCACTTCTGTCGCACTGGAAAAACACACTCGTTCAAGACACGGTTCCTCTGTAGGCTTCTCACTTCCTCGCTGTCAAGAGAATCAGCTTCACTAGGGGTTTCGCAAGTCACCACACTTCTGTCGCTCAGGATAAACGCTCGCAATAGCTCATAAAAGCACAACAACAACTGCTTGACGGGTCGCTCTTATATAGCAGGCCGGTGACTCAATAAATGCTTCTAGACCCATCCAGGGTTCACGGCTTCTTGAGGCTTCCATCGCTGGCTCAGTCACGAATATTCTGGACCAACCCTTTGTCATAGTAGTCCTGTTGCATAAGGCGCACGCAATACACTGGGGGAGAGCAGCCCAGCCCTGGGGCAGTTGTGACTCATGCGGCGAGCGATGAAACAAACTCACAGCCGTAACAATATGAACAAAAATATTATTATTAAACAATAAAATAAAACATTAATATACAAATTAAAATAAAACACACTACAAATTAAAAATTAAACAAAAAGCACACTAAGACTTAAAAGATAATTAAGATTATAAAAATGAAAAGTTAAAATTATAAAATAATAACTAAATTGATAATTTTTAATATATATGTTCAGGAAAGAACATATAGCCTACTTTCTCCTAAATGCATGGGTATTGTTATAACTCTTTGTCCTTTTCAAGGAGTACCTATAATTAAATATTGGTTGTAGTAGCTTGTTGAAACACAACGTGTTATACGGATATTGAACATGAATATGAGGTGCCTTTTGCTAGTGCTACCTCTGTAAAAAATGTTATTCAATTCGGTTTCACCGTGTTTGAATTGATACGGTGAATCGATTTGCACAAATACATGGCCGCTATCTGCAAACTACTGGGCTGATGACCTTGTAGTTCAGTCAAAAGGTGCTTCACACAAAAAGGTTTGTTGTTGAAAAATTTGGTAGAGATCAAATAATTAGGTTGGTCGTAATTTGATTCAAGCTTTTAACATTCGGGTGGCCGCCATTCCGTTACCGTCAAGATGGCTGCGATATAAAACATGACGCTGAGGTGTCCTTTGCTAGTGCTACCTCTGAAACAAATTTCGTTCAATTCCGTTTTACTGTGTTTGAATTGATAGGGGGAATCTATTTTCCCACATACATGTCCGCCATCTGCAAACTATTAGACTGATGACCTTGTAGTTTAGTTAAAAGATGCTCGCCATATTTATATATGTTGTTGCAAAATTTGGTATGGATCGGATGATTAGCTTTATCGTAATTTGATTTAAGCTTTGAACATATGGGTGGCCGCCATTACGTTTCCCTTTGTTAGTGCTACCTCTGTACCTAATTTCGTTCAATTCGGTTTCTCCGTGTTCGAATTGATACGGGGGGACATACATTCAGAGTACACACACTCACACACACAGCCAGACACACAATTTTTCGTCCTGTGTTGATGTCATAAGTCTACTTTCATTTTTTTTTTTCAAAAATAGAAAGTAGGCTAAAAATATTATTGAATATTAAAAATCAAAATCAGAACCAAAATTTGAGTTGAAATAAAAATTCAAATATAAAAATTAAGTAAAAATTAGAAATAAATAGGCTTCTCTACAGTATAGAGTGTTAAGCCAACATGATGCATGTCAACCTCGATGTATAGTACAGTACAGCTTGAATGGTTTTGTCCCAAAAACCCTGCCATGGTTGGCTATTTGTAAATCGTTAGAAAATCACAACAAATGCGTAACTCTAAATTTCGGAATAATATGTAGTATCAGGTTGTCGGAAAACTAAAAAAAATGAAATGCGTTTTTCTCTGAATCTACGTAAAGAAAAGTTTTTTAAACAAAAATGAGAGGAATTGTCACCTACAAATTGTCTCATTGAGGTCATGGGCCCAAGGTTGCAGGTTCGTATCCTGGCGCAGTCAGCTGGCATTTGAGGGTGCGCAAATGCGAGGGAGCCGTGTCAGTAGATTTACTGGCACGTTAAAGATCCCCTTCGGGGCAAAATTCCGGCACCCCGGCGTCTCTAAAGGCCAGGGTAGTTGAAAGGGACGTAAAACCAATAACATTATTATTATCATTGAGGTCATGTCATACGTTTTGAAATGCAGAGGCTAGGTGACGCCAAAGTTTCAAAAAAAGTGTTATTTTCACTTTTTGTCCTAGAAAAAATGTTTTATTTTTCACAAAAGAGTGAATCAGAAATGTGTACCTCCAAAAATTGTCTGCAACATTTATTTAAACGTTTATTTCCTCCGACTTACCGTTCCAAAGTTATAGCGCAGCAAATGCAACGCTGCGTAGTCAAGGCTACTATTGTTACTGCGGAGAGAGCGGTGGGCATAGATTAGACCGGGACCGGTGTCGGACAATTTTCACACTTCGGCAGACTATAACTTTGGAACGGTATGTCGGATGAATAAAATGTTTCAATAAATGTTGTAGACAATTTTAGGAGGAACAAATTTCTGATTTGCTTTTTTGTGAACAAAACATTTTTTCTAGGACAAAAAGTGAAAAAACACTTTTTTGGAAACTTTGACCCCACCTAGCTTCTGCATTTCAAAACGTATGACATGACCTCAATGAGACAAATTGTAGTTAACAATGTCCTCTACATGTTTTGTTTAAAAACTGTTCTATAAACTACGTCTATTCAGGGAAAAACGCTTTTCAATTTTTTTGAGTTTTCCGACAAAATGATCGTGCAAATTATTCTGAAATTTAGAGTTAAGCTGTTCTTGTGCTTTTCTAACGATTTACTAAAAGCCAACCATAGCACGGTTTTTGGAACAAAAGGGGTTTCTTCTGTGCAACTGTACTGTACTAGTAGTCGGTTTACCTTTTTGCTGGTTTTCCATATGGTCGCATTCCACCTGGGGTAAATTGAAGAGCTGTTTTAATGAGTGAGTTACCTTGCCTTCGATCGGAATGACGCCTAATCTTTGCTCAACATTTGTATTCCATTTGATCTTACAATAATCCTGTCAATCCGGGCCTTGATCGGCAGGGGTAGCGGCTTGCAGGTGATAGGGCGTTGCAAGCCCCTAGGGCAGGCTAATGCATATTAGGTAAATGATCGACATTGTGTCAATCACTCACGCTGTCTAGCCCTCAAGACCAAGCTGAATATAACATGATTATTGGGCCAGTTGCTGCTACCATTAGAGCCAGACACTTCTTCTAGAGACCGTGCGCTGGTTCGAATCTAAGGTTCATCCACAATTCCCTATCCCAAGTCTCAGTTGGTAGCTTCTATGACCAAGGTCGCGGGTTCAAACCCGGCCGATGTCGTCGGATTTTTAAGAGCGTTAAAATAATTCCTTTTTTCGGAAGGGAAGTAAAGCCAGCGGTCCCTTGTCATAGATTTATGGCGTGTAAAAGAACCTTCCACTAATTACACTTCTGTTAAGCTAAATTATAGGTTATATTTGACGAATGCTCTTAGGTTCCAACGTTCGTTGCCCGGAGTCGACTACGGTGACATTTAGTAATCAAGTTCAGAACTAGTTGTCCTTGACGGTGGCGCTTGGTAGCAAAAGTAGAAACTACTTGAAAATTGAATGTCTGCATTCCTTAATTGAATTAAAAACAGATTCCACTAATTACACTTGTGTGAAGCTAAATTTTACAGTAGGTTAGAATTGACTAACGCTCTTAAGTTCCAACGTTGTCGCCAGGAGCCGAATGTGGTGGCATCTAGTAACCAAATTCAGAACTAGTTGTTGTTGACGGTGGCGTTTGGTAGCAAAAGTAGGAACTACTTGAAATTTGAATTTCTGCAGTCCTTACTTGAATTGATAGCGGGTAACACACACTAATACTGTACCCATGTGAGTAATCTCGTTGGATAATATGCATCCGCCTCCAACTAGCATCAGCTCTCAGGCGTGTACGGTAACCCCAATTTTGCAGTGCATATTTTGGATTTGAGGCTAAAAGGTATCAACTCTACAATGATAAGGCACAACTCTATTCTAAAACTTTAATTCAGTAAAATAAATCATGGCTTCAAACACAAAACAATACCCAAAAAAGCATAAAATAAAGCAAACAAAATTTTTACTTCCACAATCCACAAATAAACAAATATGAAATCACAACAAAGTCATAACTAGCCATAATGCTTTACCCTTCTGTGAACTTCACAAGGATATACTAGTGCGCTGATGCACCTACGACTTCAAAACAACTTTACATTAACATAACAGTCATACAATGTGACTTCTTTAATATTACAACAAGGATTATTCCTTAAACCTCTTTATGTTAAACAATTATGTGTGCCGTGCGTGTTTTAATATTTTTCTTCTCACCAATGAAATGCTTTGCATGCATTTACCTATTTGGACGTTGCACCAAAATCAACGTGCAACTCCATAATTATGTAAGCTACCCCCTACATATCCTTCAATTATATGGTTTCACCGCATGCTGTCTGTGATTCCTATATAAAACGTTACGTTATAGCTTATGTCGGATTGTACGATAGACTGCCTCGCGCTCATGGCGGTTGGCATCTAGTAACCAACTACATGACTTGGTTCCAGTGACAGTACAAATATATCATGTAACTATTCGTCAGATAGCTAAATTAATGAACCATCAGGATGAACAATAATTATCCATGTGTTCACAAACCACATGGCTATAATACTCAACATAACAATCTCGCATTATATGTCATTTTAACAAGGTCTAGAATCTCTTCCCTTTATAACTTGCCTGAGCGGTTCGAGTGGTTGGCACCGACCCTCGGCTAAAGAAATCGCTACACAATAGAAAGTGGGATGGGTCGTTCCACCAATTATCTCGACCTTTCTAAAAGTTTGAAAGCTTCCCTCTCTAAGCAGTGGAGATTTACAAGACAAATACTGTGTCCTAACCGACACACATGTTCCCAAAGGATCTTAATTGACTATTATGCCAACAGGTATTGAATGAGCTTTTGTAATTATTCCTACGTCGAGGATAACGATTAATTAATGGCCTCGCATGGGTCCATTCAACATGAAGGTTCGGGGTTCGTAATGCATGAGCCTGGCGGTGACCGATGTCTCAAGTATAATATAGGCGCACAAAACCACTGTCGCCATGAGTTTTCGCTGCCCACGAGCGTAAATAACTCATCATAAGTTCTCGGGAAATCATAGAGCTGCGAGGTGTCCTTGTTTTCCTCGACTCTTATAAAGATTCCAGCCCGGAACACATTTCAATCCTTTTCTTCAGAGTTAGGGTCCATTCACTAAAACTCCGGAATAAAATATCTCCAACAATGTCCACGACATAGGAGAATTCATACGTAGAATAGACTATCCGGCCCCTAATGCTCCATGCTACGACACACCGACCTATAATATTAAGAGAAATCTAACATTTACTCTATAAGCTTCTCAATTAAGCTGCAAATTCAATTCACTAAAAGCTCTTTCATTCCTGGTATCATTACTGAATATATGCAATATTCTGATATAAAACTTCTTTTCATAATTACTGAAATGTAATCTCACTGTAACATCTTCCTGCTTAGATTGATAAGTCTTGCAATTAGCGTTAATAATTCTCGCTTACAACATTTATTTGTTTCCTGATGTGTTCATTCATACACTTAATAACCATTATTATTATTATCATCATTTCTCACTGACATAAATGACCAAAATCATTATTTATTATTATTATTGAAAATCTCATTGACATAAATGACCAAATCATTATTTATTATTATTCTCACATAAATTACCAAAATTTCCGACATAGCTAGACGTTTTAAACTCGAACAATCGCGTTCGTTACATTTACATAACTGATTGCCATTCTTAATTCATAGTGGGAATAGTTACTCCACTTAATGATGCAAATCATCATTTCAACTCTATAAAAATCAACTCAATACTGATTAAACATGGAGGATCAGCCTCCTAACTGACTTTTACTGGCATCTATAAGGAATTCACAATACCTTTACGGAATCACAGACATGCATCGGTCCATACTTCTACATAATTATAACCATAATTTGTGGGGTACTTACATCTCTATAGGCATCTAAGGTGGCTCCAACCAATCATATTCTTCCATGTCGCCCGCCATAATGGGTTTAACGCGACATATTTCTCTTGTTTACACACATTTGATTATACATAATTTCTATCACCAACACGACACGTTGCATACCTTTCAGGAAGTTATCACTCCCTAAACATGTGAAACACTTCATCAAACACTACTTTAAATGATATTTTTACATATACATTACACTGAACACTCGTCACTTTATACACACTTCAATGCTGAAATTCCCTAGCAGAGATCGAAATTGCAGGTGTCGACGGCATTTTACGTTACCAACTCCTGATTGAAAGTCTGGTTATCTGCTCTCGGAACTCTCCAACAGTTTTTGTGACGATCATTACTCCTACAGTAAGCGTTACCATCTGGTACTCTCATGGCAATACCAAACACTTAGTAAAGTTTCTTTAGCGCATTCTATCGTAGTTACACATATACGATTAGTTAATACAATACACACTGCGCTTAATAAAGTTCAACACTTTCACAAATAATTATATACAATAATGCTACCGTTAGTCTATACGGTACTTCATAACTGAACACGTCATAGTTCGTGCGGCTGATTATGCCTGTATCACGACTATTATTCATACAAACATATTTTCTGTTTCTTTTACACATACCAGTCTTTGTTCGGCGTCTCGATGAATAGATCCGTCATGCGTTTTGCCTTGACGAACTTGCTTCAACCTGGCTGTAGCTGACTGAAGTTTCACTCGAAGACTGCACGTAGCTTATTTGAAGACTTCTGTCTGCGGCTTACACGCTGTCTCGTACTGCTGCATATTTGCTGCATACTGATTGCAACTTATTTCCATTGTGCTACAATTGACAATTGAGTAAAACTGTAACTGGCTGTAACTGCGCTTGGCGGCATGTAGACTGAGCTTGACCGCGTCTCGACTGAGCTTCAAGTGAGTTTCAACTGAGTAACTGAGTAACAGAGTAACACTGAGAACAGAGGTTCAACTGAGAATAGAGTAGGACTGAGGTTCAAGTGAGTAACACTGAGAACAACTGAGAGCTCCTCCTGGGGTCTACTCCCTTATATCGGATTTCCACAGAAAGTAGAGCAACATCTTCCCGCGGAATCTTCGCTCCTCTCACAGCATGATTCCGGTCTTCAAACCATGATCATTGTGTTCCTCTCTCTTCACAGGTCCCAAAACTATCTGTGTGCAAAGGAATCGCTCGTTCAATTAATTTATATTAATTCCTTTCTCCATGGCGTGGGACGCTACCTAACCGGGAACTCCCCGTCAACATCTTCACATCCCTCCGCGAACAATGGTCGCTTCACAGTCCTTACGCACATCACTAAATATGCACCAATTTCGCATGTAAAAGACTCTAAAATTATCTTCTTGCCAAGATATTCACCTGTGTGCAACTCTCATCTCGATTCGTTACTCCAATCACGAGTAATCAATGATTTTTCTGGGCATTTCTCCGCCCCTCCTCTACATCTATTCTCCGTCGGGGAATAACTGTGTCATTTTTCAGGCCTCTCCCCTGCTCCAGACGACATAATGGGGTGACAGAGATGGACGTGGCTCCACTGGGACCAACCCACAATTCTGGGCCGATTAGTAAATGTCAGCTCTGCCCTCCTCTCTGCTTCAAACCTCCAATAGCTTACACCAAATCGTCTTATAATGATATAATCCGCTCATTATTTCCTACATTATTTTAATAAATAACGCCGTTTCATCAAAAATCACACCAGTGATTAAATATACATCTCTTTCGAGGGGTTTTTACCAAGAAACTCCCTGTACATCTCTGGTTCGCTTCCTGGTGGAACCTTTTTACTGAGATCACAGTCTCTGAGAACCATGTTCGATTCCAGTCAGCATAACCCCATCGGGTTCAATACAGCCATCACAATTAACACCGGTTATCAGACAAATTCTACACACACCCAAAGTACACGGGGCTACATGACCGCGTTGTCGCTGCCCCTAAACTGAGGACACAACCAACCAACCAACTTCAAGCAGGCAGTTGTTTTTGCTTTCAGAGAGAATACAATTTAGAATTCATTTAGTAAGCATGTGATCACTCATTCTGAAAATATGTCCACAAAGTCTGAAGCAAACAAAGACAGAATCTATAAATTAAAATCATAAAAGCCTATAGAATCACTTGGAACAGGTACAACTAACAATCAATATCTTGGAACACAGAATTAAAACACTATAACACTATAATTCAACCTGAAGCATTATACACATCAGAAACCCTGAACATTGGAGGTAGATCGCTAGCTAAAAATTGAGAATAACAAGAAAGGAAAATCGTTAGAAAAATCTTCGGCAAATGAGCAAAGAGGGACTGTGATACCAACATTCCGAGAAATTGTCAGACACTATTAGAAAAAAGACGATTAACATTTTATGCACATATTCAAAGAATGGACATTGAAAGACTTACTAAAATGATATTTAATCAAGCCTGCTCATTAATAGCCAGGAATAACTGGACAATAGACATTGAAAATGACCATCAAGTATCGCAGTAACAGACGAAATTGTAAGGGAAAGGTCTAGCTTCAGATCGTTGGTGAACAAACATCACTTTGCTGCGAACCCCCGAATGAGAGCCGCCACTGCCTGGAAAGAATCCTAGTGAGAGAATGAAAAGATTTGGGGAAGAGAAGAAAGATAATTCAAATTCTTCTGTGAGATAGGTTCAATTGCACTCGTTAGTTGGGCGAAACGTTGTAAATATAATAATAATTAAACCCGAGACACTCTACGCCAGCAAGACCTTAAACCTCAACTACAACAGAGGACCTCGAAAACATCAAAAAGGCGGAGAGAAAAATCATCCGGAAAATCATGGGTCCTAAACTCACAGCTGAAGGATATCGTGTACAATCACAGAGAGATACTCCAACATCGAGACGGATTTCCGCAAACGACGACTAAGGTTTTACGGCCACATCAACAGACTGTTTGACGACCAATTAACGAAGAGAATTCTGACGTACTTACGAAAATTTAAAGTGACAACAGTCTGGGTTACACATGTCCAAAATGATCTCACTGGTTCCAATATCACACCAGAAGACATCGAAGATAGAATGATATTCAGACAAAAGGTACACAAATGGGAAGTTCCACCTGAAGATCGACCAAAGGGAACGGGGAAACGATGGACGGAGGAACCTTGAGGTCGCCATAGCGAAACGATGAAGGAGTTTTGGAAGACCAAAAAAACAGCAGATCATAATTTGTTTCATGTGATCCTGTCTAAGCAGCTTAAATAAATAAATAATAACAAGTGATAAGACCGGAAGCACTGTATGCAGTGGAATGCCTAACAAACCGCGCAGCTGGCGCGATCGGGAGACTTGAAGTTAAGGAAATAATGATGATGATGATAATTGTTGTTTTAAGGGGCCTAACATCTAGGTTATCGGCCCCTTAAGGAAATAAAGATCATTAGGAAAGTTCTTGGTCCTAAGTTCACAGATGGAGGTTACAAGCTCTGGAGTAATTCAGAAATATACTCCCACGCTGAAAAGATCTCAAGTGTAATACGGAAACGGAGAATAACATTCTATTCCCACCTCCTTAGAATGCCAGTCAGGAGATTCTCCAACCGTCAATTAGCATACTTCCGAGGTTTAAAGGTGATGCCTCTTTGGCTGTTGGAAGTGGATAAGGACTTGCTAAACTTGAAATTTCTGAATCACATATCCTGCTCAGAACCCCATTGAAACAAAAACTCTGTCTGGTTCATCACGAGGAATTAAAACCCAGCAAAAGATATCTTCACTCGGATGAATGGAAGAAATCCCATTCCGAAAGGATGAAGGCGTGGTGGCCTAATAAGAAGGAAAACAGTTGAGATCTCGCGGTCCCTAGTGGCCCCTTCAATAAAAGTAAAGTAAGTAATAATAATAATAATAATAATAATAATAATAATAATATCACTCTTTTTACCACAACAGTAGTTGGAAGTGAAGGGGGAAGATTAAAGTTCCTGAAGGAGTCGGAAGGCTCTCAGCTATTGGTACAGTTTGAAATATCGTTAGTATTCTAGCATTCCGAGTGGGATATGAAGGCTTGGCCGGCATGTGTCTTAGCAGTTGTGGGACGATCGCCGAGGACTCAAGATTGGCGTCCAGGGGAAAAAATCTCATATCTACAATTTATGAAACCTCTTCACTCTTTCCTTTTGCTCCAATTCGCTTCTCGAGTTTGAGTGTACAACAAAAGAAAAGGGAATGGAACTCGTTGTAAGGGGAAAAGATTGGAAGTAGAAATTTGAACAAAAGTAAACGTTAGCAAGAGTAAGTTGTATTCTTCTGTTCGCCAGTGAACTTGTGAAACTGGAGCACTCGCTTGCCCGTTCGATGAAGCATCAAGGGTGAAAGTGAATTCATGAGGGGGACATGACGAGATCAGATAAGAAATACAACACTTTCCAAGAAGCGAGGATTCTCAACATCTCCTGCTTCTTTCTTGGTGTAGTTTTTATATCCGTGAGTGGTGGGATGTAACTCTTTATACAGGACTGTCACACATTTCCGTTACCCCTAAGTAGCCTACGAGTAAATCATTCTTACAAAGAGGCATGATTTTTTCGCACTATTTTTTCAACGATTTCGTGAGAAGGATACTAATTTTCGCGTTATTTCGCAAAAATAGATATTGCTGTATCACTTTAATTTCGATTTAATGACATTCTAAAAGTAATCATTTAAGGTTTCATTATTGAAAATGAAAATCCACAGCCAGCTTCCAGTCTCCGACCGGGTCAGGAATGGAATGAATGAAGCCCCCATCTAGCGGCGAGGATATGAACTGTGCCGGCTGCCGAGGCCTGACGCACTCCTCTGGGGCAATGATTAAATGAATGACAGATGGAATGAAATGATAGTGGAGAGTGTTGCTGGAATGAAATTTTGACAGGGAAAACCGGAGTACCCGGAGAAAAACCTGTCTGCCTCCGTTTTGTCCAGCACAGATCTCACATGGAGTGACCGGGATTTGAACCACGGACCCAGTGGTGAGAGGCCGGCGTGCTGCCGCCTAAGCCACGGAGGCAAGGTTTCATTATTATGGTTCTGAATTATTTATATGAATGGTAGATGTAAAATGTACATTATGCAACGAGCCTATAATGGCAATAATTAAGACACGAGTATGTTTATAAAACAAGCGTATGCGAGTTTTATAATTTCCATACGAGTGTCTTAATTACCATTATAGGCGAGTTTCATACGACTGTTTATGTTCGACGATAATTATTATAACTATTTTATGTTCGAACATAAATATTCATAAATATCTGTTGAGATTTCGCCAGTTTTATGTACTAAACAGAGCGCATGAGACGCAGAGAATGCCTTGAATTTGACCATGGCCTCCTCGATTACCCTACTATGACACTAGGCCTCGCAGTGAAATTTAAATTAGAAGGCAGTGGAACTCAGCGCTGGTGCGATGCTATCGTTATCTAATTGGTCAAACAACTGTTTCTTGAGCTCTGATTGGTGGGAGAAACTGTTCCATAATGAAAAATAGTGTTATAATGAGTCTCATTATAGTGCAGTTCCCTGACATATAATAGTCAGGGTCGAACATAAATTACTAGTAGGCTAAGCATCCAATATTATTTTATTATATTCCTGATTTTGCATTAAATTCAATGCTAGCAGTGACTGAATTATGTCAACTTGTTGAATCATTGTTCGCTCTTCTCTTTCTTTTCATGCATAATCTTGAAACAAAAAATCAAGCTCGTTATTCGCTACAGAATTCGCTGTAATATCGCGCTTATCGCGAAATAATTGAAATTCACTTTAACCTTTTAAGTGCTGAGTTAGCTGTTTGCAGCCACAGTGCCAATTTTTTCATTCGCATGCAAAGAAAATTATAGAAGCCGTAATTTTTGACTTTTAATCTTTTGGGTCTTTATTAATCAACATGCAAATTCAAGTCATATGTTTATATTCATTATTGTTTTTAGACAGATCAAAATCTTTGTGTACGACATCTTCATACAAGGCAAAGGGCCAAAAGTAAAATTATTTTCAACAAGTAGTTCCGTGAAGAACTATACAGCTTGTTTTCATATATCCTACTCATGTTAATTGCCTCTATCTACATACAACATTTCAGATTGATTGTTGTGATAGATTCGAAGATATTGGGAACCGTCTAAATATTCAGATGGTCGCCATGTTGGATTTGTGCTCACCAGGTTACTGAAAGTCCTATAGGTGAACTTAGGTTCATAGCCTCTATGAACACAAAAAAATTAAATTTGATTGCTGTAAAAGATTCGTAGATATTGAGAACCGTCAAAATATTTCGGATGCTCGCCATTTTGGATTGTTATATGTATAGGCCATAGAGTTATGTACCATTAAAGGAAAATTATTGCATAGATTCATTATTAAAACTTTCACTTCGATCGCATGATTACGACACAAGAAATAAAAACTTAATTTTAAAGTTTCGCACAGCTATCATCTTAAGGTTATGTAAACAATTGAACTAAATTAGTTGCCAGTACATTACAATATGTATAATCATTTACTGTACCACATATCACTGCGCTCAGATGGTTAAATCACGAGAAAAGTCTATTAAAATGTTTCAAATTCGCTTGGCCGCCATGTTCGTTTTGTATTTAACAGGTTTTGAAAGTTACATAGATAAACATGTAGCAGTGCCCTTTATCACCGTACAACATTTTAGGGTGATATCATAAATAGTTTCGGAGATATTGAATGCCAGTGAAATAATTCGCACAGCCGCCATTTTTAGGTTATGTAAAAAATTGAACTAAATTAAACGTCAGTGCATTACAATGTGTATAAATAGTTGCTGTACCTTGCTTCATTACGTTTGGATGGTTATATCGCGACAAAAGTCTGTTTAAAAGTCTCAACTTCGCTTGGCCGCAATGTTGGTTTTGTAGTTACCAGATTTTTGAAAGTCTCATAGGTGAACTTCCAGTAGTTCTGTTTATCACCGTACAAAATTTCAGGGCGATATCAGTAATATTTTCGGAGATACTGAATGCTGGTGAAATATTTCGCACAGCCGCCATGTTGGATTGGTGAGACACAATAAAATTTGAAGAGCACGGTCGTGGTCGGCCAATATGGTGCTATGATCTTACCGAGTTTCATTGAAATCGCTCCAGCCGTTTATGAGTTATTAGGGGGGTGGGACACACACACAGAAATCACACACGCGCACGCAGACACACGGACAAAAGGTGATCTCATAAGACTATTTTTTTATAAAATGAAAATAGGATAAAAATCAGTTGGCAACTAAGACAGATTGGTTCTTACGAGTACACAATGTCATATTCTTTGATCGAAATTCACAACATGTGAAAAGAAACTTGCCTGTTGTTCTGCCATGCTTGTTTACTGTATATCATAGATGAATTCCAAATGTTGAGACTGATACAAAGTAATCTGTTAGTTACTTCTGGAAGAAAAGAATCCAAACTCAAGAAGTACTACATAATGCCCAAACAGGTGGCAGAACATGTCAGGCACTTAAGAGCAAACGGAGAATATGAAAAAAATAAAAGTTCTCGTGCACCATCTATAGACGGGCGTAGCAATCAACGGGATAAAATGGCCGTATCGCTTTAATTCGCGAACATAATATCATTCTTTTCTCAACCAGAAACATATGATTCGTAAAGATATCGCAAAATCGCTTCAAAATATTTTTTGTCGCGTTTAACGTTAATGCGAAAAAAATCATGCCTCTAATCAAAATAAACGCGCCTTTGTCTACCTTTTTTAGACAGTAAAGAACGGACAGGTGGTCCACGACTAGCCTAAAAAAATCGAAATTTTAAAAAATAATTGCCCTAAATAAGAGACACACTTTGCTAATGATTTACAGTAGAGCCCCGTTTGAGCGGACCTCGATTCAGTGGACAGAGTCACACAACGTCAAATAAGTTGTTGAAATACAGTGACGATCTTGAAAAAGTGTTACAGTGAAAGGTGATGATATCGTTTTATCTCTCTTCTGCTGCAACGCTCTCTCCCTCTCTCTTCTGTTGCTGCGCTCGAGTGTCTCTATTGTCGTTTTTGGATGTCACGGGTGAACCTCAGGATGGATTGTGATGCGGTTTTCACCATTCTCTAAAGGATATCTCAAGGACGATTTCCGTAGAAAAGAAATTTATTTATGATCAACGGAAGCCGAGCAGTAACGATTTCAGTGAAAAAGTCGAAAAAAATACACATGGCGTCCGCGCGCTTATTAAGCTTACGCTGGGCAAACCGTTAAAACTATCAATATACTATGCGTGTAAGAATTGTTCAGCATGAAGAGTTCTACAAAAAAGTCCATGAGAGCATATCTGTATCTTCAATACATCGCACACTATAAGTGTTTTTACGTTTTCATTTCTTTCAACATTCTCCATTCAAATACTGAGGCGACAGTATACGAGCTAGCTAGGGGCGATCCTATCACCCCAGTTACAGCCTAGCTAGTGGGCGAGCCTATCATCCCATTTACAGCCTGGCTAGCGGGTGAGCCCAGATACAGCCAGCAGCAAACTGTCGAGACGTGTTGAGTTAAGACTTCAGAGAAGAGTGGTTGTGTTTAGAGTTTCCCTGGAAGTGTAACTCAGCTTTTCTTCATTTCGCCTGTGAACTTTTCGTTCCGCAAAATACACAGTTAAGTTAAAATTGGACGGAAGGGGGATTTGTGTTTCATGCCCCTCGCGATTCTTAAATTACATGCACATGCATCTCCATGATAATATAATTAATAGTCAAGTCAGTGGTATTAACCCTTCATGCCGAGACGTAAAACGGATATAGGACGTCATTCATCGCCATCGAAAAAAAAGCGCTTATCACGAAATGGATTCATAACTGTTCCCGGGCGACGCCGGGGCGGATTGCTAGTGAACTAATAGAAAAGCTACGATATTCTTGATATTGTTGTGTTTCTCTTACCGCGTTGGTCACTGCCCCGTGACGTGAATAGGAATCCTAGACGCTGTTTAGTGTGTAGCTGGAGGAACGATATCATTTTATCCCCGTCTGCAGTAGTTGACCGTGATGAGATCCTGTGTGTTTGTCTGATATAGGATGACAATTCCTGGGAACGGTGCAAATAGCGCCGCTGCACTGAATGAAGCCATGGCGATATCGGCCAGCAAGACTTATCGACATCTGTGCTCGACAGACACAACTACTGGGTGACCATGGAGGCATAGCTCAGTCTGGCAACACTTAAACATTTTAACTATTTTCTCTCGAGTACATTTTATTTACTTATTGGGTTTTAATGTTTAGCCTATTTTCATTTATGTAAAAATGAGATCACCTTTTGTCCGTCTGTGTGTGTGTGTATATGTGTGTGCGTCCGTGTGTTTCCCCCCTAATAACTTCTAAACGACTGGAGATATTTCAATGAAACTCGGTAAGGTCATTGTACTATTTCGACCAACCACGACCGTGGCCTTCAAATTTCATTAAGTCTCTCCGATCCAACATGGCTGCACTGCGAAATATTTCACCGGCATTCCACATCTTCGAAACTGTTACAGATATCACCCTTAAGTTTTGTACGGTGATAAAGGGCACTACTAGACGTTCACCTATGTGACTTTCAAAAACCTGTTGACTGCAAAACGAACATGGCGGCCAAGCGAAGTTCAAACATTTAAATAGACTTTTCTCGCGATTTAACCATCCGAACGGAGTGAAACATGGGGCAGAACATGACTATACAAATTGCAATACACTGGCATCTAACTTAGTTCAATTGTTTACATAACTTCAGGATGGCGACTGTGCGAAATTTTTAAATTAAGGTTTTATTTCTTGTGTCCTAATCATGCGATTGAAGTTTGAACAATACACCTACACAATAATCTTCATGTAATAGTACATAACTCTAAGGCCTATATATATAAATCCAACATGGTGACCATCCGAAATATTTGGACGGTTCTCAATATCTACGAATCTATTACAGCAATCAAACTGAAATTTTGTGTGTTGACAGTGGCAGTTAACATAAATAGGATTTATGAAAATAGGCTGTATAGTTCTTCACGGAACTACTTGTTCTGAAGTTCGTCTGGGACCTGCCGCCCGTGCGCCTTTTAAGCTGACGCTTGGTGAACCGTTAAAGATACCGGGCGAAGCCGGGGTGGGTTGCTAGGTATTACAATACAATAGTGGAGAGAGCTTAATAGAAAACTGGTAGGAAGTGGACGTCAGAACCGAAGGTGCAAGACAGTACAATCATGAAGGAATCTGGGAGGATAAGAAAACGGAAAGCATCAGGTGAACTGACAGGTTCAAACGCCCTCTATGATCGGGCATAACGAAGGAGAATAATTCTTCTTCTTCTTCTTCTTCTTCTTCTTCTATGGCTCTACAGTTCGTTGTAATCATTGGCCTCTTCAACAACCTTCCGCCATTTATCTCGTTCCAGTGCTAAAGCTTTCCAGTTCCTATAACCCATTTCCCGAAGATCTTCGATAAGTCCATCCATATGGTTCTCGGTCGACCTCGTCCTCTCTGTCGCCCTGGGTTTCCATTTAATACCTTTTAGGTACTTCCGAATCACTCATCCGTGCTACATGTCCGGCCCACCTCAATCTGGCTGATTTCACTGTTCTTCTAATAGGTGGGTCTTTGTAAATGTTGTACAATTCATGATTGTACCTCCTCCTCCACGTTTCTCTTTCGCAGACTGGGCCGATGATTCTTCGAAATATCTTTCTTTCGAAGGCATCCAGCATTCCAGTATCTTTTGCTGTTAGTTTCCGAGGCATATAGAATGATTAAAATTAAAAAATGAATGAATAAATTTAAAAATTTAGAAATTAAACTTCAAAATTACAATTATAGATATTACAATTCAAAACATCAGATAATAATAATAATAATAATAATAATAATAATAATAATCCCAAAAGCTGTTGTTGTTTGAGTCCTCAGTCTGTTGAATGGATTGATGCAGCTCTCCAATCCCCCTGTCCTTAGCTGATTGTTTCATCTCTAGATGGATACCACACTTTACATCCGAGGCAATCTGTGTAACATATTCTAACCTTGGTCTAACGCTACAGTTCTTGTCCTCGACCCTTCCTTCCATAACTAAGCTGGGTGTCTTATTACGAGTCCTAACAACCTATCTCTTCTCTTCATTACCAGTCGACAGAGATATCTCTCCTCTCCCACTCGTATTAATACCTCTTCATTTGTTACCATATCTACCCATCTGATCTTCATCATTCTCCTGTAACACCACATTTCAAACGCTTCATTTCTCCTCTTTCCTGCTACACCAATAGTCCATGTTTCACTTCCATAGAGCGCCACGCTGTAGACAAAGGCTTTCAAAAATTACTTCCTGATACCTAAATCTATATTCCATGTCAACAGATTCCTTTTCAGTAGAAATGCTTTCCTTACCTGAGCTAACCTACTTATTATATCCTTAGGGGCCGATAACCTAGATGTTAGGCCCCTTAAAACCACCACCATCATCATCATCATCATCATCATTTTTATATCCTCTTTGCTTCGTCCATCACTTAAAGTATAAAATTAACATTAATAACAATTATTGAAATTAAATCAAAATGAAACAATGAAGTAAAAGTTAATGTATAAAGATACAAATGTCAGAAAATATTTGAAAACAACAAATTAGATTTGTCCCATAAAGGAATCTGTATTCATTCTCATCATCAATCAAGGCAGTTGGCCTAGACGTTTATACAACAATTACCATAACCCCTGAACCTTTTGCGTTAGATGAGAAGTTATAACAAAATGTTAAATTTCGTGTTAGTTTAAGTTTACCTTAGAACGGATGCTTGGAAGGCTACTGTAGGTTACGATAACGGGGAAAAATCTTGTGTTAGTGTCGTTGATCGACCTATGTTGCTGCTCAATCCTCTAAAGAAAGAAGTCTCTCTTTGTTTGGGTGGGGACAAGAGGATTGTCGAACGAGACAAAGATGTTCCCGGCTCACGTAAAGGACTTAACTTGTTGACAAACGACTTAGTCTTCGCTACTTTCCTCGAGGGCAAATATTTATTAATCTCTAAAGAAAATGATTCGAAGAAATACATCTTTTTGTTTCTCAATGTGAGGAACAATCCTGCTTGTTTGCAGACTCGGCATGAAATATGCAGTTGGCTATTGTTAGGAACGGTAAGAAGAAATTAATAATCGGCAAACTATTCCTTAATTAGACATTTCATAATGAATGTAACAGTAATTTGAAGAGGAACAGTTTATTTCGTAGTTCCACTCGGTATAACAAATAACAGTATGGCCGGTACTGACTCCCACCAAGGGCAAAGTCTCTCCGCTGAATGAGAATAGTCTCGATAGTACCAGAATTTTTTATTTTCGACATTGCCATTTGGTTGGTTGGTTCCTTAGTTAAGGGGCTGCGACAACGCGGTCATGTAGCCCCATGTACATTGGGTGTGTGTAGAATCTGTCTGATAACTGGTGTTAATTGTGTTGGCTGCATCAGTGTGTGCTATCTGTTTTTAGCCTATTTTCATTTATGAAAAAAAAATAGGCTTATGAGATCACCTTTTGTCCGTGTGTCTACCAGTGTGTGCGTGTGTGTGATGGATTTTTGAGTTTACCCCTAATAACTTCTAAACGGCTGGAGCTATTTCAATGAAACTCGGTAAGTTCATAGCACTATTCTGGGCTACCCCGAACGTGCACTTCAAATTTTGTTACGTCTCACCAATACAACATGGCGGCTGTGCGAAATATAGCACCAGCATTCAATATCTCCGAAACTATTACCGATATCACCCTGCAATTTTGTACGGTGATAAAGGGAACTACTAGAAGTTCACCTATGTAAGTTTTGAAAACCTGGTAACTACAAAATCAACATGGCGGCCAAGCAAAGTTGCGACTTTTAAATAGACGTTTTTCGAGATTTAACCAACCAAACGCAATGAAACTTGGTACAGTATATGTTTATACACATTGTAATGCACCGACATCTAACTTTGTTCAATTGTTTACATAACCTCAATATGGCGGCTGTGCGAATTATTTCACCGGCGTTCTATATCTCTGAAACTATTAGCGGTATCACCCTGACATTTTGTACGGAGATAAAGGGCACTATTGGAAGTTCATCTATGAGACTTTCAAAAACTGGTTAACTACAAAACGAACATGGCGTCCAAGCGAAGTTGAAAGTTTTAAATAGACTTTTCTCGCGATTTAATGATCCAAACGCAATGAAACTTGGTACAGCAAATGTTTATTCACATTGTAATGCACTGGTATCTAATTTAGTTCAATGGATTATATAACCTCAAGATAGCGGCTGTGCGAATTTCGAAAATTAAGTTTTTATTTCTTGTGTTCTAATCATGCGATCGAAATCAACATTTGCATAGTGAACGTACACAATAATCATCGTCTAATAGTACATAACTCTATAGCCTACACATATTAAAATCAAACAAGGTGACCATCCGAAATATTTAGACAGTTCTCAATATCTAGTAATCTACTATAGCAATCAAACTGAAATTTTGTAAGTGTATAGAGGCTATATGCGTAAGTTCACCTATGGGACGTTCAATAACCTGGCGAGCACAAATCCAACATGGCGGCGACGCGAAGTTTAAATATTCAAATGGACATTTCTTGAGTTTTAAGCATCCGAGCGCAGTGAAACTTGATACGGTATATGCTTATACAAATTTTAATCGACTGGCATCTAATTCATTTAAATTATTTTCATAAGCACAAGATGACGGCAGAGCGAAATTTTAAAATCCCGCTTTTATTTCTTGTGTCCTAATCATGCGATTGAAGTTTAAAAGGAAGGAAGCTTGTAGTTTAACGTGACCGTTAATCTTGAGATCATGAGCCACGGGACCTCCTTTTTTACGTGGAATCCGAACCACAGGACATGGCATTTCACTTCGAATATCTCACATGCATTGACCGGGAATCGAACCCGGACCGCCTTGGTGAGAGGCATACAGCTAGACCGCTGAGCCACCACGCCCCCTGATTGAAGTTTAATAAAACACCTACACAATAACCTTCATGTAATAGTGCATAAATCTAAGGCCTAAAATCCAACATTTTGACCATCCAAAATATTTAGACGGTTCTCAATATCTACGAATCTATTATAGCAAACAAACTGAAAATTTGAATGTTGATAGAGGCAATTGATATTAGTAGGATATATGGAAATAGGCTATTTAGTTATTCACGGAACTACTTGTTTTATTTCAAATAAAGACTGCGGACAGTAATTTCAAGTCCTGTAGTTCATACTTTTGCTACCAAATGCTACTGCCCACGACATCAAGCTTGCGGTTTTGGCTACAAGATGGCATCACAGTCAGAACCTGGCGGCGAACGTTGGATCTAATAGAGCGTTATCAATTCAAACCTACACATTTTGGCTTCACACAATTGTAGTTAGTGAAGGTTGTTTTCCATGCCGTAAATCTATGACGTCTATTACTTCTCCTCCGAAGGAAAGCATACTGAGGGATTATTAACGCTCTTTAAATATCCGATGACCGACATTGCCGGAAGATTTCAATGGAAACCCTGGAATACTTAAGCGGGTGGAGTTATATAGTCAAAGGCGCTCTGTTACCGCATAGCTGCTATGATTGAATATCTCGACAAGTGCAAGTTGCGTAGAGCAATTCGTTTTCGGTTTCTACAAGCATAAGAGAGTAGTTCAGCGGATATTCATGATAACACCCGTCCACTCAGTGCTGTTGTAACTCATCAGGTTCTTCAGTAATTTCAACGGGAAGTTTCTTAACAGCCGGCCTTAACTTAGCGACTTCCACTTTTTCTCTGGTTTGATAAAGCGGTTGATGACGAGTTTCAAAACAACATTAGGCCACATGTTATCTCAGTGGTAGCGACATTATATGAAGAGGGGATTGGATAGGTCGTCCACAGATCTGACAAATGCCTCAATCTTCATTAAGATCATGTCGAAATGTTTGTATCTCACTGTTGATAACTAGCCCATATTGTTAATTGCACTTGTCTACCCTGGGAAGCGGGAGCCGCTAATACCTAGTTCTGAGACCCTGCGGGGCCTTGGTTGAGTTCGAACGAATGATGTTGGGATCATGAGGTGGCGTTAGATGGTTGCACCAAAAGGTCCTTCACTAGTGAACTCCCTACATCGACTGAGTTCAAACCAACGATGGTTGGATGATGAGGTAGCGCTTAAACTCAGACGATTGCACCACGAGACCCTTACTAGTGAACTTCTCTACCTCGACTGAGTTCGAATGGGATTCTGAGATAGCGCTTAGACACAGATGATTGCACCACGTGACCCTAACTAGTGAACTTCTCTACCTCGACTGAGTTCGAATGGGATTCTGAGATAGCGCTTAGACTCAGATGATTGCACCACGTGACCCCAACTAGTGAACTTCTCTACCTCGACCGAGTTCGAATGGGATCCTGAGGTAGCGCTTAGACTCAGATGATTGCACGACGTGACCCTAAAACAAGTGAACTTCTCTACCTCTACTGAGTTCGAATGCGATTATGAGATAGCGCTTAGACTCAGATGATTGCACGACGTGACCCTAAAACAAGTGAACTTCTCTACCTCTACTGAGTTCGAATGCGATTATGAGATAGGGCTTAGACTCAGATGATTGCACCACGAGACCCAGCCTGCAGTACACTATCGCCGAATGTAGGCGAACTGAGACGAGCGCCATAGGGTACCCGGTGTGCTCGTGTACATTCGGGGTAGTTCGCATCGCCAACATTCGTGTTCGGCTGCGCTCGCTATTTTGGCGGTCCACCAACACGAATCAAAGAAGACGAGCGAGGGCGAATGCCGAGCGCGGACAGGTACTAACTTCAGCCAGTACACACTCGCTTGCGTTCGTGTAGCCACGCACGCGCTCTGACTACAGTATTCAGTGCAGTGATCGTTGGTTATTTATTTGTTAACTGGTGCGATTTCTTTATTTATTGATGGAGTGGTCTAATCGGCTAGTCTGAAATGACATAGTCGCGGCTGTGTTATGTGCCAGGTGTCGGTGCGTCAAGCGCTCCTCTGCCTGGATATAAGTATAATTTTGGCTAAAAAGAAGTGTTGATTGATAAAATAATTTTTTCTGAAGTGATTAATATTTAAAATAGGCCTATATAACACTTTTTAGAATGTTTGGTTTTCGAAATATAGCCTACTTTCCAAAAAATATTTTGGAAAAATTTATAAAAAACACTATTTTTCGACTGAGTGTAGGATAGAGGTAGGTGTATGAGTTAACACATGACTTTATATGATTTTTAGTTTTAACATATAGCCTACTTTCCCAATTCAACTTTAAAAACAATTAAAAATACAATATTATTTTTGACTGAGAGTGGGATAGAGGTAAATGTAAGAGTTGAGAGTCAATAATAAACCTTAGAGTACTTTGGATTATTTGGAAGTTTAGTGTGTTGTTGTTGTTGCTTACAAACATGGCGGTAGGCATTATGCTATGATAAAAATGGCTGATATACTTTCCAAGACCAAATAAGCCAACAAGTAAGAGCAAATATGAGAGAGCCAATACAAAAGTCAATATATGGGCCAATACAAACGCCAACACAAAAAGCCAACATAAAAACCAATACAAAAAGCCAACATATAAAGCCAACACAAAAATCCAACATAAAAGCCAACACAAAAAGCCAACGAAAAGCCAACAAAAAGCCAACATAAAAAGCCAACATAAAAGTCAATACAAAGAGCCAACATAAAGCCAATACAAAAGCCAATACATAAACCAATACAAAAAGCCAATACAAAAAGCCAACATAAAAAGCCAACACAAAAGCCAACATAAAAAGCCAACACAAAAGCCAACATAAAAAGCCAATACAAAAGCCAACATAAAAGCCAACATAAAAACCAATACAAAAAGCCAACATAAAAAGCCAACATAAAAACCAACACAAAAGCCAATACAATCGCCAACACAAAAGACAATACATAAACCAATACAAAAAGCCAATCCCTACTACCCCCCCTAGTGTTACTTTCGTCCTAGAGACCTTAAACTTGGTTTATGGGTAGAGGGGGTAAAGACCATTCATTTATGTCAAACAAACTGTTTCGTTACTTTCTTAGTTTCCAAACTAGATCCAATTTAAAAATTGGACTTTTTTGGAAGAAATGACAAAAAAGTTTTGTTATAACGATAAAGAACATAGAGACCATTCTTTTAAGCCTATATAACACTTTTTCGAAGGTTTGGTTTTCGAAAAATCACATACTTTGAACTTTTTTGGTTTTTGTCCTAGAGACTTGAAACTTGGTTTGGGAGTAGAGGGGTAAGGACCATTCATTTACGTTAAACAAACGTTTTGGTAAATATAGGAAATATAGGAATTTCGAAAATGGACTTATTTTGAAACAAATAAAAAAGTATTTTTCTAACGATAAAGATAAAAATGATTGGGTTTGGCGGGAATGTTTTGCAGCGAATACGTACGATTGGGTTTGGCATGGTTCGACCGAACTTAGGCAATGGTGTACTTGGTTAGTTCGGGGTGGTTCGGGTTGCACATTCGTCTACATTCGTGGTCGCAATCCCACCCGAACATTCGGCGAAACTTTCGGGGGAAAGTTCGGTGATAGTGTACTGCCCACGTAACTAGTGAACTTCTCTACCTCGACTGAGTTCGAATGCGATTCTGAGATAGCGCTTGGACTCAGATGATTGCTCCACGACCCTAACTAGTGAACTTCTCTACCTCGGCCGAGTTCGAATGGGATTCTGAGATAGCTCCTACACTCAGATGATTGCTCCACGACCCTAACTAGTGAACTTCTCTACCTCGACTGAGTTCGACTGGGATTCTGAGATAGCGCTTAGACACAGATGATTGCAGCACGTGACCCTAACTAGTAAACTTCTCTACCTCGACCGAGTTCGAATGGGATTCTGAGATAGCGCTTAGACTCAGATGATTGCACCACGACCCTAACTAGTGAACTTCTTTACCTCGGCCGAGTTCGAATGGGATCCTGAGATAGCTCTTAGACTCAGATGATTGCTCCACGACCCTAACTAGTGAACTTCTCTACCTCGACTGAGTTCGAATGGGATTCTGAGATAGCGCTTATACATAGATGATTGCACCACGTGACCCTAACTAGTGAACTTCTCTACCTCGACTGAGTTCGACTGGGATTCTGAGATAGCGCTTAGACTCAGATGATGTCTCCACGACCCTAACTAGTGAACTTCTCTACCTCGGCCGAGTTCGAATGGGATTCTGAGATAGCTCCTACACTCAGATGATTGCTCCACGACCCTAACTAGTGAACTTCTCTACCTCGACTGAGTTCGACTGGGATTCTGAGATAGCGCTTAGACACAGATGATTGCAGCACGTGACCCTAACTAGTAAACTTCTCTACCTCGACCGAGTTCGAATGGGATTCTGAGATAGCGCTTAGACTCAGATGATTGCACCACGACCCTAACTAGTGAACTTCTTTACCTCGGCCGAGTTCGAATGGGATCCTGAGATAGCTCTTAGACTCAGATGATTGCTCCACGACCCTAACTAGTGAACTTCTCTACCTCGACTGAGTTCGAATGGGATTCTGAGATAGCGCTTATACATAGATGATTGCACCACGTGACCCTAACTAGTGAACTTCTCTACCTCGACTGAGTTCGAATGGGATCCTGAGATAGCGCTTAGACTCAGATGATTGCTCCACGACCCTAACTAGTGAACTTCTCTACCTCGACTGAGTTCGAATGGGATTCTGAGATAGCGCTTATACATAGATGATTGCACCACGTGACCCTAACTAGTGAACTTCTCTACCTCGACTGAGTTCGAATGGGATTCTGAGATAGCGCTTAGACTCAGATGATTGCACCACGACCCTAACTAGTGAACTTCTCTACCTCGGCCGAGTTCGAATGGGATTCTGAGATAGCGCTTAGACTCAGATGATTGCTCCACGACCCTAAATAGTGAATTTCTCTACCTCGACTGAATTCGAATGGGATTCTGAGGTAGCGCTTAAACTCAGACGATTGCACCAAGGGACCCTTCACTAGTGACCTCCTCTACCTCTGCCGAATTAGAACCAATGATATTGGGATCATGAGTTGGCGCTTAGAAAATTCACCAAGTTGTACTTACCTCTAGGTACCTCAAGACCGAAGCAGTCCCTTTGGATTTCTGGTCTGTGAAGAGGCTAACGCGACAGGAAATAGTTCCCACTTTTTCTGTTTGATTTTGGCGCACAACATTTACCAGCATATGTTGCTATGTTTCCATAAGCTGGCTACATTACTTTTCAGAAATTGTGGGGTTTGAAGCCTTTTTTCAGTGTTGCCTTAGTAAACAAAAGCACAAAAAGCACAAAAGCACCAAACTTTTGTTTACTAAGGCAACACTGAAAAAAGGCTTCAAACCCCAGGCAAATCGGTAAGCCAAGAGATTCAAATCACTCAGGCTTAAACTCATGATAGTTTTTTCAGCCCAAGTGTAATGGATCCGATAATGATCGCTTGACGATCGAAACTGGTCATCCTAGTGTATCTATTAATCTCCTGTATTTCCTTCAGGATTAGGGCATAACCCAGCTCTTTTGGATAGATTCGTGTTGACCGACTGATAAGGACCAAACTTTTGTTTTGTTTTGTTTTCATTTTCACGTTAATTTGGCACTTTACCAACATTACTTTTCATACAAAAATCACGATACTCATGTCTTACGTTGTTGGCATGTTAAAGAACCCATTTGAATTCAGTAGGCCGTGTTCGTAATGATAAAATTAATCTCGGGATTTTCCGCCATCACAAAGCTCCTCATTTCTCTACTAGAAAGCGGTATAGCGCTCCAAGGAGCATTAAAATCGACACGCAAGCTAACCTCTGGGTGTCAATTAACGAAGCTTGCACCCGACACACGAGGCCATGCGATAATATGTATTACTTTTCATGCTGAATTGTGTGTGTGAATATAGTTGTTAGTGGTATTTCGAACGATAGCCAGAGTTAATCACTTCGAATTTGATATTATTTCAAATTTTGTTGTGTATAACCCTCGTGTGAGCGCCAAAAGACCACCCTAGTAATTCGTTTTTATGGAGAATCTCGCTCAATGGTTGGCAACTCTGTTACGATTGCATAAAGTTCAACATAGTTTCCTCAATTAGACAACGTATTAAGACTACAGCTGTAAAGCTTAATGACCAATAAAATACTTCAAATGTAATAAAAGTGGAGGAAATTAATATTGACTCCTTTTGCCGACTGTCATTGGCATATTGCTCAGTTCGGAGAGGGCGAGGTTCAACCCTCGTTCCGCCCTTCGCTCGTAGCAATGCCTACCTGACAGGTTTCTACGGCCGCTCTGCGCGGTTATGGAACACGCCGCCAGGGGATGCCAAGATCTTGCCTCTTGGGAAATTCAGGCCGTACATAAAAAGGTGTCGCCTCCGTAGTGTAGCGGTCAGCATGGTTAGCTGCCGCCCCGGAGGTCCTTGGTTCGATTCCCGGCTCTGCCACGAAATTTGAAAAGTGGTATGAGGACTGGAACAGGGTCTACTCAGCCTCGGGTGGTCCAAGTGAGTAGAGGGGTTCGATTTCCACCTCAGCCATCCTCGAAGTGGTTTTCCGTGGTTTCCCATTTCGTCTTCGGGCAAATGCCGGTATGTTACCTCCTGTAAGTCCACGGCCGCCTCCTTTGCTCTTCCTTGCCTATCCGTCCCAATCTTCCCTTCCCTTCCCATCCCTCATGAGACCCCTATTCGCTTCGCAGGTGAGGCCGCCTGGGCGAAGTGCTGATCATACCTCCCCGGTTGTATCCAATCCGACCAAGTGTTCTCAGCTCTAGGACACTGCCTGAAAAGGCGGTAGTGGAGAATTCCCTCGCTGAGTCCGTGGGATCCACCAACCTGGAGGGTAAAACTGCCCCCCAAAAGAACATAAGAAGGTACAACATAGTATAAAAGAACTCCTGTTTGATTGATTGATTGCCTCGCTGAATGAATGAATGTATGGAGTGATTGAGGTGATGAATGTGTATGCGCGAGAGAGTGAGTGGACTGTGTTAATAATCTTAATGTGTAAATAATGCAAATAACTTTGTAAAACATGTATGTTAGGTAGTCAGCCCGAAGGCTGGTTGGATCCTCAAAAAGTACCGCCGTTAGGTTATGTGGGTAGATACCCACAAAAACCACAGGCAGCGCTATATTGAGGCGTACTTGGAAAGATGAGGAGTGCGGTAGTTTGCCATTGCTTTCCTCACTGAGTCAGAACAGTGGTACTAACCCTATGAGTAGAACCTTTCACAGCATCTACAGGCACTGACTGTGCCCTGAATGTCATTACTAAGCACCACCCATACCTGAGTAGCTTCCATATATCACAGCCATGAGTGAGACTGACATCGGGAGAATGTCACATTTTACTCTAACCTGTGCCAACAGACAAATGCAAATGTACTGCATTCATTAAGAGATGGGAAACAGGCCACGTAAATTATGTAATATGTATGTGGGACTTGCCCTTTGTCACTAGGCCTTCCATACTTGTGTTTGATTTATGGTAAATAAATAATAATAATAGTTTTTCGAGGGAAACCGTGGGGAAATCTTCAAAAGACAGGTTGCAAGCTTCCGGACTTACAACTGTGCAGGATTCTTACCTACTAAAAAACCCACAAACCCTATACTTGGCTTAAGGCCACCTCGGAACTGCCTGTTCAGCCTTACTTCAGGGTGGAGCCACTGTTACGACCAGAGGTCTCAGTCAATTTCATTTAACATGAAGATAATGAAATTACTCATCATCATCTACACTGTCTTCAGCAACCAATCTTCTCGGTTCCTCCTCTTTTTTTGTTTTTAGCAGCTCAGAAATTTTATCCACCACATTGTCTGGTGTAATGACTCCAACTTTTGTCTCCAGAAGCCTTCGAAGATTTCTCCACCTCAAGCATGCAAAGAACGTGTGCTGAACGTCATACCACTGATCATCACAATAACGACACCGTGAACTCGGTGAATTCCCATTCGATGGAGGTATGCTTCATAATAACCATGGCCAGAAAGAAACACGCTAATGTAATAATTAACCTCACCATATTCCCTCGACAACCATGGCTTCAGTTGCTTGATGAGCCTAGCGGTCCACCTGCCACGATGTTAACGTTCCCATTCTTCCTACCATTCCTGAAGAGATCTGTCTCATTCCTCCCTCTTCACTCGTATCTTAGAATGTTCTTCTTTGCGTAAGTATATACGGCGCATTTAATAATAATAATTACAATAATGAAAATAATAATAATAATAATAATATTAATAATAATCATAAGACATAGAACTGAACTCGATCAAAATACCATTACGATAACAGACGAAATTAGAAAACGCAGAGCCAAATTTTACACTCACATCCACAGGATGGGCACCTCCAGATTGCCAAAGAAACTACTTGGTATCATAACACAGAGTAAATGCGGCACAGAATGGCTTAAAGAGGTACAGAGACACTTACAAGTAATCAATATACAGAATTTCGAAGATCGAACTGAGTGTCAGACTAAAATCGCGAATGTTAAGTTTGAACCAATAGCCTATCATTACGACAACCTGGGAAAAAGTGAACGAATGAGAGGAAGAGGGAGCATTCCACGAGAATGAAGAGATTTTAGGAGGAGCGGAGGAGACACGCCTCCAAATGATATCATGTTATCAAGTTTAATCACTCTTCTGTAGGGGAATTTTCGCTTAAATTAATAATAAAGGAGAATGGATAACCCCAAACATCAATGAAGACATGGCCATGAACGACAGATGCATCAAACTGGAGAGAGCCTACCACCGATGCAAGAATATGTACAAATCCAAATCCCTCTCAATGAATTTCAAACTCAGACACTACAGTACTGTAGTGAGAACATCAGTACCATATGCCTCAGAATGCCTAAATATGGTCAGAAAATGACAACTCCGGAAATTGGAGCAGAAGGACCGGAAGATTCTGCGAAAAATCATGGGCCTATTAAAGAGGAAGGCAAGTATAGAATCAGGCACAACAATGAACTCTATGAACAAGTGGAGAGCATTACAACAGCCATGAGGAAGAGGAGGCTGATCTATGGTCATATTGTGAGAATGGGTAATCAGAGGCTCACCTCCAGAATTTTCAACACTGTCTCTAGAGGGAAAGCAACTAACGCCAAGTGGTCGAAAGTAGTCAGGAAATACCTTGAACAATTGGATATTGACCCCAGTAACATCTATGACAGGAATAAATACTGTACAGTACTTTTCTTTAGTCAGAACATCAGACTCTCTCCAGTCACTAACAGCAGGAGTAGGTGTGAAATGGACCAGGAGCGGAAGGACATTCACAGTGCCAGAATGAAGGAATACTGGGCTAGGAGGAAAGCTGCCAGAGATATGAACCACGTGGTCCACAGGCGGCCCAAACGGAACTAAAAAAAAAAACGAGCCTTACAGTAGTCGCATATGATGTGTAACATCTGACATAGAAGAAACCTCACGTGAAATTGTTGATACACCGGTATTTTATACTATTATTGGCACAAATATTAATCTATTGTAAAAGGGAGTGGTTTACAGATATTGTAGTTTATAATACTGAACTCATTTTATTAGGTGATTTGTAGCTTCCACCAGCACTAGCCTAAATAAAGAATACGATATGGATCAACTAGATTAATAGACGCGACACCGCTCATAACCTTAAATTCCTTATAAACAGGTCCTCTTGATTCACAGACCAACACGTAATTTCATATGGATTCTGTTAAAATGAGTCATATTGATATGATAAATATCGTTTAAAATGATAATCTGGTAGCAAAAATATCTACCCCGCCCAGGATTCGAATCCAAGATCTCTAGATTCACAGTCTTACGCAATAACCCCACGGCTATTTCGACTACACAAATATTGTGCACAAGATGGTGACTTATTTCCACGTTCCAATAATACTGCATTACGGAATTAAGTTTCATTTATATTTTGCTTGTTTCGATAATGTTCCTGAGTGACATTGAGTTTAAAATGCCTTATGCCAATGCAATGCCGACTACTTACAATGTTTGATATTAAGGCATTTTACCATTTAAATACTGATACGAATACTTCGAACATGTCATTTGTTTAAATCACTTGACACCAGAGTTCGCATGAGCGTTTTCCGTTCAGTATGTCATATACATTCCACATGGCCGAGAGTGCGTCATGGTATCAATTTTCGACACCGCGCGCTGATTGTTTCTCTTACCAGTGCCAACTGGATCGATCGATCGAGTTGGCAGTGCGTCTTATACTTCCGTTCGATCCCCCACTGCCAGCTAGGGCACACTTCAATTCGATCGATCGAGTGGGCAGTGCATACTTCCGTTGTCCACCACTACCAGCTAGTACACTTCCATTTGATCGATCGATTGGGCAGTGCATACTTTCGTTGTCCACCACTGCCAGCTAGTACTCTTCCGTTTGATCGATCGAGCGGGCAGTGCATACTTCCGTTTGATCCACCACTGCGAGCTCGATCGTTCCGATCCACTTCCGTCCCCAATTTTCAAAATCACTCCCACAAAACTATCCAGCAACCGAGCGGAAAGATGTTACACATCAAAAAAGGTACAAACAAATGAGTCGTCCAGTTGCAAAACTCGTTTAATCCACTTGTGAATAAGGATCACGTCGTAAAGTTATTAATTTAATTATTTTATTTTATTTATTTTATTTTATTATGTTTTGTTTAATTTTTTGTTTTGTTTTTTGTTTTGTTTTATTCTATGTTTTATTTCTTATATTTTTAATTTAATTTTGTTTTATTTTGATTTTGTTTTGTTTATTTTGTTTTATTTTATTTTGTTATGTTTTATTTTGATTTTCCAGAAAACAAACACAAAACCAAAAACAGAAAAATGAAGAAAAAAGCAAAATTCAAAAACAAAAGCAAAAGCAGAAAACAAAAAATAAGGCACAAATAGCAAAAAGCAAAATAAAATAAAAAGGCAAAAGCAGAAAACAAACACAAAACCAAGAAAGAAAAGCAAAAAGTAAAATTCAAAAGCAAAAGCAAAAAGGAAATACAAAACCAAAAACCATAAACACAAAGCAAAAAGTAGAAAACAACAAACACAAAAGAAACGTGAGGCAAAGTCCAGAGAAACTTTTCGCATGAAAATGATCCTTATTCACGAGTGGATTAAACGAGTTTTGCAACTGGACGACTGAAATGATTTTTAATGTACACGTTGAGGGATGACAGAATAGATGTGCGGAGGGATATTCACCTGACGTTTGGTCTAGTGAACCGCTCTGAGTTCGAACCAATGATGATGCGATTATGAGGTGGAGCTTAGATTCAGACGATAGCACGAAGAGACCCTTAACTAGTGAATTGCGGGGCGCCAGCGAAATGTGATCTGCTCTTGTGTTGGTGCGACTGCAAGTGCTTTGTCCTCCCCTCCCAAGCAAGCAGCCAACTAACTCAACCTCCAAGTCATTGAATAAGACTCCCAGACCCGGGACCTATTAGCTAATTGATGTAGCTTCCTCCTTCTTGGCAGAACACTTTTACAAGCCCCGTACAGAGTCTGGCCAAACAATAACAAGAGGCGAGATTTAGCAAGTCAGGAGTTAGGCGGTTCAAATCCTGGCACTGATGGTTGCCATTCTGAGTATAGTGGTTTCCTGCATTCCCCCCGTCTGTCTCCTGGGCTCAGACTCCACTTGAATATTATTTTGATAATTTTTAACAATTTTTCGAAATTTATATTTATTTAATTATTTATTTATGAAAGTACAGAGGTCATAAACCCAATTAAGTAAGTTACCTTATTGACACAAATATAAAGTAGATAATTGGAAATCATCATCCCTCCCTATATTATTCTGCTAAAGTCCCATTCCAGTTTTGTACCGAAAATAAGGTCCCATTAACACCAACCTACACATATGGGGTACCTACAGGTTCAGCGCAACCCAATGCGTAAGCGAAACGCACTCACTTACTCTCTAAATGCCTCAAAATTAAATAAATACCTTAAAACATGTATATTTACAATGAAATAATGAAAGAATGCAACACGGTAACCATGGTAACAGAATCTCACAGGTCCATCTAATTCTGTAAGACGCAATGCAATTCAAATTATTACATTACTGTGAAAGTTTCCAGACGGTTATAAGGTTATCACTGAACCAAATTAACCTGTAAAATTCATCAATACATACAGTATAATGCGCTTAAGGGGGTCAGGGGCACTCTAGATTTTTTCACGCAATTTTCACGTGTTAGTGTGGTACGAAAGGTCTTTTTCACCCGACTATAAAAGGTCTCCGAAAACCACCCTTAAATTAACAGTGTCTGTGATATTCCCAGAAAACTAACTTCACTCTGATATACCTATGAAGGAATGACAAACCCCTAACCACTGCACCAGTAGCTGAATTGATAAAGTCTGATTATTCATACCAAGGATAAATCAGTTATAGCATTCATGATTGAGATTTTTCTAAGTGTACTCTTTACAACTAGAATATTCGCGGGCGAAGCCGCGACGGGTAATGCTAGTACCGGTATATATTATTTCAGTAGTATAGATCCCTCCTGCGACGCTCACAAACGACCGATCGTGTCAAATGTGCATTCAAATGAAAGAGAATAGGCATTAGCACTGACGAATTGCACTCTAATTTCATAAATATCTATAATTTCTTTAAAAAGTGACTTAAAAATAAGCGAAGCGTGCGATTTGCAGATACTGTTGCTGTTGGAAAATATGCTCCTATTGCTGTCCACTTCACATTTTGGCCACTGTGACGCCTGTTTCTTGTCATTTAACATTCTGAGGTATTTCCTATATCATTTTGCATGTATTTCAGAAACAGTAAATCAAAGTAATGAGAACTCAAATCGTATACTTTCATAAATGTCGAATAACCGGTGAGTGTTATGATGATACAATTTTCAGTGATTGCCTTCTTAAGTTAGGGATCGTAGAACTTGGAATTCTAACTGAAATGTAAAAAGTGTTCTATAATCATTTGGTTGAAATAAAAACCTCTCTCCTTAAGTCTCTCATTATAAACCTATTAGCAGTAGTGCCCGGCTTCGCCCGGTGGATTTATTTGTTTTACCGAACTGGAGCGCTCAAGGCTGAGGATCGGAATAAATGAAAGTAAATTTGAAAGCACCAACGCTTATCGCAGCTGATAATCTAAGTATACTGCACCAACACCATCGCCCTTATACAGAGGCATACTATTGTCATGATGATAACTGTTTTAACGGGCCTATGACATCTTTTTGCACTAATTACCCCCCGTGACTGCAATTTATAAGCAGCTCGCAATTCTGCACCAGAACACTGTTAGGGACGACGTGATACAGCCCGCATTGCCAGGTAACAATAGACTTCGGTATTATTGAAGCTGTTCTGGAGCGCTTGTTCTTCCGACTTACTGAACAAAAATCAATCTTTAAGGTTAACAGAGAGGTGTAGCCTAATGCTACATAGCCTAAACTATTCCTCTTGAATCAGGCTATTATATATAAAAATAATTTTTCGAATCGGACTGGTAGTTCCAGAGATTAGCGCGTTTGAACACACAAACAAACACACAAACTCTTCAGCTTTATTATCTTTATATATATAATTCTTCGACACGTGTGTATGTGACTGAACTCCTCCTAAACGACTGAACCGATTTTGATGAAATTTTGTATGTATGTTAGGGTGGGTCCATGTATGGTTTAGATTCACAATTTGACCAGGTAGGTGGAATTTTAGAATTTTAGAACCACAATTTACACACAATTTTAGAACCATAATATACAGTCATAAACAGTCGTCATGGAAACCGCTAGCTTTAGTGATAAGTGATGCTTTTGGACTGTTTGTCTCTGCACGTAGAGCCACCTGGTCGCAACCTGTGCAACTACCGCCATAACATAAACTCCGCCCGTGGCGGAGTGTTGTGTTTTATACCAAAGGTGGCAGTGATGTCGAATTCTACTTTTTGTCTCTGGACGTTAGAGCGTTTCGAAGTCCCGTATGCGTTCATATACCATTCATCCGATTGTTATGAATCTTGGGTGAGATGTTGAGTGCACTCCAGGGAAGGTGTTTGGCTTAGTAAATTCATTTTACAATAGATAGCGCACGACTAAATTCAACAAATGAGCGACAACGCGCGAAGCGTTTCAAAAAGGTCCCGTATGCGTTCAAATACCATTCGTCCGATAGCGATGAAACTTGGGTGAGATGTTGTGTACACTCCAGGGAAGGCTTCTGGCTTAGTAAATTCATTTTACAATTGGTAGCGCACGAGAAGATTCAACAAATGAGCGACCACGCGCGAAACGTTTCAACAAAATCCCGTATAAGTTTATATTCCATTCATCGATTGCGATGAAACTTTGATGAGCTGTTATGTACACTTACGTGAAGGTTTCTAACTTAGTAAATCCATTTCAGAGGAGGTTAAGCACGAGTAGATTCAACAAATGAGTGACGACGCGCGAAGCGTTTCAACAAGGTCCCGTATGCGTTCAAATACCATTCGTCCGATAGCGATGAAACTTGAGTGAAATGTTGTGTACACTCCAGGGAAGGCTTCTGGCTTATAAATCAATTTTACAATAGGTAGCGCACGACTAGATTCAACAAATGAGTGACGACGCGCGAAGCCTTTCAACGAAAACCATATACCATTCATCGAATGAGATGAAACTTTGATGGGTTGTTGTGTACACTTACGTGAAGGTTTCTAACATAGTAAATCCATTTCACAGGCGGTTGCGCACGAGTAGATTCAACAAATGAGCGACGACGTGCGAAGCGTTTCAACAAAGTCCCGTATGCGTTCAAATACCATTCGTCCGATAGCGATGAAACTTGGGTGAGATGTTGTGTACACTCCAGGGGAGGCTTCTGGATTTGTAAATCCATTTTACAATAGGTGAGCACGAGTAGATTCAACAAATGAGCAACGACGCACGAACGTTTAAACAAAGTCCCGTATGCGTTCATATACCATTCATCCGATTGCAATGAAACTTGGGTGAGATGTTGTGTACACTCACGTGAGGGTTCCTAAGTTAGTAAATCCATTTCACAGGAGGTTGCGCACGAGTAGATTCAACAAATGAGTGACGGCGCGCGAAGCGCTTCAATAAGGTCCCGTATGCGTTCAAATACCATTCGTCCGATGACGATGAAAGTTGGGTGAGATGATAAGTACACCCTACGGAAGGTTTCTGGCTTAATAAATCCATTTTACAATAGGTAGCGCACGAGTAGATTCAACATATTAGTGACGGCACGTGAATCATTTCAACAAAGTACCGTATGCGTTCATATACCATTCATCCGATTGTTATGAATCTTGGGTGAGATGTTGAGTGCACTCCAGTAAAGGCTTCTGGCTTAGTAAATTTATTCTACAATAGGTAGCGCACGAGTAGATTCAACAAATGTGCGAAGGCGCGCGAATCGTTTCAACAAAGTCCTGTATGCATTCATATACCATTCATCCGATTGCGATGAAACCTTGGTGAATCATTGAGTACACTCCAGAGAAGGTTTCCGGCTTAGTAAATCTATTTTAAAATAGGTAGCGCATGAGTAGATTCAACAAATGAGTGACGGCACGCGGATCGTTTAAAGAAAATCCCGTATGCGTTCATATGGCATTCCTCCGATTCCGATGAAACATTGATGAGTTGTTGTGTACACGCCAGGGAAGGTGTTCAACTTGGTAAATCCATTTTACAATATTGGTAGCGCAGGAGTAGATGTAACAAATGAGTGACGACGCGCGAAGCGTTCCAATAAAATCCCGTATGAGTTCATATACTATTCATCGATTGCGATGAAACTTTGATGGGTTGTTGTGTACTCTTACGTGAAGCTTTCTAACTTAGTAAATCCATTTCACAGTTGGTGGAGCACGAGTAGGTTCAACAAATGAGTGACAGCGCACGAATCATTTAAACAAAATCCCGTATGCGTTATATGCCATTTATCCGATTGCGATGAAACGTTGGAGAGTTGTTGTGCACGCTCCCATGAATGTTTCTAGATTAGTTAATTCATTTCACGATAGTTTAGAGGCAGTTAACAGAAATGGAGAAAAATATTGTGTATCCAAAAGCACTTTCTTTGATTGGCAGGACAACGTCTGCCGGGTCAGCTAGTATTAGTATAGATTGGTGAAAGTGTGGTTTATGAACATGCGAGATTTCTCTCACGGGTCCGCTAGTCTAAATAATTTGAGGAAAATATAAGAAAAGAAAAAATAATTAAACTTAAAAATACAAAATGAAATACAAATCATAAAATACATAATCAGTAGTTAATGCTTGGTTATGTTGTGGGGTTTGTTGTCTTAATAAACAAGGGTTTAGTGCATTTCAGTCGGTCAACACGAATGTACCCAAAAGAGCTGGGTTATGCCCTAATCCTGAAATAAATTACATGAGATTAGTCAATCTTGTTTTGGCAACATCCCACATAAACACATCGCACTGACTCCGCACAGCACATATGAACAGGGGGGAGAAAAGGGAAAAACCAGAGTCGTTGAGATAACAGACCATCTCAGTCGACCACACCTGGAGTTACAGTGAACACGAAACTGCACGTGGCTCCAGCAAGGAAGACAACCGAATAAGAAGTAGCCTGTAATATTACAGTTTAACCATAGTTGAATTTTTACAACCATATAATCACTCCTAATATACAAACTCCGGATATCAATCACCATTTAGCATTTCACCTAACATCATATATACTACATTTAGCATACACCCACAGTTGCATTACCAATACTGCAACTAAACAATTGTAATTATTGTAAATATTTTCACCTGTATTTTCAAACATAGATTTTATAGCCTAAATGTAATGGATCTGATGATGGTCGCTTGGCGATCGAAACTGGTCATCCTCGTGTATTTATTAATCACATGTAATTTATTCCAGGATTAGGGCATAACCAAAGCCTCCGTGGCTTAGGCTCTAGCACGCCGGCCTCTCACCGCTGGGCCCGTGGTTCAAATCCCGGTCACTCCATGTGAGATCTGTGCTGGACAAAACGGAGGTAGACTGGTTTTTCTCCGGGTACTCCGGTTTTTCCTGTCAAAATTTAATTCCAGCAACACTCTCCACTATCATTTCATTTCAGCTGTCATTCATTTAATCATTGCCCCAGAGGAGTGCGTCAGGCCTCAGCAGCCGGCACAGTCCATATCCTCGCCGCTAGATGGGGGCTTCATTCATTCCATTCCTGACCCGGTCGGAGACTGGAAGCAGGCTGTGGATTTTTAATTAGGGCATAACCCAGCTCTTTTGGGTACATTTGTGTTGACCGACTGAAAAGCACTAAACTCTTGCTTAGTTATGAATAAAACGAACTATAAATAATCCAAAACAAAACATAAACATGAACACTTTGACGAAGCTTGGACAGTGCCTAATAAAGAGCTACAGCTTATAATTTAGACACAAACAATTTTTAGTTTGTTATTGAACACAACGTCTGATTCAATAAATATATCTATGTCTGTAGCAAATTTATTGTAGTTGGTTATTATTTTCATGCATGGTGTATTTAAGTGGTGGGAAGTTCTTGACCGTTGAATGTGAAATAATGTATAGCTTAGCGATCTAACCTGTGGGATGTGAAAAGAGAGAAAATTCATTAATTCTATAGACTCATATTTACTGGTTATTATTTTCCTCAATGTTTGCAATGAAATAAGCAGCCGTCTACTCTTTAGTGATGTGAAGTTGAACATATGTCTTAACAGATGGCGTGGCTTTTCGTCTCTGGAATACCAATTTGCATCAGGTTTTACCTATATTCTTGGAACCATCTCCATTTGGTTGCCTTTGGCTTTGTGAAATCACAGATTTTCTTAATCAGTCGGGCATCAGGCATAGCCTACGGAAGTTTTCCCCGTAGAACAGGAGTCTATTCCTTCTGATGAACTACATTATTGGTTCTCTCTTGGTGTATAGTTGTTCATTGGATCTCAACCATACCTGCCCATCAACCCCTCTGTTACCTAAAATCTTCCGTAATATCCTTGGTTCCCGTTTTAATAATGTAGGCTTATCGACTTGTCCTTGTCTACACAAAATCAAAATCTCCGAATCAAGCAGCTGTAAAATTGGCACCTATACTCAAGGTCTTTTTAATATACAGTACATGTTTTCCGTCAGACAGAACGCCCGGTCTATTTTCCTGATCCTGTCATTGATGGCTTCCTTTTTCAGCCCAGTCTATAGGCTTAAGTTTGTTATGGATCCTCGTTAGCAATTATTTTCGTGGTAGCGTTTGTTAACAGCTGGAAGTTACAGAATCGTACTGAGTGATTGCCGTTATTATGTATATAATTCGCTGGAGCCATCACGGACCACGTTTTAAGTCTTGTTACATTTGACACTGAACTTGGCCTTCTGCAGAGCCCAGATTAACCTCATTGTTTGTGAGTGGGCCTGCTTAGTACAGTACAGCTGCACAGAAGAAACCCCTTTTGTTCCAAAAAGCGTGTTATGATGGCTTTTAGTAAATCGTTCGAAAAGCACAAGAACAGCTTAACTCTAAATTTCAGAATAATTTGCGTGATCATTTTGTCGGAAAACTCAAAAACAATTTGAAAAGCGTTTTTCTCTGAATCTACGTATTTTAAAGAAAAGTTTTTTAAACAAAAATGTAGAGGACGTTGTCACCTACAATTTGTCATGTCATACGTTTTGAAATGCAGAAGCTAGGTGGCGCCAAAGTTTCCAAAAATGTGTTTTTTCACTTTTTGTCCTAGAAAAAATGTTTTTTTTTTTTTCACTAAAGAGTCATTCAGAAATTTGTTCCTCTCAAAATTGTTTACAACATTTATTGAAACTTTTTTTCCTTCCGACTTACCGTTGCAAAGTTATAGTCTGCCGAAATGTGAAAATTGTCCGACACCGGTCCCTGTCTGAACTATGCCCACCGCTCTCTCCGCAGTAACAATAGTAGCCTTGACTACGCAGCGTTGCATTTTCTGCACTTTAACATTGGAACGGTAAGTCGGAGGAAACAAACGTTTAAATAAATGTTGCAGACAATTTTTAGAGGAACAAATTTCTGATTCACTCTTTTGTGAAAAAAAAAAGTTTTTTCTAGGACAAAAAGTGAAAAAACACTTTTTTGGAAACTTGGTGCCACCTAGCTTCGGCATTTCATAACGTATGGCATGACCTCAATGAGACAAATTGTAGGTGACAATGTCCTGTACTTTTTTGTATAAAAAACTTTTCTTTAAAATACGTAGATTCAGAGAAAAATGCTTTTCATTTTTTTTTTTTACTGTTCCGACAACATGATACTACAAATTATTCCGAAATTAAGAATTAAGTTCTTTTTGTGCTTTTCTTACGATTTACAAAAAGCCAACCATAGCACAGTTTTTGGAAAAAAAAACCATTCCAGCTGTACTGTACTGTACTACGCTCCTCTGTCCAAGGGGCACCGCGTCTTCTCTTCGGTTGCTCGTCTCGGTTTAGCCCGTTCGTCAATATTTTCTTGCGGAAGAGATCTCTGTTAAGGGCGTCTACAGCTGAGATATGTAGCATTTGCAGGTCATCTTTGCTATTTCTAAACCAGGGAATTGTGGTTTTGGGGTTTGAATCAAGAAAGTGAAAGATCTCTTTAGTTAAATTTCTTCCGTCCATTCATTTCAGGTGACCGTAAAATCATGTCCGTCTTTGTCGGATTTTGTCGGAATTTTCTCTATTTGACTGTAGACTTCCTCGTTGGATCTCTTTTGATGGATTCCATTTTTGTACTTTAATCCCCAGATTCCTCTCACAATTTTGCACTCTTTTTCCTCCAGTTATTCATGGAGTCCTTTGTTGGCATATAGAGACAGGGTTTCGACTGGTGGTTTGGGAAAACATTTTTTGTTGTAGATTGTGCTGGATGTTTGGGAGGCGATTTCCAGTTTGCGTGCTCGTCATTATTATTATTCATTCAATTTCGCTAATCGGCCAACTAGGGACCACGATAAGCCCCATTTTACATTCTGGCATTTGTTCATTTTTCGCTTGATCCACATTGTCTTCATGTGCTCACTGTGTTTAGCACGACGTTCTTCTGTCCATTTTGCACCAGTTGTCCGTTTTTCGTCCCGGAAAGTCCCAAACGTCTTGATGGCTGCTCTATAAAGATTTTAGTCTTGTGCATCTTCTCCTCGTATCCCCATTTCGTTAACACCTTTCTGGACGTTAACGTACCACGGCATTGTCGTTTTTGGTTTTGAGTCAAAGATACTGAATATACGTTTCGTCCATTGGGAGTCCCTCATCGATCGTCGATCGTCGTATATGACCGTAGAAGCAAACTTGGCGTTTTCGCATTGTGCCTGTGATCTTCTCTATCTAAGAGTATATTTCTTATTTATTATTATTATAATGACTTGCTACGGTGGGTGAGTGGATATCGTGTAGGTCTACTAACCCAAGATTGCAGGTTCGCTCCTGGCCGTGGTAAGTGATTTTTTTGAAAGGCGGCAAAAATACGATACGCATGTCATACGATGTTGGCATGTCAAAGAACCCGTTTGAATTCAGTAGGTCGAGTTCATAATGGCAAAATTAATCTCGGGAGTTTCCGCCAACACAAAGTTCCTCATTTCTCTACTAGAAAGCGCTATAGTGTTCAAGGAGCTTAGATATCTATTATCTAACCTCCGTGACTTTCATAGTCAAGGAACAATGAAATTCGACATGCAAGCTACCCTCTGGGTGTCAATTAGCAAAGGTTGCACCCGGCACCCGAGGCCATACGATATTATTATTATTAATATTTCTTTCTTTCTTTCTTTCTTTCTTTCTTTCTTCCTTTCTTCCTTTCTTCCTTTCTTCCTTTCTTTCTTCCATCCATCCATCCTTTCTTTCTTTCTTCCTTTCTTCCTTTCTTTCTTTCTTTCTTTCTTTCTTTCTTTCTTCCTTTCTTCCTTTCTTCCTTCCATCCTTTCTTTCTTTCTTTCTTTCTTTCTTTCTTTCTTCGTAATGCACATTCTCAGAACGCGTTGGAACGTGTTATTTGGCTTGATGACTTTTGCCTTCTTCTCCAAAATCAAAATCACTGTGTTGTATTCTTCAGTCCATCTTGTACCAATCCTCACCCAAAATGCGTGCTTATTTACTGATGATTTCTCGGGTTTTCATTATGTTCTCTCTAATGTTCATCTCATTCAGATCCCCACTTGTTTCCTCCAGCCAATTTATCGTCGAATGTTTTGTATTAATTATATTGAATATCATTTTGTTAGTGTATTATTGTCTATCTTAACCCTCTACTTGTGAGGTGAGGTCAAGGTGACCGCAAGAATATTTTGAAGTGTTATTTGTATCCCTTCTATTGTTACTTCTCGCCTTTTCTTTTGTGAACCTTCCGAGCACATGGCCTTGAGTCTCTGCACAGCTCCGCCCAGCTCTATCTACTGTTACGTGGGGGCGATTGCGTTGTATCAGTGACCGCACGTTCCACGCTGGCCATGACTTTCAGCAGAAGAAGAATGTTTTGCTGTGTCATTGTGTCAACTAAGTGTATTTGTTTCTAAATAATAATTGTATAATGATATTTTGTTAAGTTTTCATCTTTAAAATTAATTAAATCTAATGATAGCATCCCTAGAACAAAAGTTTGGGAAAGCTTAACAAATAGGGGGATAGGCAAGGATCTGAGAGACATGATAAAAGGAATGTGCATGCTACAGTAGTGTGAAGACTAGAGTCGGGACATCGGAATGGTTTAAAATTGACACTGGACTAAAGCAAGGAAGTGTGTTGTCACCATTTATTGTTCGTAATGGTGATGGATGACATCATGAAGGCAGCAATGAAAGACTATAGTAGGGCAATGATGAAGGTAATGTTGTCTGCAGATGATGATGTGATCTGGGGTGAGGATGAGACGCAGGTACATGAACAGTTAAACGTAATAAATGAAAAGATTGAGCAATGGGGATTGAAGATAAATGTGGAGAAGAGTAAAACAGTGGTGATGAGTAGAGATATGAAAGAAGCAAAAGGAGTAATCAAAGTAGGAGATAAGGAATTGGAAGTAGTGAAATACTTCAAATAGCCTACTTGGGAAGTGAACTGACTGAAGATGGAAGACTAAATTTGGAAATTAGCAGAAGAATACAACTCGGGAGTGCTTTCTACCAACAGGTACGGGGACTAGTATGGAACAAGGATATACCAATTAAGGCTAAGGAAGTTATGTGCAAAGCATATTATGTTCCTATAATGACATATGCAGCAGAAACTCGGACAAGGACTAAGAGGGATGAGAGTAGAGTACAAGCAGCTGAGATGAGATTCCTGAGAAGTATAGTCCAGAAAACGAGGAGGGACAGAGTGAGAAATGAAGATATACGGAAAGAACTGGGAGTACAGAAACTAAATGACAAACAGGAGCAAAACAGATTGAGATGGTTTGAACATGTCAAACGGATGAATGAAGTAAGGCTGCCAAGACGAGCACTGGAACGACGGATGACTGGGAAGAGAGGACGAGGAAGACCAAAATGCGTTGGATGGACTCGGTGAAGAATAGCATTAGAAAACGGAACCTGGATTGGAACACCGTGTCGGAAGAGGAATATTGGAACGACAGAACGAAGTGGAGAGGAGCCATATTTGCTCCCACCCAGTGTCAACTGGAAAAGGGGAAATGAAGATGATGATTATCTGAGTAAACTTGCATTTGTTTCCATTACAAACGTAATATTTGAACGAAAGACCTATACTTTGATTTTAAGAACTGTTTGGATTTATATCGTGTGATAGAGTAGCTGAAGTACCAACACGACAAAGTTCGAGTAAATAGTTTTATTGTGTGTGCCTAAGATCAAGCAAGATTAATCGCCTGTCACTCAGACCTCCCCTCACAATGTACGTCACAGAAATACCACCTCACACGTAGAGGGCTAAATATGTGCCCAGTAAATGTCAACCGACTGCTATGTACAATGTCTGTGAGACCATAGAGGACTGCAGTCAGTATCTTGATCCAAATTTCTTGTGTAGGGCCGAATCTTTTTCTAAGAAATTTGCGTTCTTGCTTTTCAATGTCTGCAATTTTTGAATGGCCTCCTAAAGTTATGGTTTCTGAAGCATATAGAGCTTCTTGGAGAACAACGGGTTTGTAATGTTTCAATTTTCCGTTACGTGACATTACTCTTTTATTGTAGTAATTCGACGTGAGTCTGAATGCCCTTTGAAATCTTGAGGTTCTTCCTGCGTTAGCTGAACTGTCCCAATGGTAGAATTATTTCCCCAAGGTATTTAAACAAGGATACCTGTGAGATCGCCCGTCTGCTGTTTGAATTTTATCTTCCTTACACTTTTGCGAATGTTCCCCATATAGGCCTACTTGGTTTTGTGTTCGACATTGCAGTATATGTAAGAAAACTGTATCATAATGGGGGTCTTTAAAGTACTATATTTCATTAAAAAACGGTATCTCCAACCAATCAGAACTCATTCATTGACCAATAAGGTAAGGATAGTTTCACACATGCGCTCAAAATCCAACATGTCGGACATGAATTACATGATTTGAAAGTTGACAATGTATATTGGATCGACTATTGTAGTTACAATCCCAAACACAAAGACAAAGTCAGCACGAACGTTTACGGTAACAGGAAAATACTTAAATATGCATGAAATTTAGGCATGTACGCCCAGAAGTTTGCAACACACCATCCTTGTACCCTAGCCTATACCGACATGTAAAGGGTGCACTGTTCGTTTGCATAAACAAACTGCAGAATATTTGCAAAGTAAATAGCACTGTACCTTAATATCCGCAACCCCAATTTCTACACAGGGCATTGCATTCGTAGGATTTCGCCGACAATATTAGTGAATTCTGCTGTTAATATAAACACACTAGAACGTCATGGTGCAGATCGACAGGCTGTAAACATATGGCATTGCCAAGCAGACAAAGTGCATGCGTGGGTCAGATAACTTGTATTGCACAGACAGCAAACTCAGCGCTTTTACTCTGACCACTGAATTCAAATGAATCTCAGTTTGAACATAAAATAAAATAAAAGTTATAATTATCGTTGAACATAAACAGTCGTATGCAACTCTCCTATAATGGTAATTGAGATACCCTCATGGAAATTATAAAACTCTTTTCGCTCGTTTTATAAACATACTCGTGTCTTAATTATTGCCATTAGAGGCTCGTTCCATAATGTACTATTCCGTTATTAATATTATTATTATTAATATCTCTATTTTGATTAGTAAATATTTTGATCCCCTGGTGATCACATGATGACTGACATTCATCCCGTAGATTATTCACCGTTATCTCTTCAATAACATTATAATAGCACCATTCTCCAATGATTGACGAACTGCCCCCACTTTTCATAAATTTCCATAGCTCCAATTAGGGTTATGAAGAGGGATTTGTGCCACCATTAGCATGTAAACTCTGCTAACCCAGGTCCAATGATTGAATTATCACAGGGGAAAGGTTAATCGGGTAGCGTTTCCATTAACATATAATCGTATTTTTTGTGTTCAATATTTGTTGTTTTTGCGAAGTAATTAGTTGTTGTTCAGGTGGTAATGACTGTTTTATTTCCATCACGGTGCTCTCACTTTATGAGTATACTTGCGCGTCAAATACACCAAGGAAATGCTAAAATGGTACCAGTGCACTTTTTCAATATTCCTAGGCACAAAAACAGCAATTAACCACGTTCAAGTGTTTCGCTGGATGGATGTAAGCTTTATAAAGGACTGCAGTGTTGAGATGTACCTTTGAACTATACATACAACTTTTAGGATCATGAAAAGACTCACATTAAACAAGTAGTTCCGTGAAGAACTATAGGCTACAGCATATTTTCATATATCCTACTTACGTTAATTGCCACTATCAACATACAAAATCTCAGTTAGATTGCTGTAATAGCATCGCAGATATTGAGATAAGTCTAATTACTTCGGATGGTCGCCATGTTGGATTTTCATATATGTAGGCCTCAGTGTTATGTACTAATACAAGAAGATTATTTTGTAGATGTATTATTCAAACTTCAATCGCATGATTAGGACTCAAGAAATAACAAAGAGATTTTACAATTTCACACAGCCACCATCCTGTGGTTATTAAAACAATTGAAATCAATTAGATGTCATTGGATTAAAATTTGTATAAGCATTTACCGTACCAAGTTTCACTGCGCTCGGATGGATAAATCGCGAGAATCGTCCATTTAAATATTCTAATTTCGCGTCGCCAACATGTAGGATTTGTGCTCACCAGGTTATTGAAAGTTACATAGGTGAACTTATGTTTATAGCCTCTATCAAGATCCAAAATTTCAGTTTGATTGCTGTCATAGATTAATAGATATTGAGAACCGCCTAAATAGTTCGGATGGTCGCCATGTTGGATTTTATTGTATGTATAGTCATGTATTAAGCTATTAAATGAGGGTAATTGCGTAGGTTCATTATTCAAACGTTCACTTCGAAAGTATGATTAGAACACAAGAAACAAAAAATAAGTTTATCATTTTGCACAGCCGCCATCTTGAGGTTATGTAAATAATTGAAAAAAATATATGTCAGTGCATTAGAAATTTGTAGTATGATTTGCCGTAACAAGTTTCACTGCACTCGGATGGTTAAATCGCGAGGGAAATCTATTTAAATATTTCGACTTGTCTTGGCCGCAATGTTCGTTTTGTAGACAACAGCTTCTTAAAAGTCACACGGCTGAACTTCTAGAGGTGCTGTTTATCACCAAACAAAATTTCAAGGTGATGTCAGTAATAGTTTCGGCGAAATACAATGCCGGTGGAATATTTTGCACAGCCGCCATGTTGGGTTGGTGAGACGTAATTACATTTGATGGGAATGGTCGGGATTGAACAAAACAGACCTGGTTTTTACTGAGTTTCATTGAAATCGCTACAGCCGTTTAGATTCTATTAGGGGGAAACACACACGGACAAGAGGTGATCTCATAAACCTATTTTTTCATAAGGCCCGCTTAGTGGTTGACCGACTGAGAAACATCAAACATTCGTTTCGCTTTCTAATGAGGAAATATTTCTCGTTAAATAAATAAATAACCAAATGGAAAAATAAATATCGTAGGAAGATTTACGGGGCAGTCAATACAACGGCATTTGGATGAAGAGACCTCAGAACGAACTCTATCAAAACCGCAACTCAATAACGGAAGAAATCTGAAAATACGGAGCTAAGTTTCACACACACATCTACAGGTTGGGAAACTCTACAACGGCAAAGAAACTACTCAACTTAATAACATCGAGTAAGTGTGGCACGGAGTGGCTGACAGAGATCCAGAGGGACCTACAACATATCAACATAGAAAATCTCGACGACCGCACCGAGTGTCGGAATAAAAAGTGACAGTCAGTCTGAAAGACTAGGCTTTGTATCATTTTAAATGCTACAAATGCTGAAAAATGCTAGAAAGGCCAAACACTCTTGACATGTTAGAAAATTATCTGCATAATACTTATCTTGCTTATCTTGTTTCAAATTACTCGCGAACGGCAAGTGCAAACCAAGGGCAAAGCAAGGTCAAGCGCGCAGGATGACGTCACGCTCACCAGAGCGCGTGGGGACGTGCCCCTTCCATCCAGTCTAAAAACACTTATAGTGGGCGATGTATTGAAGATAGACTTATGCTCTCCCGGACTTTTTTGTAGAACTTTTCATGCTGACCAATTCTTACGCTCATAGTATATTGATATTTTTAACGGTTTGCCCAGCGTAAGCTTAAGAAATGCACGGACGCCAAGTTTGTTTTCGACTTTTTCACTGAAATCGTTACTGCTTGGCTTTCCCTGATCATACATAAATTATTTTCCACAGAATCTTTCCTCGAGATATCCTTTACAGAATGGTGAAAACCGCATCAAAATCCATCCAGTGGTTCTCGAGATTACCCGTGGCATAAAAAATCGGGGATTTTTGTCTTATACTAATGAAGTAGAGATTGTCGGGGAACACATGCACCAAGCAGTACCATGACGTCACACACCTCAGTGGATCTGGGTACATTTCGTCCCATCACCGTAACGTAACGCCAGACCCCAGCGTAACGACGAAGTCGACAAGATCATTTAAAATGATAAAATCAAAAATTTTAAGTTTGATCAAAGAACATCACGACAGCCTGGAAAAAAATGGACAGCTGAGCGGAAGAAGAAGCATTCCAAGAGGACGAAGGGACTTTGGGAAGAAAAGAGGGAGAACGCCCGAAAATGAAGTCGTGCATTCAAGTTCAATCGCTCTCCTAAAGGGGAGTTTACCTGGAACTAAATGTCAACATCGCACAGCAGATGGTCTTTTTTAAACATCAAATCAGTTGTTAAAATGCCCGATTGGCAATACCGATAATGTAGGCTACAAGTTAACGTACGAGCTAATTCACCTAGACAGGAAAATTAGTTCTTCCATCTCGTGTCTTACTACAGGAACTAGGCTGGTGCTCCATTCTTGTGTGTGATGAATTATACACAATTTGTGAGACACCACAATAACACGTGTTGTTAGGACAAGCCAGTCTTCACTCATGAGTCTGATGGTCAACAAGTATCAGATGAGAGTGAGATGGACTGACCTTACAGGGCTTGTTTGTGTAACTAGGTTCGCTACCACGAGGCCAGCCCTTTCTATGTTTATGTAAAAAAAAAAAAAACACAACCTGCTTCCAGTCTCCGATCCGGTCAGGAATGGAATGAATGAAGCCCCTATCTAGCGGCGAGGATATGGACTGTGCCGGTTGCCGAGGCCTAACGCACTCCTCTGGGGCAATGATTAAATGAATGACAGATGAAATGAAATGATAGTGGAGAGTGTGGCTGGAATTAAATTTTGACAGGGAAAAACGGAGTACCCGGAGAAAAACCTGTCTGCCTCCGTTTTGTCCAGCACAGATCTCACATGGAGTGACTGGGATTTGAACCACGGACCCGGCGGTGAGAGGCCGGCGTGCTGCCCCTAAGCCACGGAGGCTTATTCTATGTTTATTAACATACAATTATTCGAACATTTGAGCTTGCCTCGGTGTGAGAGTGGTCATCGTATCTGGCTACCAACCCCAAGCATGCAGACTCGCTCCTGGCCGTTGTAAGTAATTTTTGATAGGCGACAAAAATCACAACACGCATGTCATATCTTGTTGGCATGCTAAAGAACCCATTCGAATTCAGTAGGCCGTTACAGAATGGCAAAATTAATCTCGGTATTTTCCGCCAACACAAAAGTTCCTCCATTCTCTACCAGAAGGCGCTATAGTGTGAAGGAGCTTAGATATTTAACCTCCTTGACTTTCATAGCGTTCCAAGGAGCGATAAAATTCGACATGCAATCTGCCTTCTGGGCGTCAATTAACTAAGTTTGCACCTGGCACCCGATGCCATACGATTTTACTATTATTATCATTATTATTATACTGACCATAGAGGAAGGAGACCTCTGCTTGTTTGAGTATCTAGGTGTAGTAGATCACTGAGGCAAACTGAGATCATTGGAAGGTCAATTGTCTGAAGTGCCCTTAATTTGTCATTTAGTGACCTAGCAACGTGGAAACTACATGATTGTTTCAAGATATGGGGAGAAAGCAAAGTATTCTGGGGTTTGAATCCATTTATCAGTGTTGCCTAAGTAAACATAAGTTTGGTGCTTTTCAGTCGGTCAACACGAATGTACCCAAAAAGAGCTGGGTTATGCCCTAATCCTGAAATAAATTACATGAGATTAATAAATACACTAGGATGACCAGTTTCGATCGTCAAGCGATCATCATCAGATCCATTACACTTAGGCTATAACATCTATGTTTGAAAATACAGGTGAAAATATTTACAATATGTACAGTTATTTAGTTGCAGTCGCCTCCATAGCGTAGCGGTCAGCATGGTTAGCTGCCGCCCCGGAGGTCCTGGGTACGATTCCCGGTTCTGCCGCGAAATTTGAAAAATGGTATGAGGATTGGAACGGGGTCTACTCAGCCTCGGGTGGCCCAAATGAGTCGAGAGGGTTCGATTCCCACCTCAGCCATCCTCGAAGTGGTTTTCCGTGGTTTCCCACTTCGTCTTCGGGCCAATCCCGTGATGGTTCCTACTGTAAGGCCACGGCCGCCTCCTTCCCACTTCCTTGCCTAACCGTCCCACTCTTCCCATCCCTTCATCAGGCCCCCTGTTCGCTTTGCAGGTGAGGCCGCTTGAGCGTAGTGCTGGTCACACACCCCAGTTGTATCCCTGACTCAGATTCTCAAGCTCCAGGACACTGCCCTCAGTAGAGGTAGAGATGGGATCTCTCGCTTAGTCCGTGGGAAAAGCCAACCCTGGAGGGTAAAACGATAGCGAAAAAATTTAGTTGCAGTATTGGTAATGCAATTGTTGGTGTCGTCGACGACCACAACTGGTGTAAGAGTGAACACGAAACTGCCCGTAGCTCCAGCGGGGAAGACAACCAGATAAGTAGTAGCCTGTAATATTATAGTTTATCCATAGTTGATTTTTTACAACCATATAATCACTCCAAATATACAAACCCCATATTTCTATCACCATTTAGCATTTCACCTAACATCATATATACTGCATTTAGCATACACTGACAGTTGCATCACCAATACTGCAATTAAATAATTGTAAATATTTTCACCTGTATTTTCAAACATAGATTATATAGCCTAAGTGTAATGGATCTGATGATGATCGCTTGATGATCGAAACTGGTCACCCTAGGCAGTTTTTGTTAAGTAAGCACTCAAGCTTCCTGGTGCCAATATTGGATAAGGAAATTATGCAGTGAACTTACAATATTTAACAAAGATATTCTACCTTCAGCTGAGCTGAGCTGATGATTTTAACGGTAACTGAAACAAACACTTTTGTATTTTGAGCTCACAAGAACTATTAAATGGAAAATGTGAGTCCATTGGCCCGCCGATAATTCAATCGCTAAGCCTGGTTTAGTGGAATTTACATGCTAATGGTTGGACAAAATCCCTCTTCATGACCTTAATTGGAGGCCATGTAAATTTATGAAAGGTGAAGCCAGGTCGTCAATGATTTGAGAATTATTCTATTGTAATACTATTCAATTGATACCAATGGATTATTCTCTAGCCTAGAGGATGTCGTTGCCAATAATGATCTGACATCCTAATACAATTGCTTCAATCACTATTCCATCATTACGCGAATTCTTGCTAAATTGCTTATACATTAACAGTTTTTATTAATTTTAGTTTTGTTTCTTTTATGTACATTACTTGTTTTTTTGTCCTTTCATTTTATTTAAATTTTGATGTGTTCTTTGTAAGGATATCCATTTTCAATTTGGTATTTGTTAACATAGATTTTAAGATTCTTTTATTATTTCTATCTACGCTGACGAGGGTATCATTGTATAGCGAAAAATGTACGTATTAAATTAAATATTAAACGATTTTTAAGTGTTTGGCACGGCGGCTATTATAATTTGAGATTTATTTTTGCTAACTTAAATGAATCAGTATTATGAGTATTTTGGTTTAGTACAAACTAAGCATGGATTTTAGAAAAACAACAACAATAATACCAATAATAATAAAAATAAAAATATTAATATGCATGTGAAATATTTCACTTGGTTCGGATTCAAAATAAGAATGGAGGTCCTGTGGCTCATGACCACGAGTTTAACCGTCACGTAAAACTACAATTTCCTTCATTTATAAATAAATAAATAAATAAATTTAAAAATATATAAATAAAGGAATGAATAATAAGCAAATAGATGAGGATACAAATGAAACAGTAAATAATTTATATAAATACAAATAAATAAATAAATAGCCTAAATTAATAATTAATCAATAAATAAATCAATGAAAAAATAAATTAATGAAAAATAAATTAATAATGATTAAATAAATAAATAAATAAATAAATAAATAAATAAAGAATTGAAAAAGTAAATGAATTATTATACAAAAAATGTAAATAATCAATTAGAAATATTAATGAAAAATCAATAAGAAAGAAAGACAGCAAGAAAGAAAGAAAGAAAGAAAGAAAGAAAGAAAGAAAGAAAGAAAGAAAGAAAGACCCAAAATAGGAAAGAAAGAAAGAAAGACAGAAAGAAGGCAGACTGGACAAGACGTCATAAATACAGTACAATGCCTTGGCCGCGGAAGTCTTGGAGATTATATTCTTCTTCACCTTATCCCAATCATGTCGGATCACCGCACCGGTGTCTTGGCCTATTTCGATTTAGACTGGGTATTTTGAAGCTGTATGCCCTTCCTGACGTGAGAGGATTTTTATCCAATCTCACTGTTACACTGGTCGGTCGGGTGAAAGGCAATTATCACAGTCATTCTGTAGAATCGTCTAACAAAATGTACCTAAGTATTCAAGTTGTAATGAAACCAGAAGTATTATAGCGATCATTCTATTTTATATCAACCTAAGCTTAGTATTGCAAAACGTAATTTCTGTGTTTCTCACCAAATTACCAGTATTTAACACTCTCCCAATAAGGCATTTGAAATGGCTTTTTGGACCAAAAATTCAATTTGCGGTTTTTTATTGGAAATGGAAGTTTATTTGTCTGTTTCAAATAAACATATGTTTCATGTCGATATTCCACCTGTAAGTAGCTAAAAACTACTTTAAGGGGACTTGTGTGCACATGTCTAGAGGGCGTGGCTCCACAGCATATTACTTGCATCCAAATACCCTGGAATATCAAAATAGGTATATAAATCGTGAATATGACATATATCAGCTCAGAGCAGGTGTAGGATCCAGGCTCTTCGCTCCCGAAGAAGTGCCGTCTTTTATATGTCTAAATTACTTTAGGAGGAGCTAAGGAATTGGATGTGGTGAAACACTGCAAATACTTGGGAAGTGAACTGACTGAAGATGGAAGACTAGATTTGGAAATTAGCAGAAGAATACAACTCGGGAATGTTTTCAAGCACCAGGTACGGGGACTAGTGGGGAACAAGGATATACCAATTAAGGCTAAAGAAGTTATGTACAAAGCATATTATGTTCCTATAATGACATCTGCAGCAGAAACTCGGACAATGACTAAGAGGGATGAGAGCAGAGTACAGGCAGCTGAGATGGGATTCCTGAGAAGTATGGTCCAGAAAACGAGGAGGGACAGAGTGAGAAATGAAGATATACGGAAAGAACTGGGAGTACAGAAACTAAATGACAAACTGGAGCAAAGCAGATTGAGATGGTTTGGACATGTCAAACGGATGAATGAAGTAAGGCTACCAAGACGAGCACTGGAACGACGGATGACAGGGAAGAGAGGACGAGGAAGACCAGGAATGCGTTGGATGGACTCGGAGGAGAATAGTATTAGAAAACGGAACCTGGATTGGAACACCGTGTCGGAAGAGGAATGGTGGAACGACAGAACAGAGTGGAGAGGAACCATATTTGCCCCCACCCAGTGTCAGCTGGAAAAGGGGAAATGATGATGATGATGATCACAAATGTGTAACTTCATTTACGTCATTCTCAGAATTAAATCTTTCATGACATTCAAATTAACAAAAAAAAGAACATCATAAATGTTATTGTTATCAACAAATTAAAGCTAATGAATGTAGAACTGCTGTGAACTATAAATATTTGGATACTTTGAAAACATTAGCCACCTGGATTGTTTTGTCTGTTAGGGAGTCAGCCGTGAGGGTGGTTGGATCCTCAAAAAGGACCACCATAGGTTATGTGGTAGAAACCCACAAAACCGAGGCAGCACTATAATGAGGCGTACTAGGCAAGTTGAGGAGTGAGGTAGTTTTCCAATGCTTTCCTCACTGAGTCTGTACAGCTGTACTAACCCTATGAGTAGAATATTTCATACCATCCATAGGTAAAGCCCTGCGCGGATGCGGATATCCGCGGATAAACCCGCGGATATCCGCAGCATTTTTCGCCACGCGGATATATTTTGCATGGCTGTGCGGATAGCGGATACGCTGCGGATAATGTTTGGAGTAAATTTGCGGATAGTTTTTATAATACGATATGGAACTTTCGATAATATTACATATTTGATATGGCAATCTACAGCTTCATGCTTAAAAGAGGAATACTCCTACAGCCTATTGCGTACGAAATATTCGGGTACGTTTTGCAGTTATACACGAGAAGATTATTTTACTCATAATGGTTTCAACTACATTTTATTAAGTACCGTACCGTATGTTTGTAGTAGAAGGTCTTGACATCTCATCATCATCATCATCATCAATTTCTCACTTCCATTATCCACGAGATATAATGCTGTCAATATGTTTGTTAGTTCATCGTGGTGACATCATTAACACTTTTCTCAAGTCAGCTACTTCGCTGTCTAAGCTATCCTGCAGGATCTGGTTCCAGGTTTATCTGTAGATTTATTTCCATCTTGGCACTGAAACGCGTGGGATGTGATATTGCAACGGCGACAGTTATGACATCAACGATGCGAACATTGATGGGTCAAGAGGCAGTAGTATGATGACTGACTTAGTAACTTGGAAGTTCCGGAAAAATATCAATCCCTTTCTCCATGCTTAAAGAGAAGTTCACTTAGTAAATGTTACCGCGACCGGGAACCAACATTGATAAAATATCTATTAAAACAAAACAAGGTGTATTTTCAATAGTGCTTGAAACAAAGCTCAAGTCAAGGATAAGGCAGATATTTGGTTACGTTTTCAACGGAACCAAAGAGGTGAACGATATAGCAGGATGTTTTAGCTTTAAAAAGTGTATTCATACTCAGGACACAAATCAGGCACATCAACCCTACTGCGGCACAAGTGCGAATGTAGCCAAAGAAGTATAGCCAGTTTTTTGTCTAAAGCGGAGGTCAGGAAACCAGAATTGAAATATCAGCGGATTTTTATACAAGTCTTGCGGATGTGGGGCGGATGCGGATAACAGTCGTGCGGATGCGGGGCGGATGCGGATAACGTTTTGTTTATCCGCGCAGGGCTCTATCCATAGGCACTGGCTATGCCCTGAATGCCATTACTCAGCACCACCCATACCTCAGTAGCTTCCATATAATCACAGCCATGAGTGAGACTGAGACATCGGTGAAAAGCCACATTTTACTATAGCCTGTGCAATGATAAAATAACATGTCTTTTTTGAAAAAAATGATTTTAAAACTCGTACACTCTGTCTGCTGCACATAACTGCACGGTTCTAGTTCAGAACATTATATGCGTTATATAGAAGAACTCTGTAAAGGAAATTTGATGATTGAATTATATTTAGTAATTTTAGGGCATTTTAAAAATGTAGAGAACTGAAAACAGGAAACAAAGATTCTGATACAAAAGAATTGATGGTTGGGTTTCATGTGTGATATGGTAAAAGTTTCAGAGGAATTGGATATTCAATATATTCACAGGGAAAACAAAACTAAGATTGAAAATTTAATCAGTTGAACCTACAAGATTATACACACGTATTGTTTTCTTATTCATGAGTTTTAATACATAAAACATATAAATATAACTTGTTATTGACTAAGCAATTGTACAATTTTAAAGATATATTTCGTAATCAATGATATGCATGTGATTTATATTCCTGCTCTTTGATAACCTATTCCCACATGTCATTACCTATTGTAGTAATATAATTCAATTAATGTAAATTTACAGGTTAAACAAATGAGTACGATTTAAAAGAAAATTCATAAAATGTGTACAGTCTTTCGAAATTTTGTGAACAATGTATATTGTAACGGTAGTTTTAGCCTATTTTCATTTATGAAAAAATAGGCTTATGAGATCACCTTTTGTCCGTGTGTCTGTCTGTGTGCGTGTGTAATGCTGTGTGCCACCCCCCCCCCCCTAATAACATCTAAACGGCTGGAGCGATTTTAATGAAACTCGGTAAGTTAATAGCACTATTCCGGACGATCCCGACCGTGCCCTTCAAATTTTGTTACGTCTCACCAATCCACAATGGCGGCTGTTCGAAATATTTCACCGGCATTCAATATCTCCGAAACTATTACCGATATCACCCTGGAATATTTAACTGTGATAAAGGGAACTACTAGAAGTTCATCTAATTTACATTTGAAAACCTGGTAACTACAAAACCAACATGGCGGCCAAGCGAAGTTGCGACTTTTAAATAGACGTTTCTCGTGATTTAACCAACCAAACGCAATAAACCTTGGTAAAATATATCTTTATACACAATTTAATGCACCGACATCTAACTTCGATCAATTGGTTACATAACCTCAAGATGACTGCTGTGCGAAATATTTCACCGGCATTCTATATCTATGAAACTATTAGCAGTATCACCCTGAAATTTTGTACGGAGATAAAGGGCACTACTGCAAGTTCACCTATAAGACTTTCAAAAACCGGTTAATAACAAAACGAATATTGCGGACAAGCGAATTTGAGAATTTTAAATAGACATTTCTCGCGATTTAATGATCCAAACGCAATGAAACTTGGTACTGGAAATGTTTATACACATTGTAATGCACTGGTATCCAATTTCCTTCAATTGTTTACATAAACTCAAAATGGCGGCTGTGCGAACTTTAAAATTAAGTTTTTATTTCTTGGGTCGTAATCAAGCGATCGAAGTGAAAGTTTGAATAATGAACCTACGCAATAATTTTCCTTTAATGGTACATGACTCGATGGCCTATACATATAACAATATACATATAACAATCCAACATGGCGACCATCCGAAATATTTAAATCGATCTCAATATCTACGAATATATTACAGAAATCAAACTGAATTTTTTATTGTTCATAGGGTTATGAAGATAAGTTCACCTATAGGACTTCCAATAACCTGGTGATCACAAATCCAACATGGCGGCGACGCGAAGTATAAATATTCATATGGTCGTTTCTCGCAATTTAATCATCCGAGTGCAGCCACACTTGATACAGTAAATCCTTATACATGTTAATCTACTGCTATCTATTTTTTCAATTGTTTCCATAACCACAAGATGGCAGCTGTGCGAAATTTTAAAATATCGTTTTTACTTATTGTGTCCTAATTAAATGCGATTGAAGTTTGAATACTACACGTACGCAATAATCTTCATGTAACAGTACATAACTCTAAGACCTACATACATAAAAATCCAACATGGCGACCATCCGAAATATTTAGTCGGTTCTCAATATCTACGAATCTATTACAGCAATCAAACTCAAATTTCGTATGTTGATAGAGACAATTAATATAAGTAGGATATATGAACATAGGCTGTATAGTTCTTCACGGAACTATTTGTTAATAAACTTACATAAATAATAATAAAACAATACCAAAAAGGGTAAAAAAATTCAAGTACCTGGGAGAGACTATACAGGAGAATGGGTTAGATAAACAGATCAAATTCTAAAAATGGAAAGGTCATATGGATTAACTAATAATATCTACAACAAGAAATGTATCTCCTGGAATACAAAAATAAGGCATTATAACACTGTCGTAGAAACGGAATGTGTCTTTGCCAGTGAATGCCTCTCCATGAGCTATAGCCATGAAAAACTACAAGACTTAGAAAGGAGAATTCTAAGAAAAATCATGGGTGCAGTTCGAACTGAAGACGGATGGAAACTGCGAAGCAACAGAGAAGTCCACCAGAACATGGAAAGAATCTCAGAGACTATGCGGAAGAGGAGGCTGACATTCCTCGGACATCTATACAGAATGCACAAACATAGGTTAACAAAACAAATATTAGACTATCTCTGGAAGAGGAAGAAGAAGACCACTCCAACGTGGACTAAGGAAGTTAGGAAAGATTTAGAAAAGTTGAACATCACAGAGTCTCAGATGCTAGAAAGAAGTGAACTTAAGAGTAAAGTGAAGGGTGTCAAGATGAAGGGAGACCTAAGAGAAGTGGACGAACTTGGACAGAAGATCAAAAGAAACACGGCAGTGAACGCATATTGGAGACAGAGGTAACTCCAGGCAAAGGAAAAGAAAAAGAATGAAGTTGTTGCGTAAACCTAATGGTCAATTTGTATGAAAAAAATATACCAATATGCTCCAAATAATGAATGTAGATGTCGACTGTCATATCTCAAAACCTGTCCTTGATAACTCTGCCTCTGTTGTAATTTCACGACAAATCTGATTCTTCAAACATTAAGAGTTAGCAGATAAATTATAACTTGGTGCTTTTATCTCGCTTCAAGTCCCGTGTCTTGTAATTACATGTGGCTCGTAGATAAGAAGTTGTAACTACAGGGAAGAGTTTAGTTGTGGTACTAAAATGGTTTTGTTGTCTCCGCTCCTGTTGTTATTGAGGTGGGCCGTACTCAACTTAATATCATCAATCTAACGAATAAATAGGTTTTTTAAAATTTATTTTTCGTGTCGGAAACATACAAATCTACAGTTGCTATACATTTAAGGGTAACATTGTCTATATAGCACGTGTCCAATACTGAGCAACATCCAAGGTGCTCGGAGTGGCTAACAGGAGATTTTCCTCTGCACAAGACGAATGGTACAGGGCATGTGTTTTGTGGTTTGTTCTTGTCCGCATTTGCAAGACGTGTCACCTGTACTGAGGCCCCATCTCCTCAGATTGCCTCCTGATCGTAACCTGTTCAGAGGACTTCCACACCAACCAGCTTTCGTTGTGTCCGGATGGCAGTTCTTCAGCTACTGGCATCCAACCGCAGGGGGTAAGGGGTCGTCTTCTTCCATAAATCCAGTCTTGTCTTCTCCGGTGATAGGATAAGCATCTCAGATGTCCTCAGGAAGCTCTTTCTGGACCTCAGCCGTTGCTGAGGAGGATTATATCAATGCAGTGGGTGGGCGTGGTTCTCTTCCACTCTCAGCCTCTCTCTGTTGGCAGCCACCTCTCTGCGTACACAAGGTGGTACTATTCCAGACAGGTAGTAGAGCTTATCTGTTGGGGTAGGTTTTAAGCAACCTGTTATCAACCTGCAGGTTTCGTTCAGAGCTGTATCCACCTGTCTGGCATGAGATGACCTGTACCAGTAAATTCAGGAGTAGAAAAGCATAATGCCATTGCATTATGTGGTTCTTAGTCATTAAACATTCAAACTCTTGCATGTTGAATTCCTAATTTGGGGTTTCATTACAAACTTGTTGCAATTTAGGGGTGGTGTTCTTCAGTGGCATACTCAGGATATCTTTCTGCGAGGAACTAATTCATAGTTTTGTACTGTTGTGTCCCCAACTTATGGCACGGACTTAATCCATAGGCCGATCAGGGGTTCCGCAAGGTAATGTACTAGGATCGTGATCGCGTCCTTACCAGTAGCTTCTGATTGGTATTACAGTACAACAGTGATTCAGGATACAGGGAATACTTCCCAATGGAAGAGATTGAAATGATTAACTCCCAGGTAATACAGTAACGGAGTAAACGAATCTGCCACCATCAATATTGATTATAATTTAATCCTGAAATGAAATAGAAATATTGGTTCTCACCTGTTCCCTCAGCTTTGCTATCTATGGTACCTCAGCTCCGTGCCCCTTGGTCATCGAGCGTTCGACCCCACTTGCCCGATCTCCCAATCGGAAGGCAATTGATCTCTGTCTCTGTCAGACTTCCGCCAATGCTGTGCCTGACTGACCTCTCTGACCTGAGTCCGCAGCTTTTTATCATTTGAAATGATCTTGTCGACTTCGTCGTTACGCTGGGGTCTGGCGTTACGTTACGGTGACGGGACGAAATGTACCTAGATGCACTGAGGTGTGTGACGTCATAGTACTGCTTGGTGCATGTGTTCCCCGACAATCTCTACTTCATTAGTATAAGACAAAAATCCCCGATTCTTGGATGTCACGGGTAATCTCGAGAACCACTGGATGGATTTTGTTGCGGTTTTCGCCATTCTGTAAAGGATATCACGAGGAGAGATTCTGTAGAAAATAATTTATGTATGATCAAAGGAAGCCAAGCAGTAACAATTTCAGTGAAAAAGTCGAAAACAAACTTGGCGTCCTTGCGCTTTTTAAGCTTACGCTGGGCAAACCGTTAAAAATATCAATATACAATGAGCGTAAGAATTGGTCAGCATGAAAAGTTCTACAAAAAAGTCCGCGAGGGCATATCTCTATCTTCAATACATCGCCCACTATAAGTGTTTTAGACTGGATGGAAGGGGCACGTCCCCGCGCGCTCTGGTGAGCGTGACAGCATCCCGCGTGTTTGACCTTGATTTGCCCTTGGTTTGCACTTGCCTTCGCGAGTAATTTGAACAAGGTAAAGTAGCCTATTATAAAGCAAGATAAGTATTATGGAGATAATTTTCTAACATGTCAAGAGTCATTGGCTTCGAGCGAAGCGAGAAGCCTCCAGCCTTCCTATCATTTTTGAGCATTTGTAGCATTTACAATGGTACAAAGTCTAGTCTTTCAGACTGACTGTCTTTTTTATGGTAAGGTAGCGAGGTTCTTGCTGACCAGGTTGAGCTGAGGTTCAATGTCCGATACGGTTTCGCACTGAGCCGATCGTACATTGTCTGGCTGCGTGGCTCAGGGGTAACGTTCTCGCTTGCTGAGCCCAAGGTTGCAGGTTCGAAACCTGGCGCAGTCAGCTGGCATTTGAGGGTGCGCAAATGCGAGGGAGCCGTGCCAGTACATTTACTGGCACGTTAAAGATCCCCTTCGGGGCAAAATTCCGGCACCCCGGCGTCTCTAAAAGCCAGGGTAGTTAAAAGGGACGTAAAACCAATAACATTATTATTATTATTATTACGATCGTACATTGAAGTGATAGAAGCCATTTATCAGTGTTGCCTAGTGCTATTAAAGAACGCTTTTCAGTCGGTCAACACATACTGGACCCATTTACATTAGTCGGGAAACAAGTATTGGTACACCCTAACCCGACATAAATATTTCATATGATATTTATCACACAATAACACACATTTACCCCCTATTTGCTTGCCGCAGTGGGTGAGTGGTTATCGTGTCGGACTACCAACCCCAAGCTTGCCGTAGTAAGTGATTTTTATTTATTTAAGAAAAGCGTTCAATGTGCCAAATGGTACATACATTATTCTTTACCTAGTCCTATTATTGAGATTGTCCTGTTTGGGCAGTTTTGTGCATGATATCGCTCACAATGTTTATTGCACAATTTTCACACGCAGGATTCGTCCGGTTGATGCAATTTTAGGTTCCGACATAGCTTGTGGTGAAAGCCGTCCGTTGCAAATCTTGTCAGTATGTGTCTAAATTCATAATTTGGCTGCTTCCATTCCGATGTTGTCATAGCGTCTGTTGAGTAAAATTCGGGCCATATGGCATTAGTTTTCTCTTTTAACAGGTGTAGTGTCTTTTCATAAGCCTAAGTACTTGGTAGCCAGAATTGTGCGCTTATGTCCTCAACGAAGAAGGTTTCTTTTGTTAACACATATGTTAGCCTCGATGGTGCTGACTTCCCTACTCCTAGAATCCGTTTTAGGTAACGGGCTTTGACCTTCTCAATTGTTGATAGATTTGTGACTGTTAGTTTGTCCCAGATGATGTTAATCCCATAGGTTCCTATTGCTGCTATAGCAAAAATTACGACTCGCATGTCATACGACGTTGGCATGTTAAAGATCCCATTTGAATTCAGTAGGCCGTGTTCGTAATGGCAAAATTAATCCCGTGAGTTTCCGTCAACACAAAGTTTCTCATGTCTCTACTAGAAAGCGTTATAGTGTTCAAGGAGCTTAGATATCTAACCTCCTTGATTTTCATAGTGTTTCAAGGAAAAACGAAATTCCACATGCAAGCTTCCCTCTGGGTGTCAAATAACAAAACTTGCACCCGGCATCCGACGCCATACTCTATTATTATCACCCCCTATTTCTGCACAAAAAGGCGTGAAATATTAGGGATCGGGAAATATGAGACAAGGGCCAATTAAGGTAGGGGAGGACTCTTTAAGCCTCGGGTACCTTAATACCATCGGGGTCGGAAGAGAACAAGATTGACTAAGGAAGGACGTAAGTAAAGAAGACGGAGAGGAGCCCGGCACAATTAAGTGGAAGCAATACTGGACACAGCTGGGGGTCCTGTGGTCGCCAACCATGTCCCACTGGTTTTGAGCCCCTGGGCGGGTGGTCAGGAATGGCATCCAGTAAAACCCAATAAGAGCGAGGATGCTTCGAAGATCTCAAGGAATACGCTGAAGTAAGTTTTAACTATCGGTAATTTTACGCGGATTAATGTCCAAAGCCATGGAACGAGGCTATCACCGCACCCGAAATACTTTATTCACTACCATTTTTCGAACAAGGAACTAAGGACCCTGATGCCTGATTACGGTTCACCTATTAACATCAATCGTAGAAGTGTTTAAGTCACAGGAGAACACTCTTTGTACTTAAGGTATCCTAGCGTATAAAACCGTCGACTGAAAGCTTGTGAACAATAAAAATAAAATAGAAGGATATGTTGTTTTTGAATATTCAGTCTATTGAGTGGTTTGATGCAGTGATCCATGCCTCCTTGCACATCGTTTGATCTCCACATAGCTACCACACCCTACATCCGAGGCAATCTGTTGAACAACTTTTCTAACTTTGGTCTACCCCTACAATTCTTGTCATCGATCCTTCCTTCCATAACTTGCATTTCTATTCCTGGGTGTCTTAGAAAGTGCTCTACCAACCTATCTCTTCTCTTCATTATCAGTCTGCAGAAACATCTCTCCTCTCCCACTCGTCCTAATAATTCTTCATTTGTTACTCTATCAACCCATCTCAGCTTCGTCATTTTTCTGTAACACCACATTTCTAATGCTTCTATTCTCCTCTTTTATGCTGCGCAAACAGTCCACGTTTCACTTCCATAGAGCGCCACGCTCCAGACAAAGACTTTCAAAAATGACTTTCTAATACCTAAATCTGTATTAGGCCTACACGTCAAGATTTTTCTTTTCTGTAGGAATGCTTTCCTTGCCTGAGCTCACCTACTTTTTATATCCTCTTTGCTTTGCCCATCACTGGTTATTTTGCTTCCTAAGTAGCAGAAGTCTCCTACTTTCCTTAGCATTTCACCTGCCCATTTGACGTCAATATGGGTTTCTGATTTCTTTCAGTTTCATTCCTTTTCTTCCTTTTTTACATTGATTTGCATCATGAATTCTTTCCTCAATACGGAGTCCATACCATTCAAAATGTTAAAAAACGTGTTATTTGGACACCAAGCACTATGACCTCACTGAGTAAGAAACGATAATAATAATGATTGGGTCATCGGCCCCTAATGGCCTGGGTGATAGCAAAAATGACAATGAAGTGGAAACCAGAACGAAAATTAAGTGAGACGGAAAAAACTTACAAAATGTAACTCAAATTGTAACGACTCACAAAATGTAGAGTGGTAATACTTACAAAAGGGGATTTAGAAGGAAAATACTCACAAAAGGAATGGATTTAAAAATACGCACAAAATGTAGTTTAGGTTCAAAATACTTAAAAAAATGCAATATAGAGTCGAAATACTTACAAAATGCAATTGAAATTCAAAAAACCTACAAAATGCAAATGAGATTGAAAATACCTACAAAATACAATTGAGGTTCAAAATATTTTCAAAATACAATTGAAATTGTAAATACACAATGCAATTTATATTGAAAAACTCCCATGTCGGGTTCAAAATACTCACAAAGTGCAATTGAAGTTCAAAATGCTTACACAATGCAATTGAAATTGAAAAAGCTTACAAAATGTACTGTAGATTTAAACTACTCATTTGGATGGACAATGCTAACAAAATGCAATTTAGATTGAATACACTTGCAAGAAAAACGGTTTAGGTTGAAAATTCTTACAAAATGCAATGGCAATTCAAAATATTCACAAAAGTCCCATCCCCTATATTGAAAGACTTACTAAAAATCAATTTAGATTGTCAATCCTTACAAAATGCAAATGAGGTTGAAAATACTCGCAAAATACAATTTTGATCGAAAAGACTTACAAAATGCAACGTAGATTGAAAGTATCTACAAAATGGAGTGTAGATGCAAAGAGTTCGCTAAAGGGAATCTAGATACACGGGGAGCCAATTAACAAAAACAGTGCGGGAATCTTAAAGAGAAAAGGAAATATAATGGAAAGAAAACAAGTGGTCTGGCCCCTCGAAGAAGGAGGGATTAGAAAAGATGAGACAAGGACCCATTAAGGCGGGAAAGTGAAAGACTCCCTAGGCTTCGGATACCCTAATACCGTCGGGGTCGAAAAAGAACAAGAATTGACCAAGGGAGGTCGACAGGAAAGAAGACGGAGAGGATCCCGGCACAAGTAAGATAAAGCAATGCTGGACTTAGCTGGGGTCCCGTAGTCGCCAACCCAGTCCCACTAGATGTGAGCCCCTGTGGGGTGTGAGAAACGAGTAAATCAGTTGGTTGCTGTTGGAAGTGAGGCAAGCAGCGAATTGCCCAGTGGGAAATCTGTCAGCACGATGAAGATAATCCGGTGGTCTATATTCCAGAGGGTAATCATGAGGTTATAATCTGGCTTGTCTAAGTTCATTTGTTGTGCAAGAGACACGAAACCGGTGAGGAGCCTCGCTTTACCAGACGCGAGGGTGCTGTATAGAATTCAACTCCGGCTATAACACGGTGTTTGACGCTTCAACCTCAACTTGCACATTAATACAAGTTACCATACTTACCAAAGGAATCAACCTGACATAGTTTTGTTTTCTTGTTTTTTTTTTCCTACTCTTAACCCTTGAGAACTGGCGTGAAAGAATAACGCACGAGGACTCGCGCCGGGTCATTTTGACCCACAGTGTGCCATTCCCTTCTTGTCGTAGTCGTACGTATTTTAATGAAGTAATGTTACACCTGGTGTCTTCCTATGAACTATTCCCAATATAAAATGAGGTTTAATTATATTTTTCAAATGTAACAAGCAGAAAAATGACAAAAATTTATGTAACAATATCATTGGCCATGATAGTGGCGGTAAAGCGTTCATCTCGATTTTATTTGAACAAACGAGCTGATAACCAAGGTGTCCCTAGACCCTAAACATGGATCAACAAGAACGTGAGTTATGTTATTGTGCTGCACCAAAATAAGTGGATTTTCCCCCTTATTTTTTACAGATTGTCCTGACTAACGTAAGCCGAAAATTGTCACGCAAGGACTGGCGCCATGGGTAAATCTGACCCGACCGTAAATAATATAGAAATAACTTGAGTGTTCTAAAAGCTATGGACATGTTTCTTTTACAGGGTGAAGTTCAAGGCTAGGAAGGAAGGTTCAGTAAGCGACAGGAAATAAGGGCTGACCAAAACGAAAATATAAAGCATGCTTCTTCTTCTTCTCCTTCTGCGCGAATGGGTCTCCTAGGACCACGCGGAATCAACACTTCTTGGCCTTGATGTTTGCCCAATAACTCTTCATGCGCAACGATTGAGCAAGTCTTCGTTGCTGCGCCCGTCTGGTAGGTCTTCTCTCTTCTCCCTCAAAATCCCGTGAATGAGTAATTTTCCTAATTTACTCTCGATCCTTGTGATTGGGAAAACCTAATTCAGCCAAAAACATTTAGATTTTATTTGTTAACCTAGTTGTCCACATGTCCCATGAATTGGATCCTTCTCATACGGATTGTGTCTGTGTTTTAGTATTTTTTAAATAGACCTCAGCATTAGGTTTCGGAAGGGGAATTCTATCTTTGATTTTTGGTCCTAAAATGTTACGCATGATTTCGCGTTCCTTAATCTCCAATTGATTTCTCAGTGTTTTATGTTGTAGATTAAGTGTCTCGGGTGCATAAAAGGCTGCAGGCAAGACTACTGTTTTATAATGTTGAACATTACAATTCCAAGACAGGCATTTTTTGTTATAAACTTGTTTTGTCTAATGGAAAGCAGTATCCATTTTCTGTAGTCTTGCTTCTATAGATTTTCTTTCGTTGCCAATTTCATTGATCCATTCACCTAAATACTTGATGTCTTTCACTCAGGAGACCTTCCAATTACCAATGCCGAGTGTATTCGGAGCAGTTCTAATATACGTCATAAATTTTGTTTAGTCAAATGAAATCCGCAAGCCGATTTTTGCTGCTTGTTCTTGGAGTAATTCAAGTTGTTACTGGGCATCAGAAATGCTTGGAGCAATTAACGCCATGTCATCCGCAAATGCCAAACAGTCTAGTGTTATCCCTTTGAGTTTTGGTCCTAGTCTATGGGATGGTGCACCAGCTCGTCTCCATTCTCTGACGACTTTTTGGAGCGCACAATTAAACAAAAATGGAGGTAATCTATATCCTTGACGCACTACTGTATCAATTGAAAATTCTGCGCTCAGTCCTCCCATAATTTATCCTTGGAAATTATATTCAAGAGGGTATCTTTAATGATTGATGTTTTCTTGCGTTCTAATCCAAATTCTGAGAGTACAGCAACAAGGGATTCACGGTCAATGCTGTCATCAGTCTTTGCAAAGTCAACAAAAGTCATGCCATAATTTTTGTTTGACATTTTACAGAAATAATACATTGAGTTTTTCAAATTGATAATTTGCTCTGTACACGATCGGCCATTCCGGAACCCACCTTGGTATTCACCAATCTGCGGATCCAGTTGAAGATAGGCACGGTTCAAAAGGGCTTTGGACAAAATCTTGTAAGTTATCGAGAGTAATGAGTTCGCTCGGTAATTGTTTGGATTCGTTTTGCTATCTTTCTTGTATACTGGATGGATGATCGCTATCTTCCAATCTGGAGAAATTTTATCAGTTTGCCAGATTTCATCAATAATTTCATTGAGTCTGATGATGAGGTCTTCACCTACATGCTTCCATAGTTCTGCAACGATCTGGTCCTCTCCCGACGCTTTGTTGTTTTTCATGGATTGGATTATTTCCTGAATTTCCAGTAGGTCCGGTCTTTCCGAGTCAGGATTCCGTAGGGTATGACAAAATTGAAATGTTTCCTGGAATTTCTCACAATTGAGTAGTTTACCAAAATAATTTGCAAGAAGTGCACAATTTTCAGAGTTGAAGTGGGCGATGTTCCCAAGGTCATTTCGAAACTGGAGAGAAGGTGGGGAATATTTAGTTCATTTCTGCTTGAATGTTCTATAGTAATTTCTAGAATGATGTTTCTGGAAGTCATCTTCTATATCTTTTAATTTAGTGTTCATGTTTTTTACGAATCACTCTTAACGATTTTGATACTGTTTTTCTAACGTCTTGAATATATTGGAGCGTCCTTTCATTCGTGTTGCACATCTAGTTCAGCCATGCTTGCTGTCTTAGGTTTATGAGGTGGTCACACTCATCAATCCACCATGCATGTTTCCTTACCCTGGCTAGAGGTGCAATTTTTTCAGCCGTTTTTAGAAGTTCAGCTTGAAGTTGCTGCTAATTCTGTGGAGTTAACTTTTGTCTCTCTTGCGTGAATTCCATACTATTTTATATAACATGGACATCATATCGACGGGGTGGTAATTTTGGAGCGAATTTCCTCCTTTCTGGGATAATGTCCAAAGAGAATTTTGTGGGGTAATAGTCAGAGTCCAGATCTAATCCTTTGAGAACTTTTAAGTTTGATGATTTCCGCAGTGTTGGGACGAGAGATCAGTACGGGGTCCAACTGAAATTCATCCACTAGTGGATTTGGAAAAATCCAAGTCTTAGTTTTTGAGGATTTTTTCTTGAAAAATGTTGATTTAAAAATATATTATGGTTCCTGCATATCTCTATTAGTCTCATGCCATTCCTGTTAGTTTGCTTATGACCTGACCATTTACCAACCCAGTATTTATACGCTTTTTCTTTGCCAATCTGGGCATTGAAATCACCCATTAAGATCTTAACATGGTTTATTGGGATTCTCTGAAGAACATCGTCTAACAAGTTCCAGAATTCATCTACTTTATCAACGTCTTGTCTATTGGTAATATTGGTTGGTGCATGTCCATTGACTAGCGTGTAGAACTTATTAGTTGATTTAACTGTCATGGTGGAAAGTCGACCTGAGAAGGATTTAAAGTCCACAATAGAATCAAGTACTGTCTTGTCTACTATATATCCAGTACCGAATTGAGGACAATTTGGCATAGCTCTTACACCAGTCTTTCCCTTATAAATTCTGTACCCTTCCCAGTCAAAAGGGTGCTCATCAGTATACCTTGATTCTTGAAAAGCGATGAGATTTGACAAGAATATTGTTAAGTTTTCCCATTTTCAAGAGGGAGTTGACATTGAAAGTCATTAACCACAGTCTTGAATTTGGTCTGATTTTGTCTTTACAGGGTTTTGAGGCACTCCAATTTACCTCATGGCACACTACTGTGGTCTCCCCAGAATCCGAGTAGACCATAATTTATTTGTTTAATCCTCGGGTCAAAAATACCCAAGCGCCAGTCCTCGCGGGTTAAGATACGTAGCGATAATGAATTCAACATGATATTGTTAGGGCCCAAGGGACCCTACACCCATAGGGACCCTACCTACCCCCCAGGAGAGAGATAGCCCCACGCCACTGGACCTACACTCACCTACAAGATTCTACAACCACGCATACATCTACAATCTACAACTACTCCTAACACGTTTACAAATCTACCCCACACTGAACACCCTCTTCTACCCCAAAACTACCCCAGGCCGGAGCCAACAGCAACAACCGGCATACAGTTCTATTACACGCAGCCAGCAGAGTGGAAACCTCAGCTCTTGCTCAAGGCTTGCATCACTCACACACACATACACTGGAGCTAACTGGAGCACCAACGAATGAAGAAACACCGAATCAGCAGTTCCCAAACGCTTAAGAAGGAGACCCCCACCGGACTAATCATCTGTCCTTGCCGGAGGCCCTAGTCGCCTGTGCAGCGACATCTCACCTGTAGGTAAGTGTGTTCTCAGAATCCTAAACATATACAGTTGTACTCATTCCACTATTACACCCCAATTGTCTAATTGTAACATTACATTGTGCTACACTGTCCCAAAGTGAAGGGACACCGCTCATTACATTTCTGGTCTAATAAACCATTGACACGAACTACTACACATTTATTGTTACAGTCATTATTACACTTGTCTTTACATCCTGACTCCCCACCCGACACCTTGATCTGCCAGATTCATTAGTTATAGAACCGCTGCGTCAGCGGTATAATCCTTTTTCACTGTTACAGCTGTGAAGTACTTGATCGCATGCCTGGCGAGCGCCGCACTGCGTGCTCAGCAAATAGTTGACTTGCTCTCCAGTAGCACTTGCACCGCAAGCTAAGGGATCACTGCCAATAGTGCATCCCCTAAATCTGCGACCCCTATCACCTAGAGCTCCTCTCGATCACTCCATCGACCCCTCATACACACGTTCGGAGCTTGAGCACTTTCGGTGAAGCTCACGATAATTAGACACCTCCTCTAAACACCCCCCCCCCCCCCCCGTTTTCTTTGTTCTACCTACCCCCGTTCAGGATACAGAACAATATATGACGATTCTTCGATAAGAACACTACCATAGGTTACGTACGATACAACATTATTTTGCCAAGAAGGTTATCATTTTGGATCACTTCAGCGTTTCCATTGGAGCATGAACATAAACTATTAAGGACGCTATGTACATTATCAGGCATCATTGCGTTGAAGTGAGGCCATGGCTAACGTGCAAACAGTAACATATTATGAATTGGAATACAACCATAAAATGGCATTTTGAGGTTAGAATATCGGAAAAAGTAAAACTAATTGTAATTGGCCCGTGTCTCATCTTTCCTGATATCCTTATTCTTCCAGGGGTCAGCCTTCTTTTTCTTTTCATTGTAACTCCTGCCTTCTGCACAAGGCCCTCAAGGAGGAAGGGTGTATGTAGACCAACCACTTTTGGAGCACCCTAGTGCTACATCCTTAAGGGCTCACGACTGGTGAGTTTGGGAGTTGGTGACCCCAAGGGATTCCTGAGCTGGGACTGTTTCTTCCCCTTTCTTACTGGCAATGTGGCAGGCCCTCTCCACTTTCCCTTTTCTATCTGCCCTTCATGGCTCTCCTTCCTTCCAAGTCCCCCAATCCTCATTCTTCGGGGATTGAGGGAAATTCATTTCCTCCTGTCCATTATTTCATTTCTTTTCCTGTTTTATTTACTCATTTCTACTTTTAGTATGTAAGTTCGTTGTCAAGTCCGTATTTCGTTCTAGTTATAGATTCCATGACATTATCATTCATTATCACTATCATCCAAACTATTAGGGGCCGGTAATCTAGATGTTAGGCCACTTAAAACAACATCTATCACCATCGTCATCAATAGTACATTATGCAACGAACATATAATGGCAATAATTAAGCCACGAGTATGTTTATAAAACGAGCGTAGCGAGATTCATAATTTCCATACGAGTGTCTTAATTACCATTATAGGCGAGTTGCATACCACTGTTTATGTTCGACGATAAGTATTATATGTTCTAACATACATATTCATAAATAGCTGTGGGATTCAGTTACTTCAGTTAGTGAACAGCGCGCGATGGCTTTTCTGACTGAACAGAGCGCATTCGTGGGTCAACGAACTTCGAAAGCAGAGACCATTTACTTAGAATTGGCAATGCTATTGTTTACAGCCTGCATGATGACTATTGCCGATCAGAACTAGCATTCACTAATATTGTCACCGAAGTCGTTTGAAAGCAATGCGCTGAGTAGTAATTGGGGCTGGGGATATTAAGGTACAGTGCTATTTCTTGTCTCATATTCGCCAGTTTATTTATGCGAACATATTGGACGGTGCACTTTCCATGTCGGTAATTTATATAGAAGGATGCTGTGTTGCTAACTTCTTGACGTAGATTCATAAATTTCTCGCATATGTCATAGTATTTTCTTGTTACCGTAAAGGTTCGTGATGATTTTGTCTTTGTGTTTGGGATTGTAACTACAATGGTTGATCCGATATCCAATTTGAACTTTGAAATCATGTAATTCATGTCCGACATGTTGGATTTTGAGCGCATGCGCGAAGCTATCCTTACCTAATTGGTCAATGAATGAGCTGTGATTGGTGGGAGAAACTGTTTCATAATGAAGAATAGTACTATAATAACTGTCATTGTGATATAGTTTTCTGACATATAATAATTACATTTCGATAACGTCGAACATAAAGATATTTATTTACACAAAGCATACCTCCACAACAATTTCCTTGCTCTATAAAGTGTTTCATGCTCACTGAAGAACTGCGGAAACATCAGCTGTCAAATTATGGCTTCTCTCCACTCTTAACATGACAGTCTACGGTGATCGCTGAGACACTTATTCGTGGGGATATACAGGGTGTCCCACCTAACTTTACGACCTCAAATATTATCGAAATGAAACATGATTTGAAAAATCTACTTGTGCAGTAATGTAGCCACGTCAGGAAATTATAACAATATCACTTTCAACGCAAAGTTACCTTTTTCTAAACGGAACATACATATTTTTCTAGCAAAATCCAAAGTAAACATACAATTAATGACAACAGAATTGGTTTCACATCTCTAAACCCCGTAACTTCCGAAATAACTAACGTTGTAGAGTATGGCAATGGAGACACTGTTTGTCAAGTTTAACAAATGTGTAGAACTGTACACATAGTTCAAAATGTACAATTACCGATTTCCTAAACAAACCTGTGGTCTATAGCTGAAAGAAACGTCATGTTTTTAAATTACATCCAGCACGGAAGAGACATTCACAAGTAAGCAGTAACATTTTAACTGATGAAACTGTGTCACTTCAGCGGATGTTCAATGTGACCACCGTTTGCATCAATGCACTTCTGTAGACGGTGAACAACAGAGCGTTGTACTGATCCCAGTGTTTACACAGATATTTCCGCACACGCCGAAGTAATACGCTGTTGTATTTTCGCTATTGTAGTTGAGACTTCCTGATAGACTATCTTGCAATGCGCTCCAGAGAAAGTAGTCTCATGGCGTCAAGTCGAGGGACCGTGCTGGCCATCTCACAGGACCACCACGTCCTATCCACTGATTTGGAAACTTTGCTTCCATTACATCTCTGGCAACACGTGCGAAATGTGCGGGGCACCCATCATGCTGGAACCACATTGATACACGAGTTTCCAATCCCACGTCCTCCATGAGAAGGGGTAACGTGTCTTGAAGAAATTATGCATATCGCTGTTCGTTTCGTGTTCCCTGATAGAAATAGGGACCTACAATACGGTTACCAGTGATACCGCACCAAACATTGATACTCCACTGTCGTTGGTATGTAACCTACAACTTTAGTTATTTCAGAAGGTACGAGGTTTAGAGAAGTGAAACCAATTCTGTTATCAATAATTGTATGTTTACTATTGATTTTTCTAGAAAAAACATGTATGTTCCATTTAAAAAAGGTAACTTTGCGTTAAAAGTGGTATTGTTATAATTTCCTGGATTGTGCATATCCTCCCATTGTGTGACCCCCTGATGCGGCTACATTCCTGTGCAAGTAGATTTTTCACATCTTGTTTTATTTCGATAATATTTGAGGTCGCAGAGTTAGGTAGGACACCTGTATAATGAGACACCCTAAAAATTCAGCTGAATATTCTATATTATTTCGTAGAAAACGAAATTCAAAATATCACAAACATGGAAACAAAACATTATCTCTAATGTAGCTGCAAATACAAAATGGGGGTTGAAGTGAAATAAATTGCGTGGAATAATGATCAGGTAGGATTATAGTGATAGGGATGTGTGTGTGCAGTGGAGAAAAAACGATCCAATATTAGTTAGGTACAATGTATAATGGCAGTTCAATTTGCCACAGCATATACAAACATTAGTGCGTGTTGTGTTCTGTGGTTTGCTCGTGATACACTTTAAAGAATCAAAACTGCTGTATTTGGTGCTGGATTTTGTCAAACTACAAAGGTCATAGTGTTATGATCTTGTGACGACGATAAGAGGAAAAAAATGGAGCAAATTGCTTAGGTATTTAAAAGTTGAAAGACTCACTATGAACATAAGTAGGATATAGGAATTTCCACTATCAACATACAAATTTTCAGTTTGATTGCTAAAATAGATTCGTAGATACTGAGACCGTCTAAATATTTCGGATAGTCACCATGTTGGATTTTTATATATGTAGGTCTTAGAGTTATGCAAGCTTGCCACGGTGGGTGAGTGGATAGCGTGTCGGTCTAATAACCTCAAGTTTGCAGGTTCGCTCCTGGCCGTGGTAAGTGATTTTTGAAAGGCGGCAAAAATATGACAGTCATGTCATACGATGTTGGCATGTCAAAGAACCCATTTGAATTCAGTAGGCCGTGTTCATAATGGCAAAATTAACCTCGGGAGTTTCCGCCTACACAAAGTTCCTCATTTCTCTACTAGAAAGCGCTATAGTGTTCTAGGAGCTTAGATATCTAACCTCCTTGTCTTTCATAGTGATTCAAGGAACAATGAAATTCGACATGCAAGCTACCCTCTGGGTAGCCATACGATATTGTATTATTATTATTATTATATTATTATTATTATTATTATTATTATTATTATTATTATATTAGAGTTATGCACTATTACATGACGATTATTGAGTAGGTGTATTATTCAAACTTCAATTGCATGATTAGGACACAAGAAATAAAAACGAGATTTTGAAATTATAAAAATAATTGAAATAAATTAGATGCCAGTGGATTAAAACTTATATAAGCACAAGCTGTACCCGGCATGCGTTGCAATGCCAATCAAAGGAAGTGTTGGCGTTGAAATTCTGTTTCTTGAAGTGCTTTTGGATACACAACATGTTAACTGCCTCTAAGCCATCGTAAAATGGATTTTCTAATTTAGAACCATTCGTGGAAGCGTGCACAACAACTTTCCAAAGTTTCATCGCTGTCACTCATTTGTTGAATCTACTCGTACGCTACCTGTTGTGAAATGGATTTACTAAGTCGAAACCCTTCCCTGGCGTGTACACAATAACTCATCAATGATTCATCGCAATCGGATGAATTGTATATGAACGCATAGGAGACATACCCACAGACAAACTATCACGTTACATTGATTTATATATATACAAGCTGTACCCGGCATGCTTTGCAATGCCAATCAAAGGAAGTGTTGGCGTTGAAATTCTGTTTCTTGAAGTGCTTTTGGATACACAACATGTTAACTGCCTCTAAGCCATCGTAAAATGGATTTTCTAATTTAGAACCATTCGTGGAAGCGTGCACAACAACTTTCCAAAGTTTCATCGCTGTCACTCATTTGTTGAATCTACTCGTACGCTACCTGTTGTGAAATGGATTTACTAAGTCGAAACCCTTCCCTGGCGTGTACACAATAACTCATCAATGATTCATCGCAATCGGATGAATTGTGTAAGCACGAATACGGGGTTTTGTTTAAACGATTCGTGCACTGTCACTCATTTGTTGAATCTACTCGTGCGCTACCTATTGAGAAATGTATTACTAAGTCGAAGCCCTTCCCTGGCGTGTACACAATAACTCATCAAGGTTTCATCGCTATCGAAGAATGTTATATGAACGCAATAGGGGATTTTGTTGAAACGCTTCGCGCGTCGTCACCCATTTGTTGCATCTACTCTTGCGCTACTTATTGTGAAATGGATTTGCTAAGTCCCCTTCCCTGGCGGGTACACAATAACTGATCAATGTTTCATCGCAATCGGATGAATAGTATATGAACGCATACCTGATTTTGTTTAAACGATTCGCGCTCCGTCACTCATTTGTTGAATCTACTCGTGCGCTACCTACTGTAAAATGTATTTACTAAGTTAGAAACCGTCATGTAAGTGTCCACACCATCTCACCCAAGTTTCATCGCTATCGGACTAATGGGATATGAAGACATAGGGGACTGTATTGAAACGCTCCGCATGTCGTCGTTCATTTGTCGAATCTTCTCGTGTGCTACCTACTGTGAAATGTATTTACTAAGCCGGAAACCTTCCTTGGAGTGTCCACCATATTTCATCCAAGTTTCACCGCTAACGGCAGAATGGTATATGACCTTATACGGGACTTTGTTGAAACGCTTCGCGCGTCGTCCCTCATTTGTTGAATCAACTTGTGCGCTGCATATTGTATAGTGGATTTACAAAGCCAGAAATTGTCCATGACGTGTACACAACATCTCACCCAAGTTTCATAGCTACGGACGAATGGTACATGAATGCATACGGGACTTGGTTGAAACGCTTCGCGTGTCGTCGCTCATTTGTTGATTCTACTCTTGCGCTACATATTGTAATATGAATGTACTCAGCCAGAAACCTTCCCTGGAGTGTACACAACATCTCACCCAAGTTTCATCGCAATCGGATGAATGGTATGTGAACGTATACGGGACGTTGTCGAAACGCTTCGCGCTTAGTCACTCATTTGTTGAATATAAACCTGCGCTTCGTATTGTAAAATGGATTTACTTATCCAGAAACCTTTCCTGGAGTGTACACAACAATTCACCAAACATTTATCACTATCAGCGACTGGTATATGACTTTATACGGGACTTTGTTGAAACGCTTCGCGTGTCATCGCTCATTTGTTGAATCTACTGTTGCGATACCTATTGTAAAAATGTATTTACTAAGCCAGAAACCTTCCCTGGAGTGTACACAACATCTCACCCAAGTTTCATCGCTATCGGATGAATGGTATATGAAATTATATGGGACTTTGTTGAAACGCTTCGCGCGCCGTTGCTCATTTGTTGATTCTACTCGTGCTCTACCTATTTTTAAAGGGATTTACTAAGCTAGAAACCTTCCCTGGAGTGCACACAAAATCTCAGCATAGTTTCATCGCTATCGGACGAATGGTATATGAACGCAAACGTGACTTTGTTGAAATGCTTCGCGCGTCGTAGCTCATTTGTTGAATCTACTCGTGCGCTGCCTATTGTAAAGTGGATGTACTAAGCCAGAAAATTTCCCTGCAGTGTACACAACATTTTACGCAAGTTTCATAGCTATCGGACGAATGGTATATGAATGCATACGGGACTTTGTTAAAACGCATTGCGTGTCGTCGCTCATTTGTTGAATCTACTTGTACGCTATCTACTGTGAAATGTATTCACTAATTTTGAAACCTTCACGTAAGTGTACACAACATCTCACCCAAGTTTCATCGCTATCGGGCGAATGGTATATGAACACATACGGGACTTTGTTGAAATGCTTCGCGCATCGTCGCTCATTTGTTGAATCTACGCGTGCGCTACCTATTGTAAAATGGATTTACTAAGTCAGAAACCTTCCTTGGAGTGTACTCAACATCTCACCCAAGTTTCATCACAATCGGACGAATGGTATATGAACGCATAGGAGACATACCCACAGACATACCCACAGACAAACTATCACGTTACATTGATTTATATATATATATAGATAGATAGATATACCGTACCAAGTATTACTGCGGATAGTTAAATCACGAGAAAGGTGCATTTAAATATTTCAATTTCGCGACGCCGGCATGTTGGAATTGTGCTCATCAGTTAATTGAATGTCCCATAGCATTTCTGTAACATACAGAGATATAATGTACTCTAACTAGGGCATGTTGTATGCAAAGCAATAAATATATGGAAACGTCAATATATAATAATTAAATAATACAAAATTTTCAGTACAGTACCTTCATAATAATTGCCTTAATTCGAGTTCAAATACATGTTTAACTACGTTCATAAATAATACTTTTGTAAGAATGTCACTTTCGGTTAGACTTGTATATTCAAAACTGTATTCTTAGAGTCAGGCTTTATTTACTATATTGGGAAAGTATCATTTTTAGCCTACTTTTCACATTTTGCCAAAATTAGGAAAAAGAAGACTTATGAGATCGATCCGGGAAAATGTGTGCCTGTCTGTCTGTCTGTTTGTTTGTCCTTCTGTCTGTCTGTCTGGCCCCTCTATCAACTCCTAAGCGCTCCAGTAATCGAAACGAAATTTAGTATGAGTAAAGATATATACCGGAATATCTCAAGCCCATATTTGAAAATGATGTCAGTGCTACCAACTGCTGAAAAAACGCACTAGAAATTGGAGCTCCATGTTGTATATCCTGGAAGGTAAGCATAGGAGCTATTCCAAAATTGGCACACATGTTGATAATATTATTTCAGTTGAATTTCCAGGAGGCCATATATGACAGTGTTGTCAATATAATTTTAAGCCTTCTGATAGGTCCAATTTTAAATGCATATAACTTATACAGTATCAATTGGATTTCAACCACATTTTTTATGTAATATGTGTACATAAACCGATATGACTGAGCGTATTCTTAAGAGCCACTAGGGCTGCCAACTGTTAATAATTGCTCTCTCTATTTTATTATCTAAATACCAATATACTGTATCAGAAAGTATGCAAGGCGACATCATTAAACTATGCACACGTATTGTACCTGACATTTTAGATTAATTTGGAGTAACTAATATACGTCAGTGCTGCCAACATGATTCCAACCCTGCTGATAGGTCCAATCTTAAAATACATGTAACTTCTATACTAACAAATGGATTTCATCCAAAATTGGAACAACAATATATCATAATATTTCATATTATTTATGACCAGCACACGTATGACAGTGTTGCCAACATGCTTTTACGCGTGCTGATAGATCCAATATCTAACTGCATGTAACGTCCATTGGACATCAACCAAATTTTGTATTTTGTACCTTAAGAGATAGAACTAAGAATATATTCAGTCACCAGGGCTGCCAACTGTAGTGCTCTATTAGGCTACATTATACCAGGTATATTTCGAACTAATTAGACATTTCGATATTACCAACTTAATTTCGGCATTATTCTAGATAGGTCCGTATAGATTAATAATATTGGCATGAATCTTAATTTTAAGAAAAGTAGGCTCTTTACTTCTTTACGGAACTACTTGTTATATATATATATTGATGTGGTTTATTGAAAAAGAAGAAGAAGAACACTAAGGGATAACATGTTTCGCTCGTCAAGCTAGCATCATCAGGCCTATTATTTAAATCTTAATCTAATATAAACTATTTCAGGTAATTTTTCACATATTCCAGGTTTGTTGGTTCCTCAGTTTAGGGACAGCAACAACGCGGCCATGTAGCCCCGTGTACTTTGGGTGTGTTTAGAATATGTCTGATAACCGGTGTTAATTGTGATGGCAGTATTAGTGCGCGTTTCTGTAATTCAGGTAAGAACTGCAGACGATCAATTTCAAGTAGTTGCTACTTTTGCTTCCGTCAACGACACCTAGCTGTGAACTTGGCTACTAGATACCACCACAACCAGCACCTGTTTGTAAACATTGGAACGTAATAGAGCGTTAATCAAATCTAACCTACAAATTTAGCTTCACACAATTGTAGTTAGTAGGAGGTTCTCTTACATGCCATAAATGTATGACATGGGCCCGCCGGCTTTACTTTGCTCCGATGGAAGGCACACTGAGGGATTTTTAACGCTTTTAAAATATCCGACGACTTCGGCCGGCATTGAACCCGTGATCTTGGGCATAGAAGCTCAGTCTGTTACCAACTACGCCACTGAGTGATTATGTATTTACCGACTAAAAGCTACAATATTAATTTGAATTATGTTCGACCCTGACTATTATATGTCAAAAAACTGTACTATAATGAGGCTCATTATAACACTATTTTTCATTATGAAACAGTTTCTCCTACCAATCAGAGCTCATGAAACAGTTGTTTGACCAATTAGATAAAGGATAGCATCGCACCGCGCTGAGTTCCACGGCCTTCTAATTTAAATTTCACTGCCTGGCCTAGTGTCATAGTAGGGTAATCGAGGAGGCCATGGTCAAATACAGGCATTGTCTGCGTCTCATGCGCTCTGTTCAGTACATAAAACTGGTGAAATCTCGACAGATATTTATGATTATTTAGCATCGAACATAAACAGTCGTATGCAACTCACCTATAATGGTAATTAAGACACTCGTATGGAAATTATAAAACTCGCATACACTCGTTTTATAAAGATACTCGTGTCTTAATTATTGCCATTATAGGCTCGTTGCATAATGTACTTTTATAAAAGCACTTGAAGTCAAGCTGATGTTCCTGCATAATAATTACCGTAGATACAATAATATCGCTCTAAAATTCAACACAATTTAAATGGTTGGCTGTTTTCTGCTGTGAAGTTTATAAGTAAAATTAATAGGTATTCTTTTGAAAAATTGTAAATAAATTGGATGGTGTTTTATGCCAAATAAACAGAACATTCAATCGTTCACCATGGAAAAGGCAAACTGCAAACAGATCTGCAAATATCACAAATATACAACATTTGTAAAAGGGTTTGTGTGAAATGAATTGCATGTAATAGTTATTATGGGTAATCTGTAGGATTATATGGAGCAATGGATAGCCGAGTTCAGAGAGGAACAATATTAGTTTGCGTGCAATGTATAATGCCAGTTCAGCCCGATATACAAATATTCATTAGTTCGTTCTATTTTGTGGGCTGGTCGTCATCAACATTTACAGGAAAACAAAAACATCAAACCAGAAGTGTCCCAAGACGGAATCACAGTGGGCGTAGTTGGTAGCAAGCTGAGATTCTATGCCTCTGATCGCGGGTTCAAAACCCGGCTGAAGTCGTCGGAGTTTTTAAGAGTGTTTAAAATCCCTAAGTATGCCTTCCTTCGAAGGGGAAGTAAAGCCGACAGGCCCATGTCATAGATTTATGGCATGTAAAAGAACCTTCTACTAACTTCAATTGTATGAAACTAAATTTGTAGGTTAGATTTGATTAACGCTCTATTAAGATCCAGCGTTCGCCACAAAGTGCCGGTTGCGGTGGCATCTAGTAGTCAAGTTCACATCTAGGTGTCTTTGATGGTAGCATTTGGTAGCATTAGTAGGAACTACTTAAAATTGATCGTCTTCAGTCCTAACCAGAATTACAGATAACACACACTAATACAGCCATCACAATTAACACCGGTTATCCGACAGATTCCACACACACAGAAAGTACACGGGGCTACATGACCGCGTTGTCGCAGCCCCTAAATTGAGGAACCAACCAACCAACCAACCAACCGTCCAACTCTCTAACCAACCCTCCATCCCTCCAACCCTCCAACCCTCCAACCCTCCAACCCTCCAACCAACCAACCAACCCTCCAACCCTCCAAATCTCTAACCAACCAACCAACCCTCCAACCCTCCAACCAACCAAATCTCTAACCAACCCTCCAACCCTCCAAATCTCTAACAAACCAACCCTCCAACCAACCAACCCTCCAACCAACCAACCAACCCTCCAACCAACCAACCCTCCAACTAACCCTCCAACTCTCCAACCCTCCAAATCTCTAACCAACCAACCCTCCAACCAACCAACCCTCCAACCAACCAACCAACCAACCCTCCAACCAACCAAACCTCCAACCCTCCAAATCTCCAACCAACCAACCCTCCAACCAACCAACCAACCAACCCTCCAACCCTCCAACCAACCAACCCTCCAGCCCTCCAACCCTCCAAATCTCTAACCATCCAACCCTCCAACCCTCCAACCAACCAATCCTCCAACCAACCCTCTAAACCTCCAATCCTCCAACCAACCAACCAACCATCTAACCAACCAACCCTCTAAACCTCCAATCCTCTAACCAACCAACGAACCATCTAACCAACCAACCCTCTAAACCTCCAATCCTCCAACCAACCAACGAACCATCTAACCAACCAACCCTCTAAACCTCCAATTCTCCAACCATCCAAGCAACCATCTAACAAACCAACCCTCTAAACCTCCAATCCTCCAACCAACCCTCCAACCAACCGACCCTCCAACCAACCCTCCAACCAACCAACCGGATATGAAAATGATCAAGAGCGCAATTCACCATAGCAACTGGACCAGCGTAAGAAGCACGTGATAACGGCGTCAGCAGTTTTGGCAATAAGAACAGTGGACTGCACTGTAAATAGGTAATACATAAATATTCCAAGCTGTTGATCAACGATATCATTCCACAGCTTCTTCACAATTTTACATGATTATACATTCTGACAACTTCAATCTTAACCTATTTCTTTTGTCTACATAGCATCCACAACACTGTTCTTTCTTCAAGCTTGTTTTATATCAAGTTTTATTTCTTTCGCATTTAACATATTTTTACAAAAGACCTTGTTTTTTAAATTTTAGTGTATGTGTTTTTCTAGCTTTAAGCGATTAATTTTTTAGAAATAGTTTTGAGGACAACCTTCTTTATGGTAACATTGTTCATGTCTTACATTTCTATTCATATTATTATTTGCGCAGAGGAAGGTCGCAATGTGGTACAATAAAAAGTACAAATTAATATTGACTTAAGGTTTTTAATCTTCAGAACTTATAATACCTCGTCAATAAAAAACTTGGCTAACGTTGTTATATTCATGTAAGTGTAAGGATGGGACCTCATGACTGCGAATCTCCTGCTTCTCAATATCAATGCAGCCAACAGTACACTAATGTATGTTTCTCTCTGTTTTCAGGTAAGCTGACCTCCGGTTCCTAATCCCGCCATGCAAAGTAAGTAGCTACAGGTATGTCATTAATGTTTTAATACGTGTGTGTGATTGGCAAGTGGCGAAGCTGGAGGATCATTGATCCTTAGAATAACCATTTCATTCTCAAGGAATAAACACATTTAATTTTTCTATTTTTATTGGCATATGCAAATGAAATCTCTATTTTTAGCCTACTTTCGATTTTTGCAAAAAATGAAAGTAGACTTATGATTTCTACACAGGGCCAAAAATTGTGTGTCTGTGTGTCTGTGTGTCTGTGTGTGTGTGTGTGTGTGTGTGTACTCGAAATGTCTGTCCCCCTCTATCAATTCAAACACGATGAAACCGAATTAAACGAAATTTGGTACAGTGGTAGAACTAGCAAAGGGCACCTCAGTGTCATGTTTTATATCGCCGCCGTCTTGACGGAAACGTAATAGCGGCCACCCAAATGTTCAATGCTTAAATCTCATTACGACTAACCTAATCATCCGATCTCTACGAATTTTTTCAACGACATACCTGTAGGTGGGTCGCATATTTTGACTAAACTACAAAAACATCAGCCCAATACTTTGCGGATGGCTTCCATGTGTGTGTGAGAATCGATTCCCCCTATCAATTCAAACACGGTGAAATCGAATTGAACGAAATTTGGTTCAGAAGTAGCACTAGCAAAGGACACCTCAGGGTCATGTTTTATATCGCTGCCATCTTTACTAAAACGTAATGGCGACCACCCAAATGTTAAAAGCTTAAATCAAATTACGACCAACTTAATCATCTGATCTCTACCAAATTTTGCAACAACATACCTTTTTGTGGGAAGCATCTTTTGATTCAACTACAAGGTCATCAGCCCAATAGTTTGCAAATAGTGGCCATGTATGTGTTCAAATCGATTCCCCATATCAATTCAAACACGGTGGAACCGAATTGAATGAAGTTTTTTTACAGAGGTACCACTAGCAAATTTTGCAACATTATACCTTTATGTATAAAGGATCGTTTGACCAAACTATAAGGTCATCAACCCAATAATTTGCAGATGGTGGCCATGTATGTGTGCGAATCGATTCCCCCGATCTTTTCAAACACGGTGAAACCAAATTGAACAAAATATTGTGCAAAGGTAGCAATAGCAAAGGACACCTCAGTGTCATGTTCTATATCACCGCCATCTTGACAAAAACGTAATGGCGCCCACCCAAATGTTTAAAGCTTGAATCAAATTACGACCAACCTAATCATCTGATCTCTATCAAATTTTGCTACAGCATACCTTTATGTATGAAAAATCTCTTGACCAAACTACAAGGTCATCAGCCAAGACTTTGCGGATGGCGGCCATGTATGTGTGCAAATTGATTCCCCCTATCAATTCAAACACGGTAAAACCGAATTGAACGAAATTTGGTACAGAGGTAGAACTAGCAAAGGGCCCCTCAGAGTCGTGTTTTATATCGCCGCCATCTTGACGGAAATGGAATGCCGGACACCCAAATGTTAAAAGCTTAAATCAAATTACGACCGACCTAATCATTTGATCTCTACCAAATTTTGCAACAACATACATTTTTAAGGGAAGCATCTTTTGATTCAACTACAAGGTCCTCAGGCCAATAGTTTGCAGATAAGTGGCCATGTATGTGTTCAAATCGATTCCCCATATCAATTCAAACACGGTGGAACCGAACTGAATGATTTTTTTTACAGAGGTAGCACTAGCAAAGAGTACCTCATATTCATGTTTAATATCCGTATAGCACGTGGTATTTCTACAAGCTACTACAACCAACATGCAATTATACTCCTTCAAAAGTACAAAGAGATATATCAATACCCACGCATTTAAGAGAAAGTAGGCTATATGTTCTGTACTGAACATCTTGTTCGGTATTATTCTCTGTAGCCACGATGGGATTGACGCTAGCTTCTCAGCGCGGAACTGAGTAGCCAGCGAGTCTCCTTTGAAACAGGCTCACGTCTCTGTGAGTAGAAGAGGCAATTGCGCATGCGTCAAGCGGAAGGTCGATATCTGAATACGTCAGCAGAGAGCCCAGGCTCCAAACCGTGCATTCGTGAGTTGGGAGGTATTTCAGCGCCTGCATGTTCGTTTGTGAGTTATAAAACATGGATCAGTGTAGTGATTTAATAGTGTGTTAAAAATCAAGACCATTTTCTTCGTGTTGCTATGAAGAGCAATGCGCAGTGAAAGAGAGAAGACCAAAACTTCAACTAAGCATTGTACAGAGTGATAAATGTCTGTCACGTGACAATGGTGTGAGCAGTATGAATGGCAAACAGCAAGTGTAACGACGGGCACGATGCACTCTTATGTTTGTATTCTGTTTGGTGGTGATAGTAAAGATAGGAGTGAAACTAACATTGCATGCATTAATAATTTCCATCGTAGAGAGCACGAAAGCATCAAATTTCTAAGAAACATTTTCTTAATTGGGATCGATATCGTACTCTGGGACAACGGAGAATAGAGCATGCTCTATTATAGAGAAAATTATGACAACTGAAGTTTATCTACAAGAAACTATATGGTATGAACATCAGAATACCGTCCGGCTCCGTGGCTAAATGGTTAGCGCGCTAGGCTTTGCCCCGAAGTGCCCCGGGTTTGACTCCCGGCCGAGCCATCAGGGAGTTTATCATTTTAAATGATCTTGTCGACTTCGTCGTTACGCTGGGGTCTGGCGTTACGTTACGGTGACGGGACAAAATGTACCCAGATGCACTGAGGTGTGTGACGTCATAGTACTGCTTGGTGCATGTGTTTCCCGACAATCTCTACTTCGTTAGTATAAGACAAAAAAAAAACGATTCTTGGATGTCACGGGTAATCTCGAGAACCACTGGATGGATTTCGATGCGGTTTTCACCATTCTGTAAAGGTTATCTCGAGGAAAGATTCTATAGAAAATGATTGATATATGATCAAAGGAAGCCAAGCAGTAATGATTTCAGTGAAAAAGTCGAAAACAAACTTGGCGTCCGTGCGCTTCTTAAGCTTATGCTGGGCAAACCGTTATAATAATAATAATAATAATAATAATAATATCGTATGGCCTCGGGTGCCTGGCGCAAGCTTTGTTATTTGACACCCAGAGGGTAGCTTGCATGTCGAATTTCGTCGTTCCTTTGAACGCTATGACAGTCAAGGAGGTTGGATATCTAAACTCCTTGACACTACAGCGCTTTCAAGTAGAGAAATGAGGAACTTTGTGTTGGCGGAAAATCCCGAGATTAATCTTGCCATTGAACACGGCCTACTGAATTCAAATGGGTTCTTTAACATGCCAACAACGTATGACATGAGTATCGTGATTTTTGTCGCCTTCAAAAATCACTTACCATGGCCAGGGGCGAACCTGCAATCTTGGGGTTGGTAGTCCGACACTATAACCACTCACCCACCTTGGCAAGCTGGCAAACCGTTAAAAAATATCAATATACTATGAGCGTAAGAATTGGTCAGCATGAAAACTTCTACAAAAAAGTCCGGGAGAGCATATCTCTATCTTCAATACATCACCAACTATAAGTGTTTTTAGACTGGATGGAAGGGGCACTCCCCACGCACTCTGGTGGGCGTGTGGCATCCCGCGCGCTTGACCTTGCTTTGCCCTTGGTTTGCACTTGCCGTTCGCGAAAAATTTGAAACAAGATAAGCAAGATAAGTATTATGCAGATAATTTTCTAACATGTCAAAAGTCTTTGGCTTCGAGCGAAGCCTTTCTAGCATTTTTCAGCATTTGTAGCATTTAAAATGATACAAGGTCTAATCTTTCAGACTGACTGCCACTTATTAATCTCCCGTGGCTCGGGTACTGGGTGTTTGTGCCGTATTCATCACTTCATCCTCATTACGACGCTCAGGTCGCCCACAGGCGTCAACTAGAAAGACCTGCACTCGGCCTCTCCGGAGACCACACGATCATCTTCATTAGAATACCCAGCTGCATGTATGTATCTTCGCCACTGCTGCTTGGCTGTTTGCACTGGGGAAACTCCCGTTGATCACAAGTGCAGCACAGTTTCTTTCTATCATAAAACTCTTTTTTTTTCTAGGTTTGTGCCGTGTCTTGTGTGGGGTTTCGCCCAGGAACACCAAGCTGGCTCCTCAGCGGGCTCTTGATGTTCCGCACCCGGACCCCCACAGGAGTAGCGAACTGTGCACTACCTCCCTTCTTATGAAGCGCACGTGCACCTCTAACTGCAAGACCTAGAAGCTCAAGCAGCCTTTCACCTCCCTATAAAGGCTTCCAAAGGGATGGTGTATTGGCTTTTAGCTCTCACAGTTAGAGACGCACGTGCGCTTCATAAGAAGAAAGGTAGCACACAGTTCTCTACTCCTGTGGGGGTCCGGGCGGGGAACACCAAGAGCCGCTGATGAGCCAGCTTGGTGATCCTGGGTAAAACCCCACACAAGACTCGGCATAAACCTAGAAAAATGGCTGAGTTTTAACTCACGGGCCATAAAAGCCAATATACCATCTTATTATTTCTATGATGTTTATAACTGAATATTTTTGATGCTCTTGCAATGATTTGATATAGCATACTTTATATGTGAAATGATTCTATATCGCAAATATGTCATTCTTGAAAGATACGATTCATTTAAAAAGAATATGGAATTTTTAAAAGCGTGAAAATCGGTATGGATTGAGAGGAAAACCTTGGCTTGAGTTAGAACATTTGAGACGTGTACTTCAGGATTTTAAGAACGCAGGAACTCTGAGCTTCCATGCTGGTCCCAGTGGAGGTCTGAATATTGAGTGTGACCATTTCTATGAGAAACTGAGCAGAAACAGAACTTAAGTGACTGAAAATGGAGAGGAATTAAAAAAGCAGGAGTAATTCGGTGAGCGGAGTGTTCTATTGTGTCTTCAGTTTGTTGACTGATGCAGCGCTCCATGCCTCCCTGTCCTGAGCTAATCGTTTCATCAATACTTAGCTACCACACAATACATTCGAGACTAACATATTCTAACCTTGGTCTAACCCTACAAATCCTTTCTACCACGTATCCATCTATAACTACGTTTGCTATTCCTGGATGTCTTAGTAGGTGTCCTACCAACCTATCTCTTCTCCTGATTAGCAGTCGTCAGAAACAACTCTCCTCTCCCACTCGTCATAATACCTCTTCATTTGTTACTCTATCTACCATCTGATCTTCATCATTCTCTTGTAACACCACATTTCAAACGCTTCTAATTTCCTCTTCTCTGCTGCGCCAACAGTCCAGGTTTCACTTCCATAAAGCGCCACGCTCCATACAAAGATTTTCTAAATTGACTTATTAATACTTAAATCTATATTCGATGTCAACAATTCTTTTTCTGTACATAGCCTATGCTGCCCTTGCCTGAGCCAAGCTACATTTTATATTCTCTTTGCTTCGTCCATCACTGGTTATTTTGCTTCCTAGGTAACATAAGTCTCCTACTTCCTTTGGCTTCCACAGCCGGTATCTCCATTGAATGTATTGGTATAATTTCTTATTTCTTCCAGGAAAGCCCTAATCAAACGAGTATAAAGAAATTCATTTTCCATTTGGTTTGGGAGATATTTCTGCCATACATTAAGTTACTTTCTTTCTCGGCTGCTTCTTCCTCTCGCAAAGTAGGAGACGTCGACGCGAACGTTACCGCTTTATCGTGCCCCGTATATTTCTGTAAAACGAGGAGGCTTGATCCTCGCAGCGCAATTAAAGGCACTGTTTATTCTTCTCTTAGAGAAGACAATTTAACGTCACGATGAGTGGAGAAGTGAGAATCCTTCTTTCTTAAGGATCCATTTAAAACACTGTGGCAGTGGCGTTGCTAGGAGACCAGGAGATAGGTGTCGACTCGCCATTTGCCACCACACATTATACAGCGAGGGGTGTCGCTCAGGTAATATCACTAGACCACCTCATAGTTTAGTGGATAGCATTTATGGCTGTCACTCCTGAGGTCCAGGTTATAGACCACCTCGTGGTGTAGTGACTAGCATCCTTGGCAGTGATCTCTGAGGTCTA